>CM057829.1:27088596-27684653 GCA_030068075.1 Paguma larvata
AATTTTTTTTCTATTTTACCTATTCTCTCCCCTGCTTCTTCCATTCTTGCTGTCACTGTGTCTAGTTTATTTTGCATATCACTTTTAACATTTCTTAATTCATCGTGACTAGTTCTTAGGTGTTTGATCTTTGTAGCAAGGGTTTCTCTGGAGTCTTCTATGCTTTTTTAAAAGCCCAGCTATTAGTCTAATGACTGTTATTCTAAATTTTTGTTCAGATATATCGTTTTTTAAAAATAATTTATTGTCAAATTGGTTTCCATACAACACCCAGTGCTCATCCCAACAAGTGCCCTCCTCTGTGCCCATCACCCACTCTCCCCCCTCCCACACCCCCCTCTCCCCTCAGTTTGTTCTTAGTCTTTGAGAGACTCTTATGTTATGTCTTCCTCCCTCTCTGTGGCTTTTTCCCTTCCTTCCCCTCTTCCCCTCCCCCCCTGGTTTTCTGTTAAGTCACACAAAGCCCACCTATGCGTGGAAACATATGGTATCTGTCTTTCTCTGTCTGACTTATTTCACTCAGCCTAATACCCTCCAGTTCCATCCATGTTGCCACATATGGCCAGATTTCATTCCTTCTCATTGCTGCATAGTATTCTATTGTGTATCTATACCACAGCTTCTTTATCCATCCATCAGTTGATGGACACTTAGTCTCTTTCCCTGATTTGGCTATTGTCGAAAGTGCTGCCATGAACATCGGGGTACACGTGCCCCTATGCATCAGCAGTCCTGGATCTCTTGGTAGATTCCTAGCAGTGCTATTGCTGGATTATAGGGTAATTCTATTTTCATTTTTTTGATGAACTTCCACACAGTTCTCCAGAGTGGCTGCACCAGTTTGCATTCCCACCAACAGTTCAGTGAGAAAGAAAAGACACCTTATGTCTTTTGATTAGAACATTTAATCTATTTACATTCAGAGTGATTATTGATAGGTCTGAATTTAGTGCTACTGTGATTTTGTTATGTCATTGTTTCTGGAGCTTTTCTCTGTTGTTTTTTTTTTTTCTAGACTTTCTTTTATTTGGTGTTTTTTCTCCAAAAAGTCTCCTTTGATGTTTCCTGCAGTGATGCTTTAGTGGTCATGAACCCCTTTAATTTTTGTTTGTCTGAAAAACTCTTTATTCTTATATTCTGAATAATAGCTTTGTTGGATAGAGTAGTTTTGGATGTAGATTTTTTTCCCATTTAGCATGTTGATATTGAATACATCATGCCACTGCCTTCTGGCCTGTGAATTTTCTGTGGAGAGGTCTGCTGCTAATCTTATTTGTCTTCTCTTGTAAGGTGGGGACTTTTCTTTCACCTTGCTGCTTTTAAGATTGTTTTCTTAACTCTATATTTTACAAATTTTAGTATGATATATTTTGGCATTGGCCTCCTTTTGTTGATTTTGATTGGAATGCCCTGTGCCTGCTCAATTTGGATATCTGTTTCCTCCCCAGATTACCAAAGTTTTCAGTTGTTTTTTCCTCAAATAAATTTTCTCTCCCCTTTACTCTCTCTCCTCTTCTGGGGCTCCAATACTACAATGTTATTACATTTAATGGATTCACTGAGTTCCCAAAATCTCTTTTCGTATTCCATAATTCTTTTTCTCTCTTTTATTCCGCTTTATTGTTTTCTGTTATTTTGTCTTTATATCATTTATTAATTCCACTGCTTCTTCCAGTCTTGTGTTATTTAAATGAAGTATGTTTCCAAAGTCAGTTATTGTATTCTTCATTCGGACTCTTTTTAACTCTTTACCTCTGCAGTAAGAGCCTCCCTCCAGTCTTCCATTATTTTCTCATGCCCAGCAAGTGTCCTTATGATCGTCGCTTTAAATTGTCCATTGTGTTACTAATGTCTGTTCCCCTTAGATCTCTGGCTGTAGCCTTATATTGTTCTTTCATTTGAGATGAATTTTTCCTTTTTGGCATTTTGTCTAGGTCTCTGTCTTCATCTCTGTGTTAGAACACCCAGGTATATTTCCTGCTCCTGAACCTAAAGACTTTATGAGGAAAAAAAATGTAGTGTGAGGTACTTGTTGCTTCAGGAAGTGTCTCTAGTGTGTGTTGTGTTCACTCTGCTGTTGTGTTTTGGCTCCTCTATCCTTCAGGCCAGTCTACAGACATCTCTTTGCCCACAGTGGGCAATGCTTAGTTCTTGGCCAGAGTGTGGTGAATTTTAAGTAGGTGTACTCTGGTCCACTTGTTAAGTGAGACCTGATACTACTTCCAGTAGAATTCAGCCCTGATGAGCTCTCTGGTCAGGAGATTGGTCTGGGCAAGTGTTCGTGCTGGTCTTCTGGGGAAGGAGCCCGTCATCCTGGGACTGATACAAGCTTTATGAGGAAGGGGAGTCCTGCCACAGTGCAGGGTCTTGGCAGTTGGTGTAAGTCAGTTAGGCAGCCAGTGTGGGGGCTGCACTGCCCACTGCACTTGGCTCTATATCTGTGCTGAGGGGCGGGAGAGGGAAATCATGCTGGCATTCTCCTTTGTACCCAGGGAGGCATCTTCATGAATGTTCAGGGAAACACTCTGAGGTAGAGAATAATCTCTCCACTGCATGCCCCCAGGCAGTTTTCAGATCTCTCTTTCTGTGCTGTCTGCCTCTGGGTTTCTTGGTTGTCTTCTCTCCAGGACAGCTCGGTGGCCTCTGGGATCTGACTTTTACATTTTTGACCTGACTATTACATCTTTAAAATAGGTTTTTAAATTTGAGTTTCTTCAAATTGCAGTGTAGTCGATATATATTGTTAGTTTTTGGTGAATAACATAGTGAATCAATCATACACATTATGAAATGCTCACCATGATAAGTGTACTTATATCTATCACCATAGAAAGTTATTGCAATGTTTTAGACCATATTTCCTATGCTGTACTTTTGATCCCCATGACTTATTTATTTTATAACTGAAAGATTGTACCTCTTAACTCTCTTCACCTATTTTGCCCATCTTCCCTTCTCCCTGTCCCTGGAAACTATCAGATTATTCTCTGTATTCATGAGTCTGTTTCTTCTCTTTGTTTGTTCATTTTTTGTTGTTTTTCATTGTGTTTCAGTTTTTGATTCCACATGCAAGTGAACTAATATTATATTTGGTTTTTACTGTCTGATTTATTTTACTTAGCATAATGCACTCTATCTCCATCTATGTTTTGAATAAGATTTCATTTTTTTAAAATGGCTGAGTAACATTCCATTGTATATAGGTACCACATCTTTTTAAAAGATATATTTATTTATATCCAAGTTAGTTAGCATATAGTGCAATAATCATTTCAGGAGTAGATCCAGTGATTCATCCCCTGTGTATAACACCCAGTGCTCATTCCAGCAAGTGTCTTCCTTAGTACCGCTTACCCATTTAGCCCATTCTCCCACCCAAAGCCCTCCAGCAACCCTCAGTTTTTTTGTCTGTATTTAAGAATGTCTCGTGTTTTGTCCCCGTCCTTGTTTTTATAGTATTTTTGCTTTCTTTCCCTTATGTTCATTTGTTTTGTATCTTAAAGTCCTCATTTGAGTGAAGTTATATTGTTGGGAACCATTGTGGGCACACAGGTTGAGACGTCTCCCTGTGTGGAAAAGGCAGATGTTGCAAAGTCTCCTGCTGACCAGATGGTGCCCCAATACCATCTCCTTCTAATAATAACCTTTCAGTCCTGGGCTTCTTGATCTGCTCTCATTGGCTTCAAGGGACGTAATGCGCTTTTGATGGCATTTAAATAAAAAATGGACCTGGAGTGTGATGCCTTGATGGATAACATCTGAATGAGAGTAACCTGGCCAGAAGTAACCTCAAAGTTGCATCTTGGGGATAGGTTACACAAATTGATCATACAGAATAGTAGTTATGAGCTAGCTAAAAAGTAACATAACTTATGTATACGATAGGCCCCTGTGGTGTAAATTCACTCACTCATGAACAAAAGAACTTAGGCAGGCATTAGAGAATTATGTCCTTGCCAGGTAAGTTACCCTTCCCCCTTTGTAGTTTAGGAGGCTAGACAACTTTTTGTCCTGACCTGTCTATAGACGATTAGCATGGGTTTTAAGGCAACAATGTATGCACTGCCTATTAACTCAAGGTTACAGTAACAACCCTGCTTTCTTCTTAGATGTCCTGTTTCTCCCTGCCATAAATTTATCTATCCCTACTTCAAAAACAGTGTATAACCCTTAGCTTAGGAATAGAATTTTAAAATAGTTAAGATAAGACTCTCCTTCAAGGTCTGGGGGATCGACATAATGCACACTGTTTTCTTTCTTTAACTATCTTCTAAGAAAAAGTAATTCTCACTGATGTAATATAACTCACTACCTAAAAATAAAAATACTGAGACCAGCAAAGTGGAGTTGTCTGCTGGTTCCAGAAACTAAGCAGCTCTCTCGAGTCATTCATCGTGCTGACACCGTTCATCCTTTGGGGACTCCTGGACTTGCTGGAGCTAGTCTCTGGCATCATATGATATTTGTCTTTCTCTGACTAATTTTGCTTAGCATAGTACCCTCTAGTTCCATCCACGTTGTTGCAAATGGCAAGATTTCATTCTTTTTGATCACCAAGTAATACTCCGTTGTGTATACACACACACACACACACACACACACACACACACACACACACCACATCTTCTTTATTCATTCATCTGTTGATGGATATTTGAGCTACTTCAATACTTTGGCTATTGTTGCAAGTCCTGCTATAAACATTGGGGTGCATGTGCCCGTTGGAAATAGCACATCTGTGTCCCTTAGATAAATACCTAGTAGTCAATTACTGGTTCTATTTTTAACTTTTTAACTCCATATTGTTTTCCAGAGTGGCTGCACTAGTTTGCATTCCCACCAGCAGTACAAAAGAGATCGTCTTTCTCCGCATCCTCGCCAGCATCTGTCGTTACCTGAGTTGTTCATGTTAGCCATTCTCACAGGGGTGAGGTGTATCTCATTGTGATTTTAATTTATATTTCCCTGATGATGAGTGATGTTGAGCATCGTGTTATGTGTCTGTTAGCCATCTGGATATCTTATTTGAAGAAGCGTCTGTTCATGTCTTTATCCCATTTCTTCATTGGATTATTTATTTTTTGGGTGTTGAGTTTGGTAAGTTCTTTATAGATTTTGGATACTGACCCTATATTTGATATGTCATTTGCAAATATCTTCTCCCATTCTGTTGGTTGCCTTTTAGTTTTGCTGATTGTTTCCTTCGCTGTGCAGAAGCTTTTTATCTTGATGCTGTCTGAGTAGTTCCTTTTTTCTTTTGCTTCCCTTGCCTCCAGAGATGTGTTGAGTAAGAAGTTGCTACTGCCAAGGTCAAAGAGGTTCTTGCCTGCTTATTCCTCTATGATTTTGATGGCTTCCTGTGTTAATGCTGTCCAGTTTTCCCAGTACCACTTGCTGAAGAGACTGTCTTTAGTCCGTTGGATAGTCTTTCCTGCTTTGTCAAAGATTAGTTGGCTATATGTTTGTGGATCCATTTCTGGGTTCTTTATTCTGTTCCATTGAACTTTGTGTCTGTTTTTGTGCCAGTGTCATACTGTCTTGATGATTACAGCTTTGTAATACATCTTGAAGTCTGGGATTGTGATGCTTCCAGCTTTGGTTTCCTTTTTCAAGATTGCTTTGGCAATTCAGGGTCCTTTCTGGTTCCATGGAAATCTTAGGATTGTTTCTTCTAGCTCTATGAAGAATGCTGGTATTCTTTTGATAGATGTGAGTGTAGATTACTTTGGGTAGTATTGACATTTAAAAAATATTTGTTCTTCATATCTGGAATCATGGAATATTTTTGTATTTTTTTTGTGGGTTCTTCAGTTTCTTTCATTAGCTTTCTATAGTTTTCAGTGTATGGATTTCACTTCTTTAGTTAGGTTTGTTCCTAGGTATTTCATGGTTTTTGGTGCAATTGTAAATAGGATCAATTCCTTAATTTCTCTTTCTGTTACTTCATTATTGGTGTATACGAATGCAACAAATATCTGTGCATTGATTTTATATCCTGTGACTTTGCTGAATTCATGGATCAGTTCTATCCATGAATCCATGAAAAGATTCCAGTTTTTTGGAATCTTTTGGGTTTTCCATATAGTATATCAACAAAATCCCTTCTTTTTAAAAAATTTTTTTAATGTTTATTTATTTTTGAGAAACATAGAGACAGAGTATGAGCAGGGGAAGGGCAGAGAGAGAGGGAGATACAGAATCTGAAGCAGGCTCCAGGCTCTGATGAACCATCAGCACAGAGCCTGACACAGGGCTCGAACTCACAGACCGTGAGATCATGACCTGAGCCGAGGTCGGCCGCTTAACCAACTGAGCCACCCAGGCGCCCCCAAAATCCCTTCTTAATACCCACCACTCCTCTGGCCCATCTCCCATTCACCTTCCTCCATCAGCACTCAGTTTGTTCTTTATCATTAAGTGTCTCTTGTGGCTTCTTTCCCTCTCTTCTCCACCACCCTTCCCTATATTAATCTGTTTTGTTTCTCAAATTCCATATATGGGTGAAATTGTAGGTATTTGTCTTCTCTAATTGACTGAATTCTCTTAGCATAATACATACTATATCCATCCCATTGCAAATGGCAAGGTTTAATTGTTTTTTGATGGCTGAGTAGTATTCCATCGTATGTATGTATGTGTGTATACACACAGACACAGACAGACACACAGACACATAGACACACAGACACACAGACACACACACACACACACACACACACATATGATGCTTAAATTTTTCTTTCCTTTTTCAGCATTACTTTGGCTATTTGGGATCTTTGTGGTTACACACAGATTTTAGATTTGTTTGTTCTAGCTCTGTGAAGAATGCTGGTTTATTTTGATCAGGATTGCATTGAATGCGTGGATTGTTCTTGGTAGTATCCACAGTGTACAACATGTGTTCTCCAAATCCATGTGCATGGAATGTTGTCCTTTTTTTTTTTTTTTGTCCTCTTCTTTTTCTTTCATAGACTCTCTATAGTTTTCAGAGCATAGATCTCCGATCTCTTTGGTTAGGTTGCTTCGTAGGCATCTTGTAGTTTTTGGTGCAATCATCAATGGGATCAATTCCTTGATTTTTCTTTGGCTGCTTCATTATTGGTATATAGAAATCAACTGATTTCTGTATGTTAAATTTATATACAGCAACTTTGCTGAATTCATGTATCAGCTGTAGCAGCTTTTTGGTGTAGGCTTTTGGGTTTTCCATGTAGGGTATCATGTCATCTGTGAAGAGTACAAATTTGTCTTCTTCCGTGCTAATTTGGATTCCTTTTGTTTCCTTTTGATGTTTGAGGGCTGAGACTAGGACTTCCTGTAGTATGATGAACAACGGTGGTGAGAGAGGACATCCCTGTCATGTTTCTGACTTTAGGGGAAAGCTCTCAGTTTTTCCCTACCGAGGATGATATTAGGTGTGGGCCTTTCATATATGGCCTTGAAGATGTGTAAGTATGTACCTTCTATCCCTAATTTCTTAAAGTTTTTTTTAATCAAGAAACAATGGTGTATTTTGTCACATTCTTTTTCTGCATTTTGAGAGGATTTTATGATTCTTATCTTTTCTTTTATTAATGTGATGTATTATGTTGATTGATTTGTAAATATTGAACCAGGCTTGCAATGCTGGAATATTCACACTTGTTCGTGTCAATGGTTCTCTTTAATGTGTGCGTGTGTGTGTGTATGTGTGTGTGTGTGTTTGAGAGAGAGGGAGACAGAGTACAAGCACAGGAGGGGCAGAGAGAGAGGGAGACCCAGAATATGAAGCAGGCTCTAGGCTGTGAGCTGTCAGCACAGAGCCCGATATGGGGCTCAAAGCCATGAACTGTGAGATCATGACCTGAGCTGAAGTCGGAGACTTAACCAAGTGAGCCACCCAGGTGCCCCTCAATGGTTCTTTTAATGTACTGTTTAATTTGAATTGCTAATATCTTGCTGAGCATTTTCATCCAGATTCATAAGGAGTATTGGCCTGTACTTCTTTTTAGTGGGGTCATTATCAACTATTCCCTTCTGACTTGCCAAGTGTCTGTTGAGAAATTTCCAGATAGTCTTCTGGGTTTTCTCTTATAATTTGAGTGCTTTTAAGATTTTTCTTTTATCACTATATTTTGCAAATTTAATTAGAGTATATCTTGGTGTTGCCCTGCTTTTGTTGATTTTGATGGGCGTTCACTGTGCCTCCTGGATTTGGATGTCTGTTTCCTTCCCAGATCAGGAAAGTTTTCAGCTCTTTTTTCTTGAACTATACTTTCTGCCCCCTTTTCTCTCGCTTCTTCTTCTAGAATTCCTAGAATACAAATGTCACTACATTTGATGAAATCACTGAGTTCTCTAAGTCTGTTCTCGTGATGCATAATTCTTTCTCACTTTTTTTCAGCTTCATTCTTTTCCCATAATTTTCTTTCTGTTATCACTTATTCATTCCTCTGCTTCTTCCAACTTACTGTTCATTTTATCAATCCTGTTTCCCATCTCATTTATTGCATTCTTCCCTCTGATTGATTCTTTTTAAACTCTCTTATCTCTGTGGTAAGAGTCTCCCTGATGTCTTCCATTCTTTTCTCAAGCCCAGTGACTATCCTTATGATTGTTGTCTCAGATTCTCCATCAGGACGTTAGTTATATCTGTCTCACTTAGGTCTCAGGCTGTGATGAGATCTTTCATTTGGGATGAATCTCTCTATCTTGGCATTTTGTCTATGTCTCTGCCTTCTTCTCTGTGTTAGAGAAATCATTATGTCTCCTGCTCCTGAAAGTAATGGCCTTATGAAGAAGAGGTCATGTAGAAGCGCGGAGCCTGGGGCTCCCTTTAGATGTGTCTCCAGTATGTGTTGCATGTGCTCTGCTGTTGTGTTCTGGCTGCTCTATGCTTCAGGCCAGTCATTGCAGAGGCTCTCCTTTCCTCCCGTGGGCAGTGTTTGGTCCCTGGCATGAATGGGGTGAGTTTAACTAGGTGTGCTCTGGTATGCTTGTGAAATGAGTCCTGACCCCAGCTCCACCAGAACTGAGGCCCTGCAGAACTCTCTGGTCAAGAGATATGGTGGCTCATGCTGGACATTTGAGGGATCGGCCTACACACAGGGCTGAGGCAAGATTGTCCGAGAAGGACCATCCTGCCAGAGCACAGGGGTATTGGACTTGGTGAGGCAAGTTAGGCAGCCAGTGCCCATGTGGTGCTGTTTCCCATAGGTGGCTCTGTGTTTATGCTGGGGGTGGGGGAACAGAAATGCTGGCCAGTTTCTCAGTTCCTCGAGAGGCATCTCCCTGAATGCTTATGGAAGTACTGATTATCTTATAGGGGCTCAATATATTTTAAGGAGTTACACTAACTAGACATAGTGGTCTGGAGTATATATACTTCTGTCAGGAAATAAGAGAGGGATTAATTATTTAAAATATTGGTATATTTTGTAGGACTAATGCCGAAAAATCTTAAAGAAATGAAAAAAAATGAATTAGAGATATACATAAAAAGAAACAATCATAGCTATAGAATGTAATGTTTTCCTAAGAGTCCATTAGTAGTCTATTTTTGGTGTACTTATTTTTGATGTTATTGAATGACTTAATGTAATGTCTCTCTTAACCTTATTCGTTAAAGATTCTTGCTAAGAGTAAGAACAAACTTTCCCAATAAAAGAGAATTGGGTCAGGAGGCCAGGCTGTGTACATCAGGCCCACAAAACATATATCCGCTGTGCGGACCTTTTTTGTGGGCTTGTGCGCTGTTTCTGGAGGCGCCTTGAAAGAGATTTGTGTGGATGAAAGGACATTGACGGTATCCTACCTCACATTATACTTTATGTGAGGCATTTCTATGTTGTTCTGAGTGGGAAAGTTAAAGTTATCAGGTGACCCCTCCTCATGACATTTTGAGAATTATGAAGTGACAGAGGAGGAAATATTGTATATGTGATTGATTACAATTATAAATAATGGGGTCTTTTAAAGAAACGAATTAGATCACAGAAAATGTCAAAGTTCAATTAAAAAGTCATCAATGTTCCCCATAGAAAGCTAACTACGGTATTATGATAAATGGAAATGGAAAGATTTATTCGTTTTATGAACATCCACTATATAAAAATGTATATTTCTCAAAATTTACATAAATTCCATAATTATATAGATAGATCTAAGTAAAATCCTGTCTAAACTCAAATGAGTCATATTCTTTACCCAATGAGATTGAGAGAGTCATGGAATAAATGTTTCATGAATGAATAGGTAATGAATAAGACTGTTTTATCATCTTTTAAGCACTTTAATTTGTTTCTTCTCAGTTCCATGTATCATGACAGAGAAGAAACAACCTCAATAACAAAGACCCATTACTCAGGGTATTGATAAATGTTTGTATGGCATCACAAGATATTTGGTGTACAAAATCATTATTTGTACATTACGATGTTACATGCACCCTACAAAGTAAATGAATCCATCCATTCAGGTCTATATGTTGAAGATGCAAGCAATAGCATAGAAAATACAAAACTAGGTAACCAAAACAGTTCCAATGAGTCTGTAGCATAAATCATATGCGTTCAAGTTTATATTTAGAGTCTCTTTGTGTTATATTTCAAACAAAATAAGAATTCCTAGTAACCCATTTTCCCTCAAGAGATGCCAATGATTAGAATCATAAAAGAGCTAAGTATGATGGATGTAGTATTGTTTGTATCCACAGAATGTTCCTATACAGCAACTATTCTTTCAATGGTCTCTATGACCTAGGAATTACTTTCCTCAGTAGAAATGAAAGACAGATTCCCACCAGCAGTGCATGAGGGTTCATTTTCCCCCATATCCTCACTGACACTTGTTATTTCTTGCATTTTTTAAGCCATTCTGACAGATGTAAAGTGATTTCTTATTGTGTTTTTTTTATTATAATAGTTTATTTTTAAATTGGTTTACATATAACACCCAGTGTTCATCCCAACACGTGCCCTCTTTAATGCCTATCATCCCTTCTCCCCCCTCCCTCACCCCCTCACCCTCAGTTTGTTCTTAGTCTTTGAGAGTCTCTTATGTTTTATCTCCCTCCCTCTCTGTGTCTTTTTTTCTTTTCCCCTCTTCCCCTCCCCCTGGTTTTTGCTTAGTGTCACAAAGTCCACCTATTCGTGGAAACATATGGTATCTGTCTTTTTCTGACTGACTTATTTCACTCAGCATAATACCCTCCAGTTCCATCCATCTGGCTACACATGGCCAGATTTCATTTTTTCTCATGGCCACATAGTAGTCCATTGTATATATGTGCCACAACTTCTTTATCCATTCGTCAGTTGATGGGCACTTGGTCTCTTTCCATGACTTGGTTATTGTTGAAAGTGCTGCTATGAACATTGGGGTACACGTGCCCCTATGCATCAGGATTCCTGTGTCTCTTGGGTAGATTCCTAGCAATGCTATTGCTGAGTCATAGGGTAGCTCTATTTTCATTTTTTTGAGGAACCTCCACACCGTTTTCCAGAGTGGCTGCACCAGTTTGCATTCCCACCAACAGTGTAGGAGGGTGCCTACTTCTCCACATCCCCGCCAGCATCTATAGTTTCCTAATTTATTCATTTTAGCCACTCGAACCGGTGTAAGGTGGTATCTCAGTGTGGTTTTGATTTGTGTTTCCCTGATGATGAGTGACTTTGAGCATCGTTTCATGTGTCTGTTGGCCATCTGAATGTCCTCTTTGGAGAAGTGTCTATTCATATCTTCTGCCCATTTCTTCACTGGATTATTTGTTTTCCAGGTGTGGAGTTTGGTAAGTTCTTTATAGATTTTAGATACTAGTCCTTTATCCGATATGTCATTTGCAATTATCCTTTCCAATTCCGTCAGTTGTCTATTAGTTTTGTTGGTTATTTCCGTTGCCGTGCAGAAGCTTTTTATGTTGATGAGGTCCCAATAGTTCGTTTTTGCTCTTAATTCCGTCGCCTTTGGAGATGTGTTGCGTAGGAAATTGCTGTGGCTCAGGTCAAAGAGGTTTTTTCCTGCTTTCTCCTCTAGGATTTTGATGGTTTCCTGTCTCACATTCAGATCCTTCATCCATTTAGAGTTTATTTTTGTGAGTGGTATAAGGAAGTGGTCTAGTTTCATTCTTCTGCATGTTGCTGTCCAGTTCTCCCAGCACCATTTTTTAAAGAGGCTGTCTTTTTTCCATTGGATACTCTATCCTGTTTTGTCAAAGATTAGATGGCCATATGCTTGTGGGTCCATCTCTGGGTTCTCTATTCTATTCCATTGGTCTATGTGTCAGTTCTTTTGCCAATACTATGCTGTCTTGATGACTACCGCTTTGTAGTAGAGGTTGAAATCTGGGATTGTGATGCCTCCCGCTTTGGTTTTATTCTTCAGAATTACTTTGGCTATTCGGGGTCTTTTGTGGTTCCATACAAATTTTAGGGTTGTTTGCTCTAGCTTTGAGAAGAATGCTCGTGCAATTTTGATTGGGATTGCATTGAATGTGTAGATTGCTTTGGGTAGTATTGCCATTTTAACGATATTTATTTTTCCAATCCATGAGCATGGGATGTTTTTCCATTTCCTTGTGTCTTCCTCAATTTCCTTCATAAGTTTTTTATATTCTCCACGTAAAGGTCTTTTACATCTTTGGTTAGGTTTATTCCTAGGTATTTGATGGTTTTTGGTGCAATTGTGAATGGGATTCTCTTCTTTAATTCTTCTTCTATTGCTTCATTGTTGGTGTAAAGGAATGCAACCGATTTCCATACGTTGATTTTGTATCCTGCAACTTTGCCAAATTCATCAGTTCTAGTAGGCTTTTGGTGGATTCTGTTGGGTTTTCCATGTAAAGTATCAGGTCGTCTGTGAAAAGTGAAAGTTTGACTTCATCCTTGCCTATCCTGATGCCTTTTATTTTGCTTTCTTGTCTGATTGCTGATGGCTAGGACCTCCAACACTATGTTAAATAGCAGTGATGAGAGTGGACATTCCTGTCGTGTTCCTGATCTCAGGGGGAAGGCTCTCAGTTTTTCCCCATTGAGGATGATATTAGCTGTGGGCTTTTCATAAATGGCTTTTATGATGCCTAAGTATGTTCCTTCTACCCCGACTTTCTCTAGAGTTTTTATTAACAAGGGATGCTGTATTTTGTCAAATGCTTTTTCTGCATCAATCAACAGGATCATATGGTTCTTATCTTTTCTTTTGTTAATGGGATGTATCACGTTCATTGATTTGTGAATATTGAACCATCCCTGCAACCCAGGGATGAATCCTACTTGATCATGGTGGATAATTCTTTTTATATGCTGTTGGATTCTATTTGCTAATATCTTGTTAAGAATTTTTGCACCCATGTTCATCAAGGATATCGGCCTTTAGTTCTCTTTTTTTGCTGGGTCTCTATCTGGTTTGGGAATCAAAGTGATGCTGGCTTTATAGAATGAGTCCGGGAGTTTTCTTTCCGTCTCAATTTTTTGGAACAACTTGAGGAGGATAGGTATTTACTCTGTTTTAAATGTCTGGTAAACTTCCGCAGGGAAACCATCTGGCCTTGGACTTTTATTTGCTGGGAGATTTTTGATAGCTGATTCAATTTCTTCTATGGGTCTGTTCAAGGTTTCTATTTCTTCTCGTTTGAGTTTTGGTGGCATGTGGCTGTTTAGGAATTTGTCTATTTCTTCCAGGTTGTTCAAGTTGACGGCATAGAGTTTTTCATAATATTCTCTGATGATTGCTTGTATTTCTGAGGGATTGGTTGTAATCACTCCATTTTTATTCGTGATTTTCTTGATTTGGTTTCTCTTTCTTTTCTTTTTGAGTAGCCTGGCTAGAGGTTTATCAATTTTGTTTATTTTTTCAAAGAACCAGCTCTTGGTTTCATTGCTCTGTTCCACTAGTTTTTCTGTTTCCATATGATTAATTTGTGCCCTAATCTTTGTTATTTCTCTCTTTCTGCCAGGTTTGGGCTCTCTCAGCTGTTCTGCTTCTAGTTTCTTTAGGCGTGCTGTTAGAATTTGTGTTAGGAATTTTTCTTGTTTCTTGAGATGGGCCTGGATTGCAATATATTTCCCTCTCAGAACTGCCTTTGCCGCATCCCAAAGCGTTTGGATTGTCCTATTTTCATTTTCATTTGTTTCCACGTATTGTTTAATTTCTTCTCTGACTTCTTGGTTGACCCATTCGTCTTTTAGTAGGTTGTTCTTTAGCCTCCATGTTTGTGGGGGCTTCCCAGCCATTTTCCTGTGGTTGATTTCAAGTTTCAAAGCATTGTGGTCTGAAATTGTGCATGGTATGATCTCAATTTTTTAATACTTTTCAGCACTTCCTTGTGCCCCAAAATATGGTCTATCTTGGAAAATGTACCATGCACATTTGTGAAGAATGTAAATTCCTTTGCTTCTGGATGAAGGGCCCTGAAGGTTCTGTCAGGCCCATCCGTTCCAACGTGTCATTCAGGTCCATTTTTTCTATGCTGATTCTCTGTTTAGTGGATCTGTCCAGCGCTGTGAGTGGGGTATTAAGGTCTCCTGCAGCTAGCACATTTTTATCAATAAGATTGCTTACGTTTGTAATTAGTTGCTTTACAAATTTGGGTGCCCCAGAATTCGGCGCGTAGGTATTTATAATTGTTAGCCCTTCCTGCTGGATAGTCCCTGTGATTATTATATAATGCCCTTCTTCATCTCTTATTACATCTTTTACTTTAAAGTCCAGTTTGTCCGATATAAGTGTGGCTACTCCAGCTTTCTTCTGAGTTCCTGTAGCATGGTAGATAGTTCTGATTCCCCTCACTTTCAGTCTGAAGGTGTCCTCAGGTTTAAAATGGGTCTCTTGAAGACAGAAGATAGATGGGTCTTGTTTTCTAATCCATTCTGTTCCCCTGTGTCTTTTAATTCGAGGGTTTAGTCCGTTTACATTCAGCGTTAATATTGAAAAATGTGGGTTTAGAGCGAAGGTGTTGTCTGTAGGTTTCATGTTTGTAAGGATGTCTCTGGTGTTCTGTGTTCCTTGCAACCTTTCCTTCATAGAGTCCCCCTCAAGGATCTCCTGTAAGATTGGTTATTTGTGATGTATTCCTTCAGTTTTGTTTGTTTGAGAAGACCTTTATCTCTCCATCCATTTTGAATGACATGCTGGCCGGGTAAAGGATTCTTGGCTGCATGTCCTTCCTGTTCATCACATTGAAGATTTCCTGCCATTCCTTTCTGGCTTGCCAAGTTTCTGTGGATAAGTCCGCTACTACCCTAATGTGTCTGCCTTTGTATGTCAAGGCCCGTTTATCCCTAGCTGCTTTCAGGATTCTCTCTTTCTCTTTGTATTTTTCCAGCTTTAATATGATGTGTCTTGCTGAGGGCCTATTTGGGTTACGTCTGAGGGGAGTTCTCTGTGCCTCTTGGACTTCAATGCCCATTTCCTTCTTCATGTTGGGGAAGTTCTCATCGATGATTTCTTTCTCTCTCTCTTCTTCCTCTGGAATTCCTATAATACGGATGTTATTCCATTTGATTGCATTGCTCAGCTCTCGAATTCTCCTTTCCTGTTCCTGAATCAGTTTCTCTCCTTTTTCTCTGCTTCCTCCTTTTCTGTAATTTTATCTTCTAATTCCCCTATTCTCTCTTCTGCCTCTTCAATCCGTGCTGTGGCTGCCTCCAATTTGTTTTGACCCTCATTTAAAGCATTTTTTAATTCCTGTAGATCATATTTTAGGACCTTGATCTCTGCCTCTGGGGTCCCCCTGCTTTCTTCTATGCCCTTTTCAAGGCCTGCAAGTATTTTTATGTTTATCATTCTGTATTCTTGTTCTGTTAAGTTGCTTATGTCTGCTTTCATCATTTCTTGTGCTGTCACTATTTCCTGTACAGTCTTTTCAGGGGAGTTCTTCCGTTTGGTCATTACAATGTGTGTATTGGTTTATTTCCTATTTCTCCTTCAAAAGGGAAAGGGTCAAACTGACAAACAGGAAACACAAACTCACAACCGTACTGACCAATAATACAGACAAACAAATCACAACATAAAAAAGATTAACAAATGACACTTGGAGGTATGCAACCTGATGTACCAGCTACATGATAATGATGGGATGTGCGCTCTGCTGATGGCAGAGCATACATAGAGTAGTGACAGGTGTGGGGAGAAGAAGAAATTGAACTTTGACCAGATAGAGAGATTAGAAGACTTGATCTAGCCAGAGAGAAATCAGAATAAGGAAGGATGTGAGGAAAGAGAAACAAAGTTAGATTTTTCCCAGATGCACTATGGTCTGACTGTTACATAGAGAGGGATAGGAAATTAAAGAGGGAGGTGCAGGACATGCATTGAGAGAGTGGGTTAAATGTCTGTTTAAGCAAGCCAAACCCCCCAGGTGACAGGTTTAGAGGTGGGGAGAGATAGGAAGCAGAAGAGGAAGAATATATCTAAAACTGAAGAATTGACCTAGAATTGATCCAGGCAATGCTGCAGTACTTGTGTCCCCGTGGCCACCACTCCTGCAGAAGGGCGGCTCCCATATGAGGAGGGGCGTGGCCTGGTGTAGGCAGGTCCCACTTCCTCCGCTGGCTTTGTGGGAATGCGCGACCACAGTGGCGCCCTCCCAGCCCCGACAGTCTCAGATCACTCCTCAGTTTCCGTCCTCAACTCTAGCCAACTTACCAGCACAGTTCAATTTTCTGGGCAATCGTGCCCCCAAGCTCATCTGAGTTCCTTTAACTCGCTCTGACTGCCACGCCTTATGTAAATTGAGTCTCTGACTCAGAACTGGTGCGACCACAATGCTTCCCCCTATCCTCTCTTCACAGACTTGGAGTCTCCGAACCCTCCTCTGTGTCCGTCCTCGACTTGGTCAGGGTGTAGGGGCAGCACGACCCGCTGGGTGGTTGCGAGACCCTGCACGCTCAGCCTTCCCCACCCGAATTCTGCCTCTGACTCAGTACCCATCCAGCAATGGCGCGCGCCTCTCCTCGTCAGGGGCTGCGACAGGGTCGCTGGCTCTGGAGTGAAGAAAGTTTTGCCAGCTCCGCGGTGAGCAACGACCCTCTCTCCAAAAAGCCTTGCGGATAGGGACTGGATGATAAATCCCTCTCTGCCCGGGTTCGAGGTACTTTCCCCGCTGCTCTTTCTCTTCCCCTTGTCTTTCGGAGGAAGGCGCCCAAGGCCCGGAGCCCACTCCCCGCAGTCCGCACCTCCGCGGCTCTCTTTCTTTCTCCCAGATTGCACTCACTCAGTGTCCCCAGATTCTCTGGATTTTGCGTTCTCTTTCCTGTAGCCTCCAACTCCTCTTCCTGCAGATCCCTGCGATTGAGAGTTTCTCGGTCTCAGTCTCTCAGATTAGGAGTCGCCAGAGACCAGCAGCGGGTATTCCTTCTTTTCCGCCATGTTGGCCCTTCTCTTATTGTGGTTTTAATTTGCATTTCTCTGATGATTAGTGATGTTGAGCATCTTTTCATGTGTGTTGCCTATCTATCTTCTTTGGAAAAATGTACATTAGGGTCCTCTGCCCATTTTTAAATCAGATTTATTTTTTTTTTTTGCTGTTGAGTTATGTAGGTTCTTTATATATTTTGGATATATCATTTATATATATATATATACCCCCACTCAGTACTTTGCCTTCTTGTTTTGTTGATTGTTTCCTTTGGTGTGCAAACCCTTTAAATTTTGTTGTAGTCTCAGCAGTTTAATTTTGCTTTCGTTTCCCTGATCAGACATATTTCAAAAAATGTTTCTGTGGCTGATGTCTAAGAAATTGCTATCCACATGTATTGTTGGTGGAAATGCAAATTGGTACAGCCACTGTGGAAAACAGGATGGTGTTTCCTTTAAAAATAGAAAATAGAATTACCATATGATCCAGTAATTCCATGAAAAACACTAATTTGAAAACATACATGCATCCTAAGTTTACTGCAGCAGTATTCACAATACTTCACAATAGTGAAGAAATGGAAGCAACCCAAATGCCCATTGATAAATCAATGGATAAAGAAGATAAAATAAACACAATAAAATTTTTAACAGTCATAAAAAGAACAAAATCTTGCCACTTACAATAACATGGTTGGCTCTAGAGCATGTAATGCTAAGTGTAATAAGTCAGTCAGAGAAAGACAAAGACCATATAATTTCACTCATGTTGAATTTAGGAAACAAAACAAATGAATAAAAAAGAAAGATATAAACAAAAAAATAGACTCTTAAATATCAGGAATAGTAATTTCTAGAGGGGAGGTGAATGAGGAGATGGGTGAAATAGATAAAGGGGATTAAAAGTACACACGATGAGCATTGACAAAGGTATAGAATTCTTGAATCATATTGTACACCTGAAACAAACTATATATCACTGTCTATTAATTGCACTTGAATAAAATAAATAAAAACAATTAGAAATATTTTTCATTGTCTTATCCAGGGTAATACCTTTCTATGACTTTCGGTTCCTATTTGATTTTGTAGATTCATGGTCAACTCTCACCAGCTTCCTCAGTGCATTCTTCATGTCCTTATTCCGCAGGGTGTAAACGAGAGGGTTGAGACTTGGAGTAACGATCGTGTAAAAGAGGGTGAGGAACTTTCCCTGGTCTTTGGAGGCACTGTTACCTGGTTGTAGGTACATGTAGATAATAGTTCCATAGAAGATGGACACGACAGTGAGATGAGATCCACAAGTATTGATTGCTTTTTGTTGGCCTTCTTTTGACTTTATTCTCAGCACAGCTTTGGCGATGTAGCCATAGGATATAAGAATAAGGCCGAGTGGTGTAAGAACAAAGACAATGCCCAAAGCAAAAACAGACATTTCGACTGTTGTGGTGTCTATACACGCTATCTTGACCATAGCTGGCAACTCACACAAGAAATGGTCCAGAAGGTTGTTTCCACACCGAGGCAAATTCAGGGTGAGTGTACATAATAATGCAGAACCAGCCAAACTAATGCTCCAGACTGTGATTATCATCTTGAGACAGAGAGGTGGGTTCATGATGACCAGATAATGCAAGGGCTTACAAATAGCTGTGAAGCGATCATAGGACATAACGGCTAGGAGGAGGCACTCAGTGGAACCCAACCACATATAAACGTAGAGTTGAGTGACACAGCCCACATAGCTGATGGTCTTGTCAGGTCCCCACAAGTTAACGAGCATCTGAGGGATGATGCTGGTTGTGAAACATAGATCCAGGAAAGATAAGTTCCTGAGGAAAAAATACATCGGTGTGTGGAGATGGGCATCCAGGAGAGATGCAAGGATGATGGCTGTGTTACCCACCCACGTTATGAAGTAGAAGAGAGTGACAACTCCTGATAGGACCATCTCCAGTTTGGGATGGTCTAAGAAACCAAGCAGAATAAATCCGTGCAGAAAAGTGTAATTATTTTGGCCCATAATCCTTCAATGCCCAAATCCTAGAATGAGAAAAGCAGAAAGAGGTGAAGGGGGATGGGGAAGAAGAGGAGGAGGAGGAGGAAGAAGGGAAGAAGGAAGAGGAGAAATTTGTCAGAGAGACCACATAATTTAAATAAATTTAGTTAAATAAGTTTAAATTTAGTTCTGTAAAACAAAAAAAAAGAGAAAGAATTTATGTTAATAATTAAAAACTAATGGATGAAAGTAAATATTATAGCAAGTAGCCTTTCACGGTGTTGGGTTTAATATTATATTTTTATGTAGGTGAGCTTGGAGAGTTTACTCTTAAAATCAAGGTCACATGTACATTTGGAAGATTGAAAAGGATCTGGTTCTAAGTGTTGTGTGTGACCCTCTGATTCTCTCCCAATCTTGTTCACTTGATATAGTGAACACATTCCTTTTTTGGCCAGCAAATTTACCTATAAAATATAATTATTTTGCTATTGTCAGAATGAGGAAGTGTGTTCCTCTTTTTTCATATCTTAGTGAGTAGTACCGTGATGTCCTGGTTTCTTATGTAGGAGATATGGCCTTCATCCGGGCACCTTTATGTCTCTCATTCCAATACCTAACTTATCACCAAAATGGTAAATTTTAATGCAAGTTATACTTAACTGTCCTCTCACTTTTAAGAAGCCTCAACAATCACTTTTGTAATCCAAACCACTATTGTCTTTTTTTCTAAAGAATTTTAAAAATATTTATTTATTTATTTATATTGAGATAGAGAAACAGAGTGCAAGCAGGGAGCGGTAGAGAGAGAGGAAGAGACAGTATGCTAACAGGCTCCAGGTCCTGAGCTGTCATCACAGAGTCCACGTGGGGCTGGAACCCATGAGCAGCGAGATCGTGTCCTAAGCTGAAGTCTGATCCTTAACCACCTGAGCCACCCAGGTGCCCCGTTGTCTCTTTTCTAGATTCTGGCAGCTGGCTTCCCTCCATTCATCCAGACTTTTTTTGTGTGTTTAAATTATCACAAGGTTCAATAAAATCAGTCACATCATTCATGTACGTATAATTTGCCGGCCCCTTTCTGTTACATTGAAGAAATACCCCGATTCTCTCTTTTTGTCTTGGTTTCCATACAACACCCCGTGATAATCCCAACAAGTGCCCTCCTCTGTGCCCATCACCCACTCTCGCCACTCCCACACCCCCTCTCCCCTCAGTTTGTTCTTAGTCTTTCAGAGTCTCCCATGTTATGTCTTCCTTCCTCTCTGTGGCTTTTTTTCCCCCTTCATTCCCCTCTTCCCCTCCCCCCTGGTTTTCTGTTAGGTCTCCCAAAGCCTACATATGCGTGGGAACATATGGCATCTGTCCTTCTCTGCCTGATTTATTTCACTCAGCATAATATCCTCCAGTTCCATCCATGTTGCCACACATGGCCAGATTTCGTTCTTTCTCATTGCTGCATAGTATTCCATTGAATATCTGTACCGCAGCTTCTTTATCCGTTTGTCAGTTGATGGGCACTTGGTCTCTTTCCCTGATTTGGCTATTGTCGAAAGTGCTGCTATGAACATCGGGGTACACGTGCCCCTATGCATCAGCACTCCTGTGTCTCTTGGGTAGATTCCTAGCAGTGCTACTGCTAGGTCATAGGGTAGCTCTATTTTCATTTTTTTGAGGAACCTCCACACCGTTTTCCAGAGTGGCTGCACCAGTTTGCATTCCCACCAACAGTGTAAGAGGGTGCCTACTTCTCCACATCCTCGCCAGCATCTATAGTTTCCTGATTTGTTCATTTTAGCCACTCGAATCGGTGTAAGCTGGTATCTCAGTGTGATTTCGATTTGTAGAAATACCCCGATTCTTTAAGATGCCTGCATGAACCTCCTTAAGACCTTGTTCTTATCACAGAACTCACTTTATTCACAGGGACTCCTGGCCTCCTCCCAGTTCGACATGTTAAACTCCTTCCCATCGGAAGCCCTGGGAACCCTCCCCCTTCTTTTCTGGACTTCTATGTGTTCTGCAATCCTGCTCACTCTTTCGTCCAGCTCTGAATGTTTCTGGCTTAAAGCGGGATACTCTGACCCTATCTTTTTTTCTTTGCTCTCATATATCGTGAAGAGGGAGATGTGCAGAGCTGGTGAATCCCAGAGCCTAAAAGGATGAGAAGAGCTTTTTTCCATGTCTCTACAAGTTATTTAGGTGTCTGCCCCCAGACAACTTACTGAACACTCTGGGCTCAGGTTTATCGTTGTGAAAATAAGGAAAACAACACTTCTTGGGATCAAGATTAACTGAATCATACATCTGCTTACAGCATAGCACATGTCCAGAAATATTAATTACTACAATTGTTACAAGAAGAAATTATAATGTTCCAGGTAGATAAAAATTTAACAGCCTCCCATGGAGTTTGTAATCTCTAAGAAAGTGTGCCTAATATCTACTGCTGTCTGTCCTCTCCATGCTGCCTAGAACATTCCCTCAATACCTTTCTATCCAAGAGTCTGTGTATCTATGTATCCGTCTATCTCTACTATCTACCATCTACCTATTCTCTCATATGTATGCATAATTTTCCAACTAAAGAACAATTGTCATACTATGAATAACAGTGGAAAATCACTTAAAGTTGTTACTTAGCATTTTTTTCATATTAAAAATGTATGCTGGTGTTTTTGAAGTTACCTGAATGGGAGGAGAGATGGTGGCAGACAAGTGGGAAAGTACGTGGTTTATATAGTAACAAATAACAGGTACATTCTGTTTGGTGAAAAGTAATTTAGACATTAGTGTCTATCCTAAGGAGTAATAAGCTCAGCCTTACTCAGTAGCGGGATCCAGGTTGAACTCCTGTAGACCTGCATGAGAATATCAGAACTGCCCAAATTTTTAACAATTGAACAGATTATCAGTAGTCCTCCGTAGTGTCCTATCACTGAATATAAAAATACAACTTTTTACTGCTTGAAGCCTTAGTAGCATCCAGAAAGCTTCTATTAAAAGATAATGGGGGTGCCTGGGAGGCTCAGTTTGTCAAGCCTCTGACTTTGGCTCAGGTCATGACCTCACAGTTCTTGAGTTCAAGCCCTGTGCTGGGCTCTGTGCTGTGGGGCTTGCTTCAGATTCTGTGGGTGTGTCTCTCTCTGTCCTCCCTGCTTTCACTCTCTCTCTCACTCAAAAATAAATAAACATTGAAAAAATATGCAACAGTAGAGTCTGGGTGGTTCCGTCAGTTAAATGTGTGACTCTTGATTTTGGCCCAGGTGACGATCCTGGGGTCAAGCCCCACATCAGGCTCTGTGCTGGGCATGGAACCTGCTTGAGATTGTCCTTCTCTGTGCCCCACTCCCATTTCATACTCTCTTTCTCAAAAAAATAACTAAGAGAAAATACATATCAAAAATTTACAAGTAAATATCAAACTTCTGCCCCTCTCTCTCGTGTGTGTGTGTGTGTGTGCATATAGTATGAATATATGCAGTAGGCTGTTTGTTATGCCATTTCAAGTCTGTTTCCTGGATATTATGAGGAAAATACCTCAGACTGTGGCCATGATTCAAAAGTAGACATGTTTAGAAGAACAAGTGAATATACAGCTAAGATAGTTATTTTGAGAAAGTCATTTGGTGATTCCCTCAGAATTAGCTTTTCAAGGGGCCCTTGGATGGCTCTGTTGGTTAATTGTCCAACTATGGCTCAGGTCATGATCTTGTCGTTCATGGGTTCGAGCTCCTCATCAGGTTCTGTGCTGATGGTTCAGAGTCCGTAACTTGCTGTTGATTCTGTGCCTTTTCCTCTCTCTTACTCTACCCCACTTGTGCTCTGTCTCTATCTCAAAAATAAAGAAACATAAAAAATATTACGTTTTCAAGAATTATGATTTAAGCGTGGATTCTGTGATTGACTAAGTTGGATAAAAGGAAAACAATGACTCTCTTATTTATTGTACACTGTCACACATCTTTATAGGTCTATAATGTCTTAGCAGGGAGATGAATAAATAATACCTATTTACATCAACAGACAAGTTCATGTGTGTAATAGTGCCTGACTTCTGAATAAAACACAACCTCTGTTAAAATAATATGAAAACAAAAATGAAAATTCTTTGAAAATGAAAGTCAATACCATGATGTTAATTCCTTAGCTCTTTCCATTATTGCCATGGCCTTCAAAGATTAATTCAGGAAGGGGAAAAATCCTTCTGACTACTAAAACCCTGACATTGGAAGTCTTCAAATAATTTTTCATGCACACTATGAGATTTAGAGACAGAAAAAATTATGTGATTTCTTCTCATCTGCACAGTCTTCCTGCAAAAAATATTGTATTTCAGTCCTTCATTTCCAACTTAATCTATATTTCCTTTCAGCTGGATGAAAATGTCTGAAACCACACATCAAGAAACAGTTTCATGTCCTCCCCTTCTAGTGGAGAATAGACTTAATCTTCCATAATAGAGCTAAAGGGAGAATGCCTCTGCAGAGATTTTCAATATTGATTTAATCTAAGAATGAAAGAAAACCAGAAGAACCAGTCCATGTCACTCTAAGTTTGTTTTCCCTTACCTCCCACAAGTTGTTTTACCAACCCAGACACGCTATGTTCCAAGAGAGATGGAAGATGAACAGTACTGTGATCCAGAGACAGTTCTGATACTCTGCTTCTGGACCAGCGAGGAGCCCCCAGCGTGTGGAAAAGCTAAGCGGGTGCTGTCCAGCACTGCTGCTCCTTCATGTCTTCCCTGCTGTGTGGCTGAGAATCCTGCTGTTCCCCAAGCGGGTTAGAAACTGATTGTGGGCAGGACTCCGCCTTCCTGAACACGTGACTGCACGTGAGGGGATGAAACCTGTCACAGATTCCTGTTAGTCATTCTGACTGGAAAACCCTGCAAAGGTTTAGTCCTAGAGGTACATTGTGAAATAATTAATTCAGGTTAAGAAGTGAGCAAAATTTCCCACTGTTGCCTGAAAGCCCAGATCACGAAGGAAGGTTTCCTAAGCCATTCATCTCCACCTAATTGATGTGTGTAAAAGCAGTTCATAAAGAGGCTGGGGAATTAGACCATCTCCTGATGCTTCGCTAGGAGAAATGTAATAGATGCAAAGGTTAAGACAGTGTGAAGCAAAGCTATAGAAGAGGGGAATGAGAAAATGTATATTCAGAATTTTTTTCTGCAGGTAATAAATGTGTTACAGATAAAATTCGCTGCTAAATGTGCATTTCAAACACTAGAATTACAGTAGGTATTAATATATAAGGTTTATTTGTTTATTTATTTATTCTCAAGTTAGATAACATATAGTGTAGTTTTGGCTTCAACAGTAGATCCCAGTGATTCACCTTTTATGTATGACGCCCAGTGCTCATCCCCACAATTGCCCTCCTTGATGACCATCACCCATATAACCCTCAGCTTTTTCTCTGTACTTAAGTGGCTCTTTTGGTTTGACTCCTTCTGTTTTTATCTAATTTTCTTTGCTTTCCCCTATGTTCATCTGTTCAGTTTCTCAAATTCCACATATGAGTAAAATCATATGGTATTTGTCTTTCTCTGACTAATTTTGCTTAGCATGATACCCTCCCGTTGCATACACATTCCTGCAGATGGCAAAATATATTTCTTTTTGATAGCCAAGTAATATTTCAATATCTATATTCCACATCTATTTTTTTTTTTATTCTCAAGTTAGTTAACATACAGTGTAGTCTTGACTTCGGGAGTAGAATACAGTGATTCCTCACTTAAATATAACACTGAGTGCTCATCTCAAGAAGTGTCGTCCTTAATGCCCATCACCCATTTTCCCCAAACCCACCCCTTTTGCCCTATCCACCCTCAATTTGTTCTCTGTATTAAAGAGTCTGTTATGTTTTGCCTTTCTCTCATTTTTATCTTATTTTTCATTTTCTTCCCCTGTGACCATCTGTTAAATTCCCCAAATTCTGGGGCGGCTGGGTGGCTCAGTTGGTTAAGCGGCCGACTTCGGCTCAGGTCATGATCTCACAGTCTGTGAGTTTGAGCCCCGTGTCGGGCTCTGTGCTGATAGCTCAGAGCCTGGAGCCTGCTTCAGATTCTGTATCTCCCTCTTTCTCTGCCCTTCCCCTGCTCATGCTCTGTCTCCAATGTCTCTCAAAAATAAATAAACGTTAAAAAAATTAAAAAAAAATTTCCCAAATTCTACGCATGAGTGAAATCATGCAGTATCTTTCTCTAACTGACTTAGTTTGCTTAGCAAAATACAGTTTAGTTCCATCCATGTGGTTGCAAATGACAAGATGTAAACACACACACACACACACACACACACCACATCTTCTTTATCCTATCATCAGTGGACATTTGGGCTCTTTCCATACTTTGGCTATTGTTGATAGTGCTGCTATAAGTGTTGATAGTGCATGTGCCCCTATGGATCAGCACTCCTGTATCCTTTGGATAACTAGCTAGTAGTGCAATTGTTGGGTCATAGGGTTGGTCTATTTTTAATGTTTTAGGAACCTCCATATTTTTTCCAGAGTGGCTGTACCAGTTTGTATTTCCACAGCATTGCAATAGGATTTGTCTTTCTTTGCCTCCTCGTCAACATCTATTGTTGCCTGAGTGATGTTATCCATTCTGACAGGTGCGAAGTGGTATTTCATTGTGGTTTTGATTCCTATTTCCCTGTGATGAATGATGTTGAGCATCTTTTCATATGTCTGTTTGGCATCTGAATGTCTTCTTTGGAAAAGTGTCTGTTCATATCTTCTGCCCATTTCCTCACTGGATTATTTGATTTTTGGGGTGCTGAGTTTGGTACATTCTTTATATATGTTGGGTACTAACCCTTTATCAGATACGTCATTTGCAAATATCTTCTCTCATTCCATTGGTTGCCTTTTAGTTTTGTTGATTGTTTCCACAAGTTTTTTTTTTATCTTTATGCTATCTGAGTAGTTCATTTTTGCTTTTTCTTCCCTTGCCTCTGAGACATGTCAAGTAAGAAGTTGCTGTGGCTGAGGTCGAAGAGCTTGTTGCCTGTTTTCTCCTCTAGGATTTTGATGGTTTCCTGTCTCACGTTTAAGTTTTGACCATTTTGTATTTATTTTTGTGTATGGTGTAAGGCAGTGGTCCAGTTTTATTCTTCTGCATGTCACAATCCAGTTCTCCCGGTACTCTTTGCATAAATTTTCATAATTGATTGTGTATTTTTTGTTTTTTAATTTTTTATTGAAATTCCAGTTAGTTAACATACAGTGTATTATTAGTTTCAGGTGTACAATATAGTGATTCAACGATTTCATATATTATTCCCTGTTCATCAAGGTAAGTGTACTCTTAGTCCTTATCATCTGTGTAACTACCCCCTCCCCATGCACCTCCCTTCTGGTAGCCATCAGTTACTTCTCTATAGTTAAGTCTGTTTCTTGGTTTCCATCTCTCTTTTTTGACTATGCTTTTTGTTTTATTTCTGAAATTCCACAGATGAGTGAATTTTTGTGGTTTTTGTCTTTCTCTCACTGATTTATTTAGCTTAGCATAATACTCCCTCGATCTAACTACGTCATTGAAGAGAGCAAGATTTCATTCTTTATTATGGCCAAATAATATTCCATTGTGTATATACACCACATCGATGGACTTTTCCCACAGAATTTTGATTGCATTTTCCCAATGATATTTTGTTGTTAAGTGTGGAGGTTAAGGTTAATGCAAAAAGCAATACCTCGCTTTCATCATCTAGTCTTTACCATTTATTTATTGGAAGATATTTTAATTCTTTTTTTTTTAAAGAATAGGTGTTAACTTTTCTTTATTATTTTTCATTTATATTTTTTGAGAGACAGAGTGCAAGCAGGGGAGGTTCAGAGAGAGAGGGAGACACAGTATCCGAAGCAGGCTCCAGGCTCTGAGCCGTCAGCACAGAGCCTGACATGGGGCTCGAACTCTCGAACTGCGAGATCATGACCTGAGCCGAAGTCAGATGCTTAACTGACTGAGCCACCCATGTGCTCGCTTCGGCAGCACATATACTAAAAACTGACTGAGCCACCCAGGCGCCCCGATATTTTAATTCTTAATTGGAATATTTGCTGTCATATAGAGTCAATTTTTGCTCTAGAGTTCATAAGTGTCCATTCTCTATCCTTTGCATTCTGTTTATGTTTCAAAGGATCAGATAGTTATCAGAGATTCGTAGGAAATTTTAGCTTTATTAGAAAGCTGAACATTTGCTGTAAAATAGCAATAATATATGGGTAGGGAATAAAAAAAATCATGACTGGAAGAAATTGCATAAACAGTTGTATACAATAAATAATAGAGAATAATCACTCTTTTTGGCATTATATCAGAGGGATGGATTTACTAACATGTCACACTATCATTGTTATCAGAACACCACAAAAAAACCTTCCTGATTGTTTCAGACTTTTCCATAGTAGCCTGCAGTTTGTGACTAACATTTAGAAGAAAAAACCTTTACTTTAAATATTTTAAAAAGTGATTCTGCATTTCCCTTGGTTGAATGATCTAGCTAATATTGAATTAAGAGAGTTATATAGCCTGCTTGGCAGATGTGATTGAGAATGTATACAATGGGTAATTGTAATAAATTTGCTTCTAATGTTGAAGAACACTGGATGGAAGGGAGCTGGATAAGAGTATGAATTGAAAATGTATTGATGATTCCATTAAAATCAATACATTTTAAGTATTTTAAGTATTTTAAGAAATGTTTATTTATTTTGAGAGAGAGAGAGAGAGAGAGAGAGAGAGCGAGCAATCAAGTGAGTGTGGAGGTGGGCCAGAGATACAGGGAGAGAGAGAATCCCAAGCAGGCTTCATGCTGTCAGTGCAGAGGCTGACATGGGGCTGAAACCCACTAACTGTAGGATCATGACCTGAGCCGAAATCAAGATTTAGATACTCAGCTGACTGAGCCACCCACGTGCCCCTAAAATCAGTATTCATCCCAGATTATTATGGTAATTCTTTATTTGAAAGCTCATCTGATTTAAGTTACACTGTAGAAGACAAAATGGATGTAAAGAAGATACTGCCTCAACTTTGAAGAGCTCACAATATGGCAGAAACAAAAATTTTTTTTTAAATTTTGTAATAGTTTATTTTCAAATTGGTTTACATATAACACCCAGTGTTCATCCCAACATGTGCCCTTTTTAATGCCCATCACCCCCTCTCCCCCCTCCCTCATCCCCCTTACCCTCAGTTTTTTCTTAGTCTTTGAGAGTCTCTTATGTTTTATCTCCCTCCCTCTCTGTGTCTTTTTTTCCTTTCTTTGTTAAAATAATAATAATAAAAGCTAGAATGTGAGAATTTTAGTTGCACACACAAATACCATATGGGATACAAAGGAGTTGAAGAGAGTATTTGAATCTATGGGGTCACAGTTTCATGGAGATACGGTATTTCAGCTGACTGCTGAAGAATGGGAAAGAATGAAGCAGAGTATATATTAAGTCACAAGAAGTGGCATTGGTTGGTTAGTAAGTCCAGGGTTAGCCCATGAGGGATCTTGAACTCTTCACCAATTATTGCAAAGCAGCAGCACCGCATAGAGTTTAAGAGAAAATGTTTGGGTCATACAGAATTTTCTCAATGTCATTTTTCAAGTGTTGTCACCAGTTGAGTAATCCAGAAAGCTGACTTTCATATGTGGAATTTCATATGTGGAAATTGAGAATTTCTTAACTTCCACAGATGAGTAAAATCATGTAGTATTTGGCTTGTTTTGTGTAGTGTTATTCTCTCTAGGTCCATCCACGTTGTTGCAAATGGCAAGATCCCATTCTTTTTTATGTTGGAGCACCTGAATAAATGTTTTTCCAAAGACGACATACAGATGGTCAAAAGACATGTTGTAAAGATGCTGAAACTTTTCTCATCATTTGGGGAATTCAAATCAAAATCGCAATGATATGTCACCTTACAACTGTCAGAATGGCTAAAATAAAAAATAAGTAACAAGTGTTGGTGAGAATGTGGAGAAAACCCTCAGGTACTGCTGGTGGGAATGCAAACTGGTGCAGCCACTGCGGAAAACAATATGAAGACTCCTCAAAAAGTTAAAAATAGAAATAGCATATGATCGAGTAATTGCACTGCTGGATATTTTCCCAAGGAAAACAAAAATACTTTTTATTTCATTATTTCCAGAATAGTTGGTGTACAATTAGTTTCAGGCATACAATTTAGTGATTCATCAATTTCATACATCACTCAGTGCTCATCAAAAGTGCCTAAAAAAGAAAACAAAAACACTAATTTGAAAACATGTCCACTCCTATGTTTTTTGTAGCATTTTTTTACAATAGCCAAGATATGAAAACAGTCCAAGTGTCCATCAATAGATGAATAGATGAAGATGTGGTATAGATATGTATGAACATACAAAGATACAATTAAATATTGCTCAGCCGTTTAAAAAGTGTGTGGTTTTAATTTAGATTGCAGAGTAGATAAAAAAACACACATGGATGTATAAATGTTCAGGTAATTCTTTCTATGATTGATGAATGAATCTAATCAATAAAAACTGCATTCTGCACCTAAGTGAAATAATATGGTATTTTTCTTTCTCTCTCTGACTTTTTCCAGGTAGAATTATACCTTCTATGTCCATCCATGTTGTGAATGGCAAGATATCAATCTAAAAAACCAGCAGACCAAGCAAAACCAGAAATAGAGTTACAAATACAGAGAAAAAAACTGATGGTTGCCAGAAAGGCTGGTAGGGGGATGGGTGAAAGAAAAGGGGATTAAAAGGTATAAACTTCCAGTTTCAAAATATATAGGTCAGGGTGAGGGGGATGAGGGAGGGGGGGAAGGGGGTGACAGGCATTAAAGAGGGCACATGTTGGGATGAACACTGGGTGTTATATGTAAACCAATTTGAAAATAAACTATTATAATAAAAAAAATATATATATAGGTCACAGAGATGAAAAGCACAGCAGAGGGAATACAGTCAAGAATATTGTAACAACATTGTGTGGTGACAAATGGTGACCACACTGAACATAGTGATCCTTTCATAATGCATATGATTATTTAATCAGTATGTTGAACACCTGAAACTAACATTATATATCAACTAAAAAAACATTCCGGAGTTTTGATCACTTATATATTCCTTGCCTTTTCTCTGTCCTCTAAGTGAAAAATAAACAGAGTTGCTCACTAACCCCCAAATAACTACCTTATTTACCCTTATTTAGGGCAGTTATGATCTAGAAGCTTAGTCAGGAATGACCACGACACTGTGGTTTGATTTATTGATGGTGGTCCACTATATTCTGAGAAATTGTAGACCTGTTGCATTTACTCATCCTTTCTCCCAGAATGGTGTGGATATCCCTGCGGACCTGGTGAAAGAGCAGTGTTTGTTGTTTAAGGTTAGGAACGTAGTTAGGGAGATTTTCAAAGTATTCTCTTCTTCTAAGTAGAAAGGCAGACCCTTGGGATCTCATTATTGAGCTGGTTCCGTACAGAGGCTGATAGTGAGGAGTTCATTTTCTCCTGTTCCCCATGGGCTCTGTCACACTCAGGAGAGAGACCTGAGGTGTTTTGTCCCCATGCGCAGTATAGCTATTGAAGTTTCCAATATTTAATTTCTGTTCACAGCAATGTAATCTCTGGGGTCATCTCTTTCAGAGAAGAAAGAGACAATGAAGGACTGTTTATTATCGAAGGCTAAGTGAGTAGATCAACCCCCTCCCTGAGTCCTGTCTCTTGTGGACCCTGCCCTGAGCAGTGGGACCGCTGGGCCATCCCCTCAATGCTGCTGCCACCTCAGTCCTCAGATGTTGTCATTAATCAGCATAATTCACTCCCCCAGAGCTGGGACAAACAATCCTAACATTTTTATGAAAAATAAAAAGACCCCAGATAGCCAAAGCATCCCTCAAAAAGGAATAGCAAAGCTGGAAGCCTCACAATTCCAGACTCCAAGTTACCTTACAAAGCTGTTGTGATCAAAGCAGTATGAACATATGGGAAAGGTGGGGGGGAGAAATGTAAACAAACCATAGAGACTCTTTTTTTAAACATTTAGTTAACATACATTGTAATATTAGTTTCAGAGGTAGAATTCAGTGATTCATCACTTACGTGCAACACCCAAAGCTCATGACAACAAATACCCTTCTTCTTTTTTTTTTTTTTTTTAAAGTTTATTTATTTATTTTTGAGAGAAAGAGACAAAGAGAGCAAGCAGGGAAGGGGCATAGAGAAAGGGAGAGGAGAATCCCAAGCAGGCTCTTCACTGTCAGCACAGAGCCCGATGTGGGGCTCAAACTCACAAACTGTGAGATCATGACCTGAGCTGAAACAAAAAGGCAGACGCTTAACCAACTGAGCCACCCAGGCGCCCCACCAAATACCCTTCTTAATATCCATCACTCATCTCGCCCATCTCCCACCCACGTCCTTCCATCAATCCTCAGTTTGTTCTCTGTCATTAAGAGTCTCTTGTGGTTTGTTTCACTCTCTTCTCTTTCCCCCTTCCCAAATGTTCATCTGTTTTTTTTCCCTCAAATTCCATATATGAGTGTAATATGGTATTTGTCTTTCTCTGATTGACTGATTTCACTTAGCATAATACATACTAACTCCATCCACGTTATTGCAAATTGCAAGGTTTAATTCTTCTTGATGGCTAAGAAATATTCAGTGTGTGTGTGTGTGTGTATATATATATATATGTATAAATATATATAAAAAATATATGTATATAAATATATGTATATTTATTGATAAAGAAGTGGTTTCTGTGCTTTCTCCATTGTTAGACTATTGTTGATAATGTTGCTATAACCATTGGAGTGCATGTACCTTTTCAAACCTGTATTGTTGTATCCTTTGGGTAAATACCTAGTAGTGCAGTTGCTAGATCATAGGGAAGTTGTATTTTTAGTCTATTGAGGAACCCCCATACTACTTCCAGAGCGACTGCAGCAGTTCGCATTCTCACCAACAGTGCATGAGGGTTCCTTTTTCTCCACATCCTCACCAATACCTTTTGTTTCTTGTGTTGTTAATTTTAGCAATTCTGACAGGTGTGAGGTGGTGTGACATCATGGTTCTGATTTGAATTTCACTACTCATGAGTGCTATTGAGCATCTTTTCATGTGTCTGTTAGCCTTCTGGATGTCTTCTTTGGAAAAATGTCTATTCATGTCTTATGCCCATTGCTTCACTCGAGTATTTGTTTTTTGGGTATAGTGTTTGATAAGTTCTTTATAGAATTTGATACAAACCCTGTATCTGACACGTCACTTGCAAATATCTTCTCCCATTATGTAGACTGCCTTTTGGTTTTGTCGATTGTGTCCTTCATTATGCAGAAGCTATTTATCTTGATTAGGTCTCAATAGTCCACTTTTATTTTATTTCCTTGCCTCTGGATATGTGTCTAGTATGAAGTTTCTGTGGCCAAGATTAAAGAGGTAACTGTTCGTTTTCTCCTATAGGATTTTGAGTGCTTTCTGTCCCACATGTAGGCCTTTCATTCGTTTTGAATGTATTTTTGTGTACTGTGGAAGACAGTGGTCCAGCAAGTCGCTGCCCGTTTTCCCAGCACCATTTGCTGAAGAGACTGTTTTTTTCCCATTGGATACTCTTTCTTGCTCTGTCAAGATTAGTTGGCCATATTTTGTGCATCCATTTCTGGGTTCCCTATTCTATTATATTGATCCGTGTGTCTGTTTTTGTGCCAGTGCCATACTGTCTTTATGATTACAGCTTTGTAACAGAGCTTGAGTCAGAATTGTGATGCCTCAATTTTTCTTTTCTTTCTCAGCATTACTTTGGTTATTTGGGATCATTGTGGTTACACACAGATTTTAGGTTTGTTTGTTCTAGATCTGTGTAGAATGTTGGTTTATTTTGATCGGGATTGCATTGAATGTGTGGATTGTTTATGGTAGTATCTACAGTTTAACAACATTTGTTCTTCAAATCCCTGTGCATGGAATGTTGTTCCATTTCTTTGTGTCTTCTTCAATTTCATTCAAAGACTTTTTTTTTAAGATATAATTTTTTAAAATTAACACATATATTTTTTTATCATCAAATTGGTTTCCATACAAGACCCAGTGTTCATCCCAACCTGTGCCCTGCTCAGTGCCTGTCACCCACTCTCCCCTCTCCCATACCCCCGCTAACCCTCGGTTTGTTCTTAGTATTTAAGAGTCTCTTATGTTTTGTCTCCTTCTCTCTCTGTGTCTTTTTTCTTTCTCCTCTTCCCATCTCCACTAGTTTTCTGTTAAGTCTCGCAAAGGCCACCTAGGGGTGGAAACATATGGTATCTGTCTTTCTCTGCCTGACTTATTTCACTCAGCATAATACCCTCCAGTTCCGTCCATGCTGCCACACATGGCCAGATTTCATTCTTTCTCATTGCCACGTAGTATTCCATTGTATATAATATACCACATCTTCTTTATCCATTCATCAGTTGATGGACACTGGGTCTCTTTCCCTGATTTGGCTATTGTCGAAAGTGCTGCTATGAACATCAAGGTACACGTGCCCCTATGTATCAGCACTCCTGTATCTCTTGGGTAGATTCCTAGCAGTGCTATTGCTGGGTCATAGGGTATTTCTGTTATTTTATTTTATTTTTTAAAAAATAATTTATTATCAAATTGGTTTCCATATTACACCCAGTGATCATCCCAACAAGTGCCCTCCTCTGTGCCCGTCAACCACTCTCCACCCTCCCACACCCCCTTCACCCCTCAGTTTGTTCTTAGTCTTTAAGAGTCTCTTATATTTTGTCTCCCTCCCTATCTGTGGCTTTTTTTTTTCCTTCCCCTCTTCCTCTTTCCCATGGTTTTCTGCTGTGTCTCTCAAAATCCACCTATTTGTGGAAACATATGGTATCTGTCTTTCTCTGCCTGATTTATTTCACTCAGCATAATACCCTCCGGTTGCATCCATGTTGCCACACATGGCCAGATTTCATTCTTTCTCATTGCCGCGTAGTATTCCATTGTATATATACACCACACCTTCTTTGTCCATTCATCAGTTAATGGACACTTAGTCTCTTTCCATGATTTGGCTATTGTTGAAAGTGCCCTATGAACATTGGGGTACACGTGCCCCTATGCATCAGTGCTCCTGTTTCTCTTGCGTAGATTCCTAGCAGTGCTATTGCTGGGTCATAGGGTAGTTCTATTCGCATTTTTTAGAGGAAACTCCACACCGTTTTCCAGGGTGGCTGCACCAGTTTGCATTCCCACCAACAGTGTGAGAGGGTGCCTACTTCTCCACATCCTCGCCAGCATCTATAGTTTCCTGATTTATTCATTTTAGCCACTCCTGCTGGTGTGAGATGTTATTTCACTGTGGTTTTGATTTGTATTTCCGTGATGATGAGTGACATTGAACATCGTTTCATGTGTCAGTTGGCCATCTGGATGTCATCTTTGGAGAAGTGTCTATTCATGTCTTCTGGCCATTTCTTCACTGGATTATTCGTTTTACGGGTGTGGAGTTTGGTAAGTTCTTTATAGATTTTAGATACCAGTCCTTTATCTGATATCTCTTTTGCAATTATCTTTTCCCATTCCGTTGGTGCCTGTTAGTTTTGTTGGTTGTTTCCTTTGCTCTGCAGAAGTTTTTTCTTTTGATGAGGTCCCAATAGATCATTTTTGCTCTTAATTCCTAGCCTCTAGAGATGTGTTGAGCAAGAAATTGCTGTGGCTCAGGTCAAAAAGGTTTTTTCCTATAGGATTTTGATGGTTTCCTGTCTCACATTCAGGTCCTTCATCCATTTTGAGTTTATTTTTGTGAGTGGTGTAAGGAAGTGGTCTAGTCCCATTCTTCTGCATGTTGCTGTCCAGTTCTCCCAGCACCGTTTGTTAAAGATGCTGTCTTTTTTCCATTGGATACTCTTTGCTACTTTGTCAAAGATTAGTTGGCAATATGCTTGTGGGTCCGTTTCTGGGTTCTGTAGTCTATTCCATTGGTCTGTGTGTCTGTTTTTGTGCCAATACCATACTGTCTTGATTACCGCTTTGTAGTAGAGGTTAAAGTCTGGGATCGTGATGCCTCCCGATTTGGTTTTATTCTTCAGTATTACTTTGGTTATTTGGGGTCTTTTGTGGTTCCATACAAATTTTAGGATTGTTTGCTCTAGCTTTGAGAAGAATGCTGGTGCAATTTTGATTAGGATTGCATTGAACGTATAGATTGTTTTGGGTAGTATTGATATTTTTAATAATATTTATTCTTCCAATCCATGATCATGGGATGTTTTTCCATTTCCTTGTATCTTCCCCAATTTCCTTCGTATGTTGTTTATAGTTTTCAGCATAGAAATCTTTTCCATCTTTGATTAGGTTTATTCCTAGGTATTTTATGGTTTTGGTGCAATTGTGAATGGGATTAGCTTCTTTATTTCTCTTTCTGTTGCTTTGTTGTTGGTGTATAGAAATGCCACCGATTTCTGTACATTGATATTGTACCCTGCGACTTTGCTGAATTCATGGATCAGTTCTAGTAGGCTTTTAGTGGATTCTGTTGGGTTTCCATGTAAAGTATCATGTTGTCTGCGAAAAGTGAGTTTGACTTCAGCATTGCCTATCCTGATGCCTTTTATTTTGTTTTGTTGTCTAATTGCTGATGCCAGGATCACCAACACTATGTTAAATAGCAATGGTGAGAGTGGACACCCCTGCCATGTTCCTGATCTGGGGGGGAAAGCTCTCAGTTTTTTCTCATTGAGGATGATATTAGCTGTGGGCTTTTCATAAATGACTTTTATGATGCCTAAGTATGTTCCTTCTATCCTGACTTTCTCGAGGGTTTTTATTAGGAAAGGGTGCTGTATTTTGTCAAATGCTTTCTCTGCATCTATTGACAGGATCATATGGTTCTTATCTTTTCTTTTGTTAATGTGATGTATCACATTGATTGACTTGTGAATATTGAACCTGTCCTGCAACCCTACTTGATCATGGTGAATAATTCATTTTATATGCTGTTGAATTCTGTTTGCTAATATCTTGTTAAGAATATTTGCATCCATATTCATCAAGGATATTGGCGTGTAGTTCTCTCTTTTTTTTTTTTTTTTTGCTGGGTCTCTATCTGGTTTGGAATCAAAGTGATGCTGGCTTCATGGAATGAGTCCAGGAGTTTTCCTTCCATCTCAGTCTTTTGGAACAGCTTGAGGAGGATAGGAATTAACTGTGCTTTAAATGTCTGGTAAAATTCCGCAGGGAAGCCATCTGGCCCAGGGCTTTTATTTGTTGTGAGATTTTTGATAACTGATTCAATTTCTTTACTAGTTATGGGTCTGTTCAGGTTTTCTATATCTTCCCGTTCGAGTGCTGGTAGCTTGCGGCCATTCAGGAATTTGTCCATTTCTTCCACGTTGCCCAATTTGATGACATATAGTTTTTCATAGTGTTCTCTGATAATTGCTTTTATTTCTGAGTTATTGGTTGTAATCACTCCCCTTTCTTTCGTGATTTTATCTATTTGGGTTCTGTCTCTTTTCTTTAAGTGAAGCCTGGCTAGTGGTTTATCAATTTTGTTTATTTTTTCAAAGAACCAGCTCTTGATTTCATCGATCTGTTCTGCTACTTTCTCTGTTTCCATATGATTAATTTGTGCCCTAATCTTTGTTATTTCTCTCTTTCTGCTGGGTTTGGGTGTCTTAGATGTTATGCTTTTAGTGTCTTTAGGTGTGCTGTTAGAATTCGTGTTATTGATATTTCTTGTTTCTTGAGATAAGCCTGGATTGCTATATATTTTCCTCTCAGGACTGCCTTTGCCACATCCCAAAGCATTTGGATTGTTGTATTTTCATTTTCATTTGTTTCCATGTATTTTGTAATTTCTTCTCTGCTTGTTTGACCCATTGATCTTCTAGTAGGTTGTTCTTTAGTCTCAATGTTTTTGGGGGTTTTCCAGACTTTTTCCTGTGGTTGATTTCAAGTTTCAAAACATTGTGGTCTGAAAGTATGCACGGTATGATCTCAATTCTTTTATATTTATTCAGCACTTCCTTGTTCCCTGAAATATGATCTATCTTGGAAAATGTACCGTGTGCAGATGAGAATAATGTAAATTCCTTTGCTTTTGGATGAAGGGCCCTGAAGATATCAGTCAGGGCCATCTGTTCCAATGTGTCATTCAGGCCCATTGTTTCTATGGTGGTTATCTGTTTAGTGGATCTATCTTGCGCTGTAATGGAGTATTAAGGTCCTCTGCAATTAGCACATTTTTATCCATAAGATTGTTTGCATTTGTAATTAGTTGCTTTACAAATTTGGGTGCCCCAGAATTCAGCTCGTAGATATTTATAATTGTTAGCCTTTCCTGCTGGATAGTCCCTGTGGTTATTGTATAATGCCTTTCTTCATCTCTTATTACATCTTTTACTTTAAAGTCTAGTTTGTCCTATATAAGTGTGGCTACTCCAGTTTTCTTCTGACTTCCCGTAGCATGGTAGATAGTTCTCCATCCCCTCTCTTTCAATCTGAAGGTGTCCTCAGGTCTAAAATGGGTCTCTTGAAGACAGCAAATAGATGGGTCTTGTTTTTTAATCCATTCTGTTCCCCTGTGTCTTTTAATTGGAGCATTTAGTCCATTTACATTCAGCGTTAATATTGAAAAATATGGGTTTATTCACTGTGTTATCTGTAGGTTTTATGCTTGTAAGGATGTCTCTGGTACTCTGTGTTCCTTGCAAACTTTCCCTGAAAAGTCCCCCACAGGATCTCTTGTAAGGCTGGTTTATTGGTGATGAATTCCTTCAGTTTTTGTTTGTTAGGGAAAACCTTTTTCTCTCCTTCATTTCTGAATGACAGGCAGGCCAAATAAAGAATTCATCGCTGCATATCCTTCCTGGTAATCACAGTGAAGATTTCCTGCCATTCCTTTCTGGCTTGCCAAGTTTCTGTAGATAAGTCTGCTACTACCCTAATGTGTCTACCTTGGTATGTCAAGGCCCGTTTTCACCTAAATGCTTTCAGAATTCTCTCTATGTCCTTGTATTTTTCTAGTTTCACTATGTTGTGTCCTGCAGAAAGTCTATTCAAGTTATGTCTGAGGGGAGTTCTCCGTGACTCTTGGATTGCCATGTCTGTTTTCTTCCTCATGTTGGGGAAGTTCTCAGCAATGATTTGTTCAAGTACCCCTTCAAATCCTCTCTCTCTCTTCTTCCTCTGGAATTCCTATGATACAATATTTTCCATTTGAATGCATCGCTCAGCTCTCGAATTCTTCTTTCCTGTTCCTGAATCAGCTTCTCTCTCTTTTTCTTTGCTTCCTCTTTTTCCATAATTTTATCTTCTAATTCACCTATTCTCTCTTCTGCCTCTTCAATCGCTGCTGTGGCCGCCTCCAATTTGTTTTGCACCTCATTTAAAGCATTTTTTAATTCCTCCAGACCGTTTCTTAAGGTCTTTAATCTCTGCGGCGAGGGACCCCCTGCTTTCTGCTATGCTTTTTCAAGCCCAGCTATTAATTTTATGTTTCTCATTCTATTTTCATCTTCTGTTATGTTGCTTATATCTGTTTTCATCAATTCTTGCGCTGTCACTACCTCCTGTAATTTCTTTTGCGGAGAATTCTTCCATTTCGTCATTTTGGCTAGGTGTGTTTTGATTTGTTTACTGAGGTCACCGCTTTTTGGGGCACTTTGGATTTCTCTCTCTATTCCTTGTAGACTCAAACACCTTTTCCTCCCAGGCTCTTGGGGTTGAGAGTCATTTGGTTTCTGTCCTTCTTAGTTTGAAAGACACGGGGAATACCGGGTCCCCCTACTCCTCTGCCATGTTGGGCCCATCTCCTTTTTCATAGCCTTTCTATAGTTTTCAGAGCATAGATCTTTGATTTCTTTGGTTATGTTTCTTCATAGGGATCTTGTAAGTTTTGGTGCAATCATAAATGGATCAATTCCTTGATTTTCTTTGATTTCTTCATTATTGGTGTATAGTACTCAACTGATTTCTGTACGTTGATTTTATATACTGCAACTTTGCTGAATTCTTGTATCACCTCTAGTAGCTTTTTGGTGTAGGCTTTTGGGTTTTCCATGTAGGGTATCATGTCATCCCTGAAGAGTGCAAGTTTGCCTTCTTCCTTGCCAGTTTGGATTCCTTTTATTTCCTTTTGATGTCTGATTGGTGAGACTAGGACTTCCAGGCCTATGTTGAGCAACAGTGGTGAGAAAAGACATCCCTGTCAAGTTTCTGAGCTTAGGGGAAAGTTCTTAATTTCTCCCCATAGAGGATGATATTAGCTCTGGTTCTTTCATAAATCGCCTTGTAGATGTTGATGTATGTTCCTTCTAACCCTAATTTCTTGAGTTGGTTTTTTATCAAGAAAGAATAAAGTAGTTTTTGAAATGCTTTTTCTGCATTTTGAGAGAATTATATGGTTCTTATCCTTTATTTTATTAATATGATGTATTACGTTGATTGATTTGTGAATATTGAACCAGGCTTGCAACACAGTAATCATTCCCACTTGTTCGTAGCCAATTGTTCCTTTAATGTACTGTTTAATTCGAATTCCTTGTGTCTTGGTGAGCATTTTTCATCTAGATTCTTCAGGGGTATTGGTCTGTAATTCTCCTTTTTAGTGGGGTCACTATCAGTCAAACCCTCTGGCTTGCCAAGTGTCTGTTGAGAAATTTCCAGATAACCTTCTAGGTCTTGCCTCATAATTTGAGTTCTTTTATGTTACTGCTTTTAAGATTTTTCTTTTATCACTATATTTTGCAAATTTAATTAGAGTATATCTTGGTGTTGCCCTGCTTTTGTTGATTTTGATGGACATTCTCTGTGCCTTCTGGATTTGGATGTCTGTTTCCTTCACAGATCAGGAAAGTTTTCAGCTCTTTTTTCTTGAACTACACTTTCTGCGCCCTTTTCACTCTTCTTCTGGGATTCCTAGAATACAAATGTCACTACATTTGCTGAAATCATCCAGTTCTTTAAGTCTATTCTCGTGATCTATAATTCGTTCTCACTTTTGTTCAGCTTCATTCTTTTTCCATAATTTTCTTTCTGTTATCACTTATTCATTCCTCTGCTTCTTCCAATTTACTGTTCATTTTATCAATCCTGTTTCCCATCTCATTTATTGCATTCTTCCCTTTGATTGATTCTTTTTTAACTCTCTTATCTCTGTGGTAAGAGTCTCCCTGATGTCTTCCATTCTTTTCTCAAGCCCAGTGACTATCCTTATGATTGTTGTTTCAGATTCTCCATCAGGCAGGTTAATTGTATCTGTCTCACTTAATCCCTGGCTGTGACCTTATCTTGATCTTTCATTTGGGATGAATCTCTCTATCTTGGCATTTTGTCTATGTCTCTGCCTTCTTCTCTGTGTTAGAGAAATCATTATGTCTCCTGCTCCTGAAAGTAATGGCCTTATGAAGAAGAGGTCATGTAGAAGCGCGGAGCCTGGGGCTCCCTTTAGATGTGTCTCCAGTATGTGTTGCATGTGCTCTGCTGTTGTGTTCTGGCTGCTCTATGCTTCAGGCCAGTCATTGCAGAGGCTCTCCTTTCCTCCCGTGGGCAGTGTTTGGTCCCTGGCATGAATGGGGTGAGTTTAACTAGGTGTGCTCTGGTATGCTTGTGAAATGAGTCCTGACCTCAGCTCCACCAGAACTGAGGCCCTGCAGAACTCTCTGGTCAAGAGATATGGTGGCTCATGCTGGACATTTGAGGGATCGGCCTACACACAGGGCTGAGGCAAGATTGTCCGAGAAGGACCATCCTGCCAGAGCACAGGGGTATTGGACTTGGTGAGGCAAGTTAGGCAGCCAGTACCCATGTGGCGTTGTTTCCCATAGGTGGCTCTGTGTTTATGCTGGGGGTGGGGGAACAGAAATGCTGACCAGTTTCACAGTTCCTTGAGAGTATCTCCCTAATGCTTATGGAAGTACTGATTATCTTATAGGGGCTCAATATATTTTAAGGAGTTATTCTAACTAGACATAATGGTCTGGAGTATATATACTTCTGTCAGGAAATAAGAGAGAGATTAATTTAAAAAATTGGTATATTTTGTAGGACTAATGACGAAAAATCTTAAGGAAATGAGAAAAATGAATTAGAGATATACATAAAAAGAAGCAATCATAGCTATAGAATGTAATGTTTTCCTAAGAGTCCATTAGTAGTCTATTTTTGGTGTACTTATTTTTGATGTTATTGAATGACTTAATATCTCTCCTAACCTTATTCGTTAAAGATTCTTGCTAAGAGTAAGAACAAACTTTCCCAATAAAAGAGAATTGGGCGAGGAGGCCAAGCTGTGTACATCAGGCCCACAAAACGTATATCCGCTGTGCGGACCTTTTTTATGGACTTGTGAGCTGTTTCTGGAGGCACCTCGAAAGAGATTTGTGTGGATGAAAGGACATTCACTCTATCCTACCTCACATTATACTTTATGTGAGGCATTTCTATGTTGTTCTGAGTGGGAAAGTAAAAATTATCCAGTGACCCCTCCTGTTTACATTTTGAGAATTATGAAGTGACAGAGGAGGAAATATTGTATATGTGATTGATTACAGTTATTCATTAATGGGGTCTTTTAGAGAAACGAATTAGATCACAGAAAATATCAAAGTTCAAAAAAAACTCATCAATGTTCCCCATAAAAAGCTAACTTCTGTATTATGATAAATGGAAATAAAAGAATTTATTCATTTTATAAAAGTCCACTACATAAAAGATAAAAATCTACATTTCTCAAACTTTACATAAATTCTATTATTCTAAGGCTAGATCTGTGTAAAATCCTAACTAAACTCAAACGAGTCACATTCTTTATCCATTGAGTTTGAAACTGTCATAGAATAAATGTTTCATGAATAAAACATAATGAAGAAGGCTTTTCTCACCTTTTAAGCCCTTTAGGTTGTTTTTTCTCACTTTGTTGTATCATGATAAAGAAGAAACAACTTCAATAACAAAGACCCATTACTTAGGATATTGATTAATATTTGTATGGCACCAGAAGAGATTGATATACAAAATCATTTTTTGTACCCCACAATGTTATTTGATTGCCACAAAGGAAATGAAACATTCCATTGAGATCTATATTTCTAAGGATGCAAGTATTAGCATATAAAATATAAAACTAGTTAACCAAAAACAGTTCTTATCAGTCTGTAACATAAATCGTATACATTCAAGTTTATATTTAGAGCTTCTTTGTGTTATATGACTGACAAAGCTAAAAATTCCTAATGACCTTTTTTTCCGTCAAGATACGCCAATTATTATATCATGAAAGAGCTAAGTATGATAGGTATAGTATTTTTTGCACCCACAGAATGTTCATATACAGTAACTATGTTTTCAATGTTCTCTATGACCTATGAATTACTTCTCTCGGGAGAAATTAAAGACAGATTCCCACCAACAGTGTCGAAGTGTTCCTTTTTTTCCATATCCTCACCGACACTTGTTAGTTTTTGCATTTTTGACTTTAGCCGTCCTGACAGATGTTAAGTGGTCTCTTCTTGTGGTTTTAATTTGCATTTCTCTGATGATTAGTGAAATTGAGCATCTTTTCATGTGTGTTGCCTATTTCTCTATCTTCTTTGGAAAAATGTATTTTATGGTCCTTTGCCCATTTTTAAATTGGATTGTTTGTTTTTTATTTTGGTGTTGAGTTGTATCAGTTATTTATATATTTTATTTTATTATTTTTTAAATAATTTATTTTCAAATTGGTTTCCATATAACACCCAGTGCTCATTCCAACAAGTGCCTTCCTCTGTGCCCGTCACCCACTCTCTCCCGCTCACATCCCCCTCTTCCCTCAGTTTGTTCTTAGTCTTTGAGAGTCTCTTATGTTTTTGTCTCCCTCCCTCTCTGTGTCTTTTTACTTTTCCCCTCTTCCCCTCCCCCATGGTTTTCTGCTAAGTCTCTCAAAATCCACCTATGCATGAAATCTGGCCATGTGTAGCAAAATGGATGGAACTGGAGGGTATTATGCTTTATATATTTTAGATATATCATTTAGATATATCTTCTCCCATTTAGTAGTTTGTCTTATTGTTTTGTTGATTGTTTCCTTTTCTGTGCAGACCATTTTAATTTTGTTGTAGTCTCAGTGGTTTAATTTTGGTTTTGTTTCCCTAATCAGAGGAGACATATTTCAAAAAAATGTTTCTGTGTCTGGTGTCAAAGGAATTACTATCCTCAGGCACTGTTGGTGGTAATGCAAATTGGTACAGCCATTGTGGAAAACAATATGGAGTTTCCTTGAAAAATTAAAAATAGCATCACCGTATGATACAGTAATTTCACTAAAAACTAATTTGAAAAGATATACGCATCCTAGGTGTACTGCAGAATTATTCACAATAGTCAAGATAAGGACGCAATCCAAGTACCCATCGATAGATGAAAGGAAAAAGAAGATAGAATAAACAGTATAGAATATTTATCAACCATAAAAAGAACAAAATTTTGCCACTTGCAATAGCATGGTTGATTCTAGAGTATGTAATGCTAAGTGAAATAAGTCAGAAAGACAAAGACCATATGATTTCAGTCATATGTGGAACTTAGGCAAGAAAGCAAATGAACAAACAAAGAAAAGAAAGAAGAAAACAAAAAATATTCTCTTAAATATAGAGAATTAGTGGTTTTCAGAGGGGAGGTAGATGGGGAGAGGGGTGAAATAGATAAAGGGGATTAAAAGTACATGTGATGAACATTGGCAAAGGTACAGAATTCTTGAATCATATTTTACACCTGAAACTAAAACTATACAACAGTATGTATTAATTGCACCTGAATAAAATAAATAAATATGATTAGAAAATATTTTTCATTGTCTTATCCAGGGTAATACCTTTCTATGACTTTCAGTTCCCCTTCGATTTTGTAGATTCACAGTCAATCTCACCAGATTCCTCAGTGCATTCTTCATGTCCTTATTCCGCAAAGTATAAACAAGAGGGTTGAGACTTGGAGTAATGATCGTGTAAAAGAGGGTGAGGAACTTTCCCTGGTCTTTGGAGGCACTGTTACGTGGTTGTAGGTACATGTAGATAATAGTTCCATAGAAGATGGACACGACAGTGAGATGAGATCCACAAGTACTGATTGCTTTTTGTTGGCCTTCTTTTGACTTTATTCTCAGCACAGCTTTGGCGATGTAGCCATAGGATATAAGAATAAGGCCGAGTGGTGTAAGGACAATGACAATGCCCAAAGCAAAAACAGACATTTCAACCGTTGTGGTGTCTATACACGCTATCTTGACCATAGCTGGCAACTCACACAAGAAATGGTCCAGAAGGTTGTTTCCACACCGAGGCAAATTCAGGGTGAGTGTACATAATAATACAGAAACAGCCAAACTAATGCTCCAGACTGTGATTATCATCTTGAGATAGAGAGGTGGGTTCATGATGACCAGATAATGCAAGGGCTTACAAATAGCTGTGAAACGATCATAGGACATGACAACTAGGAGGAGGCATTCAGTGGAACCCAACCACATATAAACGTAGAGTTGAGTGACACAGCCCACATAGCTAATGGTCTTGTCAGGTCCCCACAAGTTAACGAGCATCTGAGGGATGATGCTGGTTGTGATACATAGATCCAGGAAAGATAAGTTCCTGAGGAAAAAATACATCGGTGTGTGGAGATGGGCATCCAGGAGAGATGCAAGGATGATGGCTGTGTTACCCACCCACGTTATGAAGTAGAAGAGAGTGACAACTCCTGATAGGACCATCTCCAGTTTGGGATGGTCTGAGAAACCAAGCAGAATGAAACCGTGTAGAGAAGTGTAATTATTTTGATCCATATTCCTTCAATGCCCAAATCCTAGAATGAGAAAAGCAGAAGGAGATGAAGGAGCATGGGGATGAAGATGAAGATGTGGTGGAGGAGGAGGGAGGAGGGAAAAAGAAGGAGGATAAATTTGTTAGTATAGAGTACATAATTTAACTAAATACAGAAGAAAAAAAGAGAAATAATTTATGTTAACAATTAAATAGTAATGGGTGAGAGTAAGTATTATGGCCAAGTAGTCTGGTATTTGTTTTAGATCCATTTATGGTGTTGGGTTTAATATTATATTTTTATCTAGGTGAGCTTGGAGAGTTTACCCTTAAACTCAAGATGAAATTTGTCATATGTACATTTGGAAGTTTGAAAAGGATCTGGTTCTAAGTGTTGTGACCCTCTGATTCTCTCCCAATCTTGTTCACTTCATATAGTGAACACATTCTTTTTTTGGTCAGCAAATTTACCTATAAAATGTAATTATTTTGCTAATGTCAGAATGAGGAAAAGAATGTCCTCTTTTTTCATATCTTAGTGAGTAGTACCGTGATGTCCTGGTTTCTTATGTAGGAGATATGGCCTTCATCCTTGGCACCTTATGTCTCTCATCCCAATACCTAATTTATCACCAAAATGGTAAATTTTAATGCAAGTTATACTTAACTGTCCTCTCACTTTTAAGTAGCTTCCACAATCACTTTTGTAATCCAAACCACTGTTGTCTTTTTTCTCAAAGTTTTTAAAAAAGTTTATTCATTTTTGAGAAAAAGAGAGGGAGAGGGAGAGAGTGAAAGCAGGGAGGGGCAGATAGAGAGAAGACACAGTACCTGAGCAAGCTCCAGGCTCTTAGCCATCAGCACAGAGTCCCATGTTGGCCTGGAACCCTAGAGCCGTGAGGTCATGACCTGAGCTGAAGTCAGATCCTTAATCGCCTGAGCCACCCAGGTGTCCCGTTGTCTCTTTTCTAGATTCTGGCAGCTGGCTTCCCTCCATTCATCCAGACTTTTTTTGTGTGTTTAAATTGTAACAAGGTTCAATAAAATCAATCACATCATCCATGTGCTTATAATTTGCCAGCCCCTTTCTGTTACATTGAAGAAATACCCCGATTCTTTAAGACGCCTGCATGAACCTGTACAGGCCTCGTTCTCATCGCAGAACTCACTTTATACACAGGGACTCCTTTCCTCCTCCCAGTTCGACATGTTAAACTCCTTCCCATCGGAAGCCCTGGGAACCCTCCCCCTTCTTTTCTGGACTTCTATGTGTTCTGCAATCCTGCTCACTCTTTCGTCCAGCTCTGAATGTTTCTGGCTTAAAGCGGGATACTCTGACCCTATCTTTTTTTCTTTGCTCTCATATATCGTGAAGAGGGAGATGTGCAGAGCTGGTGAATCCCAGAGCCTAAAAGGATGAGAAGAGCTTTTTTCCATGTCTCTACAAGTTATTTAGGTGTCTGCCCCCAGACAACTTACTGAACACTCTGGGCTCAGGTTTATCGTTGTGAAAATAAGGAAAACAACACTTCTTGGGATCAAGATTAACTGAATCATACATCTGCTTACAGCATAGCACATGTCCAGAAATATTAATTACTACAATTGTTACAAGAAGAAATTATAATGTTCCAGGTAGATAAAAATTTAGCAGCCTCCCATGGGAGTTTGTAATCTCTAAGAAAGTGTGCCTAATGTCTACTGCTGTCTGTCCTCTCCATGCTGCCTAAAACATTCCCTCAATACCTTTCTATCCAAGAATCTGTGTATCTATGTATCCGTCTATCTCTATTATCTACCATCTACCTATTCTCTCATATGTATGCATAATTTTCCAACTAAAGAACAATTGTCATACTATGAATAACAGTGGAAAATCACTTAAGGATTGTAGTTAGCATTTTCTTACATTAAAAACATATTCCGGGGGTTTTGAAGTTACCTGAATGGGAGGAGAGATGGTGGCAGACAAGTGGGAAAGTACGTGGTTTATATAGTAACAAATAACAGGTACATTCTGTTTGGTGAAAAGTAATTTAGACATTAGTGTCTATCCTAAGGAGTGATAAGCTCAGCCTTATTCAGTAGTGGGATCCCGGTCGAACTCCTGTAGACCTGCATGAGAATATCAGAACTGCCCAAATTTTTAACAATTGAACAGATAATCAGTAGTCCTCCCTAGTGTGCTATTACTGAGTATAAAAATACAACTTCTTACTGCCTGAAGCTGTAGTAACATACAGAAATCTTCTATTAAAAAATAATGGGATCACCTGGGCGGCTTAGTCGGTTAAGCCTCTGACACTGGCTCAGGTCATGACCTCACAGTTCTTGAGTTCAAGCCTTGTGCCAGCCTCTGTTGACATTCAGAGCCTGGAGTCTGCTTCAGAGTCTGTGTCTCCCTCTCTCTCTGCCCCTTGTCCACTTATACTCTATTTCTCTCTCTTAAAAATAAATAAACATTAAAGAAAAAAATAAAGGTGGTACCTGGGCGGATTAGTCAGTTAAATGTCTCACTCTTGTATTCAGCTCAGGTCATGATCCTGGGGTCAAGCCCCACATCAGGCTCTGTGCTGGGCATGGAGCCTGCTTGAGATTCTCTCTCTCTGCCCCACTCCCCACTTCATGCTCTCTCTCAAAAGAATAACTAAGCGAAAATACATATCAAAAATTTATAAGTAAATATCAAACTGCTGCCCCTCTCCCTTTTGTCTGTGTCTGTAGACATATTACAAATATATACAGTAGTCTATTTTTTTTGTTATGCCATTTCAAATCTGTTTCCTGGATATTATGAAGAAAATACCTCAAACTGTGGCCATGATTCAAAAGTAGAAATGTTTAGAGGAACAACTGAGTATACGGGCTAAGTTAATTATTTTGAGAGAGTCAGTGGAGATTGCCTCAGAATTAGCTTTTCAAGGGGCACTTGAGTGGTCAGTCGGTTAACCGTCTGACTTCAACTCAGGTCATGATCTCATTGTTTGTGAGTTCAAGCCCCACATCAGACTCTGTGCTGATAGCTTAGAGCCTGGAACCTGCTTTGGAATCCGTGTCTTCATCTCTCTCTGACCCTCCATTCACGCTCTGTCTCTCTCAAAAATGGAGGAAAGAAAAAGAATTAGCTTTTCTAGAATCATGATTTAAGCTGGATTCTGCCATTGACCTAGTTGGATAAAAGAAAACAATAACTCTCTGAAATGTTTTGTACACTGTAACACATTTTTATTGGTCTATAATGTCTGAGCATAGAGATGAATAAATAATACTCATTTACATCAACAGACAGCTTGGTGTGTGTAATAGTGTCTGACTTCTGAATAATACAGAACTTCAGTTAAAATTATATGAAAACAAAAATGAAAATTCTTTGAAAATGAAAGTCAGTACCATGCTGTTAATTCCTTAGCTCTTTCCATTATTGCCATGGCCTTCAAAGATTAATTCAGGAAGGGGAAGAATCCTTCTGCCTACTAAAACCCTGACATTGGAAGTCTTCAAATAATTTTTCATGCACACTATGAGATTTAGAGACAGATAAAAAATATGTGATTTCTTCTCATCTGCACAGTCTTCCTGCAAAAAATATTGTATTTCAGTCCTTCATTTCCAACTTAATCTATATTTCCTTTCAGCTGGATGAAAATGTCTGAAACCACACATCAAGAAACAGTTTCATGTCCTCCCCTTCTAGTGGAGAATAGACTTAATCTTCCATAATAGAGCTAAAGGGAGAATGCCTCTGCAGAGATTTTCAATATTGGCTTATTCTAAGAATTCTGAAAGAAAACCAGAAGAATCAGTCCATGTCGCCCTAAGTTTGTTTTCCCTTACCTCCCACAAGTTGTTTTACCAACCAGACACACTGTGTTCCAAGAGAGATGGAAGATGAACAGTACTGTGATCCAGAGACAGTTCTGATACTCTGCTTCTGGACCAGCGAGGAGCCCCCAGCGTGTGGAAAAGCTAAGCGGGTGCTGTCCAGCACTGCTGCTCCTTCATGTCTTCTGTGTGGCTGAGAATCCTGCTGTTCCCCAAGCGGGTTAGAAACTGATTGTGGGCAGGGCTCCTGCCTTCCTGAACATGTGACTGCACGTGAGGGGATGAAACCTGTCACAGATTCTTGTTAGTCATTCTGACTGAAAAACCCTGCAAAGGTTTAGTCCTAGAGGTACATTGTGAAATCATTAATTCAGGTTAAGAAGTGAGCAAAATTTCCCACTGTTGCCTGAAAGCCCAGATCGCGAAGGAAGGTTTCCTAAACCATTCATCTCCACCTAATTGATGTGTGTAAAAGCAGTTCATGAAGAGGCTGGAGAATTAGACCATCTCCTGATGCTTCGCTAGGAGAAATGTAATAGATGCAAAGGTTAAGACAGTGTGAAGCAAAGCTATAGAAGAGGGGAATGAGAAAATGTATATTCAGAATTTTTTTCTGCAGGTAATAAATGTGTTACCGATAAAATTCGCTGCTAAATGTGCATTTCGAAACACTAGAATTACAGTAGGTATTAATATATAAGGTTTATTTATTTGTTTGTTTATTTATTTATTCTCAAGTTAGATAACATATAGTGTAGTTTTGGCTTCAAGAGTAGAACCCAGTGATTCACCTTTTATGTATGACGCCCAGTGCTCATCCCCACAATTGCCCTCCTTAATGATCATCACCCACTTAACCTACTCCATCCATTTAACCCTCAACTTGTCCTCTGCACTTAAGTGGCTCTTTTGGTTTGACTCCTTCTGTTTTTATCTTACTTTTCCTTGATTTCCCCATGTTCATCTGTTCAGTTTCTCAAATTCCACATATGAATGAAGTCATATGGTATCTGTGTTTCTCTGACTAATTTCACTTAGCATAATACCCTCCCGTTCCATACACATTCCTGCAACTGGCACAATTTCAGTCTTTTTGATCGCCAAGTAATATTTCAATGTAAATATATATACCACATCTTTTTTTTTTTTATTCTCATATTACTTACTTAACATGGACTGTAGTCTTGTCTTCAGGAGTAGAATCCACTGGTTCATCATTTACAATACAACCGAGTGCTAATCTCAACAAGTGCCCTCCTTAATGCCCATCATCCATTTTCCCCAGTCTCACCGCTCACCCACATCCACCCTCTGTTGGTTCTCTGTATTTAAGAGTCTGTTAAGTTTTTTAAAAAAATAATTTATTGCCAAATTAGTTTCCATACAACACCCAGTGCTCATCCTAACAAGTGCATCCTCTGTGCCATCACCCACTCTCCCCCCTCCCACACCCCCCTCTCCCCTCAGTTTGTTCTTTGTCTTTGAGAGTATCTTACATTTTGGCTCCCTCCCTCTCTATGGCTTTTCCCTTCCCTTCTTCCCCTCCCCCCTGGTTTACTGTTAAGTCTCGCAAAGGCCACCTAGGCATGGAAACATATGGCATCTGTCTTTCTCTGCCTGACTTATTTCACTCAGCATAATACCCTCCCGTTCCATCCATGTTGCCACACGTGGCCAGATTTCATTCTTTCTCATTGCTGCATAGTATTCCATTGTATATATATACCACTTCTTCTTTAACCATTCATCAGTTGATGGACACTTAGTCTCTTTCCATGATTCAGGTATTGTTGAAAGTGCTGCTATGAACATCAGGGTACACGTGCCCCTATGCATCAGCACTCCTGTATCTCATGGGTAGATTCCTAACAATGCTATTGCTGGGTCATAAGGTAGTTCTATTTTCATTTTTTGAGGAACCTCTGCACAGTTCTCCAGAGCAGCTGCACCAGTTTGCATTCCCACTAACAGTGTAAGAGGGTGCCTGTTTCTCCACATCCTCGCCAGCATCTATAGTTTCCTGATTTGTTCATTTTAGCCACTCTGACTGGTGTGAGGTGGTATCGCAGTGTGCTTTTGATTTGTATTTCCCTGATGATGAGTGACATTGAGCATCGTTTCATGTGTCTGCCATCTGGATGTCTTCTTCGGAGAAGTGTCTATTCATATCTTCTGCCCATTTCGTCACTGGATTATTCCTTTTTTGGGTGTGGAGTTTGGTAAGTTCTTTATAGATTTTAGATACTAGTCCTTTATCTGATATGTCATTTGCAATTATCTTTTCCCATTCCGCTGGTTGCCTATTAGTTTTGTTGGTTGTTTCCTTTGCCGTGCAGAAGTTTTTTCTCTTGATGAGGTCCCAGTAGTTCATTTTTGTTTTAAATTCCCTTACCTTTCAGATGTGTCACGTAGGAAATTGCTACGGCTCAGGTCAAAAAGGTCTTTTACTGTTTTCTCCTCTAGGATTTTGATGGTTTCCTGTTTCACATTCAGGTCCTTCGTCAATTTTGAGTTTATTTTTGTGAGTGGTGTAAGGAAGTGGTCTAGTTTCATTCTTCTGCATGTTGCTTTCCAGTTCTCCCAGCACCATTTGTTAAAGAGGCTGTATTTTTTCCGTTGAATACTCTTTCCCGCTTTGTCAAAGATTAGTTGGCCATATACTTGCGGGTCCATTTCTGGGTTCTCTATTCTATTCCATTGGTCTGTGTGTCTGTTCTTGTGCCAATACCATACTGTCTTGATGATTACCGCTTTGTAGTAGAGGTTAAAGTCTGGGATTGTGATGCCTTCCGCTTTGGTTTTATTCTTCAGAATTACTTTGGCTATTCGGCGTCTTTTGTGGTTCCATACAAAGTTTAGGATTGTTTGCTCTAGCTTTGAGAAGAATGCTGGTGCAATTTTGATTGGGATTGCATTGAATGTGTAGATTGCTTTGGGTAGTATTGCCATTTTAACGATATTTATTCTTCCAATCCATGAGCATGGAATGTTTTTTCCATTTCCTTGTGTCTTCCTCAATTTCCTTCATAAGTTTTTTATAGTTTTCACTGTAGAGGTCTTTTACATCTTTGGTTAGGTTTATTCCTAGGTATTTTATGGTTTTGGTGCAGTTGTGAATGGGATTAGCTTCTTTATTTCTTTTTTTGTTGCTTCGTTGTTGGTGTATAGAAATGACCCCGACTTTCTCTACATTGATTTTGTACCCTGCAATTTTACTGAATTCATGGTTCTAGTAGATTTTTGGTGGATTCTGGCGGGTTTTTCATGTAAAGTATCATATCATCTATGAAAAGTGAAAGTTTGACTTCCTCCTTGCCAATCTTGATACCTTTTCTTTTGTTTTGTTGTCTGATTGCTGATGCTAGGAACACTATGTTAAATAGCAGTGGTGAGAGTGGACACCCCTGTCGTGTTCCTGATCTCAAGGGGAAGTCTCCCAGTTTTTCCTCATTGTGGATGATATTAGCTGTGGGCTTTTCATAAATGGCTTTTATGATATTTAAGTATGTTCCTTCTATCCCACCTTTCTCCAGGGCTTTTAGTAGGAAAGGGTGCTGTATTTTGTCAAATGCTTTTTCTGAATCTATTGACAGGATCATATGGTACTTCTCTTTTCTATTGTTAATGTGATGTATCACATTGATTGATTTGCGATTATTGAACCAGCCCTGCAACCCATGGATGAATCCTACTTGATCATGGTGAATGATTCTTTTTATATGCTTTTGGATTCGATTTGCTAGTATCTTGTTGAGAATTTTTGCATCCATATTCATCAGGGATATTGGCCTGTAATTCTGTTTCTTCGCTGGGTCTTTGTCTGGCTTGGGAACCAATGTGATGCTGGCTTCTAGAATGAATCCAGGAGTTTTCCTTCCATTTCAATTTTTTGGAAGAGCTTGAGGAGGATAGGAATTAACTGTGCTTTAAATGTCTGGTAAAATTCCGCAGAGAAGCCGTCTGGTCCAGGGCTTTTATTTGCTTGGAGGTTTTTGATAACTGATTCAATTTCTTCACTAGTTATGGATCTGTTCAAATTTTCTATTTCTTCCAGTTTGAGTTTTGGTAGCGTGCGACTATTTAGGAATTTGTCCATTTCTTCCTGGTTGCCGAGTTTGGTGGCATTTAATTTTTCATAGTATTCTCTGGTGATTGCTTTTATTTCTAAGGGATTAGTTGTAATTACTCCCTTTTCATTCATGATTTTATCTATTTGAGTTCTCTCTCTTTTCTTTTTGAGAAGCCTGGCTAGCGGTTTGTGTATTTTGTTTATTCTTTCAAAGAACCAGCTCTTGGTTTCATTGATCTCTTCCACTATTTTTTCTGTTTCCATATGTTTAATTTGTGCCCCGATCATTGTTATTTCTCTCTTTCTGCTGAGTTTGGGTTGTCTTAGTTGTTCTGCTTCTAGTTCTTTTAGGTGTGCTGTTAGGATTTGTGTTACTGATTTTTCTTGTTTCTTGAGATGGGCCTGGATTGCAATATATTTCCCTCTCAGGGCTGCCTTGCTGCATCCCAAAGCGTTTGGATTGTTGTATTTTCATTTTCATTTGTTTCCATGTATTTTTAAATTTCTTCTCTGATTGCTTGGTTGACCCACTCGTCTTTTAGTAGGTTGTTCCTTAGCCTCCATGATTTTGATATTTTCCATGCTTTTTCCTGTGGTTGATTTCAAGTTTCAAAACATTGTTGTCTGACCATGTGCACGGTATGATCTCAATTCTTAATATTTATTCAGAGCTTCCCTGTGGCCCAGAATGTGGTCTATCTTGGAAAATGTACCGTGTGCAGTTGAGAAGAATGTAAATTCCTTTGCTTCTGGATGAAGGACCCTGAAGATGTCAGTTAGGCCCGTCTGTTCTAATGTGTCATTCAGTGCCATTGTTTCTGTGGTGATTTTCTGTTTTGTGTATCTGTCCGATACTGAGACTAGAGTGTTAAGGTCCCCTACAATTAGGACATTTTTCTCGATAAGGTTGCTTATGTTTGTAATTAGTTTTTTTTACAAATTTGGGTGCCCCCGAATTCGGCGCATAGATCTTTGTAATTGTTAGCTCTTCCTGCTGGGTGGTCCCTGTGATTATTTTATAATGCCCTTTTTCATCTTTTTTTACATTTTTTACTTTAACGTCCAGTTTGTCTGATGTAAGTGTGGCTACTCCAGCTTTCATCTGACTTCCAGTAGCATGGTAGATAGTTCTCCATCCCCTCACTTTCGATCTGAAGATGTCCTCAGGTCTAAAATGAGTCTCTTGAAGATAGCAAATTGATGGGTCTTGTTTCTTAATCCATTCTGTTACCCTATGTCTTTTGATTGGTGCATTTAGTCCATTTACATTAAGTGTTAATATTGAAAAATATGTGCTTATAGTCAGTGTGTTATCTGTAGGTTTCATGCTTTTAAGGATGTCTCTGATAGTTTTTGTTTTTTACAACCTTTCCTTTATAGAGTGCCCCTCAGGATCTCTTGTAATGCTGTCTTATTTGTGATGAATTCCTCAGTTTTTGTTTATTGGTGGAATCCTTGATCTCTCCTTCTATTCTGAATGACAGGCTAGCCGGATTCAGGATTCTTGGTTGCATATCCTTCCTGGTCATCACATTGACGATATCTTGCCATTCCTTTCTGGCTTGCCAAGTTTCTGTAGATAAGTCTGCTACAACACTTATGTGTCTGTCTTTGTATGTTAAGGCCGGTTTTTCCCTAGCTGGTTTCAGAATTCTCTTTCTGTCCTTATTTTTTGCCAGTTTCACTATGATGTGTCGTTCAGAAGGTCTGTTCAAGTTATGTCTGAGGGGAGTTCTCTGTGACTCTTGGATTTCCGTGCCTGTTTACTTTCTCATGTTGGGAAAGTTCTCAGCAATGATTTGTTCAAGTACCCTTTCAACTCCTCTCTCTCTCTCCTTTTCGGAATTCCTATGATACGGATATTGTTTTGTTCGAGTGCATCCCTCAGCTCTCGAATTATCCTTTCCTATTCCTGAATAAGTTTCTCTCTCTTTTTCTCTTCCTCTTTTCCCATAATTTTATCTTCTATTTCACTCATTCTCTCTTCTGCCTCTTCAGTCTGTACTGTGGCTGTCTCCAATTTGCTTTGTACTTCATTCAAGGCATATTTAAATTCCTCCAGACATTTTTTAAGGTCCTTGATCTCTGCTGCGAGGTACCCGTTGTATTCATCTATGCTTTTTTCAAGCCCAGCGATTAGTTTAATGTTTATCATTCTACATTCATGTTCTGTTATGTTTCTTATATCTGTTTCAATCACTTCTTGAGCTGTCAATACTTCATATAGTTTCTTTTGAGGAGAATTCTTCCATTTCATCATTTTGGCTAGTTTTTTTTGGATTGTTTCTTGAGGTCGCCCTGGAAAGGAAAACAGACCGACAGACAAACAGAAAACAGAAACACTCAAACGTACCGACAAATGATAGAGACAAGCGGTTCAGAAGAGAAGAAGGAATAACAAATGACACTCTGAGTGCATATGTCCTGAAGTACCAGCTACACGTTAAGGACAGGGTGTGCACTGTGCTGATGGTAGAGCATATACAGAGAGAATAATGACAGATGCGGGGGGAAGAAGATAATGAACTTTGCCCAGGTAGAGTGATTGAAGGGCTTAATCCAGACAGAGAGAAATCATAATAAGGATGAATGCAAAGAAAAAGGAATGAAGGTAGTTGTTGCCCAGATGAACTATATGGCCTGGTTATTCCAGAGAGATAGGAAAGTACAGAAGGAGGTGTAGAATATGCCTTGAGAGAGTGGGTTAATAGTCCTTTTAAGTCAGCCAATACGCCAGGTGGCCAGCTCAGGGGTGGAGATCGGTAAGAAGGAGAAAGGGGAGAATACATCTAAAAAAAAGAAGGAATTACCTGGAGTTACTCCAGGGAGAAGTATGAACTCTGCTTCTGTAGCTCCCACTGAAAGGTATCTGTCCTGTGAGGAGGGGCGTGGTTTGGTGTAGGCGGGGCGCCTCCCCTGCCGACGGGATGGTTTCCGGGGTTGCTTCCTGGAGCTGGTGTTTGTGGTCTTGGAAGTCAACAATGGCGTCCCCCAGTCCCTTCTTCCCAGTCCCGGAGTCTCTAATCGCCCCTTTATTTCTGTCCTCATCCTGCTAGTGGCGCCAGTGTAGTGCAGTTTGTTGGGTGGTTGCGCGCCCCACGTTTATCCCTGTCATTGCCACTCTTCGCCTGCTAAAGCAAGTTTGGCTGTAAATTTTGTCACTGGGTTAGAACCAATCTGCAGGCGGCTGGTGTCTCTGTTTGGCGCGGGCTGACTGGGCCACTGCTGCTGGCCCCAGTATGAGGAGAGTTCTGCTGAGAGTTCTGTTAGCAACGGAATTTCTAGCAATGGAACTTCTCTTCAAAAGCTCTGCATTTAGGGACTAGATGGTGGTCTCTCTGTCGTGTTTTCCTCTCTTTTGGATGTGGCCCGCTCTGCACTTTCCCGAATTTCTCTGACGAAGGGTCTCCCTCCCTCTGCTCGTACGGCCAGTTCATTTTATCCGCCTCAGATTGCACTCACGTTTCCTGGGGTGTTTTCTGGGTTTCGCTTTCTGTTCCTTGTAGACTGCAGCACCTTTCCTCCCAGACTGTTGGGGTTGAGAGTCCTTTGGTTTCAGTCCTTCTTAGTTTGAAAGACAAGGGGAATACTGGGTCCCCCTACTCCTCCGCCATGTTGGCCTTCCCCTTCAAGAGTTTGTTATGTTTTGCCTCCCTCTCATTTTTCTTATTTTTCCTTTCCTTCTCTTATGATCATCTGTTAAATTTCTCAAATTCCACCTATGAGTGAAATCATGCAGTATCTGTCTTTCTCCGAGTGACTTACTTTGCTTAGCAAAATATGCTCTCGTTCCATCCACGTTGTTGCACATAGTAAGCTTTCATTCTTTTTTATCGCCGAGTAATATTTAATTGTATATATATACCACATCTTCTTTATCCAAACATCAGTCAATGTAGACATTTGGGATATTTCAATATTTTGGTGATTATTGATATTGCTGCTATTAACATTGGGGTGCATATGCCCCTGTGAATCAGCACTCCTGTATCCTTTGGATAAATACCTAGTAGTGTAATTGGTGGGTCATAGGCTAGTTGTATTTTTTTTTTAATTTTATAATAGTTTATTTTCAAATTGGTTTACATATAACACCCAGTGTTCATCCCAACATGTGCCCTTTTTAATGCCCATCACCCCCTCTCCCCCCTCCCTCATCCCCCTCCCCCTCAGTTTTTTTCTTAGTCTTTGAGAATCTCTTATGTTTTATCTCCCTCCCTCTCTGTGTCTTTTTTTCCTTTCCCCTCTTCCCCTCCCCCTGGTTTTTGCTTAGTCTCACAAAGTCCACCTATTCGTGGAAACATATGGTATCTGTCTTTTTCTGACTGACTTATTTCACTCAGCATAATACCCTCCAGTTCCATCCATCTGGCTACACATAGCCAGATTTCATTTTTTCTCTTTGCCACGTAGTAGTCCATTGTATATAAGTACCATAACTTCTTTATCCATTCGTCAGTTGATGGGCACTTGGTCTCTTTCCATGATTTGGCTATTGTCGAAATTGCTGCTATGAACATTGGGGTACACGTGCCCCTATGCATCAGCATTCCTGTGTCTCTTGGGTAGATTCCTAGCAGGGCTATTGCTGGATCATAGGGTAGCTCTATTTTCATTTTTTGAGGAACCTCCACACCGTTTTCCAGAGTGGCTCCACCAGTTTGCATTCCCACCAACAGTGTAGGAGGGTGCCTGTCTTCTCCACATCCTCGCCAGCATCTATAGTTTCCTGATTTGTTCATTTTAGCCACTCTGACTGGTGTGAGGTGGTATCTCAGTGTGGTTTTGATTTGTATTTCCCTGATGCTGAGTGACATTGAGCATTGTTTCATGTGTCTGTTGGCCATCCGAATGTCCTCTTTGGAGAAGTGTCTATTCATATCTTCCTCCCATTTCTTCACTGGGTTGTTTGTTTTTCGGGTGTGGAGTTTGATAAGTTCTTTATAGATTTTAGATATTAGTCCTTTATCTGATATATCATTTGCGATGATCTTTTCCCATTCCGTTGGTTGCCTATTCGTTTTGTTGGTTGTTTCTTTTGCTGTGCAGAAGCTTTTTATCTTGATGAGGTCCCAATAGTTCATCTGGCTAGTTGTATTTTTAATGTTTTGAGGAACCTTGATACTATTTTCCAGATTGGGGGCACCAGTTTGCATTCCCACCCAGCAGTGCAAAAGAGATCCTCTTCCTCCGCATCCTTGTTAACATCTGTTGTTACCTGAGTTGTTAATGTTATCCATTCTGACAGGCGTTAAGTAGTATTTCATTGTGGTTTTGATTTGTATTTCCTTGATGATGAGTGATGTTGAGCATCTTTTCATGTGTCTGTTTGGGATCTTGATTGTATTCTTTGGAAAAGTGTCTGTTTATGTCTTCTGCCCATTTCTTCACTGGATTATTTGATTTTTGGGGTGTTGAGTTTGGTGCTTTCTTTATAGATTTTGAGTATTAACCCGTTAACAGATATGTCATTTGAAATATCTTCTCCCATTCCACTGGTTGCCTTTTAGTTTTTTTGTTGATTGTTTCCAGAAGCTTTTGTTTTTATCTTGATGCTATCTGAGTAGTTCATTTTTGCTTTTGTTTCTCTTGCCTCTGAGACATGTCAAGTAAGAAATTGCTGTGGCTGAGGTCAAAGACGTTTTTACTGATTTAATCCTCTAGGATTTTGATGGTTTCATGTCTCACATTTAAGTTTTCATACACTTTGCATTTATTTTTGTGTTTGGGGTAAGAAAGTGGTCCAATTTCATTCTTCTGAATGTAACAGTCCAGTTCTTCCAGCACCATTTGCATAAATTTTCATAATCAGTTGTATATTATTTTGGTTTTTAATGTTTTTATTGAAATTCCAGTCATTATACTACAGAGTATTATTAGTTTCAGGTGTACAATATAGTGATTCAATGATTCGATATATTATTCGCTGATATACATTACACTAAGGTAAGTGTACTCTTAGTCCTTATCCCCTATGTAACTACTCTCCATGCACCTCCTCTTTGGTAACCATCAATTTCTTCTCTAAGGTTAAGAGACTGTTTCTCTCTCTTTTTTTGGACTATACATCTTTCTTTGGTTTTATTTCTGAAATTACATAGATGAGTGAACTTATGTGGTATTTTTCTTTCTTTGACTGATTTATTTCACTTGGCATAATACTCTCTAGATCCAACTATGTCAACACCACATCGATGGACATTGCCCACAGAATTTTGATTGTATTTTCCTAATGATATCTCATCGTTAAGTGTGGATGTTAAGGATAATGCAAAAAATGATACCTCGCTTTTATTATCTAGTCTTTACCATTTATTTATTAAAAGATATTTTAATTCTTCATTGGAATATTTGTTATCATATAGAATCAGTTTTTGCCACTAGAGTTCATAAGTGTCCATTCTCTATCCTTTGCATTTTGTGATTCGAAGGATCAGATGATTATCCCAGGTTCGTAGGAAATGTCAACTTTGTTATAAAGAACTTGGCATTTCTACAACATTTGCTCTAAAACAGCAATAACATATAGGTAGGGAATAAAAAAATCATGACTGGAAGATATTGCATAAACAATTGCATAGAATAAAATATAGAGGATAATCAGTTTTTTTGGCATTAGAAGAGTGGATTTACTAACATGTCACACTGTCATTATTATCAGAACACCACAAAAAAACCTTTCTGAATATTTCAGAGTTTTCCATAGTAACCTGCAGTTTGTGACTAACATTTAGAAGAAAAAAAACATTTACTTTTGTCCCAAATGTCTGAAAGAGTCATTTTGTCACAAATGACTTTTTAAAAAAGCGATTCTGCATTGCCGTTAGTTGAATGATCTAGCTGATATTAAATTGAGAGAGTTATATAACCTGCTTGGTAGATGTGATTGAGAATGTATACAATGGGTAATTGTAGTGAGTTTCCTTCTAATTTTGAAGAACACTGGACAGAAGGAAAGCTGGATAATAGTATGAACTGAAAATGAATCAATTGATGATTCAGTTAAAATTAGTATTTAAAGAAATATTTTGAGAGAGATAGCAAGCAATCAAGTAAATGTGGGGGTGGGGGAGGGAGAGAGAGAGAGAGAAAGAGAGAGAGAGAGAGAATCCAAGCAGACTTCATGCTGTCAATGCAGAGGCTGACATGGGGCTCAAACCTACTAACTGTGAGATCATGACCTGAGCAAAATCAAGATTTGGACACTCAGCTGACTGAGCCACCCACGTGCCCCTAAAATCAGTATTCATCTCAGAGTATTATGGCAATTCTTTATTTGAAAGCTCATTTGATTTAAGTTACATTGTGTTAGAAGCCAAAAGTGATGTAATGAAGATACTGCCTCAACTTTGAAGAGTTCACAATATGGCAGGAAACAAAAATGTTTTAAAATAATAACAAAAGCTAAAAGATGAGAATTGTTCTTTTAGTGGCACACACAAATACCATTTGGTATACAAAGGAGTAGGAGAGAGCATTTGAATCTATGGGGTCACAGTTTCATGGAGATATGGTATTTCAGCTGACTGCTGAAGAATGGGAAAGAATGAAGCAGAGTATATATTAAGTCACAAGAAGTGGCATTGGTTGGTTAGTAAGTCCAGGGTTAGCCCATGAGGGATCTTGAACTCTTCACCAATTATTGCAAAGCAGCAGCACTGCATAGAGTTTAAGAGAAAATGTTTGGGTCATACAGAATTGTCTCAATGTCATTTTTCAAGTGTTGTCACCAGTTGAGTAATCCAGGAGGCTGACTTTCATATGTGGAATTTCATATGTGGAAACTGAGAAATTCTTAAATCATATGGTGTTTGGCTTGTTTTGCATACCGTTATTCTCTCTAGGTCCATCCATGTTGTTGCAAATGGCAAGATCGCATTCTTTTTTATGTTGGAGCACCTGAATACATATATTTTTGAAGATGACATACAGATGGTGAACAGACACGTGTAAAGATATTCAAACATCACTCATCATCAGAAAAATGCAAATTGAATCCAAAATGATGTATCAGCTTTCAGCTGTCAGAATGGCTAAAATAAAAAAAACAGAAATAACAGGTATTGGCAAGAATGTGGAGAAAGCTCTCAGGCACTGCTGGTGGAATGCAAACTGGTTCAGCCGATGTGGATAACACTATGAAGATCCTCAAAAAGTAAAAAATAGAAATAGCATATGATCCAGTAATGGCACTACTGGATATTTTCCCAAGGAAAACAAAAACACTTTTTATTTCATTAATTCCAGTATAGTTGACAGACCGTGTTACATTAGTTTCAGGTGTACAACTTAGTGATTCAACAAGTTCATACAACACTCAGTGCTCATCACAAGTATCTAAAAAGAAAACAAAAACACTAATTTGAAAACATATGTCCACTCCTATGTTTATTGTAGCATTTTTTACAAGAGCCAAGATATGGAAACAGCCCAAGTGTCCATTAATAGATGAATGGATGAAGAAGATATGGTATAGATATGTGTGAACATACAAAGATACAATTAAATATGGATGACCATTTAACAAGTGTATGGTTTTAATTTAGATGGCAGATTAGATAAAAAATACTTGAATGTGTAAATGTTCAGGTAATTCTTTCTATGATTGATGAATGAATGAACCTAATCTGCACCTTAGTGAAATAATATGGTATTTTTCTTTCTCTGAGTGACTTATTTCATGTAGCATTTTACCCTCCATGTCCATCCAAGTTGTGAATGGCAATGTTTCAATATAAAAACCCAAAGGAACAAGAAATTCCAGAAATAAACATAAATAAAGAGAACAAACATGTGTTTGCCAGATGGGCTGGTAGGGGGATGGGTAAAAGAAGAAAAGGGGATTAAGAGGAATAAACTTCCCACTTTCAAAATATATAGGTCACAGAGATGAAAAGCACAGCAGAGGGAATACAGTCAAGAATATTGTAACAACATTGTGTGGTGACAAATGGTGACCACACTTAACATAGTGATCCTTTCATAATGGATATGATTATTGAATCACTATGTTGAACACCTGAAACTAACATTATATATCAACTAAAAAAACATTCCAGAATTTTGATCACTTGTGTATTCCTTGCCTTTTCTCTGTCCTCTAAGTGAAAAATAAACAGAGTTGCTCACTAACCCCCAAATAACTACCTTACTTACCCTTATTTAGGACAGTTATGATCTAGAAACTTAGGAATGACCACGACACTGTGGTTTGATTTATTGATGGTGGTCCCACTATATTCTGAGAAATTGTAGACCTGTTGCATTTGCTCATCCTTTCTCCCAAAATGGTGTGGACATCCCTGCGGACCTGGTGAAAGAGCAGTGTTTGTTGTTTAAGGTTAGGAATGTAGTTAGGGAGATTTTCAAAGTATTCACTTCTTCCTAAGTAGGAAGGCAGACCCTTGGGATCTCATTATTGAGCTGGTTCCATACAGAGGCTGATAGTGAGGAGTTCATTTTCTCCTGTTCCCCATGGGCTCTGTGACACTCAGGAGAGAGACCTGAGGTGTTTTGACCCCATGCGCGGTACAGCTATTGAAGTTTCCAATATTTAATTTCTGTTCACAGCAATGTAATCTCTGGGGTCATCTCTTTCAGAGAAGAAAGAGACAATTAAGGACTGTTTATTGTTGAAGGCTAAGTGAGTAGATCAACACCCTCCCTGAGTCCTGCCCTGAGCAGTGGGACCGCTGGGCCATCCCCTCAATGCTGCTGCCACCTCAGTCCTCAGATGTTGTCATTAATCAGCATAATTCACTCCCCCAGAGCTGGGACAAACAATCCTAACATTTTTATGAAAAATAAAAAGACCCCAGATAGCCAAAGCATCCCTCAAAAAAGAATAGCAAAGCTGGAAGCCTCACAATTCCAGACTCCAAGTTACCTTACAAAGCTGTTGTGATCAAAGCAGTATGAACATATGGGAAAGGTGGGGGGGAGAAATGTAAACAAACCATAGAGACTCTTTTTTTAAACTTTTAGCTAACATACGTTGTAATATTAGTTTCAGAGGTAGAATTCAGTGATTCATCACTTACATGCAACACCCAAAGCTCATGACAACAAATACCCTTCTTAATATCCATCACTCATCTCGCCCATCTCCCACCCACCTCCTTCCATCTACCCTCAGTTTGTTCTCTGTCATTAAGAATCTTGTGGTTTGTTTCCCTCTTCTCTTCCCCCTTCCCATATGTTCATCTGTTTTTTTCCTCAGATTCCATACATGAGTGCAATATGGTATTTGTCTTTCTTTGATTGACTGATTTCACTTAGCACAGTACTAACTCCATCCACGTCATTGCAAGTGGCAAGATTTAATTCTTTTTTTATGGCTAAGAAATATTCCGGTGTGTGTGTGCGTGTGTGTGTGTGTGTGTGTGTGTGTGTGTGTGTACCACATCTTCTTTATCCATTCATCAGTGGATAGACATTTGTGCTCTCTCCATGGTTTGGATAAACTCTCCATAATGTTGCTATAAACATTGGGGTGCATGTACCCTTTCAAATCAGTATTTTTGTAACCTTTGGGTAAACTAATAATGGAAGTGCTTGATATAGGGTAGTTATATTTTTAGTTTATTGAGGAACCTCCGTATAGTTTTCTAGAGTGGCTGCATCAGTTTGCATTCCCACCAGCAGTGCAAAATGGTCCCCTTTCTCCACATCTTCACCAGCATCTGTTTTTCTTTTTTTTTTTTTTAATAATTTTTTGTCAAATTGGTTTCCATACAACACCCAGTGCTCAACCCAACGAGTGCCCTCCTCTGGCCCATCACCCACTCTCCCCCCTCCCACACCCATCTCTCCCCTCAGGTCGTTCTTATTCTTTGAGAGTCTCTCATGTCATGTCTTCCTTCCTCTCTGTGGCTTCTCCCCCCCCTTCCCTTCTTCCCCTCCCCCCTGGTTTTCTGCTAGGTCTTCCAAAGTCTACCTATGCGTGGGAACATATGGTATCTGTCTTTCTCTGCCTGACTTATTTCACTCAGCATAATATCCTCCAGTTGAATCCATGTTGCCACACATGGCCAGATTTCGTTCGTTCTCATTGCTGCGTAGTATTCCATTGTGTATATATACCACCGCTTCTTTATCCATTCATCAGTTGATGGACATTTAGTCTCTTTCCATGATTTGGCTATTGTCGAAATTGTTGCTATGAACATTGGGGTACACGTGCCCCTATGCATCAGCAGTCCTGGATCTCTTGGGTAGATTCCTAACAGTGCTGTTGCTGGGTCATAGGGTAAGTCTATCTTCATTTTTTTGAGGAAACTCCACACAGTTCTCCAGAGTGGTTGCACCAGTTTGCATTCCCACCAACAGTGCAAGAGGGTGCCTGTTTGTCCACATCCTCGCCAGCATCTATAGATTCCTGATTTGTTCATTTTAGCCACTCTGACTGGTGTGAGGTGGTATCTCAGTGTGGTTTTGATTTGTATTTCCCTGATGATGAGTGATCTTGAGCATCGTTTCATGTGTCTGTTTGCCATTTGAATGTCTTCTTTGGAGAAGTGTTTATTCATATCTTCCGCCCATTTCTTCACTGAGTTATTCGTTTTTCGGGTGTGGAGTTTGGTAAGTTCTTTATAGATTTTAGATACCAGTCCTTTATCCGATATGTCATTTGCAATTATCCTTTCCCAATCCATTGGTTGCTTGTCAGTTTTGTTGGTTGTTTCTTTGCCGTGCAGAAGCTTTTAATCTTGATGAGATCCCAGTAGTTCATTTTTGCTTTTAATTCCCTTGCCTTTGGAGATGTGTCGAGTAGGAATTTGGTGCGTCTTAGGTCAAAGAGGCTTTTTCCTGCTTTCTCCTCTAGGATTTTGATGGTTCCTGTCTCACATTCAGATCCTTTATCCATTTAGAGTTTATTTTTGTGAGGGGTGTAAGGAAGTGGTCTAGTTTCATTCTTCTGCATGTTGCTGTCCAGTTCTCCCAGCACCATTTTTTAAAGAGGCTGTCTTTTTTCCATTGGGTACTCTTTCCTGCTTTGTCAAAGATTAGTTGGCCATATACTTGCGGGTCCATTTCTGAGTTTTCTATTCTATTCCATTGGTCTATGTGTCTGTTTTTGTGCCAATACCATACTGTCTTGATGATTACCGCTTTGTAGTAGAGGTTGAAGTCTAGGATCGTGATGCCTCCCGCCTTGTTTTTGTTCTTCAGTATTACTTTGGCTATTCGGGGTGTTTTGTGGTTCCATACAAATTTTAGGATTGTTTGCTCTAGCTTTGAGAAGAATGCTGGTGCAATTTTGATTGGGATTGCATTGACTGTGTAGATTGCTTTGTGTAGTATTGCCATTTTGACGATATTTATTCTTCCAATCCATGAGCATGGGATGTTTTTCCATTTCTTTGTGTCTTCCTCAATTTCCTTCATAAGTTTTTTATATTTTCAGCGAAGAGGTCTTTTACGTCTTCAGTTAGGTTTATTCCTAGGTATTTGATGGTTTTTGGTGCGATTCTGAAGGGGATTAGCTTCTTTATTTCTCTTTCTGCTGCTTCATTGATGGTGTATATGAATGCCACCGATTTCTGTACATTGATTTTGTACCCTGCAACTTTGCTGAATTCATGGATCAGTTCTAGCAGGCTTTTCGTGGATTCTGTCGGGTTTTCCAAGTAAAGTATCATGTCATCTGCAAAGAGTGAGAGTTTGACTTCCTCCTTGCCAATCTTGGTGCCTTTTATTCTGTTTTGTTGTCTGATTGCTGATGCTAGGACTTCCAACACTTTGTTAAAAAGCAGTGGCGAGAGTGGACACCCCTGTCGTGTTTCTGAACTAAGGGGGAAGGCTCTCAGTTTTTCCCCATTGAGGATTATATTAGCTGTGGGTTTTTCCATAAATGGCTTTTATGATGTTTAAGTATGTTCCTTCTATCCCGATTTTCTCGAGGGTTTTTATTAGGAAAGGATGCTGTATTTTGTCAAATGCTTTTTCTGCATCTATTGACAGGATCATATGGTTCTTATCTTTTCTTTTGTTTCTTTTGTTATTGTATCACGTTGATTGATTTGCGAATATTGAACCACCCTTGCAACACAGGGATGAATCCTACTTGATCATGGCGAGTAATTCTTTTTATATGCTGTTGGATTTGATTTGCTAGTATCTTGTTGAGAAGTTTTGCATCCATATTCATCAGGGATATTGGCCTGTAATTCTCTTTTTATGCTGGGTCTTTATCTGGTTTGGGAATCAAAGTGATGCTGGCTTCATAGAATGAGTACGGGAGTTTTCCTTCAGTTTTAGTGTTTTGGAACAGCTTGAGGAGGATAGGAATTAACTCTGTTTTAAATGTCTGGTAAAATTCCGCAGGGAAGCCATCTGGTCCAGGGGTTTTATTTGATGGGAGATTTTTGATAACTGATTCTATTTCTTTACTAGTTATGGTCTGTTCAAATTTTCTATTTCTTCCCGTTTGATTTTTGGTAGCGTGTGACTGTTTAGGAATTTGTCCATTCCTTCCAGGTTGCCGAGTTTGGTGGCATATAATTTTTCATAGTATTCTCTGACGATTGCTTCTATTTCTAAGGGATTGGTTGTATTTACTCCCTTTTCATTCATGATTTTATCTATTTGAGTTCTCTCTCTTTTCTTTTTGAGAAGCCTGGCTAGCGGTTCGTCTATTTTGTTTATTCTTTCCAAGAACCAGCTCTTGGTTTCATTGATCTCTTCCACTACTTTTTCTGTTCCATATGATTAATTTGTGCCCTGATCTTTGTTATTTCTCTCTTTCTGCTGGGTTTGGGTTGTTTTAGTTGTTCTGCTTCTAGTTCTTTTAGGCGTGCTGTTAGGATTTGTGTTATTGATTTTTCTTGTTTTTTGAGATGGGCCTGGATTACAATATATTTCCCTCTCAGGACTGCCTTTGCCGCATCCCAGAGCATTTGGATTGTTGTATTTTCATTTTCATTTGTTTCCATGTATTTTTTAATTTCTTCTCTGATTGCTTGGTTGACCCACTCGTCTTTTAATAGGCTGTTGCTTAGCCTCCATGATTTTGATATTTTCCATGCTTTTTCCTTTGGTTAATTTCAAGTTTCAAAGCATTGTGGTCTGACAATGTGCACGGAATGACCTCGATTCGTATTATATTTGTTCATAGCTTCCCTGTGGCCCAGAATGTGGTCTATCTTGGAAAATGTACCGTGTGCAGTTGAGAAGAATGTAAATTCCTTTGCTTCTTGATGAAGCATGCTGAAGATGTCAGTTAGGCCCATCTGTTCTAATGTGTCGTTCAGGGCCATTGTTTCTGTGGTGATTTTTTGTTTTGTGGATCTGTCCAGTGCTGAGAGTGGAGTGTTAAGGTCCCCTACTATTAGGACATTTTTATCGATAAGGTTACTTATGTTTGTAATTAGTTTTTTTGCATATTGGGTGCCCCCAAATTCGGCGCGTAGATATTCATAATTGTTAGCTCTTTCTGCTGGATGGTCCCTGTGATTATTATATAGTGCCCTTCTTCATCTCTTATTGCAACATTTACTTTAAAGTCCAGTTTGTCTGATATAAGTGTGGCTACTCCAGCTTTCTTTTGAGTTCCAGTAGCATGATAGATAGTTCTCCATCCCCTCACTTTCAATCTGAAGGTGTCCTCAGGTCTAAGATGAGTCTCTTGAAGACAGCAAATTGATGGGTCTTGTTTTTTAATCCATTCTGTTACCCTGTGTGTTTTGATTGGTGCATTTAGTCCATTTTCATTCAGTGTTAATATTGAAAAATATGGGCTTACAGTCACTGTATTATCCGTAGGTTTCATTCTTGTAAGTCTGTCTCTGGTGATTTGTGTTCTTTGCGGCCTTTCCTTCATAGGTTGCCCCTCAGGATCTCTTGTAATACTGTCTTATTTGTGATGATTTCCTTCTGTTTTTGTTTTCTGGGGAAAACCTTGATTTCTCCTTCTATTCTGAATGACAGGCTAGCTGGATACAGGATTCTTGTGCTTGTCCTTCCTGCTCATCACATTGAAGATATCCCGCCATTCCTTTTTGGCTTGCCAAGTTTCTGTAGATAAGTCTGCTACTACCCTTATCTGTCTGCTGTTGTATGTTAAGTCCCTCTTTTCACTAGCTTCTTTCAGGATCCTCTCTCTGTCTTTATATTTTGCCAGTTTCACTATGATGTGTTGTGCAGAAGGTCTATTCAAGTTACATCTGAGGGGAGTTCTCTGTGCCTCTTGGATTTCCATGCCCGTTTCCTTCCTCAAGTTGGGGAAGTTTTCAGCAATGATTTGTTCAAGTACCCCTTCGACTCCTTTCTCTCTCTTTTCTTCCTCTGGAATTCCTATGATATGGATATTGTTTTGTTTCAGTGCATAATTCAGCTCTCGAATTCTGCTTTCCTGTTCCTGAATCAGCTTCTCTCTCTTTTTATCTGCTTCCTCTTTTTCCATTAGTTTATCTTCTAATGCACTTACTCTCTCTTCTGCCTCTTCAATCCGTGCTGTGGCTGCTTCCAGTTTGCCTTGTATTTCATCCAAGGTCTTTTTTAATTCTTCCTGACCGTTTTTAAGGTTCTTAGACTGTGCCGTACGGGACCCCTTACTTTCATATATGCTTTTTTCAAGCCCAGCGATTAGTTTTATGATTATCATTCTATATTCGTGCTCTGTTATGTTGCGTATATCTGTTTTCATCAATTCTTGAGCTGTCACTGCTTCCTGTAGATTCTTTTGAGGAGAATTCTTCTGTTTTGTCATTTTGGCTAGGTGTGTTTTGGAATGTTTCTTGGAGTTGTCCTGAAAGGAAAACAGACTGACAGAGAAACAGAAACAGAAATACTCAAACCTAGTGACAAATGATACAGTCAAGCGTTTCACAACAGAAAAAAGAATAACAAATGTGTCTCTGAGGGCAATGTCTGAAGAACCAGCTACACGTTAAGGACAGGGTATGTAGTGTGCTGGTGGCAGAGCATCTACAGAGAGAATAGTGACAGGTGCGGGGGGAAGAAGGAAATGGTCTTTGCCCAGGTAGAGTGACTATAGGGCTTAATCCAGACTGAGAGAAATCAGAATTAGGACGGATGTAAGGAAAAAGGAATGAAGATTGATATTGCTCGGATGAGATTATGAGGCCTGGTTATTCCAGAGAGAGAGAGATACGAAAGTACAGAAAGGGGTGTAGAACATGTCTTGAGAGAGTGGATTAAAAGTCTGTTTAAATCAGACAGGGCCCTGGATAGTCAGCTCAGGAGTGGGAATCAGTAAGAAGAATAACGGGGAGCATACATTTAAAAAAGAATGACCTGGAGGTGTTCCAGGCAGCGGTCTGAACTTGACATCTGTAGTTCCCGTGAGAGGTGTCACTCCTTTGAGGAGGGGCGTGGTTTGGTGTAGGCGGGTCATCTCCACTGCAGCAGGGATGGCTCTGGGAGTGACTTTCTGGGGCCTGTGCTTGTGGACCCAGAATACAACAATGGCGTCTCTTCAGTCCTTTGTTCCCAATCCGGGGGCTTCCACTTGCCCCCTTGTTTCTGTCTTCACTCTGCTATGGGTGCTGGCGCAGCGCGGTCCTCTGGTCGGTGGGGCACCCGTCTACCACCCCCGATCCTGCTGCAAATGTGCGGGAGTTAGAGGTGCTCCGCGGCAACTCGGGGCACCGCAGGCAGCCCGGCACTCGGCCGCGGCGGTGGCAGCGGGCGCTGGCTCCCCATGTTGTGGGCGCTGGCTCCTGCTCAGCCGATGGCTGGGGCAGGCGCTCACTCTGCGCTCTGCAGGCAGCTGGGGAAACTGCTGGTGGCTGGGCAACTCTGCGCCAGGCGGGCTGACTGTGGCTCCGTCCTCGTCCCATACAAGGAGAGTTCTGCTGGGTTCTGCCGTTAGACACAGAGCTTCTCCTCCTAAGCCCTGTCTTTAGGGGCTGGATGGTAGGTGGTCTCCCCCTCTCTGACCCTCTCCTTCGGATGTCCTCGGCTCACCCTCCCCTCAGCTCAGCTTCCCAAGTTCGTTTTGTCCGTTCTAGATTAAACTCACGGTACCTAGGGGTTGTCTGGGTTTCCCCTTCCGTTCCTTGTAGGCTGCAACACCTTTTCTGCTGGATTCTTGGAGTTGAGAATCTCTATGTTTCAGTCCCTCTCAGTTCAAAAAACAAGGGAAACTCTGGGTCTCCCTACTCCTCCGCCATCTTGGCCCCCTCCCAATCTAGTATTTCATTTTAATAAATCACTGAGTCTCTAAGCCTGTCTTCATGATCCCTGACCTTTGTTTTCCTCTTTTTTCAGCTTTACTATTTTCCATAATTTTACCTGCTATATCACTAAATTGCTCCTGTCTCATCTTTCCTCATTTTTATGGCCTTGGTTTGGGTTTGCATCTAGGTTATAGCATTTTTAATTTTGGCCTGACTAGGTTTTTTCCTTTTCACTTTGTGGAATTGGATTCTCTAAAATCTTGTATGCATTTTCAAGCCCAGCTGGTATCTTTATAATTGTTTTAAGTTATATTTCAAAGATCTTACATGTATCTGCATTGACCAAATCCATGGCCATCATTCCTTCCTGTTCTTTCTTTTGGGGTGAATTCCTCCATCTTGTCATTTTAGAGGAAGAAAAAAGTAGAATAAAATGAAGATTAATTTTTTTTTTGGAAATCTGAAGGGAGTTCAGATGGTGTAGAAGAGGGGGACCTGTATTTTCCTTGTATCTCAAATACTGTAACATTGAAGTCAGATCACTTGGATACCCAGAAAATAATCTGCGGAGTGGAAGAAGTGTCTCCACAGTTGGAGGGAGACAGCTCGACAGGATTCAGGTGTATGTATGTGAATTGGGGGAGATAAAGTGGCAGAGTAAAGAGGCAGGGAACACTTTCTGTGTTGAGAGAAAAGGGAGAGAAAGAAAGAGGCGTTGTGAAAGTGCAGCATCAAGTTAGCACAAGAGGAAAACCTCTCTGAACCATGGGTTGGAGAGGGAGAGGTACTGAGTGTCCCAACTTTTTTTTTTTCCAAACAGCCTTTGGAGCTGAACTCCCAGGTTTTGGAAGTGCATGACATTCTCTGGAGTGGAGCTGTGACATGTGCTCCTGGGGAGGAGGAGATGGCCCCAGATGGCATAGTATATTGTAGTTATTGGGTGCACTGGGAGAGAATGATCCCCTTCATGGATGGTGTCCTTTGGGAAGAAGGTTTATCGTCTCCCCACGAACAAAAGACCCAGTAGGTGAGAGCCGGAGGCCTTTCTTCAGCAGGGCAGAGAGTCTCTACTATGGAGTGGAGTCACACTGTGCTAGGTCCTTTAATACTTGGTGCTTTGAATCCCAGCCCAGCACCAAGGGGAAGGCTCAAGCTGCGGAGAAGAGTGAGCTGTTTTTGCTATTCTGTGAAGTTCGGTGAACAGCGTGGGCTGAGATACGCAGTCCAGGGAAGAGAGACTGGGGTGACCCCATCCCCCCCAACACCAAAATGGTGAGATTTTAGAGAGCAAGACATTGGCCCCCAGTGGAGTCAGGACATATTTACACCAAACCTCGCCCCTCTATTACTTGCAAATCCTTATTTATTGGAACAAGACCGACTGACACAGCTGGCTTCTCCTCCAGACTAGCACAGCTACCACCCCCAGGCACCAACAGACAAATTATTTTTTCTGCCCTCTTCTTTTTTTTTGCTTTTTAATGAGGCTCATAGGGTCTGATTTTTTTTTTTGGTTACTTCTTATTATATATTTTTATTTTTTGATCAGGCTTTTTAATTAATACTTTTTCCTTCTTTTCCTTTATCTTCTGTTCTTTTTTGTTGTTGCTGTTTTCTTTCTTTTCATTCTCTTTCCTTGGAATCAGCCTTTTCGTTTTTTGATTCTCTGTTCTTGTTTTTCTCCCCTTTAGTTTTTCACTATTTATGGGATCTGGCTTCCTCACCCCCCTCTTTTCCTTCCAAAGTTACTTCAAGAAACAAGTGAAAGCACACCTAATTAAAGACCCAAGCTCTCTACTACTGCAAGCAAGGAGGAGCTCCGCAGAGGCATGAGTAGTGCGTTAAAACAGCCAAAATGCAACAGCAGAGTACATACAGCACACATGAGAAACATTTCCTGGAGTGCCAGCCCCTGGACAGTGTATGATCTCTTTTTAATATAGTACTATTCTCAGGTGCAGGGCACACATCATGCTTTTAAAACATGCAAAAGACAGAAATATAGCTAAAATGATAAGATGAAGGAATTCTCACCAAAAAAAAAATCAAAAAGAAACCAGAGCCAGACACTTGCTTAAAACAGATATAAACAATACACCTGATCAAGAATTTAGAACAACAGTCGTAAGACTACAAGCTGGGCTTGAAAAAAGCATGGAAGTCACCAGAGAAAACCTTGTTGCAGAGATCAAAGACTTAAAACTAGTCAGGATGAATTAAAAAGTGCTCTGGCTAAGATGCAAAAAAAACTAGATGCAGTCACAGTGAGGATTGAAGAAGCAGAGGAGAGAATAGGTGAAATAGAAGATAAAATTATTGAAAATAATGAAGCTCAAAAGAGGAAAAGGAAATTACTAGATTACAAGGGGAGAATTAGAGAACTGTTTGATTCCTTTAAGTGAAATAATATCCGTATCATAGGAGTCCCAGAAGAAGAAGAGTGAAAGAAAGCGACAGAAGGTTTATTTGAACAAATTATAGCTAATAACTTCCCTAATATGGGAGAGGAAACAGGCATCCAAGTTCAAAAGGCACAAGGACTACCTTCAAAATCAACAAAAACAGGTCAACACTACAACATATAATGAAACTGGCAAAATACAAAGAGAGAATTCTGAAAAGACCTAGGGACAAAAGGTCCTTAACCACCAAGTGTAGAAATGTAAAGTTAGTAGCATACCTGTCCGCTGAAATTTGGCAGGCCAGAAGGGAGTAGCAGGAAATATTCAATGTACTGAATAGGAAAAATATGCAGCCAAGAATTCTTTATGCAGCAAAGCTGTCATTCAGAATAGAAGGTAAAGGAGTTCGTGAACACTAAACCAGCCCTGCAAGAAATTTAAAGGGGGACTGTCTGAGCAGAAAGCTGCAAAGACTACAAAGAACCAGAGTACATCACCAGAAACATGGAATCTACAGATAACACGATGGTTCCCGAGTCCAGCTCCATGAGTCCAGGGGTCCCCGGAGAATGAATGATGTTGGCCTGATGAATGACTTGACAGAGCTACGAGGCTTCTGGAACCAGGCAGGCATCTCTGCCTTGCTGATCTCAGTATTTTTATTTAAAGGTAGTAAGTGACATTACATCAAAGAGTGACATCCCACCAGTAAGCACAGTTTGATATCTTTAGCAACAATGTGTTTTTATCAGCAAAGCAGCAATTTCCTCAGTCTTGCATGTTGTTTTCAAGTTAATTAGCATATAAATTTAAGGCAGGGGGAGAGAACAGGGTGTTACCTTGAGGCCTATGTTAATTATCTATAAACAGGCCAGGAGTCACTCTGCCTATTCTTCCAACTGCAATGGGGGAGGTGCAACTCACCTGACAAGGACATAATTCCCAATGCTTGTCCTTTGCTTATGAATGAGCACATTTACATAATCTCCTTCAGATGTTATCCATCAATGTATCACATTCCAGGTCCCCTTTTTAATTTAAATGTCATAAAACAGAAGAGCATTACATCCTTTGGGGCCAACAAGAGCAGTTCAAGAAATCCAGGCCTGAAAGGTTATTTGAAGGAGGTAGTATTGGGTGCCATTTGATTAGCAGGGGACTTTGCAACGTCTGCCTTTTCCACACAGGGAGACGTCTCAATTTGTGAGCCCAAAATGGCTCCCAACATGATGGTACTGATTTAATATCTTTCAGTAATCACTCTGAATGCAAATGGACTAGATCCCCCATCAAAAGGCATTGGGAATCAGAATGGATAAAAAAACAAGATCCATCTATATGGCACCACTGTTCAATAGAGTATTAGAAGTCCTAGCCTCAGCAGTCAGAAAAAAAAAGGCATCTAAATGAGCAAGAAAGAAGTCCAAATCTCTCTCTTCGCAGATGACATGATACTCTACCTGGAAAACCTGATAGACTCCACCAAAACCTGCTAGAACTGATACATGAATTCAGCCAAGTCTCAGGATATAAAATCAATGTACATAAATCAGTTGCATTTCTTTGCGCAAATAATGAAACAGCAGAAAGAGATATCAAGGAATCTATCCCATTTATACTTGCACCAGAACCCATAAAATACCTAAGGACAAACCTAACCAAAGAGATCAAAGATATGTATGCTGAAAACTATAGAAAGCTTATGAGATAAATTGAAGAAGACACGAATGGAATAACATTCCATGCTCATGGATTGGAAGAACAAATGTTAAAATGTTGATACTACACAAATCAATCTACACATTCAATGCAATCTCTATCAAAATAACACCAGCATTCTTCACAGAGATAGTACAAAAATCCTAAAATTTGCAGGGAAACAGAAAAAACTGCGAATAGCCAAAGTAAAGTTGAAAAAGAAAAACCAAAGCTGGAGGCATCACAATTTTGGACTTTAAGCTGTATTACAAAGCTGTAATCATCAAGACAGTATGGTACTGGTGCAAAACAGACACGTGCATCAGTGGAACAGAATAGAGAACCCAGAATGGACCCACAAATATATGGCCAACTAATCTGTGATAAAGTAGGAAAGGGTATCCAATGGAAAAGAGAGAGTCTTTCTGGAAAATGGTGCTGGGAAAACTAGACGGCGACAGGCAGAAGAATAAACCTGGACCACTTTCTTACACCACAGACAAAAATAAACTTAAAATAGATTAAATACCTAAACATAATAGAGGAAGCCATCAGAATCCTAGAGGAGAAAACAGACAAGAATCTCTTTGACCTTGGCTGCAGCAACTTCTTAATTGACATGTCTCTGGAGGCAAGGGAAACAAAAGCAAAACTGAATTATTGGGACCCCATCAAAATAAAATGCTTCTGCACAGCAAAGGAAACAATCAACAAAGGCAAAGGCAACTGATGAAATCAGAGAAGGTATTTACAAATGCCATATCTGATAAAGGGTTAGTACCCAAAATCTCTAAAGAAAGTACCAAACTCCACATTAAAAAAAACGAATAATCCTGTGAAGAAATGGGCAAAATACATGAATAGATACTTTTACAAAGAAGACATCCAGATGGCTAACAGTCACGTGAAAATATGCTCAACATCACTCATCATCAGGAAAATACAAATCAAAACTGCAATGAGATACCACTTCACACCTCTTGGAATGGATAAAATTATCAACTCAGGCAACAAGAGATGTTGGTGAGAATGCAGACAAAGAGGAACCCTTTTGCACTGCTGGTGGGAAGGCACACTGGTATAGCCAGTCTGGAAAACAGTATGAAGGTTCCTCAAAAAGTTAAAAATGGAACTACCTTATGATCCAGCAATTGTACTACTATTCATATATCCAAAGATTGTAGGGGTGTTGATTTGAAGGGTCACATGCACCCCAGTGTTTATAGCAGCACTATCGACAACAGCCAATATGTGGAAAGAGCCCAAATGTCCATTGACTGATCAATGGATAAAGAAGATGAGGTATATATACACAATGGAATATTACTCAGCAATGAAAAGAATGAAATCTTGCAGTTTGCAACAACATGGATGGAAATAAAGGGTATTATGCGGAGTGAAATAAGTATGTCAGAGAAAGAGATACCATATGATTTCACTCATTTGTTGAATTTAAGAAACAAAACAGATGAACATAGGGGAAGGGAAGCAAAAGAAGATAAAAACAGAGGGAGAGAAACCGTAAAAGACTCTTAAATATAGAGAACAAAATGGCAAGGGTGGTTGGTTAGGACAGGCTAAATGGGTGATGGGCATTAAGGATGCCACTTGTTGGGATGAGTACTGGTTGCTATATGTAAGTGATGAATCACTAAATACTTTTCCTTAAATCATTATTAGAGCATATGTTAACTAACTTGAATTTGAATAAAAAAAAAACAAAAAAAAAATACAGCCAGATGGCTGACACATGAAAAGATGCTCAACAGTACTTATCATCAGGGAAGTATAAATCAAAACTGCAATGAGATACCACTCACACCTGTTTGAATGGCTACGATGAACAACTCAGAAAACAACAGATGTCGGCGAGGGCACAGTGAAAGAGGAACTCTTTCGCACTGTTGATGGGAATGCAAACTGGTGCAGCCACTCTGGAAAACAGTATGGAGATTCCTCATAAATAAAAATAGAACTACTATGACCCAGGAGTTTCACTACTAGGTATTTATGCAAGGGATACAGGAGTGCTTATTCACAGAGGCACATGCACCCTGATGTTTATAGCAGCACTTTCAACAATATGGAAGGAGCCCAAATGTTCATTGACTGATGAATGGATAAAGAAGATGTGGTATATATACACAATTGAATACTACTCAGTGATGAAAAAGAATGAAATCTTGTCATTTGCAACAATATGGTTGGAACTGGAGGGTATTATGCTAAATGAAATGTCAGTCAGAGAAAGACAGATGTCATATGATTTCACTCATATGTGGGATTTGAGACTCAGCAGATGAACGTAGGTAAAGGGAGGGAAGAAGATAAAAACAGGGAGGCAAAGCGTAGGAGACTCATTTTGAGTGGGGGAATGGGTTAAATGGGTGATGGGCATTATGGAGGGCATTTTTTTGGGGCTCGGAACTGGGTATCACATGTAAGAGATGAATCACTGGGTTCTTCCTGAAGCCACGACTACACTGTATGTTAACTAACTTGAGGAAAAAAAAAAAGAAAATGGAAGAGTAGAAAATAAAATAAAATAAATTCAAAAAAGGGAAAGTTTCCAAAAATCAAACAAAAGAAGTTAGATTGTAGCTGTCTTATGTTCTGGTTGTTAAGAGAAGGTTAATAGAAAAAAGAGAAAAAGAAAGAAGAAAAAATTAAAAATAATAAAATAAAATAAAATTTAAAAACATAAATTTTGCTCTTTATGTAGGAATCAAAAGAATAGAAAAACAACAATAACAGCAGAAGCAACAATAACAAGAAAGTAAGAAACAAATGAACAAGCAAAAGAACCCAAATGAAGCTAGATGCAGGTTCCCCTAGTGCTGAAACTTCGGAGTATTCTGTATAGTCAGTAGATTAAGGTGGTGCAAGAGATTTATGCTGGTCTTCTGGAGAAGGAGCCTGCTGCTCTGATTCTCAGGCCGTCTCACCCTGGTGGACATGCACCTGGAGGGCACAGTGGGGCAGAGTTTGGTGTAACAGCTTTGTTTTCCACTTGGTCTTGCTGTTTAGCTCACTGGGGTTGGATCATTTCTGGTGGGCTAATGGTGAAAATGACTTCACCCTGCTCTCTAGTCTTTGGAGTGGGAACTTGGTGCCCTCACAGTCACTTGTTTGAGGGACAAGACAAGGTAAGCCCAGAGTCCCCTAACTCCCCACCCCTCCATGTTAACCAGAAGATTTTTTTTTTTCTGTGGCGGGGACTGCAGCAGTTCTGGGGTCCACAGATGTTTTAGCCCAGGCCAAACCATTTTCCTATCTGAAGTTGCAGAACGAGGGGGAGGCAGAGCCTCTGTCCTCCTCTGGAGACACTCCTCTCCTGCTTTTAAATAGCAGTTCTCAAATGAGTCGTCTTGTAGGCAGCATATAAATGGGGCTTGTTTTTAACCCATTCTAACACCCTGTGTCTTTTGATTGTTTAATCCATCCGCATTAAGAGTAATAATTGATAGATATGTATTTATTTTATTACCTGTTTTTTTTTTATTGTTTCTGGTAATTCTTCTGTTCCTTTCTTGTCTTTGTGACTTTGATCTTTCCTTTCTACTCAAAGTACTAATACCAAATACCTTAGTATTGCATTTATTTTATTACCTGTTTTTTTTTATTGTTTCTGGTAATTCTTCTGTTCCTTTCTTGTCTTTGTGACTTTGATCTTTCCTTTCTACTCAAAGTACTAATACCAAATACCTTAGTATTGCTTGTAGGGCTAGTTTAGTGGACACAAACTCAAATATTTTTTGTTTGTGTAAGAAAGTTTTAATCTTTCCTTCTATTATGAATGATACACTTGCTGGATAGAATATTCTTGCCTCTGACTTTTTCCCATTCAGCACTTTGAGTATATGATGCCATTCCCTTCTGACTTCAAGTTTCTTTTGAGAGATCTGAACTTAGCCTTATGGGTCTTAACTTTTAATTTAGGGACTACTTTTGTCTTGCTGCTGTAGACTTTTTTCACTATATTTTACAAATCTAATTAGAATATGTCTTGGTGTTGGCTGGCTTTTGTTGATCTTGATGGCAGTTCTCTGTACCTCCTTGATCTGGACGTCCTCCTTGATATCCTTGCCCAGATTAGGGAGATTTTCAGCTATTTTTTCATCAGATAAGTTTTCTTCCCCCTTTACTCCTTTTTCATCTTTATGGACTCCTGTAATATGAATGTTATTGTGTTTGATAGAGTCACTGAGTTCTCTAATCTATTCTTATCTTCCACAATTATTACTTTTCTCTTTGTTCAGCTTAATTATCTTGTGCTCTATACCACTTACTCATTCTTCTGCTTCTTCCAGTTTTGCGTTCATTGCATCAAGCCTGTTTCCAATCTGTGAGTGCATTTTCTTTTCTGATTCTTTTTTTAAACTCCTTTATCTCTGTGGTAAGGGGTTCCTTGAAGATTTCCCCCCTTTTGTCAAGCCCAGCTAGTATCCTCAGGATTTTTGCTTCAAGTTTTCCAGCAGGCATGTTACTTATATTTATTTCACTAGATCTCTAGCTGTGACCTTATGTTGTTATTTCATTTGTGGCAAATTCTTCTTTCTTGGCATTTTTGTCTAAGTCTCCACCTTCTTCTCTGTGTTGGAAAAGCGCATTATATTTCCTGGTCCTGAAAGTAATGACTTTATGAAGAAGAGGTCATATAGTGTCCAGGGCCTGGCAATTCAGGGAGTGTCTCTGGTGTATGCTAGATGCACTCTGCTCTGTGTTTTAGCTGCTCTTTCCTTCAGGCTAGTCATCTGCAGAGCCTCTCCTTACCTGAAGTAGACAGGGTTTGGTCCTTGTCAAGAATATGGTGAGTTTAAACTAGGTGTGTCCTGGTCTGCTTGTGAAATGAGACCTGATATTGCTTCCAGTAGAAATGAATCCATACGGAACTCTCTGGAGAGAGACATGGTGTGGGTGGGGGTTTCCGCTGGTGTTCTGGAGAATGGGCTCACTGTGCTGGAGCTGAGACAAGCTTGACCAAGAAAGGTGGTGCCACCAGAGAGTAGCACTGTGGTACTTGGTGTAAGAAGGTTAGAGAGCCAGTGTGGGCACTGTGCTCCATGCAGCTCATGGCTGTGTATTTGTGCTAAGGGTCAGGAGAGGAAATACTACCAGCCAGCTCCTTATTCCCTGAGAGGGGTCTCTATGCCTGCTTTTCTCAGGGAAGCACTCAGACAACAGTGAATAATCTCCCTCCTTTGTGTCCCAGGCATTGTTCAGATGGCTATTCCGCACTGTTAACCTTGAGGTTTTTACCTGCCTTCTCTTCAGGAGCAACACAGTGCCCTCTTGGTTTTATCTCAGCCAAGTCTGACTTTTAAAATTATAGGCTTTAGGGGTGTGATGTGGGCAGGGGTCTGCACTGCTCTTCTGTGGGAGGGGCCAATCAAGCTGGGAATGAGGCAAGCTTGACGAAGAGGGGAACTCACACAAGCGCGGAGGGTGTAGGACTTGGTGTTATCAGGGTTGGCAGTCATCTTAAGGGTGGAACGTCCCTCTGCAGGTGGCTCCATTTCTGTGCTGAGCTCTGAGGGAGGCAAATGGTGTCAGTGGTCTCCTTTGTACCTGAAGAGGTGTCTCTGTACTTGCTACCTCCTCCGGGAACACTCTAAGAAGAGTGAACAATCTCGCTGTGCCCCAGACTTTCCTCAGATTGCTGTTTCCATGGAGTCTGCCCTGTGGTTGTTTCTGTGTCTTCTCTCCAGGCACAGGACAGTGCTCTCAGGGCGTTACCACAGACCAGCCTTTAAAACTTTAAACCTTTAAAACTCCAGTCTTTAAGTCCTGCTGGTGGCAAGAACTCATGAGAATCATAATCTCTAGTTTTCTCAGCCAATGGCTTTTCTTGTAGGTTCCCCTATATGTCCCTCTCTCTCGCCTTTCTCCATGACCAGGGCTCAGTCCTGTCCACAGCATCTGCAATCTATTTATCCCCCAAACCATGTCTCACACTTCCTACTTTCTTTGATGTGGCTTCTTCTCTCCCCTTTGCTGTGGAATTTTATCTGTCAGTCTTCAGATTGATTTCTAGGATATTTAGAATGATTTGATAGTTATCTAGTTGTTTGTGGGATGAGATGAGGCTATGGTTCTCCTACCCTTCCACCATCTTCTCTCTCTCTAGGAGCAGTGTTTTAAACACAGTCCTCAAAGCAAAGAGAACGCCTCTACCATAGTAAATATTTTCCATAATACAGTGTGGGGTGCTGAGATTCCCTCAGAGAGTAGTATGGGGCTTTATTTAATTTTTGCTGGGCATTAATATGACACTTCATTCTAGAAATGCCAGAAGTCTGGATGAATTAACACCTTAAAGGTGACACAGAGATACACACACATTCTATAATGGACTCTGTCTTGGACAAAAGTGTCTATGTGTGCATCTGATCTCCAGCAGCTGTTGCACTATAACATCATCAGCATGAAAATGGAGTTATGATAGGTTTTTGTTCAACAAGTGAAGGAAATTAAACATGATTTTAAATGAAACCAATTATAGTCAAGGTGACATTTCAATTTCCTACATAGTTGTGAATCTTTGAATTTGAATAATATTTTGTTTAGATTATAGTCTTCTAAAGAATTTTTGAAAGAATTAGCCATTAACCTGCTCAGTGAAGAACCTTAATATATGTTTCCCATTGTGATTTTCTTAGTGCAACACTCCTCATGCTGTGATGTATAACTCAGTTGAAGGGCTGCTTTTATTTGAAACATAAGTCACTGTGAATTTCCTGGTCCAAACCAGTCATTATAAACTGGCTTGCTGGTTAATTTGATCCAATTGGAGGTAAACTTCTTGCAGAAAAATCTGAAGATGACCTTATGAAAAAGAACTATGGAATAGAGGTATTGTATTGTGTGTATCCTTCCACACTGAGTATGTGTAGTTTTATTTTTATTTTAATATTATATTTTCTTTTAAATTTTAAATGGAATTTATTGTCAAATTGGTTTCTTTTTTTAAATTTTATAATAGTTTATTTTCAAATTGGTTTACAGATAACATCCAGTGTTCATCCCAACACATGCCCTCTTTAATGTCCGTCACCCCCTCTCCCCCTTCCCTCACCTACCTCACCTCCCTCACCCTCAGATTATTCTTAGTCTTTGAGAGTCTCTTATGTTTTATCTCCCTCCCTCTCTGTGTCTTTTTTTCCTTTCCCCTCTTCCCCTCCCCCTGGTTTTTGCTTAGTCTCACAAAGTCCACCTATTCGTGGAAACATATGGTATCTGTCTTTTTCTGACTGACTTATTTCACTTAACATAATACCCTCCAGTTCCATCCATGTTGCTACACATGGCCAGATTTCATTTTTTCTCATTGCCATGTAGTAGTCCATTGTATATATGTGTCACAACTTCTTTATCCATTCGTCAGTTGATGGGCACTTGGTCTGCTTCCATGATTTGGCTATTGTCGAAAGTGCTGCTATGAACATTGGGGTACACGTGCCCCTGTGCATCAGCATTCCTGTGTCTCTTGGGTAGATTCCTAGCAGTGCTATTGCTGGGTCATAGGGTAGCTCTATTTTCATTTTTTTGAGGAACCTCCACACCGTTTTCCAGAGTGGCTGCACCAGTTTGCATTCCCACCAACAGTGTAGGAGGGTGCCTACTTCTCCACATCCCCACCAGCATCTATAGTTTCCTGATTTATTCATTTTAGCCACTCGAACCAGTGTGAGGTGGTATCTCAGTGTGGTTTTGATTTGTGTTTCCCTGATGATGAGTGACTTTGAGCATCGTTTCATGTGTCTGTTGGTCGTCTGAATGTCCTCTTTGGAGAAGTGTCTATTCATATCTTCCGCCCATTTTTTCACTGGATTATTTGTTTTTCGGGTGTGGAGTTTGGTAAGTTCTTTATAGATTTTAGATACTAGTCCTTTATTTGCGATTATCCTTTTCCATTCCGTCGGTTGTCTATTAGTTTTGTTGGTTGTTTCCTTTGCCATGCAGAAGCTTTTTATCTTGATGAGGTTCCAATAGTTCATTTTTGCTTTCAATTCCCTCGCCTTTGGAGATGTGTCGCATAGAAAATTGCTGCGGCTCAGGTCAAAGAGGTTTTTTCCTGCTTTCCCCTCTAGGAGTTTGACGGTTTCCTGTCTCACATTCAGATCCTTCATCCATTTAGAGTTTATGTTTGTGAGTGGTGTAAGAAAGTGGTCTAGTTTCATTCTTTTTCATGTTGCTGTCCAGTTCTCCCAGCACCATTTATTAAAGAGGCTGTCTTTTTTCCATTGGATACTCTTTCCCGCTTTGTCAAAGATTAGTTGGCCGTATAGTTGCAGGTCCATTTCTGAGTTTTCTATTCTATTCCATTGGTCTATGTGTCTGTTTTTGTGCCAATACCATACAGTCTTGATGACTACCACTTTGTAGTAGAGGTTAAAGTCTGGGATTGTGATGCCTCCCGCCTTGGTTTTATTCTTCAGTATTATTTTGGCTATTCGAGGTCTTTTGTGGTTCCATACAAATTTTAGGATTGTTTGCTCTAGCTTTGAGAAGAATGCTGGTGCAATTTTGATTGGGATTGCATTGAATGTGTAGATTGCTTTGGGTAGTATTGCCATTTTGACGATATTTATTCTTCCAATCCATGAGCATGGGATGTTTTTCCATTTCCTTGTGTCTTCCTCAATTTCCTTCATAAGTTGTTTATAGTTTTCAGTGTAGAGGTCTTTCACATCTTTGGTTAGGTTTATTCCTAAGTATTTTATGGTTTTTGGTGTAATTGTGAAACGGATTAGCTTCTTTATTTCTCTCTCTGCTGCTTCATTGTTGGTGTATAGAAATGCCACCGATTTCTGTACATTGATTTTGTATGCTGCAACTTTGCAGAATTCATGGATCAGTTCTAGTAGGCTTTTGGTGGATTTCGTCGTGTTTTCCATGTAAAGTATCATGTCATCTGCAAAAAGTGAAAGTTTGCCTTCCTCCTTGCCAATCTTGATGCCTTTTATTTTGTTTTGTTGTCTGATTGCTGACGCTAGGACTTCCAACACTATGTTAAATAGTAGTGGTGAGAGTGGACACCCCTGTCGTGTTCCTGATCTCAGGGGGAAGGCTCACAGTTTTTCCCCATTGAGGATGATATTAGCTGTGGGCTTTTCATATACGGCTTTTATGATGTTTAAGTATGTTCCTTCTATCCCGACTTTCTCGAGAGTTTTTATTAAGAAAGGATGCTGTATTTTGTCAAATGCTTTTTCTGCATCTATTGACAGGATCATATGGTTCTTATCTTTTCTTTTGTTGATGTGATGTATCACGTTGATTGCTTTGCGAATATTGAACCAGCCCTGCAACCCAGGGATGAATCCTACTTGATCATGGTGGATAATTCTTTTTATATGCTGTTGGATTCAATTTGCTAGTATCTTGTTGAAAATTTTTGCATCCATATTCATCACGGATATTGGCCTGTAATTCTCTTTCTTTGCTGGGTCTCTATCTGGTTTGGGAATCAAAGTGATGCTGGCTTCATAGAATGAGTCCGGGAGTTTTCCTTCCGTTTCAATTTTTTGGAACAGCTTGAGGAGGATAGGAATTAACTCTGTTTTAAATGTCTGGTAAAATTCCGCAGGAAAGCCATCTGGTCCAGGGCTTTTATTTGCTGGGAGGTTTTTGATAACTGATTCTATTTCTTCACTAGTTATGGGTCTGTTCAAATTTTCTATTTCTTCCTGTTTGAGTTTTGGTAATGTGTGGCTATTTAGGAAGCTGTCCATTTCTTCCAGATTGCCAAGATTGGTGGCATATAATTTTTCATATTATTCTCTGATGATTGCTTGTATCTCTGAGGGATTGGTTGTAATTACTCCCTTTTCATTCATGATTTTATCTATTTGAGTTCTCTCCCTTTTCTATTTGAGAAGCCTGGCTAGAGGTTTGTCTATTTTGTTTATTTTTTCAAAGAACCAGCTTTTGGTTTCATTGATCTATTCCACTACCTTTTCTGTTTCCATATGATTAATTTGTGCTCTGATCTTTGTTATTTCTCTCTTTCTGCTGGGCTTGGGTTGTTTTAGTTGTTCTGCTTTTAGTTCCTTTAGGCGTGCTGTTAGAATTTGTGTTATTGAGTTTTCTTGTTTCTTGAAATGGGCCTGGATTGCAATATATTTCCCTCTCAGGACTGCCTTTGCTGCATCCCAGAGCGTTTGGATTGTTGTATCTTCATTTTCATTTGTTTCCATGTATTTTTTATGCGATCTGAAGAGAAACCAGAGTATTCCATGTATTTTTTAATTTCTTCTCTGATGGCTTGGTTGACCCACTTGTCTTTTAGTAGGTTATTTCATAGTCGCCATGTTCTTGGATATTTTCCAGGCTTTCTCCTGTGGTTGATTTCAAGTTGCAAAGCATTGTGGTCTGACAGTGTACACGATATGATCTCAATTCTTTTATATTTATTCAGAGCTTCCCTGTGCCCCGGAATGTGGTCTATCTTGGAAAATGTACCGTGTGCAGTTGAGAAGAACGTAAATTCTTTTGCTTCTGCATGAAGGACCCTAAAGATGTCTGTGAGGTCCATCTGTTCTAATGTGTCTTTCAGGGCTATTGTTTCTGCGGAGATTTTCTGTTTTGTGGATGTATCCAATGCTGAGAGTGGAGTGTTGAGATCCCCTACTATTAGGACATTTTTATCGATGAGGTCGCTAATGTTTGTAATTAGTTTTTTTTACAAATTTGGGTGCCCCCGAATTCGGTGCGTAGATATTTACAATTATTAGCTCTTCCTGCTGGATGGTCCCTGAGACTATTATATAATGTCCTTCTTCATCTCTTATTACATCGTTCATTTTAAAGTCTAATTTGTCTGATGTAAGTGTGGCTACTCCGGCTTTCTTCTGACTTCCAGTAGCATGGTAGATAGTTCTCCATCCCCTCACTTTCAATCTGAAGGTGTCTTCAGGTTTAAGATGGTATTCTTGAAGACAGCAAATAGATGGGTCTTGATTTTTAATCCATTCTGTTATCCTGTGTCTTTTGATTGGCGCATTTAGTCCATTTACATTCAGTGTTAATATTGAAAAATATGGGCTTACAGTCACTGTATTATCTGTAAGTTTCATGTTTGTAAGGCTGTCTCTGGCAGTCCGTGTTCTTTGCAACCTTTCCTTCATAGAGTGCCCCTCAGGATCTCTTGTAATGCTGGCTTATTTGTGATAGACTCTTTCAGTTTTTGTTTTTTGGGAAAAACCTTGATCTCTCCTTCTATTCTGAATGACAGGCTAGCCGGATACAGAATTCTTGGTTGCATGTCCTTCTTGCTCATCACATTGAAGATATCCTGCCATTCCTTTCTGGCTTGCCAAGTTTCTGTAGATAAGTCTGCTACTACCCTTATATGTCTGCCTTTGTATGTTAAGGTTCTTTTGTCCCTAGCTGCTTTCAGGATTCTCTCCCTATCTTTGTATTTTGCCAGCTTCACTATGATGTGCCGTGCAGAAGGTCTATTCAAGTTACGTCTGAGGGGAGTTCTGTGTGCCTCTTGGATTTCCATGCCCGTTTCCTTCCTCATGTTGGGGAAGTTCTCAGCAATGATTTGTTCAAGAACCCCTTTGACTCCTTTCTCTCTCTCTTCTTCCTCTGGAACTCCTATGATATGGATATTGTTTCTTTTGAGTGCATCGCTCAGCTCTCGAATTCTCCTTTCCTGTTCCTGATCAACTTCTCTCTCTTTTTATCTGCTTCCTCTTTTTCAATGATTTCATCTTCTAATGCACTAACTCTTTCCTCTACCTCTTCAATCCGTGCTGTGGCTGCTTCCAGTTTCCCTTGTATTTCTTCCAATGTCTTCTTTAATTCTTCCTGACCGTTTTTAAGGTCCTTGAACTCTGCCACGCGGGACCCCTTGCATTCATCTAAGCTTTTTTCAAGCCCAGCGATTAGTTTTATGATTATCATTCTATATTCATTTTCTGTTATGTTGCTTATATCTGTTTTCATTAATTCTTGAGCTGTCACTGCTTCTTGTAGATTCTTATGAGGAGAATTCTTCCGTTTCGTCATTTTGACTGGATCTGTTTTGGATTGTTTCTTGAAGTTGCCCTGGAAAGGAAAACCGACGGACAGACAAACAGATAACAGAAATAAACGTACCGACAAATGGTCCAGACAAGCAGTTCACAACAGAGAAAAGAATAACAAGTGACTCTCTGAGGGCAGTGTCCTGAAGTAACAGCTACACGTTAAGGACAGGGTATGTAGTGTGCTGGTGGCAGAGCATATATAGCAGATAATGGCAGGTGCAGGGAGAAGAAGGAAATGGACTTTGCCCAGGTAGAGCGACTAAAGGGTTTAATCCAGACTGAGAGAAATCAGAATAAGGACAGGTGCAACGGAAAAGGAATAAAGATTGATGTCATCTAGATGAACTTATGCGGCCTGGTTATTCCAGAAAAGGGATAGGGAAGTACAGAAAAAGTTGTAAACCATGTCCTCAAAGAGTGGGTTCAAAAAAATGTTTAAGCCAGTCAGTACCCTGGATAACCAGCTCAGGGATGGGGATCAGTAGGAATCAGAAAGGGAGGGATAAATTTAAAAAAGAAAAAATGACTGAGTTACTCCAGGCAGCAATCTCCACTTGGCATCAGTCGCTCCTGCTGATAGTTTGGGACGGGGCGTGGTTTGGTGTAGGCGGGTCCCGCCTCCACTGCTGCAGGGATGGCTTCTGGGGTGACTTCCTGGCTTGTGAGACAACAATGGCGTCTCTCCAGACCCGCGCCACCAGTCCTGGAGGCTTTATTCGCCCCTTTATTTCTGTTCTCTCTCCACCGCCAGCGCTGGCCTAGTGCGGTTCACTGGACGGTGACGCGACCATCTCCTACTCCCGATTTCGCTGTAATTGTGCCGGGGTTAGAGGTGCTCCGCAGGCGGCGCCGCCTGGGTCCCCGCTGCCAGTCCCGGCTACCCGCACTGCGTCCCAGCGGCTCGGGGCGGGGTTGGCGCAGTCCCGGCAGCGGCGGGGAGTGCTGCTGTTTGCCACTGAACTTCTCTTCAAATCCCTGCATTTAGGGGCTGGATGGTAGCGGTCTCACCCGCTCTGGCCCTCTCGTTCAGATGTTGTTTGATCGGCACTTTCCCAGCTATCTCCGAAGACGCTCACCCTCCCCTCTGCTCAACTTCCCGAGTTTGATTTATCTGACCCGATTAAACTCACGGTTTAGCTGGGCCATGTCTGTTTTCGCCTTTGTTCCTTGTTAGCTGTAGCACCTTTTTCCCCCGTTTCTTGGAGTTGAGAGAGACTTTGCTTTCAGTCGTCCCATTTAAAGGGCAAGCGAAATACTGGAGCCCCGTACTCCTCCGCCATGTTGCCTCGAACTTCGCTTATATCTGTTTTGATCAATTCTTTAGCTGTCACTTCTTCCTGGAGTTTCTTTTGAGGTAAATTCTTTTGTTTCATCATTTTGGCTAATTTTCTGTCCCTTGTAAGTTTTTAAGTTTGTTATGTTCTCCACACCTGCAAGCACTGCTATATTAAAGGGGGTTTACACTGTCCACGGCCTGGCTATTCAGGAGGTGTTTTTTTGGAGAGTGTTACTTGCTTTCTGTTATTGGGACTTTGGTTATTTAATTTCCTTACTTGTAGTGATGTTTTGGGCTCTCCACCAATTGTGCTTTGATTTGTTCCTTGAAGTACCCCTGGAAAGGAAAACAAACAGACACACAAACAGGAAACAAAAACACACAAACACACAAGTAAAACAAACAAAAATCAAAAAGCAATCTAAAATGAAAAAACTAGATTCTCAGCTATAAGTAGAGAACAGGGTGGAGATGGTGCTGGTGGAAGAGCATCTATAAAAGAGAAATGACAGGGGCGGGGAAAAAGAGAAAATGAATATTGGCCAGGGATAGAAACTAAAAGTCTTAATCTAGAGAGAGAGAAAGGAGAATAAGGAAGAGGCGAGGAAAAAGAAGTGAAGGTAAGTTTACCCAGAGAAACCGTGTGGCCTGAGTATTCCAGAGAGAGAGAAAGTAAAGTAAAGAAGGAGGTGTAGAACATGCATCAAGAGAATGGATTAAATATGTCTGTTTAAGCTAACCAATAACCAGAGTAACCAACCTATAATAGGAAAAAGATAAGGAGAAAAGGGGAATATGTCTAAATAACAAGAATTGACCTAGAGTTAATCCAGGCAAGCCACAGTGCTGGTTTCACAGCGTCTGTCCAGCTCCAGTAGACAAGCAGCTATCCAGTGTGGAGGAGTGTGGTGTGGTGTAGGTAGGTCTCGCCTCCACTGTGGGCCCATCAGACTGATCTCTGAGGCCCCGCCTTGGCGGTTGTAGGGAGAAGCGTGGTGACCCCCCAGTCCTTTCTTCACAGACCAGGTGTCCCAAATAACTCCTTTGGGTCCATCCTCATTGTGCTGCGGACACAGACAAGACTGTCTTGCTCCACTGTCTCTTGTGTCCCGCGCTTAGCTGGAATTTAAACTCCGATTCCGTGTGCGTGGTCCCCTGGCTGTGCCGCAGCAGCTCAGGGGAGGGGATCGGTTTCTCCTGCTGTGGACTGCACCCCTGACCTACCACTGAATCCGGGGCTGGCTCCCCACCTCCCCAGGTATGCAAACAGGGCAGCTGGCCCCAGTCCAATGAAAGTCCTGCAGTTAGGGATGGGATCCCTCTCTGTCCCAGTCTGAGATTTTTCTCTTGTCCAGATACAGTCCTCCACTTCCCCAGATGCTCTTTCTCTTCCCTTCGTCTCTCTGCAGAAGGAGATTCCTCCCCTCCGTGCCTATGTGGCCTGTTTTATCTCCCCCAGTTCGCAATCACACACCTATGGGACTATCTGGTTTTCCCATTTTCTCCTTGGTAGACTCCATCTCTTCCTCGCAGACTCTTGGGTTCAAAGTCCTTTGATTTCAGGCCTTCTTTGTTTGAGAGACGCGGGAAGTATGGGTTCCCCTACTTCTCTGCCATGTTGGCCAAGAGTTCCGGGTGAGTATGAGTAATTTTAATACTTATTCTTTTACTGGGCATTTCTTAACTGTCAGGAACATTTGTTCCCCAGGCTGAGGGCCAAACTTACAAAAAGATAAATGTGTTGAGCACAACATGTTTCACGGGTACAGTATCTAAGAAAGTGGATGGCTTAGTTTCCAGGATTATTAAGCCCTGCGGATTGGTGACCCGGAAGGTAATTAAATATCATGATGACGCAAGACCGTGGTGATATATTCAGAAATTTCCTAGGACATGTTCCCTGAAGGCTTGGATATTCTGTTTAACTCATCTCTACTGTTCTTCACTTAAAAAGACAACATTTGAGTGAGTACTGAAAAATTACTAATAACAGTCCAGTAGAAAAATATGAGAATTTGAAAGTTTTATAGTTACAAGAAACAAAAAATAATTTCAATTTATTTATACACGTGTTGCTGGGAAGAATGGTAGTCAATAAAGGATTTGCAGAGGAACAAATACAATAAATTACTGTAAAATTCTGGATGGAAAGAGTAATAGAAATATGATTTCGAGGAGAAATTTCCAAATGTTACAGAAGAGCTAGGTAATGAATTTTTAAAAAGACTTTTAACACTTTTAAAACTTTTTATTATAGATACTTTCTAACATGTTCAAAGTAGACAGATGAGTACAGTGAACTGTGGATCTATCACCTGGTTTCAACAACTATCATCATATGGCTATCTTGGCATATGTTAAGAAAAACCCATAATATTATCATATTGGACTTAGTTGCAGTTCATTTGTAAAGAAAACTAACTTCTCCTTTATCCACTATTTGAATATTCTCATAATGTGATTCATTCAGGAAAGACACATAAACGTTTATTTCTTTCCCTATTTTTAATCAAATTTTGAGATAAAATTTATTGTCTTACAAAGTTCCAAATTTGATCGGTAAGTTTTTTTGGAAAACAAATTTAAACCTGTTGCGTTTTAATCATTATTCTTACTGATGCTGATTGCCTCAACTTTAGGCAATAGAAACTCTTCAAAATGGGTCCTACCTTCCTTCTTCCCTCCCCTTTTTTCCCTCCTCCTTCCCCTCCCTTTCTTCTTCCTCTCCTCTCCTCTCCTCTCCTTTCCTTTCTTTCATTTCTATTCCTTCCCTTTCCTTCCTTCTTTTGTCAATTGGTTTCCACCACAAAAGCCCTGCTGGCAGTATCTGGGGGATGAAAGGGGATGTCATTTACCATAAAAGTAGTAAGTCTGGGAAGAAATAAATGAGTGTCCAGTGTAATCCTATATTAAAGTAAATTTCTATGTGAAATATTTTCTTAATACTTTGTACATATCTCTGTTACTGTACTTAACCACATTTCATAACTATATATTTGCTTATCTGCTTTCCGATTAGTCTTGAAGCTTTTTAAGTGTGTGAATTTGGGTTCCTTCATGAATCTATGTCTCTGTCTCCTTGTAATTTCTGTGTATTTCCTAATTCTTTACAAAGTCAATGGCTAGTACAACCCTAGTACATGGTAAACACCCAATAAATACCCTTCGCATAAATGAATCAATTCATCTTCCGTTGGTGAAGGTCAATATTATTAATCTCTTTTCTGTCAAACTCATGACTTTGTTTGCCATTTTTCTACACACAGTATTCTTTTTATTGCTCTCTTTACATCTTTGTTTCTTAAAGTGTAGATCAGAGGATTAAGGGTGGGTGTGACAATTGTGTAAAAGAGAGTAAGGAACTTCCCCTCATCTTGGGATGTGCTATTCTGTGACTTCATGTACATATAAATGGCTGTTCCATAAAACAGAGTTACTACTGTGAGGTGGGAACCACATGTATTAAGGACCTTACGCCACCTTGCTGTTGACTTGATCCCCATTACAGCTTGAGTGATAACTCCATATGAGATGAGAATTAGTGATAGAGGTACCAGAAGAAATATCACTCCAAGAGCAAAGACAACGACCTCAATTACTTTTGAGTAGACACAAGCCATCTTGAGCAAGGCTGTCATCTCACAGAAAAAATTATCCACTTCCCGGTGCCCACATCTTGGTAACTTCAAAGTCAAGGAGCAAAGCATTAAGGCACTGCCAAGACCACCTAACCAGGCGGTGAGCACCATCTTCTGGCAAAGCTGAGGGTGCATTATTAATGTGTAGTAAAGAGGTTGACAGACAGCAGCATAGCGGTCATAGGCCATCACAGCCAGGAGAAGACATTCTGTGGCTCCAAAATCAAGGGCAAAAAAGAATTGGAGCACACACCCTCCATAGGTAATAGACTTTGTTGGACCCCACAGATTTACCAGCATCTGCGGGATAATGCTAGTTGCATAACAGAGGTCCAGAAAAGACAAATTGGATAGGAAGAAATACATGGGAGTATGGAGCTTTTTGTCGAGGTAAGATACAAGAATGATGGTTGAGTTTCCTACCAGAGTCACAATATAGAAGATGAAGACAATCCCAGAGATGATGTATTCTAATTGGGGCCAATGAGAAAATCCCAGAAGGATGAAATCTGTCATGGAACTTCCATTGTTTGTGTCCATGACTCTTTATGAATTTCTAGGAGACAATACTATGGTAATAAAAAATAGCGTCAGCCTTAAGTAGTAGTAAAAATTTTCAAAGTTTCCCATGAGTATCCCAGATTCACTTCTTTGTGTGCTCTCTCCAATTTGGAACACTTCTTTGAACAGTTTCTCTGTGTTCAGTGCCCAAAGCTTCTCTGTTTACTTATAACTAGAGTGGTTCTAAAACTAATATGGTAACCCAGTCACACTGAATTATAAATCATTGAAAAGGCTTAATATGCCATGACACCTATGGTTATGGGTAATTTGTTTGAATGGTAAATCCATAGAGTTAATTATATATTATAAGAGTGGGATATATTTCGAGATGTTCCTTCTTAAAATTATGACATTAGTATCACTTGACATGAAAATGTTTTCCCTTATCAAAGGAGTGGGGTTTGAAGTAAAAGTTAAATAACCTATTATGTTGGGATAAACTTCACCATTTGGTAGCAGAATCACTTTCCATATTCTCTTCCAAATGTCTGCATTTTAGCCATTATCATTACCATCACCGCCAACCACCTCCTCCTTTTTTCCCCCTCCCATTCAACATCGCAGACACTGCTGTTACTGTGTCAACTTTGGTATAATCCACTATACTGTCCTTTTAGGATGCATGAGATTTTGGTGCCAGGAAAAAATCTTTATTAACCTTTATTTCCATGTACAGAGGGCTTGTGTTTCTTGGAATACCTTTCATGACTGCCAGTACACCATTTAAATAGCCTTTCTGATTTGTTTGATTTAATAGTTAAATATTAAACTAATTCTAGAAGCATTTGGTTACCACATACACATAGCAACTCCCTGTTAGCTTCTACTCACCTGGAAAGTCAGCAAAATTAGCAAGGTAGATAACTCGAATAAAAAGCAGCTCATTGAACAATCATTAGGTTGTTTATTTTCCCATGTAATTTACCAATTATATGTCAATCCTCTGGGTTTTTTTTTTTTTTTTTTGCACTCCATCGGTAAAATCTCATTTCAATTCTAAAAGAAGAGAAAAGAGATAAAGCATACACATTCTCTTCAAGTGCACATGGGAGATTCTCTAGACTAGATCATATGCCCAGTCACAAATCAGGTCTCAATAAGTACAAAAAGATTGTGATCATACGATCAAAATGTAATGAAACTTTAAGTCAACCGAAGAAAAAATTTGGAAAGGCTACACATACATGGAGGTTAAACAACATAATAATAAAGAATAAATGGGTCAACCAAGAAACTAAAGGAGAAATTAAAAACTTCTTGGAAACGAAGAAAAATTAAAACATGATGTCCAAGGGACGCCTGGTTTGTTCGGTCGGTTAAGTATCTGATTTTGGCTCAGATCATAATCTCCATTTGTGAGTTTGAGCCCTGCATTGGGCTCTGTGCTGACAGCTCAGAGCCTGGAAGTGGCTTCAGATTCTGTGTTTCCCTCTTTCTGAGCCCCTCCCCTACTCACATTCTGTCTCCTTTTCTCTCTCTCTTTCAAAAAATAAACATTAAAAAAAACCCAAAAAATATGTAATGCAACAAAAGCAGTCTTAAAAGGGAAGTACGTTGCAATACCATCCTACCTCAAGAAGCAAGAAATATCCCAAATACACACCCTAACCCTACGCCTAAAGGGGCTAGGAAGAGAACAACAAACTAAGTCTAATGCTAACAAGAGAAGGGAAAGGATAGGGATTAGAGCAGAAATAAATCATATAAAAACTTAAAAAATCCAGTAGAACAATTAATATATCCAGAAGTTGGTTCCTTGCAAAAGATAATAAAAACTGATAAACTCTTACCCAGACTCATCAAAAGGAAAATAGCAAGGATACAAATAAATGAAATAATGAATGAGACGGTAGAAATAACAGCAACATCACAACAAGACAAGCAAATATAAAAGATTATGAAAAAATATATGCCAACAAATTGGACAACTTGGAATAATGGACAAATTACACAAACATATAGACTACTAAGACTGAAACAGGAGAAAATAGAAAACTTGAACAGAATGATAATCAGGAAAGATTCCTTAATGCCCCTTAAAACTTTGGAAGCAGAGCCTGAGAACAAAAGGAATTAATAAGTTTATAGTGAGATGATTAAAAAAGAAAAGAAATTAAATTAGTAATCAAAAATCTCTCCGAAACAAAAAATCTGAAAACCCAGCTGCTTTCCAGGGGAATTCTACCAAACATATAAAGAATAGTTAATACCCATTTTTCTCAAACTATTCTAAAAATTAGAAATGGAAGGAAAATTTCCAAACTATTCTATGCAGCCAACATTACCTAAATTCCAATAGTATGAAAAGGCCCCACTTAAAAGAAAATTACAGACCAATAACCCTGATGAACATGGATGCAAAAATTCTCAACAAAATAGTAGCCAATAAAATTCAACAGTACATTAAAAGAATGATTCACCACGATAAAGTGGGATTTATTCCTGGGTTGCAAGAGTTGTTCAATATTGGCAAATCAATCAATGTGATATATCACGTTAATAAAAGAAAGCATAAAAATCATATGATCCTCTGGTTGGTGCAGAAAAATCATTTGACAAAGAACAACATCCTACATGATAAAAGCCCTCAACAAAGTAGAAATGGAGGGAACATACCTCAACATCATAAAGGCTATATACAAAAGACCTACAGCCAATATCCTCAATGGAAAAAAACTGAGACCTTTCCCTCTACAGTTGGGAATATGACAAGGATGTTCACCTTCACTACTGCTATTTAACATTGTACTGGAGTCCTAGCTTCAGAAACTGACAACAAAAAGAAATAAAAGACATCCAAATCACCAAGGAAAAGTTAAACTTTCACTATTTAGGGCAACATGATACTCTGTGTAGAAAATCTGAAAAACTGAACTAAAACATTGCTAGAAGTGATATATAAATTCCATAATGTCACAGGCTACAAAATCAATGTACAGAAATCTGTTGCATTATTATACACCAATAAGGAGCCAGCAGAAAGAGAAATCAAGGAATCAAATCCCAAACACAATACTAAGAAACCTAGGAAATAGCTAAAAAAGAGGTAAAAGATCTGTAGCTGAAAGCTATAAGACAATTAGGAAAGAAATTGAAGATGACACAAAGGTAATGTAAAAGTATTCCCTGCTCATGGATTGGAAATACAAATATTATTAAAATATCTATACAACCCAAACAATCTACATATTTAATGCAATTCCTATCAAAACAACCACAGCGTTTTCCACAGAAGTTGAAGAAAGAATCCTAAAATTTGTATGGAACCGCAAAAGACCTTGAAGCTAAAACAATCTTGAACAAGCAGAGCAAAGCTTGAGGCATCACAATCCCGGACTTCACGTTATCCTGTAAGCTGTAGTGATCAAGAAAGTATTGTATTGGCACAAAAACAGACACATAGATCAATGGATAGAATAGAGAACCCAGAAATGGACCTACAAGTGCATGGCCAAGTAATCTTTGACAAAGCAGGGAAGAATATCCAATGGAATAAAGACAGTCTTTTCAGCAAATGGTGCTGGGAAAACTGGACAGAGACATGCAGAAAAATGAACCTGGACCACTTTCTTACACCATACACAAAAATAAACTCAAAATGGATGAAAAACCTATATGTAAGACAGGAAGCCATCAAGATGCTAGAGGAGAAAGCAGGCAAAAACCTCTTTGACCTCAGCTGCAGCAACTTCTTACTCAACACATCTCCGGAGGCAAGGGAAACAAAAGTAAAAATGAACTATTGGGACCTCATCAAAATAAAAAGCTTCTGCACAACGAATGAAACAATCAACAAAACTAAAAGACAACCAGCAGAATGGGAGAAGATATTCACAAATGATAGATGAGATAAAGGTTAGTATCCAAAATCTATAAAGAACTTACCAAACTCAACACTAAAAAAACAAATAATCCAGTGAGGAAATGGGCACAAGACATAAATAGACACTTCTCCAAAGAAGACATCCAGATGACTAAACAGACACATGAAACGATGCTCAACGTCATTCATCATCAGGGAAATACAAATCAAAACCACAATGAGATACTACTTCACACCCTACAGAATGGCTAAAATTCACAACTCAGGCAACAGCAGATGTTGGCGAGGATGCGGAGAAAGAGGATCTCTTTTGCACTGCTGGTGGGAATGCAAACTGGTGCAGCCACTCTGGAAAACAGTATGGAAGTTCCTCAAAAATTAAAAATAGAACTACCCTACGACCCAGCAATTGCACTACGAGGTATTTATCCAAGGGATACAGGTGTGCTCTTTTGAAGGCATATATGCACCCCACTGTTTATAGCAGCACTATCAACAATAGTCAAAGTATGGAAAGATCCCAAATGTCCATCGATGGATGAATGGATAAAGAAGATATATACATATGCATACACACGCACGCACACACCCACATATGTATATAGTCGAGTATTACTCGACAATCAAAAAGAATGAAATCTTGCCACTTGCAACTATGTGGGTGGAAATAGATGGTATTATGCTAAGTGAAATTAGTCAGAGAAAGACAAGTATCATATGACTTCACTTCACCCATGAGTAATTTAAGATACAAAATAGATGCACATCAGGGAAGGGAAGCAAAAATAATATAAAAAAAGGAAGGGGGACAAAACCGAAGAGACTCTTAAATATAGAGAAAAAAACGAGGGCTGCTGAAGGGATTATGGGAGGGGAATGGGCTAAATGGATAAGGGGCATTAAGGAATCTATGCCTGAAATCATTGTTGGACTATATGGTAACTAACTTGGATATAAATGAAAAATGAAAAATGAAAAAAATAGAACTACCCTATGACCCAGCACTTGCACTACTAGGTATTTACCCAAAGAATACAAATATACTCATTTGAAGGATACCTGCACCCTAATGTTTACAACAGTATTATGAACAATAGCCAAATTTTGGAAAAAGTTCTAATGTTCATCAACTGATGGATGGGTAAAGAAGGTGTGGTATGTAAATATATAATGGAATATAACTCAGCCACCAAAAGAATGAAATCTTATCAATTGCAACGACATGGATGGAGGAGGAGTGTATTATTCTAAGCAAATTAACTCAGAGAAAGGCAAATACCATATGATTTCACGCATATGTGGAATTTAAGAAGCTTAATAGATGAACATGGGGGGAAAAAGAGAGAGGCAAACTAAAATAGACTCTTAACTATAGAGAACAAACTGAGGGATTCTGGAAGGGAGATGGGTGGGGGGTGGGTTCATTGAGTGATGAGTATTAAAGAAGGCACTTGCGATGAGCACAGAGTATTGTATGTAAGTGATGAATACTATATTATAGTCATGAAAGTTATATTGCACTGTATGTTAACTAACTAGAATTTCAATAATAACTTGGAAAACAAATGACTATCTCCAAAACAAAACCAAACAAAAAACAAAACACAATCTGTTTGTAGAGCAGTGTTCCTATATGTTAAATGATGATAATAATTTTCCTCAAAGGGAAGTTGTGAAGGTTAATATTTGTGACAACACTAGGAACTATGCTTGGTTTATATTTAATTCTAAAAATTAAAAATTGCATTAACCCGCCTGCAAATTCTTCTTCTTCTATTTTTCCTATATCTCTTCATTTTCCCCACTGGTGGTTTTACCACAGTTGTCTAGAACTGAACCGAAATGCTTAAAATTTTATGTGTGGATAATTTTTCAAATGCACAGACACGATGTACACAAAAGTGCCTACAAACACAATGTACATGCTGAACTGATAAACTCAGAGGCAGGAGAGGAAAGAGGACTTAAGCTCCCCAAATGCCCTGATTACAAAATGCAGTCAGCTTTTCTTGACCACAGCAGGTTGGGATAGTGTTGGGAATGAAATACCATAGAATCTTAGAGTTGACACAGACTCAGAAGTTACAATCCAGCCTTCTGCCCTACGAAGCAGGTCCTCCACAGAATGTTCACATGCTCCTGTTTTCATAGCTTCCTAACTGTCCTTTAAAGAGGTCTTAATATTTCCTCCTTATGTTGAGCTCAGAGATCCCTCTTTAACATCCAGGCGTTGCCTGCTTTTCTTTATTCTAGAAATAACTCAGAAAAGGTCAATTCAATATGGCTTCTTAAAAAAACAGTTTTATTATAAAGTGAAACATAGATACAGAAAGCAAGCAAAAGCTCACTGAATCAAGGTGAATATTCTTATTACTAACATGCCCATCAAGAAATAGAACCTTGGCAAGCACCTCAGGAGTTTGAGTTTCTCTTCATGTCTTGTCCCAATCATTACACATCCCCTGTCTCCCAAAGTATCCACTGTCCTCATATTTATAGTTATCACCTCCTTGTATTTTAATAGTATGATTACCCAATTGTGCATCTCTAAGACAATATTGTTTAGTTAGGGCCATTATAAATTTGTATATGTCTTTTGAGTTTCCTTTAATATTAGAACCTATTATTAAATATAGTCTTAGATTTATGTTCCCAGATTAAGTGCTAGATGGTTGTCAGCTGTTGCTCACACTGTATGAAGTTTACTTACCATGTTTTTCTGGTTGTGATCCATTGGACTCACCGTGGATTATTAAATGCCTTGAATTAGTTAGCTGAGAAGTGAACACAGTACTGCAGATGAGCTATATCATTGAAGAAAGCAGTGAGCATCCATGATGTAATACAGTTTCTAAAACATATGTTAAGTAGGTTTAGCAGGTGAAAAACATTACTGGCTCAGTCTAAGCTTTGGGTCACATAAGGACCAAGGTACACTTAGTGGTGGAAGTGTCAAGCTTGAAATTAAAGTTTATGTAACTTAATGTAGTGAATCCAAATATAAGACACTTGATTTTATGCTTGTAAGCATTTTCCATGTTGGTTTAGGCCTTGGGTCTCAACTTTTAGTTCTTATTACAATTTTAATTTAAAACTGAACATGATATTAAAAACAAAGCATGCACAGAAGACACAGATGTTAAAAAAAGAGGCATGCTATGTTTTCACTGAAACAGGTTTTCATTTTTCATGGTGTGTCCTTCAGTTTCTAATAGCATAGCATGCGTTTATGTTTTACTTTGTTTAGTGAGATTTAAGAGAAATGAAGCAAACATATTTAAATGTAATTTGAATGTACACAATGATGTGGAGAGACAATTAAAACAAAATTGGAACATATTTACGTTTCAGAGGGACGAATTCACAGCTGACTTCTTTTTATGTCGCCCAAAGGTCACATATTCCCATCATGATGAGTCTTCATTTCGCTTCATTTCATGAATCCTTCAGAAGGATTCCTGCTTGGCAAGTTACCGGGTCCGTGAAACACCAATTAGCTACCAATTTCTCGTACTCACTCTACAATCAGTTTCACATTTAAATGCAACAGTTGAGCTAAGATTCAGTGAAGTCTGTATTCAGTGTGGGTGTTGGAGAAACACTAGATGTGGAAGTGGTGGAAAAGTTGATGAATTTAGTTTGTTAAATGTGTTTTTCATGGAATATTTGTAGTGTTTTAGTGTGGACTCCTGCTAGACACATTCGTAGTTCAATCTCTGCCCAGTTAAACAAGGAGAGCCTCTGATGGTCTATGTGTGCTCCAAGAAGTGTCTGTGTAGGACAGGAAGGCTAGTATGTGGACATGATGTAGACCGTGGGGACTGGGTGCCCCACAGAGGTGATTAACAATCTTGGACTGCGGTGAGAAGCTTCTCTAAACAACTATTTTAGGGCTGGTTCCCTTAAGACAGTAGATTTCATCTTCTCCTTTTTTTCTGTTTTTTTTTTTCTTTTTAGATTTCCTCTATGGAAATTAATTTCTGAGGTGAACTTATTTGTGTATTAAATTTACTATTGAAGATTAAAAATATAATGTAAACCATATCTATACAAATAATACATTTTTGTTAAAAATTTTATTTAAATTATTGTTAGTTAATATACAGTAATGGATTCAGAAGCAGAATTCAGTGATTCATCACTTACATACAACACTCAGTGCTCATCATAACAAATCCCCTCCTAAATACCCATCTCTCATGTAACCCATCACTCATCAACCCTCAATTTGTTCTCTATCATAAAAAGTCTCTTGTGATTTGTTTCCTCTCTATCTTATTTTTTCCCACTCCTATATGTTCATCTGTTTTGTTTCTTAAACTCCACATATGAATGAAATTATATAGTATTTGTCCTTCTCTGACCAACTTATTTCGCTTAGCATAATACTTTCTAGCTCCATCCACATTTTGCAAATGGCAAAATTTCTTATTTTTGATGGTTGAGTAATATACCTCTATCTATCTATCTATCTATCTATCTATCTATCTATCTATCTATCTATCTATCTATCTATCTATATCTATGTATCTATCTATCTATATCTATCTATGTATATATCTATATCATCTATCTGTTTTCTATATCGGTTCATCAGTCGATGGACATTTGGACTCTCTTCATAGTTTGTAGATTGTTGATAGCGCTGCTATAAACATTGGGGTACATGTACCACTTCGAATCTGTATTTTTATCTTTTGGGCAAATACCTGTCAGTGCAATTGCTGTATCATAGGGTAGTTTTATTCGTAGTTTTTTTTTTTTTTTTGAAAAACCTCCATACTGTTTTCCAGTTTGCATTTCCACCAACAGTGCAAGAGAGTTCCCACTGCTCCACACCCTTGCCAACTCCTGTTGTTTCCTGTGTTGTTAATTTTAGCCATTCCGACAGGTGTAGCGTGGTATCTTATCTTGGTTTTGATTTGTATTTTTCTGATGATGAGACGGATGTTGAGCTTCTTTTCATGTGTCTGTTATCCATCCGAGTGCCTTCTTTGGTAAAGTGTCTTTTCATGTCTTCTCTCCATTTCTTAACTGGGTTGTTCGTTGTTTGGATGTTGAGTTTGATAAATTCTTTATAGATTTTGAATACTAACCCTTTACCTGATGTGCCATTTGCAAATATCCTTTCCCATTCCGTAGGCTGTCTTTTAGTTTTGTTGAGTGTTTCCTTCATTGTCTAGATGGTTTTTATCTTGATGAAATTCCAATAGTTCATGTGTGCTTTCATTTCCCTTGCCTTCAGTAAAGTGTCTAGTAAGAAGTTGTCCTGACTGAGGTCAAGGAGGCTGCTACTTGTGGTTGTCGTGTAGGATTTTGATGGTTTCCTGTCTCCCATTTAGGTCTTTCATTGATTGTGAATTCATTTTTGTGTATGGTGTAATAAAGACAGCATGTTGCTGTCTAGTTTTCCCAACACCATTTGGTCACCAACTGACTTTTTTCCATTGGATATTCTTTTCTTCTTTGTCAAAGATTAGTTTGCCATATATTTGTGTGTCCATTTCTGGTTTTTTTATTCGGTTCCATTGATCTATATATCTGTTTTTGTTCCCGTACCATATTGTCTCGATGACTACGGCTTTGTAGTATAGCTTGAAATCCAGAATTGTGATGCCTCCAGGTCATTTTTCTTTTTCAGAATTGCTTTGGGTACTTGGAGTCTTTTCTGGTTCCATACAAATTTTAGGATTGTTTGTTCTTGCTCTGCAAAAAATGCTGGTGGTATTTTGATAGGGGATTGCATTAAATGTGGAGATTGCTTGGGGTAGTATTGTCATTTTATCAGTGTTTCTTCTTCCAATCCATGAGCATGGACAACTTTTCCATTTCTCTGTGTACTCTTCCATTTATTTTATAAGTGTTCTATAGTTTTCACAGTACAGTTCTTTTTACCATTTTGGCTAGGTTTATTCCTAGGTATCTTATTGTTTTTGTTACAATTGAAAATAGGATCGATTTTTAAATTTCTTTTTCTGGTACTTTGTTATTGATGTATAGAAATCCAACAGAGGGGCACCTAGGTGGCTCAGTAAGTCAAACATCTGACTTTGGCTAAGGTCTTGATCTCATGGTTTGTGAGTTCGAATCTATGCTGACATCAGAAAGCCCCCTTCAGATCATCTGTCCTCCTCTCTCTCCGCTCCTCCCCTACTCACACTTTCTCTGTCTCTCTCTCTCTCTCTCAAAAAAAAAAAAAAAAAGAAATGCAACAGATTTCTGCACATTGATGTTATATCCTGTGACTTACCTGAATTTATGTATTAGGTCTAGCAACTTTTTGGTAGAGATTTTCTGGTTTTCTATATGGAGTATCATGTCATCTGTAAATAGTTTGACTTGTTTGCTGATTTGGATAATTTTTATTTATTTTTTTCTGATTACTGAGGCTATGACTTCAAGTAGTATGTTAAATAATGATGGTGAGAGTGGACATCCTTGTCTTGTTCCTGACTGTGGGGGAAAGGCTTTCAGTTTTTGCCCATCGAGGATGATATCAGCTGTGGGTTTTTTCTTTATGGTCTTTATGATGTTGAGGGATGTTCCATCAGTCTTTACTTTTTAAACAGATTTTTAAAGAAAATTTTTAGTGTTTATTTATTTTTGAGAGACAGAGCACGAGTGGGGGATGGGCAGAGATAAAGAGGGAGACACAGAATCTGAAACAGGATCCAGGCTCTGAGCTGTCAGAGCTGAACTTGGGAACTTCGAGTTCATGACCTGAGCTGAAGTTGGATGCTTAATCAACTGAATCACCCAGGCACCCCCATCAGTCTTTGTTGAGGATTTTTTTTAATCAAAAATTTATACTGTATTTTGTCAAATGCTTTCTGCATCTATTGTGACTTCAGATGCTTTCTGCATCTATTGAAAATCATATTGTTCTTATCCTTTATTTTCTTAATATGGTGTATCATGTTGTTTGATTGGCAAATATTGAACCACCCCCGCAGGCGTGGAATAAATCCCACTGGATCGTGATGAATAAATTTAAATTTAAATTTAAAGAGTTAAAATTTAAATTCCTGCTGGAATTTCTGTAGGAAGCCATCTGGCCTAGGACTCTTGTTTGTTAGGGAGATTTTTGGTTACTGATTCAATTTCTTTCCTGGTTATGGGTTTGTTCAAATTTTCTATTTCTTCCTCTTTCAATTTTGGTAGTTTACGAGTTTCTAGGAATTCGTCCCTTTCTTCCAGATTGCCCAGTGATTGACATGTAATTTTTCATAGTATTCTTTTATAATTGTTTGTATTTCTATGATGTTGGTTGTGATCTCTCTCCTTTCGCTTGCGATTTTATTTATTTGGGTTCTTTCTCTTTTCTTTTTGATAAGTCTAGTTAGGGATGTATCAATTATATTAATTCTTTCAAAGAAGCAGCTCTTATTTTCATCGACCTTTTCTACTGGTTTTGTTTGCTTGTTTGTTTTTATGTCATTTATTTCTTCTCTAATCTTTATTATTTCTCTTGTTCCGTAGGCTTTGGGCTTTACTTCCTGTTCCCTTTCTAGCTTCTTTAGGTATAAGGTAAGGTCGTGTATTCGAGACTTTTCTTGCTTCTTGAGATAGGCCTGTATTGCAATATACTTCCCTCTTAAAACTATTTTTTCTGCATCCCAAAGGTTTTAGACTGTAGTGTTTTCATTTTCATTTGCTTTTATGTAATTTTTTATTTCTTCATCAATTTCCTGGTTAACCCATTCATTCTTCAGTAGGATGTTCTTTAACCTCCATGTATTTGTGTTCTTTCCAAATTTTTTCTTGTGATTGAATTCAAGTTTGATAACGTTGTGTTCTGAAAATATGTATGGCACGATCTCAATCTTTTTATAGTTATTGAGTGCTGATTTGTGACCCAGTATTTGATATATTAAGAAGAATGTTAAATGTGTACTTGAAAAGAATGTGTATTCTGGTGCTTTAGGATGGAATGTTAAGAAAATATTTTTTAAGTCCACCTGGTCCATAGTATCACTCAAAGCTGTTTCCTTGTTGATTTTCTGCTTAAGTGATCTGTCCATTGCTGTAAGTGGGATGTTAAGGTCTTTTACTGTTATTGTGTTATTATAAAGTAGTTGCTTTATGTTAGTAATTGGTTTATATATTTGGGTTCTCTGAAGTTTGGGGCATAAATATTTACAATTGTTAGATTTTGATGCATAGACCCCTTAATTAAGATATAATACCCCTCCATATTTTGCTACAGTCTTTTGTTTAAAATCTAGTTTGTCTGGTATAATCATGATTACTTTGACTTTCTTTTGGCATTCATTGGCATGATAAATGATTCTCCATCCCCTCAGTGTCAATCTGCAGGTGTCTTTAGGTCATCTGAGTCTCCTGTGGGCAGCATATAGATGGGTTTTGTTTTTTTAATTAATTCTTATACCCTATCCCTATATATTTTGATTGGAACATTTAATCCATTTACATTAAGGGTAATTATTGAAAGATATGAGTTTAGTATCATTGTGTTACCTATAAATTTGGTATTTCTAGTTATGTTCTGTGTTCCTTTCTAATCTTTGTTGCTTTGGTCTTTATTTCCCCCCCTGAACTCAAGTAGTATCCCTTAATATTTCTTGCAGGGCTGGCTTAATGATCATGAACTCCTTTAGTTTTTTTTTTGTGTGTGTGTGTTTATGGGAAACTCTATCTCTCCTTCTATTCTGAGTGACAGCTTTTCTGGGTAAAGTATTCTTGGCTGCATATTTTCCCCATTCACCATGTTGAATATATCCTGCTATTTTCTGGTGGTCTGCCAAGTTTCTGTGGACAGACCTGGGGCAACCTGATCTGACTTCCCTTGTAGGTTAAGGACTTTTTCCCCTTGTTTCCAGGAGTCTTTCCTTGTCTGTATTTTGTGAATTTTCCTATATTATGCTTTGGCAATGCCCAGCTTTTGTTGAATTTAATGGGAATTCTTTGTGTTTTTTTGATTTTGGTATCTATATTCTTCCCCAGTTTAGGGAAGTTTGTAGCTACATTTTGCTCAAATAAACCTGCTTCTTTTTCTATTTCTTCATCTTCTGGGACTCCTATGATACAAATATTATTCCAATTAATAAGTCACTGAGTTCTCTTAGTCTACCTTTATGATCCATTTCCTTCGTTTCTGTGTTCTTTTCAGCTTCATTATTTTCCATAATTTTATCTTCTATATCAGTAACACTTTCCTCTGCTTTGTCCATCCTTGCTGTGTGGCATCCATTCGGATTTGCATCTTGGTTATAGCATTTTAGATTTTGGCGTGACTAGATTTTTATCTCTGCAGTAAGGGATTCTCTAATGTCTTTTATGTTTTTTCAAGCCCAGCTAGAATCCCTACAAGTGTTATTTTAAATTTATTTTACATACCTTACTCGTATCTGTATTGATTAAATAAATCTCTGGCTGTGACTTCTTATTGTTCTTTCTTTTGGGGTGAATTCCTCTATCTTGTAATTTTGGAGGGGAAAAATAAAGGAAACTACATCCTAAGTGTGTTTTGGTCTGCTTTTAGGAGAAGCTTGGTAGGCAAAAAAGATAAAAAATTTAAAAATAAAATGAATAAAATAAAAAAGTAGTTCTTTCTGTATCCGAGAGAAAAAAAACCTGAAACAAGTGAAAAAACAAACAAATAAACAAAAAACTCAAAGTAAGCTAGATCCTATTTCCCCTAGAGCTGAAGCTTTGCAGAACTCAGTGGACTTAGTGCATGGAAAGAATTTGTGCTGATCTATTGGGAGAGGGGCCTGCTGCTCTGATTCTTAGGTGGACTTGCCCCAGTGGAGATGTGCCTGGAGGATGCAGAGGGTGGAGCTTGGTGTACCTGTTTCCTTCTGCACTTGGGGCACTGTTCACTTCATTGGGGTTGGTCACTGTTGGACTAGCGGTGAAAATGGCTTTGCCTTCTTCTCTAGTCTCTGGAGGTAGAAATCTGTGCCCTCAGAGACACGATCAATCACCCCCCTTGTGTCCCTGGTTTCTGCCAGATCTCCACCTTTACCCTTTCTGTCTCCAGTTGTTCACTTGCTACATGATGCCACCCTTCTGGGTTTTCTCAGGTGTGCCTGTGTTTCAAAACCCTACACGTTAGAGACTCCTGGAGTGGGGACCCATGCAGATCCTCTGGTAAAGGGTCTTGCTGCGCTGTCAGTACTGGCTTGTCCCAGAAAGCTGTCACATGATGGTGCAGCAGAGGTGATTCCAAGTTTACGGTAAATCACAAAACATAACCGGTGCTAGGATTTGCTGCCCTCAGCCTGTGTCTTTGTTCCTATACTGGTGAAGGGGGCAACTCTACGGCGCCCTCACCCATAAACAGGTGCAGCTCTATGGCACTCCAAAGCAGGGGTTTTTGCCTGCATTGTACCTCTACCATTTGCTTGCATTCCAAGCAGGGAAACTGCTTCTCCCTGTGCAACCCTGGGGATCCTCAGGACTCTGCCCATTCTTGGGACTTTTCCCTTCTTCCTTGCTGGAGCACCACCAGGTGCTGACCTCAGAAACTTCAGACTCTGTGCTCTGATGTTTATGGAAACCTGGAGGTATTGAAGCCCTCTACTCTAACCCCCATCAGCGGTTTTGGAGAACAGTTTTCTGTGCAGTGTTTTCAATCTTTTTTCTTCAATCTTAGCTCATCTCTCCATCACCAAGGATACCTCCCCTCTTCAGTGCCCCTGGATCTTTTCTCCCACAAATTAACTCTCTGCAGTTGTTACCTTCCACATGTCATTTTTTCTGTTTGTAGATGGAGAGCTTTGTTCCCTAAGAGTTCCAATAGATTTATTGGATGTTCAGAATGATTTGGTATGTATCTAGCTGTTCTGGGGAAGAGGCAAACTTAAGGTAGCCCTACTTCTCCTCCATCTTAGCTCTCCTCTAAAAATTAACACATTTAATTAAACTTTGTTTTTTTTCAGTGGGTAAGACATCAATCAAGTTAGAGAAATAAGGCAATTATCTAGGTGTTGTGTATGCAGGAAAGAAAATATTTTCTTTTAAAAAATTATGAATAATCATAATTCTGTGGTTCACGAGCCATATAATTGTTCCAATTTCAATAAATTAAAATTAATTTTAATTAAAATTAATATTATGAACATATTTTAGCCTACCACACATGGTATTTAGGCATTTAAGTATATATGTGAGTGTGTTAATATAAATTATATTCAAATGAAGTGTGTCACAAACACATTTGATTTCTCTGGGGGTCGGGTAGAAACAAGAGAGAGTGTAAGGCTAACAATGAGAGACTCTTAACTAGAAAGAAAAAAGTGAGGGTTGTTGGAGGGAGGTGGGTGGGGCGTGGGTTAGATGGGTGATGGGTACTAAGGAGGGCACTTGTGATGAGCACTGGGTGTTGTACATAACTGATGAATCACTGAATTCTACTTCTGAAACCAATATGGCACTGCATGTTAAGGAACTAGAATTTAAATAAAAATTTGAAAATTTTTTAGTTTATTTGAATTTCCAGAAAGGGTATCATATATGTGCTTTTCACATTTTCCTTTTTCACCTAACTTTTTGTCACTGAGATTATCCAACATCTTTTGTGTAGCTGTGGTTCATTTATTACCACTACTGTATAATATTCCATTGTGTGAATACATTGTAATTTTTTTGTCTCTTCACTCGTTGATGGCCATTTTGATGATTAAAGTTGTTGACTCATATGAAAGACATTAGAATGAACAATTTTGTTTGTGTCTCTTGTGGCATGTATGCAATAAAGTCTCTTTGATGTATGCCTCGGGCAGGACCTGATGGTTATGGAATAAGCAAGCCTCACAAGGCGTTTACCCCCAAAGTGGTTCTATCAATTTATCCTACCCTAGCTTTGTAAAAATTATTCCATTGATCTACATTTTCTCTGACACTGGGTCTTGCAGACTTTTAAACAATTGCCAACCAGACGATCATAAATGCTATCAAGCTGTGACCTTGGTTTTTACTTCCCTAATAACTGATAATTGAATATATCCTCATATACTTACTGCTATGTCTAATTGTCTTTCTGCCGGGGTCGGTCCTTGTTCCGGTGAATCTAGGGGTCCACGAAGGACGAACAGTTAGGCGAAATGAGGTGAGAGAGTCACGAGAAAGATGGAGTCTGATGACCAAGCAGGCAGCCCTGGGAATTCTGGCGTCTCCGGCGTCTCTGCCCTGCCGGCCTCAGTGTCTTTATTTAAAGGTAGTGAGTTACATTACAGCAATGAGTGACAGACCATCAGTAAGCATAGTTTGAACAATAATGTGTTATATTGGTAAAGCCACGATTTCCTCAATCTTGCAAGTTGTTTTCAAGTTAGTTAGCATATACATTTAAGGCTGGGGGAGAGGACAGGAAGTTACCTAGGCCTGCCTATGTTAATTATCTATACACAGGCCAGGAGTCATTGCCTATTCTTCCAATTACAATGGGGGAGGTCCAACCCATCTGGCAAGGACAGAATTCCCAATGCTTGTCCTTTGCCCGTGAATGAGTGAATTTACATAATAGGAGCCTAATGTTTACACAAATCACACCAATATTCAGCCAGCTCATAGCTGCTATCAATCTATGCAACCCATCCCCAAGATGCAACTTTAAGGTGGCCAGGCTACTCTCATTCAGATGCAATCCATCAAAGCATCCTGCTCCAGGTCCTTCCTTTTATCTAAATGCGGTAAAACAAAAGAGCATTACATTCCTTAAGCCAAGGAGAGTAGTTGTAAGATTAGGCGCCAGTTTGGCTGGCAAGCTTTTGCTTCAACCTTTTCCACACAGGGAGGGGTCTCAACCTGTGAGCCCAAACGGCTCCCAACATCTTTCTATGAAAATTGTCTAATTTGTAGGTTCTCACAGCAGATCTTTTATAGTTACTGCTATGTATAATTGTCTTTCTATGAAAAACCCATTTTTAGATTCTGGTAAGTGTTTTATGGCACTGCTTCTCTTTTTGTTCTTATTAATTTATAGGAGTCTTCATAATTCCTCTTAACTCTCTGTTGGTTGTGTACCTGCAATTTTCTCTGTTTGTTTCTTGGTGTTTTACTATAAAAAAGTCTTTGCTGATCAGAAATAAGTCAGGCAGAGAAAGACAGATACCATATGTTTCCGTGCATAGTTGGATTTTGCGAGACTTAACAGAAAACTAGGGGGGAGGGGAAAGAAAAAAGACACAGGGAGGGAGACAAAACATAGGAAATTCTTAAATACTAAGAACAAACTGAGGATTGAGAGGGGTATGGGAGGGGGGAGAGTGGGTGATGGGCACTGAGCTGGGCTCGGGTTGGGATGAGCACTGGGTGTTGTATGGAAACCAATTTGACAATAAAAACTTTAAATAAAATGAATTTTTAAAAATTTCTTAAGAGATTCTGAACATGATAGAATATTTTATGGCGTTTAAGAAATCCTTCTCTTTTCCAAAGTCAGAAAGATATTAATGTACAATTTTCTATAAAAGTCTTAAAGTCATACCCTAAATACCTCTGGAATTAATTTATATGTATGATAGAGTGTGGGGATCCAAATTTGTTTTCCCGTATGTTTGACCAATCCAGTTTAATTCATTGAAATATTTTTTCTTTCCCCAGTGATGCCATCATATCTCTTGAATATGTCAACGTGCTGCATATGTGTGTGTGCACACGAGGGTGCTGGTATGTTTCCGGGCCTTGAATTCTGCTCTACTGCTCAGTGAGTATTTTCCTCCATCAGTGCCACCTAGTGTCAGTTATTATATGTTTATTATAAATCTTGATATCTGGTAGGCCAGGAGATTATTACTTAATATTCTTCTTTGGAAGTGTCTTGCCTTTCCTTCTTCATTAAATTGAGCTGTAATAGATATATTAGTTTCAGGTACACAACATAATGGTTGAATATTTGTGTATGTGGTGAGATGGTGACCACCACAATACATCTAGTTAACATCCATCACCATAAATAGTTACAGATTAATTTTTAGTTTTTGTGATGAGGACTTTTAATATCTACTCCTTGAGCAAAGTCCAAATATACAGTACAGTATTAACTACAGTCACCGTGTTGGATCTTAGATCCTAGTGAATTAAATGTTTTATAACAATTTTTGACCCCCTTCGCCTACTTCACCCCCCACCCCACCTCTGGCAACCATATTCTGTTCTCTGTGTCTATTTGATTTTTTTTAATTTTTAAAAAAGATTTCACACATAGGTATGGTCATATGGTATTTGTCTTCTATGTCTGACTTATTGAACTTAGCGTAACACCCTCAAGATCCACCATGTATTCACAAGTGGTAAAATTTCATCCTTTCTTATGGCTGAATAATAATCTATGAAACATGGGGTGCCTGGATGGCTCAGTTGGTTAAGTGTCCAACTTCAGCTCAGGTCATGATCTCACGGTCTGTGAGGGTCTGTGCTGACAATTCAGAGCCTGGAGCCTGCTTCAGATTCTGTGTCTCCCTCTCTCTCTGCCCTTCCCCTACTCACACGCTGTCTCTCTCTCAAAAATAAATAAACATCTTAAAACAATAATCTATGAAACATGTAATACCATACTTTCTTTATGGACACTTACATCTTGGATATATTGGTAAATAATGGTGCAATGAACATGAGATGCATATATGTTTTCAAATTAGTGTTTTTACTTTCTTTAGATAAATACCCAGATGTAGAATTGCTGGATTATGTGGTAGTTCTAATTTTTTTACTTCAATATTTTTTTAATGTTTATTTTTTTACTTTGAGAGGGAGAGGGAGAAGGGTTGGGAGAGAGAGAGAGATAGAGAGAGAGAACAAGCTGGGAGGGACAGAGAGAGACTGAGAGAATCCCAAGTGAGCTCTGCAGTGAGGCCAATGTGAGGCTCAATCCCATGACCCTGTGATCATGACCTGAGTTGAAATCAAGAGTTGGATGCTTAACTGACTGAGTCACATAAGCATCCCAATAATTTTTAATCTATATTTCAGTAAGTTAACATACATTGAAACATTGGTTTCAGAAGTAGAATTCAGTGGGATGCAACACCCAGTGCTCATCATGAAAAGTGCCCTTCTTTATGCCCATTACCCATCTCGCCCATATCTCACCCGCCTCTCTCCATCAACCCTCAGTTCCTCAGTTTGTTTTCTGCCTTTAAGAACGTCTCGTGGTTTGTTTTCCTTTCTTCTCTTCCCCCCACTTCCCATATGTTCATCTGTTTTGTTTTTTTAATTCCACATATGAGTGAAATCATGTGGTATTTGTGTTTCTCTGAGACTTTTTTCTTAGCATAATACATTCTAGCTCCATCCACATCATTGCAAATGTCAAGATTTCATTTTTGGGTGGCTGAGTAATATTCCATTGTACGTGTGTATATATATATATACCACATCTTTTTTTTCCTATTTATCAGTCGATGGACATTTGAACTCTCTCTATAGCTTCACTATTGTTGATAATGCTGCTATAAACTTTGGGGTGCATGTACCCCTTCAAATCCGTATTTTATATCCTTTGTGTAAATACCTAATAGTGCAGTTACTGAATCGTAGGGTCATTCTATTTTTAGTTTTTTGAGAAACCTCCATACTGTTTTCGAGAATGGCTGCACCAGTTTGCATTCTGACCAGCAGTGAAAGAGTGTTCCCGTTTCTCTGCGTCCTCACCAACACTTGTTGTTTCCTGTATTGTTAATGTTAGCCAATCTGACAGGTGTGAGGTGGTATCTTATCATGGTTTTGATTTGTATTTCCCTGATGATGAGTACTGTTGAGCATATTTTCATGTGTCTTTTAGCCACCTGATGTCTTCTTTGAAAAAATGTCTATTCTTGTCTCTGCCCATTTGTTAACTGGATTACTTGTCATTTTCTGTTTTGAGTGATAGCCTTGCTGGATAGAATATTCTTGGCTGCACATTTTCCCCGTTAGGTACATTGAACATATCAAGCCACTCCATTCTGACCTGCCAAGTTTCTGTGGAGAGATTTTTAGCCAGCCTCATGGGTCTTCCCTTGTAAGTTATGAACTTCTTTTGTCTTTCTGCATTTAGGATTTTTACTTTTTTTGTGATATTTTGCAAATTTAACTACATTGTGTCATATGTTGGCTTGCTTTTGTTGATTTTGATGGGAGTTCTCTGTGCCTCCTGGATTTCAATGTCCGTTTCCTTCCTCAGATTAGAGAAGTTGTCAGCTATAATTTGCTCAGATAAACCTTCTGCCCCTTTTTCTGTCTCTTCATCTTCTGGGACCCCTATGATACCAATGTTATTATGCTTTAAGGAGTCACTGAGTTCCCTAAGTCTACATTCGTGATCCTATGCTTTTCCTCTTCTTTTCAGCTTCATTGCTTTCCATGATTTTACCTTTTTCACACTGATTCATTCCTCTGTTTCATCCCTCCTTGTGGTCATTACCTACAGTCAGTTTTGCATCTTGCTTATAGTATTTCCTTTTTTTTGGCCTAACTAGTTTTTAGTTCTTTTATCTCTGAAGTAAGAGACTCCGTATATCCTTCTATGCTTTTCTCAAGCCCGGATAGTATCCTTATGATTGTTGTTTTAAAATCTGGTTCGGGCTTATTACATACAACTGTTTGGTTAGATCCCTGGCCATGACCTCTTCTTGTTCTCTCTTCAGGGGTGAATGCCTCTATCTTGTCATTTTGTCTGGGTCACTGTTTTTTTTTTTGTGTGTGTGTGTGTCAAGGAAGCCTGTTATATTTCCTGCTCCTGAGAGTAATGGTTATATTAGGAAGAGGCCCTTACTGTGCAGGGCCTAGTGCTTCAGGAGTTGCTTCAGAGAGTGCAGTCTGCTGTTGTGTTTTGGCTTCTGTTTCCCTCAGGCCAGTCCTCTGCCTGCAGAGTTTCTTCTTGCCTGCAGTGGGGAGCACTGGGGCCTGGTCTGGTGTGTGGCATTTTTACTATGTGTACTTTGGTTTGCTCGTTAAAATAAGCCTGATCCTATTTCCACTAGAGCTGCAGCTCTGCAGCCCCCTGTGATCAGCAGACTTGGTGTGGACAAGGGGTTTTTCCTTGTCTTCTGGGGGAGATGCTGGCTCTGTTGGTTCTCAGGCTGACCTGCCCTAGTAAAGATGCACGTACAGGACCTGGATGCAGGTAGTGCAGGTTTGTTTCCAGCCCCCACTGGGGGACTGTGTTGCTCACCGAAGTCTCTCAGTGGTGATGGGGGAGGGGCGGGAAATAGTGTTGCCTGGCTCTTTAGTTCTCCTCCCACCCAGGAGGTAGTTTGTGCTCAACACTGTTCAGGAAACCCTCACAGAAGACTGAGCAACCTCTCCTCTTGTGTCCCCAGCTTCTGTAAGATTCGTGCCTTCTCCTGTCTGTGTCCAAGCTGTCTGCTTACCAGGTGGCACTTACTCCTGTGTTTTATGTTAGGCATACGGCTGGATTTTAGAACTCCAAATTTTAGAGAACCTGAGCAGCATGGACTGGCACTGCGGGGCGGGTCTTGCCACACTGTGGCTTGTGCCTCTTTGTCCCAGAAAAGCAGTCATAGGATCATGCAGGGGCTTAGAGTTTTTGGTGGAGTGCAGCAGAAAGCTGGAACCAAGGTTTGCTGCCCTCGCAGGTGTCTCTGTTCCGATGCTACTGAGCCGGGCGGCACACTGCTCCCTGCCAGCCCTTCTGTTCCCGGAAAGGCTGTGCCACTTCTCACAAATGCACTCAAAGAAGGAGACCTTTGTGTCCTAGTATGACCCAGGGGATCCTCAAACCACACTGTCTGCTCGTGGGCCTCTGTCCTACTTGCCACAAGGGCACTGCTAAGCCCACTAGGGATGAAACTGGTGACTGTGCAGCCTTCTGAAACTTGCGACTTTGAGCTCCACTGCTTGTGAAAACTTGGGATCGTGAGCCGCTCTCCTTTCCCCATTTAATCGTTTTGGGGAAGACTTTTTCTTGTGCCATTCCCTGCATGCTGCTTTACTGTTTCTCTCTCTCTCTCTCTGACTCTCTATCTCTTTTGCTCTTGTTTCTGTGATCAGGGCTCCCTCCCCTTTGCCACATGAGATTCTTTTCTCCCCAGAATCACTTCTCCTCATGTCTTACATTCCATGACATAGCTTATTTTCTCCCTCTAGTTCTGCAGTTCATCTCTTGGCATTCATATTGATTTCTTGATTGTTTGGAATGATTTGGTGATTTATCTAGCTGTGTTTGAGGGACGAGTCAAGTATAGGGCCCCCCTCTTCCTCTGCCATATTAACTCCTCCTCCCATATTCATTTTTAAGTGTGACTACCATTAAACTTAAATACACATATGGCTTGCATTTGTTTTTACATGATTATTTCCGTTGGATATTGTGCATCTGGAACAATTTACTCACCTTTTTCTTTCATGACATTGACTTTTTAAAGTCCAGGAAAATTGTCATATGGAACATCCTACGTTCTGAATGATATCTTTTATTTTATCGTTTTACTTATATCATTTTATTATATTAATATATGGATGAAGCACTGGCATTAGTCCTCTACCCTATTACATATATGTATATATGTAATGGAATATTGTTTATATATATATGTATGTATATAATGGAATATTGTTCAGTCATCAAAAAGAATTAAATCTTGCCATTTGCAGTGACATGGATGGAACTAGAGTATATTGTGCTAAGCCAGATAAGTCAGAGAAAGACAAATACCATATGATCTGACACGTATGTGGAATTAAAAAATGAAACAGAGGAACACAGGGATAAAAAAGAGATAGAGGCATGCCAGACAACAGATTTTTAACTAGAGAAAACACACTGAGATTTGCTGAATGGGAGGTGGGGGAGGGATGGGTTAAATTGGTGATGGGTACTAAGGAGGGCACTTGTTACTATGAGAGCCATCTTGACTGCTCAGGATGATAAGTATAGTTTTCATCTATTACCATAAAAAGTTTTTATAACATTTTTGATTATTTTGACTATGCTCTACTTTTCAGTCCCATGACTTATTTATTTTATAACTGGAAGCTTGTATCTCTTAATCTTCTTCACCCATTTTGCTCATCTTCCCACCTTCCTGCCCTCTGGCAACTACCAGTCTGTTCTGTATTTAGGAGTCTCTTTTTATTTTTTGTTTGTTTATTAATTTGTTTTGTTTCTTAGATTGCACATACAGGTGAAATCATATGGTATTTGTTTTTGGGTCCATGGTTTATTTCACTTAAGATAGTACCTTCTAGGTTCATCTTTGTTGTGGATGAGAAGATTTCATTTTTGAAATGGCTGAGTAATATGCATTGTGTATATGTACCATACCCTCTTTTCCATTTTTCTATTGCTGGAAACTTAGGTAGCTTTCATAATTTGGCCGTTGTAAGTAAGACTGCTATAAACGTAAGAGTGGATATATCTTTTCAAATTAGTATTTTTGTTTTCTTCAGGTAAATATCCAGAAGTAGATTTACTGGATATCTGTTATATATATTTTTAACTTTTGGAGGAATCTCTACACTGTTTTCTATAGTAGCTGCACCAGTTTATATTCCCACCAGCAGAACATGAGGGCTCCCTTTTCTCCACATTCTCAGAAACACTTGTTACTTCTTATCTTGAAACTAGCCATTCTTACAGGTGTGAGGCGATACTTCATTGTGATTTTGATTTTGATTTCCATGATGGTGAGTGATGTTGGGCATCCTTTCAGGATCTGTTGGCCACCAGGATCTCCTTTGGAAATAGGTCTTCTGCCTATTTTTTAAATGGATGTGTGTGTAGTTGTATATTAATATTTTGTATTTTAATATTTTGGTTATTATCTCCTTTTTGGATATGTCATTTGCAAATATCTTCCATTATGTAGGTGGTCTTTTGTTGATGGTTTCCTTCACTGGGAAAAAGCTGGCTAGTCACAATTGTTTATTTTTGCTGCTGTTGCCCTTGGCTGAAGAGGTAGATCTAGAAATATACTGCTAAGGCTGATATCCAAGAGTTTACTGCCTATATTTTCTTTTACCGGTTTTATGTTTTCAGGTCTTATATTAAGTACTTTAATCTATTTTGTGTTTCTTTTGGAAATGGTATGAGAAAGTAACTCATTTCATTTTTTTTCATGTAGCTATCCAGTTTTTCCAGCACCATTTATTGAAAAGACTGCCTTTTCCGCATTGTATATTCTTGTCTCCTTTGTAGTAGATTAATTGGCCATATAATCATGGATGTTTGTCTAGGCTCTCTATTATATTCTATTTATCTATGTGTCTAGTTTTGTGCCAAGAACCATACTACTTTGATCACTGCAGCTTTGTGGTATAGATTGAAACCTGGGATTGTGTTAGCTCCAGCTTTGTTTTTCTTTCTCAAGATTATTTGACTATTCAGCATCTCTCATAGTTTCATATAAAGATTCTTTGTCTAGTTTTGTGAAATTACATAGATAATTTGATAGACATTGCATAAAAACTGTACATTGCTTTAGGTTATGGATGTTTGAACAATTCTTCCAATCCATGTGCACGGGATAACTGCCAATTGTTTGTGTTGCTTTTATTTCACAAATGTCTTACAGTTTTAAGAGTATAGGTCTTTCAACTCCTTATTTAATTTTATTTCGATGTAATTGTAAATGGCATTGTTTTCTTAATCACTCTTTGTGCTAGACTATCATTAGGGTATAGAAACAATACATTTCCTTATATTAATTTTTTACCCTGCAATTTTCTGAATTCATTTATTATTTCTTCTTTTTCTTAAATAATGGCTATGATTTTTGCTTTACTTAAAAAATTTTTATGTTTCACCTAAATTAGTTAGTTAGCATACAGTGTAGTATTAGTTTCAGGGGTACAATATAGTGATTCAACACTTCCATACAAGATGCCACGCTCATCACAAGTGCACTCCTTAATCCCTATTACCCATTTATTATTTCTAATAGTCTTTTTTTTATTGGGGATCTAGGGTTTTCTTTATGAAAACTTTAAATTCCAATATGGTTAACATACAGTGTTACATTAGTTTCAGATGTACAATATAGTGAGTCAACAATTCCATACATCAGCCAGTGCTCATCACGGCAAGTGTACTCCTTAATCCCTGGCCCTTATTTTACCTATCTTCCCCTACCCCATCAGCTGGTCACCATCAGTTTGTTTTTTATAATTAAGGGTCTGTGTCTTGGTTTCTCTCTCTCTTTATCTCTCCTTTTATTCTGCATGTTAGCCTTGCTGGATAGAATATCATTGGCTTCAGATTTTTCCCATTGAGCACTTTGAATATGTCATGCCACTTCCTACTGGCTTGCAAAGTTTCTACTGGAAAAATCCTCTGATAGCCTTATGGGGTTTCCTTTGTATGTAACTATCTTCTTTCATATTGATTGGTGCTTTTAAGTTTTTTTCTTTATCAATATATTTTGCCACTTTAATTGTGATATGTCTTGGTATAGATCTACTTTCGTTGATTTTGTCGGGGTTTCTTTATGCCTCTTGGATCTGGATGTCTCTTTCTCTCCTCAGATTAGGGAAGTTTTCAGCTATTATCTCTTCAAATAAATTTTCTGCTCCCTTTTCTCTCTTTTCTTCTTTTGGGACTCATGATGCAAATATTATTACATTTGATGGAGTCACTTAGTTACCTATGTCTATTCTTGTTTTATACAATTATTTTTCTCTATTTTGTTGAACTTTATTACTTTCCGTTACTTAGTCTTCTATGTCATTAATTCACTCCTCTGCTTCTTCCATCCTGCTGTTCCTTCCATCAAGCATGTTTCTGATTTTCATTTATTGAGTCCTTTATCTCTGCTGTTATTCCTTATTTTGTGTTTGTGGCCTCCCTCTATCTTCCACTCTTCTCAAGTCCAGTGAGTATCCTTAGTATCATTACTCTAAATTCTCTATCAGGTGTGTTACTTACAGGTCTGGTTGTGGCCTTGTCCTGTCGTTTCATTTGGGGCAAACTTCTCTTTATTGTCATTTTGTTAAGTCTATGGGCCTGCTTTTGTGTGTTAGGAAAGTCAGCTATGGGTGCTGTTCTTGAGGGAAAGGTCTTATGAAGATGAGGTTCTGTAGTGTCCTGCAGTGTTGTGTCCTTTGTTTCCCAGGACCTGGCACTTCAGGGAGTCTTTAATGTGTGCTGTGTCCACCCTCTGATCTGCATGTGAAATGAAACCTGTTGCCACTCTTGCTGGTACTCATGCCCTGTAAAACTCTCATGATGGGAGACATGGTGTTGACAGGGGTTTGGGCCAGTCTTCTGGGGGAGGGTGTTCCCCATGCTAGGAGTGAGACAAATATGCCTGGGAAGGGCAGTTCCACCAGAGCATGGAGGGTGTTGGGCTTGGTGTAAGCAAGTTAGTTAGGGACAGAAGGCACAATCCCACCATCCCACAGATGGCCCTGTGCTCATACTGAGGGGCATGGGAAGGAAATGGTGCCAAAGTTCCCTTGTTCTTTGAGGGGTCTCTGTGAATGCCACCTCTCTGGGACATGCTCCAAAAGGAGCAAATAATCTCCCCACAGTGTGCCCCAGGCTTTCTGCAAGTCTCTGTTTCCAAGATGTATGTCCTCAGGCTGTTTGTCCTGCCTTCTCCCCAGGAGCAATCCCACTGCCTCTGGGCTCTCCCTGAACCAAGCCTGCTGACCTTTAAAACTCCAGTGTTTAAGCCCCACCTGTTGCAAGGCTTACACACCTGGCAATTTTAAAGTTGCCCTTTAAAAAGGAATCAAACTATAAAATAAAGGTGTAGTGTTTTCACTGTGGAAACCTGGGAACCAGCAGTTTTAAGGATGGGAGGGAAAAGACCACTAACTCTTACAATGCATGTAGCCCCACCCAAATACTCCAGGTAGATGGTGCCTTACTTGGCCTTGAAATCACAAAAGAAGGCATCGTAAATGTGAGGACTCTCACATGCAGAGTATTTCCATTCTCTGAAATGGTCAACTTATAGAGAAGGGGAATATTTTTTTCTTCAACGTAGATATCCTCCGAGCTTGAATGTATTTGCTAGTAAAATAAAGTTTTAAAAAATGGGGAAAAAACATGATTGCTAAATTTTGTTTTTGAAATAAGAGCCTTAAGCCCCTTTGAAAAAATTGCCATCTACTGCCATCATAATTCAATACAAGAAAGAACATGATAAAACCAAGGAGCAAGAAGGTAGTATGAAATAAAGAATAGCATTTTGTAATGATTTCATTTAGGCAAAACATTCATGTCTTTCATTTCTTTTATCTAAGAACCTTGAGAAACCATTACCCCTCCTTTCCCCATGTATCGATAGGAAATTAAAAACTTTAAAACCACATTAATGTTTGGTTTAGAGATGCAATGTCTCTGTTCTCTGTAACAGTGGTTCTCAAACTTTAACCTGATCACCTGTAGTGTTTGTTAAAAAACATCAGTTGCTGGGGTCATCCTGTGTTGTTGGTTAGTAGGTCTGACGTGGGCCTAAGCGTGTGCTTTCTGATAAATTGCCAAGTGATGTTGGAGCTCATCCAAAGACCACACTACCTTACACGAAAAAGCCTAAACTCCTTATCAGGCCATGAAGGGTAAAAGTTAAGGCTACTCTAACAGAGAAACCCCAAAATAAAGTGGCTTCGTTAATATAAGATAATTAGAAGATTTTTCTCCTGTAATAGTCTGGAGGCATTTCTCTACTGATGGGATGGTTCTCTTTCCATCTTATTGTTCCACTTCCTCTTAGGGTTTTTGGCAAAGCTACAAACTCTCCACATTCACATTCCAGCTAGCAGGAACAGGAGGAAGGATGAGAGTAAATGGCTTCACATTTGAGAAGATAACCCAGGAGTTGCACACTTTGCTTTCCTGGCATTGTGTTGATAGAGGACAGAAATGTGATATGCAGCATGGTGGCCTTGCGCCCAGTTAGAACTTGAGGAAGAAGGTAGAACAGGTATTGGTGGGTAGTTGGTCTCCACCACAAAGGCCCTGCTGGCAGTATCAGGTAGATGAAAGAGAGTGTTATTTCCCATAAAAATGTAAGTCTGGGAAGAAAAAATCAGTATCCAGTGTAATCCTATATTAAAATAAATTTCCATGTGAAATATTTTCTTAATATTTTGTATATATCTCTACTACTATAAACCACTTTTCATAATTTTATGCTTATTTATCTGTAGTCACAGATTAGTCTTGAAGCTTTTTAAGTGTATAAATTGAATTTTCTTTATATGTCTGTATCTCTCTCTACTTATTTACAAGGTCTGTACCTTGGTACATGGTAAACACACAATAAATACTCTTTGCATAAATGCATAAATTCATCTTCTGTTGGTAAAGGACAATATTATTTCTTTATCTCTCTTCTATCTAGCTCATGGCTTTCCTGACCATTTTTCTACACACAGTATTCTCTTTACTGCACTTTTTACATCTTTATTTCTTAAAGTGTAGATCAGAGGGTTAAGAGTGGGTGTGACGATTGTGTAAAAGAAAGTAAAGAACTTCCCCTCACCTTGGGATGTGCTATTCTGTGGCTTCATGTACATATAAATGATTGTTCCATAAAACAGAGTTACTACTGTGAGGTGGGAACCACATGTATTAAGGACCTTATGCCACCTTGCTGCTGACTTAATCCTCATGACAGCTTGAGTGATAACTCCATATGAGATGAGAATTAGTGATAGAGGTACTAGAAGTAATATCACTCCAAGAGCATAGACAACGACCTCCATTACTTTTGAATAGATACAGACCATCTTGAGCAATGCCGGCATCTCACAGAAAAAATGATCCACCTTCCGGTGCCCACATCTTGGCAACTTCCAAGTCAAGGAACAAAGCATTAAGGAACTGCCAAGACCACCTAACCAGGCGGTGAGCACCATCTTCTGGCAAAGTTGAGGGTTCATTATTACTGTGTAGTGAAGAGGTTGACAGACAGCAGCGTAGCGGTCGTAGGCCATCACAGCCAAGAGAAGACATTCTGTGGCTCCCAAGTCAAGGGCGACGAAGAATTGGAGCACACACCCTCCGTAGGTAATAGACTTTGTTGGACCCCACAGATTTACCAGCATCTGCGGGATAATGCTAGTTGCATAACAGAGGTCCAGAAAAGACAAGTTGGATAGGAAGAAATACATGGGAGTATGGAGCTGCTGTCTAGGTTAGATACAAGGATGATGGTTGTGTTTCCTACCAGAGTCACAATATAGAAGATGAAGACAATCCCAGAGATGACGTGTTCTAATTGGGGCCAATGAGAAAATCCCAGCAGGATGAAGTCTGTCATGGAACTTCCATTGTTTGTGTCATGACTCTTTATGAAAGTCTAGGAGACAATACCATGGTAATAAAAAATAGTGTCAGCCTTAAGTAGAAATTAAACTCTCTCAAATTTGCCATGAGTATACAAATTTACTTGTTTGTGAGGTCTTTCCCATTCAGAACACCTCTTTTAATGCTTTATGTGTCAGTACTTTAAGACTCTGTGTGCGTACTCATAACCAGAGTGCTTCTGAAAATAATATGGTAGGGATGCCTGGATGGCTTACTTGGTTAAGTGTCTGACTTTGGCTCAGGTCATGATCTCACAGCTTTTGAGTTTGAGACCTGCGTCAGGCTCTGTGCTGACAGCTTGGAGCCTCGGAGCCTGCTTCGAATTCTGTGTCTCTCTCTCTCTGCCACTCCGCCACTCGTATGCATGCCCTCTCTCTCTCTCTCTCTCTCTCTCTCTCTCTCTTCTCTCTCTCTCTCTCTCTCTCTCTCTCTCTCTCTCTCTCTTGCTCAGAAATAAATGAACATTAAAAAATTGTTTTAAAGAAATATAAATAATACGGGAAGCCCAATCATACTTAATTGCAAATCATTGAAAAGGCTTAGTATGCAATGACACATATGTTTCTATGTTTTCTGGATAAGCAATAAATCCATAAATTTAATGATATAATTTAGGAATGGAATATAGTTTGAGTTGTTCCTTCTTGAAATTATGATGTAAGCATTACTTTAGAATGACAAATTTTTCCCTTATTAAATGAATGGAGTTTGAGGTCAAACATTAAGTGAACAATTTTGTTGGGATAAACTCCACTATTTGGTAGTAGAATCACTTTCCATAATCACTTGCATATGTCTGCATCCAGGCATTATCTTCACCCCCATGACCAACATCCCCTCCTATTCAACATTTCAGACGCTGCTGTTTCTGCATCAATTTTGGACTTTTTCACTATTTTGTCCCTTTTTTGTGAAATGTATTTTTGTTGCTAGGAAAAAAATCCTCCTTTCTAACCATTATTCACATATACAGTGGCCCTGTATTTCTTGAATATCTTTCATTACTACTATTACATATTTTAAATAGACTTACTGATTTGTTATGGAATTAAAAATTGAACTAATTCCAGAAGCATTCGGTTACCATATACACAACCTGTGTTAGCTCCTACTCACTGGGCCTTTCAGCAGGATTAGCAAGATAGGTAACTTGACCAAAAAGCTGTTCACTAAACAATAAGTGAGTTTTTTTTCCCCATGGAATTTACCAATAATAGGAGTTGATCCTCTGGTTGCTTCAGAACTGTATAGGTAAAATTTCACTTCAATTCTGAAAGAAGATAGAAAAGGGATAAAGAATAGATAAATTTCACTCTCTGAATACTTTATCATATCATTACATACATGGAATGTTGAATGACTGAATTAGTCCAGTAATTTAATTTTTAATTTTTGGTTTATAATTTTTTCTTCAGATAATTTCTGACTGTGAAATTCAGAACTAAGGTTTTTATTTTCATAGTGTGTTTGGAACCAAGGAATAATAACTTTATTTGCTGTTATTACAGTAAAATAAGGGAATTACATACCATATATCATTGTTACAAGCATTTTACTTAGAACCTGGAAATGTTATAATCATGATAAAGGAGCTGTTATTACCAAGTGGTAAGATAAATGAATATAGCTCTTCTCCCTAGGAAATGGAATTTAGTTTAATTAATGAGTGTGACATTTATATGTGGTACGATGTCACCTAAGTTGAGCATAATGCTTAACTGCACAGAATGTGGACTCAGCTTCGTGTCAAATCCCAGCTCTAGTACTTGAAGTAATGAATCTTTGGACAGGTTATGTAAACTGTTTGTACACCAACTTCTCTCTATATTCAGTGAAGGTAATGATATTCAATAAAGGGAAGTTGTGAGGGCTAGCATTTGTGAAAAAACGAGGAACTGTGCTTAATTTAATTTAATTTATTTTAAATATATTACTAAAGTTAAATTTATTTAATTCAAAAATTTAAACATTGTATTCACCTGCAATACAAATTATTATAATTTTATTTTTTCTTTATTACCTTCATTTTTTTCCACTGGTAATTTCACCATGATGGTCTAGAACTAAATTGGAATGCTTAAAATTTTATGTTTGCATAGATTTTAAATGCACAGACACGCTGTACACAAAAGTGCCCACAAATACAAATTACATACTGAACTGATAAGCTCAGAGGCAGGAGAGGACAGAGGACTTAAGCTCCCCAAATACCTTGATTACAAAATGCAGTTGGGTTTTCTTGACCACGTCAGGTTGGGGTAGTGTTGGGAATGAGAAGACCATAGAACTTTAGAGTTGACATAGACTCAGAAACCACGATCCAGCCTTTTGTCTTATGAAGGAGGTCTTCCACCAAATGTTCACACAATTTCTGTTTTCATAGCTTCCTAACTGTCCTTTAAAGAGAGCCCCATACTTACTCCTTGTGTCGAGCTCAGAGATGCCTCTTTAATATCCAGGCACTGCCTTGTTTTTCTTTATTCTGGAAATAATATGGAATAGGTGAATTGAACATGGCTTCTTAAAAAACAGTTTTATTAAAAGTAAAACATAGATACAGAAGAAAAGCAAAAGCTCACTGCGTTAAGGTGAATATTCTTATAACTAACATGCAGGTCAAAAAATAGAACCTCGCCAAGCACCCTGGGAGTTTCTCTTTGTGTCTCATCCCAATCATTACCCATCCCCTGTCCCCCAAAGTATCCACTACCCTCATGCTTATAGTAATCACCTCCTTGTATTTTAATAGTGTGATTGCCCAATTGTGCATCCCTAGACAATAATGTTTAGTTTGGCTAATTAAAATATTTTATTGTTCTTTTGATTTTCCTTTAATATTTGAACTTTTATCAAATATACTCTAAGATTTATGTTCTTAGAGTATGCATAGATGATTGTCAGCTGTTGCTCACACTGAAGTTTAACTGCCAGTCTATTCTGGTTGCTATCTATTGGACTCACCATGGTTTATTAAATGCCTTGGATTAGTTAGTTGAGAAGTGGACACAGTACTGCAGATGTGCTAAACTATTGAAGAAAGAAGTGAGCATCCATGATGCACCACAGTTTCTAAAATACATGTTAGGCAGATTCAGGAGGCAAAAAACATTACTGGCTCAGTCTAAGCTTTGGGTCACATAGGGCCCCAGCTGTCCTTATCAGAAGTGTCAAGCCAGAAATTACACCTTATGTATATTAATATAGTGAATCCAAATATAGGACCTTTCACTTAATGCTTGTAAACATTTTCCATATTGGTTTATTCCATGGTCTCAACTTTTAGGACTTATTGTAATTTTAACTTAAAAGCCATTGTGCTATTAAAAATGAGAGAGCACAAGCAGAAGAAACAGATGTTTAAGAAGAGGAATGCTATGTTTTTACTGAAATAGGTTTTCATTTTCCATGGTATGGACTTCAGTTTCTAACAGCATAGCATGAACTCATTTTAGTTTGTCCAATGAAATTTAAGACAAATGGAGCAAACATATTTAAACATAATTTGAATGTAATAATGATGTGGAGAGAAAACTAGAACCAAAATTGGAACATGTTTACATTTCAGGAGGGAAGAATTCACACCCATCGTGTTCTTATGTAGCCCAAAGTTACCCTTGTTTGGGGCGTCTGCATGGCTCAGTTGGTTAAGCGTCCGACTTCAGCTCAGGTCATGATCTCACAGTTTGTGAGTTTGAGCCCATGTCAGGCTCTGTGCTGACAGCTCAGAGCCAGGATCCTGCTTCGGATTCTGTATCTCCCTCTCTCTCTGCCCCTCCCCTGCTCATGCTCTGTCTCTATCTCTCACTCTCATAAATAAACATTAAAAAAAAAGTTACCCTTGTTCCCATCATGATGAGCCTTCATTTCCAGGTAAACAGAAGAGTTCTTGTTTGGAAGTGACTGAGTCCATAAAATCCTCATGACCCGCAGCTTTCTTGTAGCTCCACAATCACATTTGCATTTAAATGTAACAGGTGAGCTAAGATTCAGCGAAGTCTTTATTTAATGTGGATGTTGGAGAAAAAGTAGATGTGGGACTGGTGAAAACGTTCGTGAATTTGGTTTGTTAAATGTTTTTGGTGGGATAAAAACTAGTCTTTTAGTGAGGACTCCTGTGAGACATATTTGTAGATGAATCTCTGCCCACTTAAACAAGGAGAGCCCTCCTCTGCTGTACGTGTGTCCAAGCAATGTTTATTTAGGACGTGAAGGCTAGTATGTGAACCTGGTGTATACACCATGGGGACTGGTACCCCACAGAGACGATTAGCACATCTTGGAATATGGTCAGAGGCTTATCCAAATAACTGTTTTAAGAAAGGTTTCCTTAAGACATTGGGTTTCATATTGTCTTTTTTTTTTCTTCTTTAGATTTCATCCATGGAAGTTAATTTCAGAGATAAATTCATTTATGTATTATTCACTATTGAAGATTGCAAATATGTTCTAAATCATATTGATAAAAATTAACATAACACATTTAACAATAAAGTTGAAGAAAAATAGGGACCTAGGTAGGTGTTTTCTATACAGGAAAGAAAATATATGCTTTTTAAAAAATTACAGACTCATCATAAATCTGTGGGTCATGAGTCATGTCATCATTGTTCCATTTTCAAAGAATTAAAAATAGTTCCATGAAAATATTTTAGCCTACCACTCGATTCAACAACTGAGATGTTACTAATAGCTTATAGCTACTCTCTGTCTTTACACTCTCTTATTCCTACCTGCCACCCGGGGAAATCATTGTCTTGAATTTTGGGTTCATCGCACACTTGCGTTAGAATGTAATTTTTTAAATTTATTTATTTTTTTTCATTTATAATAGTTTATTTTCAAATTGGTTTACATATAACACCCAGTGTTCATCCCAACATGTGCCCTTTTTTAATGCCCATCACCCCCTCTCCCCCACCATCCCCCTCACCCTCAGTTAGTTCTTAGTCTTTGAGAGTCTCTTATGTTTTATCTCCCTCCCTCTCTGTGTCTTTTTTTTCTTTCCCCTCTTCCCCTCCCCCTGGTTTTTGCTTAGTCTCACAAAGTCCACCTATTCGTGGAAACATATGGTATCTGTCGTTTTCTGATTGACTTATTTCACTTAACATAATATCCTCCAGTTCCATCCATGTTGCTACACATGGCCAGATTTCATTTTTTCTCATTGCCACATAGTAGTCCATTGTATATATGTACCACATCTTCTTTATCCACTCGTCAGTTGATGGGCACTTGGTTTCTTTCCATGATTTGGCTATTGTCGAAAGTGCTGCTATGAACATTGGGGTACACGTGCTCCTATGCATCAGCATTCCTGTGTCTCTTGGGTAGATTCCTAGCAGTGCTATTGTTGGATCATAGGGTAGCTCTATTTTCATTTTTTTGAGGAACCTCCACACCGTTTTCCAGAGTGGCTGCACCAGTTTGCATTCCCACCAACAGTGTAGGAGGGTGCCTACTTCTCCACATCCTCGCCAGCATCTATAGTTTCCTGATTTGTTCATTTTAGCCACTCTGACTGGTGTGAGGTGGTATCGCAGTGTGGTTTTGATTTGTATTTCCCTGATGATGAGTGACATTGAACATCGTTTCAAGTGTCTATTGGCCATCTGAATGTCCTCTTTGGAGAAGTGTCTATTCATATCTTCTGCCCATTTCTTTACTGGGTTGTTTGTTTTTCGGGTGTGGAGTTTGGTAAGTTCTTTATAGATTTTAGATATTAGTCCTTTATCCGATATGTCATTTGCGATGATCTTTTCCCATTCCGTTGGTTGCCTATTCGTTTTGTTGGTTGTTTCTTTTGCTGTGCAGAAGCTTTTTATCTTGATGAGGTCCCAATAGTTCATCTTTGCTTTTAATTCCCTTGCCTTTGGAGACGTGTCGCGTAAGAAATTGGTGCGTCTTAGGTCAAAGAGGCTTTTTCCTGTTTTCTCCTCTAGGATTTTGACAGTTTCCTGTCTCACATTCAGATCTTTTATCCATTTAGAATTTATTTTTGTGAGTGGTGTAAGAAAGTGGTCTAGTTTCATTCTTTTGCATGTTGCTGTCCAGTTCTCCCAGCACCATTTGTTAAAGAGGCTGTCTTTTTGCCATTGGATACATTTTCCCGCTTTGTCAAAGATTAGTTGGCCATATACTTGCGGGTCCATTTCTGAGTTTTCTATTCTATTCCATTGGTCTATGTGTCTGTTTTTGTGCCAATACCATACAGTCTTGATGACTACCGCTTTGTAGTAGAGGTTAAAGTCTGGGATTGTGATGCCTCCCGCCTTGGTTTTATTCTTCAGTATTATTTTGGCTATTCGAGGTCTTTTGTGGTTCCATACAAATTTTAGGATTGTTTGCCCTAGCCTTGAGAAGAATGCTGGTGCAATTTTGATTGGGATTGCATTGAATGTGTAGGTTGCTTTGGGTAGTATTGCCATTTTCACGATATTTATTCTTCCAATCCATGAGCATGGGATGTTTTTCCATTTCCTTGTGTCCTCCTCAATTTCCTTCATAAGTTTTTTATAGTTTTCAGTGTAGAGGTCTTTCACATCTTTGGTTAGGTTTATTCCTAAGTATTTTATGGTTTTTGGTGCAATTGTGAAAGGGATTAGCTTCTTTATTTCTCTTTCTGCTGCTTCATTGTTGGTGTATAGAAATGCCACCGATTTCTGTACATTGATTTTGTATCCTGCAACTTTACTGAAATCATGGATCAGTTCTAGTAGGCTTTTGGTAGATTCCGTCGGGTTTTCCATGTAAAGTATCATGTCATCTGCAAAAAGTGAAAGTTTGACTTCCTCCTTGCCTATCTTGATGCCTTTTATTTTGTTTTGTTGTCTGATTTCTGATGCTAAGACTTCCAACACTATGTTGAAAAGCAGTGGCGAGAGTGGACACCCCTGTCGTGTTCCTGATCTCAGGGGGAAGGCTTTCAGTTTTTCCCCATTGAGGATGATATTAGCTGTGGGCTTTTCATATATGGCTTTTATGATGTTTAAGTATGTTCCTTCTATCCCGACTTTCTCGAGCGTTTTTATTAAGAAAGGGTGCTGTATTTTGTCAAATGCTTTTTCTGCATCTATTGACAGGATCATATGGTTCTTATCTTTTCTTTTGTTGATGTGATGTATCACGTTGATTGATTTGCGAATATTGAACCAGCCCTGCAACCCAGGGATGAATCCTACTTGATCATGGTGGATAATTCTCTTTATATGCTGTTGGATTCGATTTGCTAGTATCTTATTGAAAATTTTTGCATCCATATTCATCAGGGATATTGGCCTGTAATTCTCCTTCTTTGCTGGATCTCTATCTGGTTTGGGAATCAAAGTGATGCTGGTTTCATAGAATGAGTCCGGGAGATTTCCTTCCATTTCAATTTTTCGGAACAGCTTGAGGAGGATAGGAATTAACTCTGTTTTAAATGTCTGGTAAAATTCCGCAGGAAAGCCGTCTGGTCCAGGGCTTTTATTTGCTGGGAGATTTTTGATAACTGATTCTATTTCTTCACTAGTTATGGGTCTGTTCAAATTTTCTATTTCTTCCCGTTTGAGTTTTGGTAGTTTGGTGGCTATTTAGGAATTTGTCCATTTCTTCCAGGTTACGAAGTTTGGTGGCATATAATTTTTCATAGCATTCTCTGACAATTGCTTGCATTTCTGAGGGATTAGTTGTAATTATTCCCTTTTCATTCATGATTTTATCTCTTTGGGTTCTCTCTTTTTTCTCTTTGAGTAGCCTGGCTAGAGGTTTGTCTATTTTGTTTATTTTTTCAAAGAACCAGCTCTTGGTTTCATTGATCTCTTCCACTACTTTGTCTGTGTCCATATGATTAATTTGTACCCTGATCTTTGTTAATTCTCTCTTTATGCTGGGTTTGGGTTGTCTTAGTTGTTCTGCTTCCAGTTCCTTTAGGTGTGCTGTTAGAATTTGTGTTACTGATTTTTCTTGTTTCTTGAGGTGGGCCTGGATTACAATATATTTCCCTCTCAGGAATGCCTTTGCCGCATCCCAGAGCGTTGGATTGTTGTATTTTCATTTTCATTTGTTTCCATGTTTTTTATAATTTCTTCTCTGATTGCTTGGTGGACCCCTTCATCTTTTAGTAGGTTGTTCCTTAGCCTCCATGTTTTGGGGTATTTTCCAGTATTTTTCCAGTGGTTGATTTCAAGTTTCAAAACATTGTGGGCTGAAAGTGTGCACGGTATGATCTCAATTCTTTTATATTTATTCAGAGCTTCCCTGTGCCCCAGAATGTGGTAATTTGGAAAATGTACTGTGTGCAGTTGAGAAGAATGTAAATTCCTTTGCTTCTGGGTGAAGGACCCTGAAGATGTCTGTTAGGCCCTTCTGTTCTAACGTGTCGTTCAGGGCCATTGTTTCTGTGGTGATTTTCTGTTTCGTGACTCTGTCCAGTGCTGAGAGTGGAGTGTTAAGGTCCCCTACAATTAGGACATTTTTATCGATGAGGTTACTTATGTTTGTAATTAGTTGTTTTACAAATTTGGTTCCCCCCCATCAGTGTGTAGATAGTTATAATTGTTAGCTCTTCCTGCCGGATGATCCCTGTGATTATTATATAATATCCTTCTTCATCTCTTATTACATTGTTCATTTTAAAGTGTAGTTTGTCTGATATAAGTGTGGCTACTCCAGCTTTCCTCTGATTTCTAGTAGCATCGTCGATGGTTCTCCATCACCTCACTTTCAGTCTGAACGTGTCCTCAGATCTAAGATGAGTCTCTTGAAGACAGCAAATAAATGGGTCTTGTTTCTTAATCCATTCTGTTACCCTGTGTCTTTTGATTGGCACATTTAGTCCATTTACATTTAGTGTTAGTATTGAAAAATATGGGTTTATAGTCAGTGTGTCATCTATAGGTTTCATGCTTGTAAGGCCCGTCTCTGGTAGTTTGTGTCCTTTGCAACTTTTCCTTCATAGAGTGCCCCTCAAGATCTCTTATAATGCTGGCTTATTTGTGATGAATTCCTTCAGTTTTTGTTTGCTGGGGAAAACCTTGATCTCTCCTTCTATTCTGAATGACAGGCTAGCCGGCTACAGGATTCTTGGTTTCATATCATTCCTGCTCATCACATTGAAGATATCCTGCCATTCCTCTGGCTTGCCAAGTTTTTGTAGATAAGCCTGCCACAACCCTTATGTGTCTGCCTTTGTATGTTCAGGCCTGTTTTTCCCTAGCTGCTTTCAGAATTCTCTCTGTCTTTATATTTTGCCAGTTTCACTATGATGTGTTGTGGAGAAGGTCTATTCAAGTTATGTCTGAGGTGAGTTCTCTGTGCCTCTTAGATTTCTGTGCCCGTTTCCTTCCTCATGTTGGGGAAGTTCTCAGCAATGATTTGTTCAAGAACCCCTTCGACTCCTTTCTCTCGCTCTTCTTCCTTTGGAATTCCTAAGATACAGATATTGTTTGTTTCAGTGCATAGTTCAGCTCTCGAATTCTGCTTTCTCTTTCCTGGATCAGGTTCTCTCTCTTTTTATCTGCTTCCTCTTTTTCCATAATTTTATCTTCTAATTCACTTATTCTCTCCTCTGCCTCTTCAGTCCGTGCTGTGGCTGCCTCCAATTTGTTTTGTACCTCATTTAAGGCATTTTTTAATTCTTCCTGACCGTTTTTAAGGTCCTTGATCTCTACCATGAGGGATCCCTTGCATTCGTCTATGCTTTTTTCAAGCCCAGCGATTAGTTATCATTATCATTCTATATTCATATTCTGTTATGTTGCTTATATCTGTTTTCATCAATTCTTGAGCTGTCAATACTTCCTGTTGTTTATGTTGAGGAGAATTTTTCCATTTCGTCATTTGGCCTGGGTGTGTTTCTTCAGTTGCCCTAGAAAGGAAAACAGACTGACAGATAAACAGAGAACAGAAACACTCAAACGTATCGACAAATGATATGGACAAGTGGTTCACAACAGAAAAAAGAATAACAAATGACACTCTGAGGGCATATGTCCTGAAGTACCAGCTACACGTTAAGGACAGGGTGTGCAGTGTGCTGATGGCAGAGCATATACAGAGAGAATAATGACAGGTGTGGGAGGAAGAAGGAAATGGGCTTTGCCCGGGTAGAGCGACTGAAGGGCTTAATCCAGACAGAGAGAAATCAGAAAAAGGACGGATGCAAGAAAAAATGAATGAAGATAGATGTTGCTCAGATGAACTTATGTGGCCTGTTTATTCCAGAGAGACGGATAGGAAAGACAGAAGGAGGTGTAGAACATGCCTTGAGAGAGTGGGTTATAGGTCTGTTTAAGCCAGCCAATACTCCAGATGTCCAGCTCAGGTGTTGGGATGGGTAAGAAGGAGAAAGGGGAGCATATATTTAAAAAAAAGAGATGACCTGGAGTTACTTCGGGCAACAGTCTGAACTTTCCGTAGGCAGCTCCCTGATGAAAGGTGTCTCTCCTGTGAGAAGGGCGTGGTTTGGTGTAGGCAAGTCCCACTTCCACTTCCACAAGGATGGCTTTGGGGGTGACTTCTTGGGGCTTGTGTTTGTGGGCTTGGGAGACAGCCATGGCATCCCCCCAGTCCCTTCTTCTGAGTCCCGGAGTCTCTATTTGCCCCTTTATTTCTGTCCTCACTCTGCTACGGGTGCCAGCGTAGTGCAGTTTGCTGGGCGGTCATGCGCCCCCTGCACTCTCTGCTTGGTACACCTGATTTCGCTGTAAATTGTGTGTCTGGGTTAGACGCGCTCCAGAGACGTCTTGACTTCTCTGCGTGACGCAGCTGACTGGGCCACTGCTGCCGGTCCCAGCCTGAGGAGAGTTCTGCTGAGAGTTCGGCTGTTAGCAACAGAACTTCTCTTCAGAAGCCCTGCATTTAGGTACTGGTTGGTGGTGGTCTCTTCCTCTCTGTCCGTTTTTCTCTCTTTCGGATATGGCTTGTTCTGCACTTTCCCAGATTTCTCTGAAGAAGGCTCTCCCTCCCCTCAGCTCCGTACCCCGCAGTTCATTTTATCCACCCCAGATTTAACTCACGATATCTGGAGCGTTTTCTGGGTTTCGCTTTCCTTTCTTTGTAGACTGCAACACCTTTCCTCCCTGACTCTTTGGATTGAGAGTCCTTTGATATCAATCCTTCTTAGTTTGGAAGACAAGGGGAATACTCGGTCCCCCTACTCCTCTGCCATGTTGGCCCTTCTCCTATTTGAATCTAAATGAATATAAATTGATTCTTCAGGTAAGTGAAATTATATGGTATTTGTCTTTGTCTGACTTATTTCATTTAGTGCTATCTCCTCTAGGTCCAGTCATGTTGTGTTGAGTGGCAAGATTTCAATCTAAAAAGCAAAATGAGCAAACGAAAACCAGAAAGGGACTTATATAAATACAGAGAACAATGATGTAGTTGCCAGAGGGGCTGTAGGGGATGGGTGAAATAGGAGAAGGGGATTATGAGGTACAAATTTTCAGTTATAAATATATATAGGTCACAGAGATTAAAAGTACCGCAGAGGGAATATAGTCAATAATATCGTAATAACATTGTGTGGTGACTACATTTATTGTGGTAAGCATTTCACAATGTATATGATTGTTGAATCACTAGGTTGTATTCTGAAAAGTAACATAATATGCATTTCAACTATACTCTAAAAAAAAAAGTATTCCAGGATTTTGGTCCCTTGAATTTTTCTTACTTTTTCACTGTTCTTTAAGTGGAAAATAGTTTTCTTGTATTAATCTTGATTAACCATCTTATTTACCCATAGGGCATCATAGGGTTATGATATAGAAGGGTATGATAGAAGGGTAGTGAGGAATGACCAAGGAACTATCTGTTGATTCATTGATGGTGGTCCCACTGTGTTCTCAGAAATTGAAGACTTGTTGCATTTTCTCATCCTGTTTCCTAGAATGGTGTGGACATCTCTGTGGACCTGGTTAAAGAGCAGTGTTTGTTGTTTGAAATTAGACATGGAATTAGGGAGATATTCAAAGTATTCAATTCTTCCTAAGTAGGAAGGCAGACCCTTGGGATCTCATTATTGAGCTAGTGAATACAGGAACTGATATCAAGGAGCTCATTTTCTCTTGATCTCTGTGGACTCTGTCAAACTCAGAAGAGAGACCTGAGGAGGTGTTTTGTCCCTATGCTCAGTCAGCTATTGAGGTTTCCGATATTTCATTTCTGTTTGCACAGCGATATAATCTCTGGGGTCATCCTCAGGAAGAAAGAAGCAATTAATAACTGTTTATTGTTGAAGGCTCAGTGAACAGGTCACCCTGCTCCCTAAGTCCTGCCCCTTGTGGACCTTCCCTGAGCAGTGGGGCCGTTGGACCATCCCCTCAATGCCGCTGCCACCTCAGTCCTCAAATGTTGTCAGTAATCAGTACCATTCACTCCCCCAGAATGGCAGCAGGTGAAGGATTTGGTAGGAATCTGTGAGAAATAGGTCCTAAAAGGGGCAATATCTTTTCGTACCTTCCAGAGATAATGATCACAATGATCTCTAATGCATAATTATTCTGTGTAACAGGGCTTGAAAAGACAAGCTGCAGAAAAATACATATATTGCCATGTACTTGAAGTTTAAATACCTGTAGCACCTTATTTTATATTATGTAAGGATACATTAATACATAATAAAATGAAAAGAAAAATTACATTGTATTTTGTAATTTGAGCAGTGTGGGCAGGTGTGTTTTTGAGAAGAATGAAATGGTGGCAAGGCCTAACCTTAGATTCAGTAACAGTCCAATTTGATGCTGTTTCAAGTTTAACCAAGTCTGGACCTTTCAATCTTATGTCCACACTTAATAGAGAACCCACACCATAGAGAATGTCTTCTCTGGCTGTGTGTGTGGGTTGAGGGAGAAGCAGGAAGTCTGTAAGACAACACAAGGGGCTGGGCCTGGCACATGCATTTCACTTGTGTCTGAAAGTGGGTTTGAGCACCACCCCCAAATGAATTACATGCTCTTCTCTATCTTGTTCAGGCCTGGTCCTATGGTGACATTCATATTTAAATATGAAATGTCCCCTGGAGTGTCCAACTTTATGATTTTGATAGATTAAATAACACTCATTTCATGATAGGTAGATTGAGTTATGTAGTTACTTTGTGGCCTATAATCAGCTTTTTTGAGCAGAGATGAACAGTAAGCTAGAAGCTCCTTTCACATAGAGAATTGTCAGCATGCGCTCACATTTACCCACTGGAGTTTGCCAGGGACTCCATGCAGCATTCTTGTCTTCCATAGATGCTGGCGGGCCTTGTAACTCCTAGGACACAGTCAGCGTGACCATATAACTTATTAGGTAAATTAGGATATTTCTGAGCAGAAAAGGGAACACTATTGAAATTATGCATAAACTTGGACAGTATGACCTCCCTAGTTGTAGCTGTCATGTGATGGCTCTTCTTGCACTTCAGCCTGGACCTATTGTAGAGCCTTTTCTTCCTCCAATTCCCCCACCCCCACCATCCAATACTGACAGCCTGATGGATTATCTAAAAATGGATTGGAGCTTCATACTCACATTAGAAATATTTGCCTTCCATATTTGTATGTGGTCTACCAAATTTGCCTTGTTTTTCTTTTAAAGTATGAGTAGTATGAGATAGGTCCACATACATTCTGATTCACTTGGAATAATAATCAAAACAATGTACCTTTATAATATAGTGGGAAATCAGGGAATGCGATGGCTGTAGTTTATTCTTTTTTTTGGGATTGCTTTAGCTATTCAGGGTCTTTTGAGGTTTCGTACAAATTTTAGAATTGATTTTTCTGTTTCTATGAAAAATGCTTTTGGAATTTGGGGGGTTTGCATTAAATCTATAGATGGCTCTGGGTATTATGGACATTTTAATTTTATTTTTTTGATCCATGAGCAAGACATGTTTTTCTCTTATTTGTGTCTTCTTCGATTTCTTTAATCAATGTTTTAGAGTTTTCAGTGTGAAAATGATTTACCTCCTTGGTTAAATTTATTTGCAAGTATTTTATTGGTTTTGATCCTATTGTGTATGGGGTTATTTTCTTGTTTTTTTTCATATACTTCACTGTTGGTGCATAGAAATTCAACTGATATTCGTATGTTGATTTCATATCTTTAAAATCACTGAATTTATTTATTTATACCAAAAATGTTGTGGTGAAATCTTTAGGATTTTCTATATACATGATAATGTCATTTGCAAACAGAGATAATTTTACTTCTTCCTGTCTGATTTAGATGCCTTTTATTTCTTTTTCTTGTCTTATTGCTTTGGCTAGAACTTCCAATCATGTTATTGGTCCATTCAGATTTTCTGTTTTTTCATGATTCCATCTTGGATATTATATGTTTCTTGGTTGTCCAATTTGTTGGTGTGTAATTGTTCATAATAGTCTCCTATGACCCTTTATATTTTTGTGGCATCAGCTGAATAACTCTTTCATTTCTAATTTTCTTTATTTGGATCCTCTCTCGGTTAATGTAGCTAATGGTTTGTCAATTTTGTCTTTTCAGAGACCCAACTCATTTGTTAATCTTTTCTGTTGTTTTCCTGTTCTCTATATCATTTATTTCTGCTCTAATTTTCATTTCCTTTTTTCTGCTAACTCTGTGCTTACATTGTTCTTATTTTCCTAGTTCCTTGAAGTATATTTTTAGGTTTTTTTAATTCAAGATTTTTCTTTTTTCTTGATGTATACATTTATTCTTATAAACTTCTTAGAACCGCTCTTACAACATAGTTTTGGTATGTACATATCCACTTTTTTGTATGTGAGGATATTTTTTTAATTTCCCTTTGAAAGCTTCTTCAATCTAATGGATCCATTTGATCCACCAGTGTGTTGTTTAATCTCCATGTAGTTGTGAGTTTTCCAGCTTTCTGTTATTGATTTGTATTTTTATACTATGTGGTCAGTAAATATAGTTGATGTAATTCCTATTTTCCTGAATATGTTGAAACTTGTTTTGTTTGCCATTTGATCTGTCCTAGAAAATATTCCATCTCCAGTTGAGAATAATGTGTGTTTTGTTGCTGCTGGATGGAACCCTCTGTGTATATCTGTTATGTCCATTGCTCTAATGCGGTGTTAAAATCTGTTTCCTTATTGATTATCTACCTGATGAACTAACCGTTGCTGAGAGTGGGAAATTAAACTTCCTAATATTGTTATATTGCTATTTAATATCTTCTCTAAGTTCTGTTAGTATGTACTTAATGTATTTAGGTGCTCTGATGAACACCTATTACAGTTTTTATATCTTTTTGATGAATTGATCGTTTATCATTATATAATGACCTTCTTTGTCTCTTTTGACAATTTTTAGCTTAAAACTTATATTTTTGTGATATAAGTATGTATCCTGATTTCTTTGGTATCTTTTGTTTGAAATATCTTTTTCCATCCTCTCACAGGTCTATGTGTGCCCTTAAAGTTGTAGCGAGTTTCTTCTGGGCAGCATATTTCTGCATCTTGTGTTTTAAATCCATTCAGCTATTCTGTATCTTTTGACTGGAGAATTTAATTTAATTCATTCACATTTAAAGTAATTACTGATTAGTAATATCTTAGTAAAGCCATCTCATTAACTATTTTCCAGCTGTTTTGTAATTATCTTGTTCTGTTCTTCCTCTCTTGCTGCCTTCTTTTGTGAATTGATGATCTTCCATAGTGATATTCTTTGAATCCCTTCTTTTTATCTATTGGATCTATTGAGAACCTAGTATAGGGTTTTGCTTTGCAGTTACTAGGTAGCTTACATAAATCATCGTATATATCATACATGAATATTATACAAATATATATGTGTATATATTATATAAAACATTTCTACTTTATGCTGATAACAACATCAATTGCAAAAAAACTTTACCATTTTTCTTTCCTTTTATCCTGTAATGCCACAAATTATTGCTTTTATATTGTTTGTTAACAAGTTATAGTAGCTATAGTTATTTTTAATATCTTGTCCTTTAGTCTTTATACTATATAGTTAAGTGGTTAATAACACCCCACCATATTACAGTATTAGAGTATTCTGAATTTTAGTGTATATTTACCTTTGCCAGTGTGCTACATATTTTCACATGTGTTAATGTTACTAATTAGTGTTGTTTTACTTTGGCTTGAATAACTTTCATCTGGAAGGCAAGTCTAGTGGCGATGATTTCTTTCAGCTTTTGTTTTTCTGGAAGTCTTTATTTCTCTTTATTTCTAAAGGATAACTTTCCTGGATAGAGTATTCTTCAGCTTTTTTTTTTCTTTTCAGCACTTTGACAACATTATCCTGTTCTCTCCTGGCCTACAGGCTTTCTGCTGAGAAATCTGCAGAAACCCTAGTGGAGGTGCCATTGTAGGTTACCATCTTTTTTTTTCTTATAATTATGTGTTTTATTATAATGTGTTTTGGAGAGAATATTTTTTTAATTAGAAAATATTTTAGAGAGAGAGAGAGAGAGAGAGCACAAGAAGGGCAGAGAGGCAGAAGGAGAGAGGGAGAGAATCTTAAGCAGACTCCATGCCCAGAGCCTGACTCGAGGCTTAATCCCATGATGCTTGGAACATGATCCAAGCTGAAATCAAGAATCAGGGTGCTCAACTGACTGAGTCACTCAGGTGACCCACAGAAAATAATTTTGTATTGAAATTATGGGGTGACCTATTAGTCGGGTGAATATGGATATTCAAATCTCTCCCCAGGTTTAAGAATTTCTCAGCCATTATTTTTTAAAATAAGCTTTCTTCTCCTTTCTCCTTCTCTTATCTTTCTGGAACTACATTAATTTGTACATTGTTCCATTTGATGGCATCCCATAGGTCGTTGGCATTCTTCACTCTTTTTCATTCTTCTTTATTCTTTTCTGACTCCATAATTTCAAACTTCTTATCTTCCAAATCACAGATTCTTTCTTCTTTTTAATCTGATATTAATACTCTCCATTGCATATTTCACTTCATTTATTGTATTCTTCAGTTCCAGAATTTCTGTTTGGTTCTTTTAACGATATATATCTGTTTGCTATATTATTTTGTTCATATATGGTTTGCCTGAATTCGGTGACTTGTCTTTCTGTGTTTTCCTATAGTGCATCTAATTTCCTTAAATTTTGAACTCTTTATAGGGTATGTTGTAGATCTTTATGTCTATGGGTTCCATCACTGAAAGACTTCTGTGACTCTTTGGTGATGTCATGTTGGGGGGAGAGTTACTGGCAGAAATGGTAAGCTGTCACCAGGTTTACCGAACCCAAGAACATATTGTTCTGTCTGCAATCCATTGATCAGGAACCAGTACCAGTGCACAAACGGAAGACACTTCTCTCAACCAGACACTCATGGAATACAAACTATATTTGTCACAGCTAAGAAAATCACCAAAAGAGAATGTGCTTCACAAGAAAGAAGAAGGCATAGGATCCACTAACACAGACTACTACAGAAGAAAATGGAAAATGATTTTAGGATGATGATTAAGGGAAGGGAGTTCCAAGATGGCACCCATGTGCACGAGGATGTTGTCACTGAGGAGAGTAAGTGTGCTTGTTAATTAATTACAGGATACATACAGGGGAGAAGGTGGCAGGCCTGCTCAGGCTGGATCTAGTAGATATTATCTAAACAAAAGAATAATGAGCAGTTTAAGTGTATTATTTGGAAATAGTTTAATACCAAAAGGAACATCCAAGATATTTCAAAGTGGGTGCTTATTTGTGAAAGGTAGCAGGGATAGAGAAGCATGGAACAGATGACTGTTCCAAAGGTGATGAAGTGAGATTATAATATAAATTTTATTTCCTATACATATATAAACTTTATATAAATATATACAAATGTTATATATATATATAATATTTATATTTATGTATGCATATATTGCACATACTTATGTATGTATTATTATATAATGTTTATATATACACTTATATACAATGTATTTACATATATTTATTATACATGCTTATGTGTTATTGTGTAATATATTTGTAACATTATATAATAATATATATCTACATAAAACTATATAAAATATTTATATAATTTTTAAAAATTTGAATCCAGATTAGTTAACTTATAGTGTCATAATGTTTTCAGGAGTAGAATTTAGTGATTCATACTTACATATAACACCCAGTGCTCCTTCCAACAAGTGCCCTTCCTAATGCTATCACCCATTTAGCCCATTCCTGCCAAGCCCACCAGCAAACCTTGGTTTGTTCTCTGTATATAAAAGTCTCTTCTGCTTTGCCTCCCTCTCTGTTTTTACCGTATTTTTCCTTCCCTTTTCTATATTCATCTGTTTTGTTTCTTAAATTCCACGTTTGAGTGAAATCATAGGATATTTGTCTTTCTCTGACTGACTTATTTCGCTTAGTATAATACATCCTAGTTCCATCTATACTGTTGCAAAATGGCAAGATTTCATTCTTTTTATGGCTGAGTAATATTCCATTGTGTATATATAGCACATCTTCTTTATCCATTTGTCAGTTGGTGGACATTTGGACTCTTTCCATAATTTGGCTGTTGTTGATAGCACTGCTATAAACATTGGGGTGCATGTACCCCCTTTGAATAAACATTTTTGTATTCTTTGGATAAATACATAGTATTGCAATTGCTAATTTTAATTTAAAATAAAAAATATTTAATTTTTTGAGGCACCTTTTTACTGTTCTCCAGAGTGTCTGCACCAGTTTGGATTCCCACCAACAGTACAAAAGTGTTCTCTTTTCTCCACATCCTCACCAACATCTGTTGTTACATGTGTTGTAAATTTTAGCCATTCTGACAGGTGTGAGGTGGTATCTCATTGTGGTTTTGATTTGTATTTCTTTGATGATAAGTGAGGTTGAGCATCTTTTCATGTATCTGTGAGCCATCTGGATGTCTTCTTTGGAAAAGTGTCTGTTCATGTCTTTTGCCCATTTCTTCGCTGGATGATTGATGATGATGATGATGATGATGATGATGATGATGATGTTGATGATGATTTTCGGATTTGGATTTTATAAGTTCTTTATAGATTTTGGATACTAACCCTTTATCCAATATGTCATTTGCAAATACCTTCTCACATTCCGTAGTTTGCCTTTTAGTTTTGTTGATTGTTTCCTTAAATATGCAGAAGCTTTTTATCTTAATCAAGTCCCAATAGTACATTTTTGCTTTTATTCCCATGCCTCTGGTGATGTGTCAAGTAAAAATTTGCTGCGGTCAAAGTCAGAGTTCATCACCTGTTTTCTCCTCTAGGATTTTGATGGTTTTCTGTCTTATATTTAGGTCTTTCATCCATTTGAGTTTATTTTGGTGTAGGGTGTAAGCAAGTAGTCCAGGTTCATTCTTTTGCCTGCTGCTGTCCAGGTTTCCCAACACCATTTGCTGAAGACATTCGGTTTTCCCCCCCATTGGATATTTTTTCCCTGCTTTTTGAAGATTAGTTGGCCATACATTTGTGGGTCTGTTTGTGGGATCTGTTTTCTATTCCATTGATCTACGTGTTTGTTTTTGTGCCAGTATCATACTATCTTGATGATTACAACTTTGTAATACAGCTTGAAGTATGGCATTGTGATGCCTCTAACTTTGGTTTTTCTTTTTCAACATTACTTTGGCTATTTGGGCACTTTTCTGGTTCCGTACAAATTTTAGGATTGCTTGTTCTAGCTCTGTGAATAATGCTGGTGGTTAGTAGTTTTGACACATTCAACATTTTAACAGTATTTTTCCTTCCAATCCATGAATATGGACTATTTTTCCATTTCTTTGTGTCTTCTTCAATTTTTTTCATAATGTTTTTTTTTTTGTGTTCAGAGTACATATCTTTTACCTCTTTGATTAGGTTTATTACAAGGTATTTTACGTTTTTTTACGTGTATTTATTTATTCATTTCGAGGCAGAGGTGGCAAGTGGGGGGGGGCAGAGAGAGAAGGAGAAGGAGAAACCCAAGGAGACTCTGTACTGTCAGCACAGAGCCTGATGTGGAGTTCAAACCACAAAAAGCAATACCATGACCTGAGCCGATATCAGGTGTCACATGCTTAACCAGCTGAGCCACCCAGATGCCTCTGATCTGTTGAAATTTTAAATGGGGTCGATTCCTTTATTTCTCTTTCTGCTGCTAATAGAAATGGAACTGATTTATCTATGTTGATTTTATATCCTGTGACTCATGTATTCATGTATCTGTTCTAGCAGGTTTTTGGTGGAGTCTTCCTGATTTTCTAGGTGGAGTATCATGTGATCTGGAAAGAGTGAAAGTTTAACTTCTTCCTTGCTGATTTGGATGTCTTTTATTATTTTTGTTGCTGTTGTTTGATTGCTGAGGCTAAGATTTCCAGTACTATGTTGAAAAACAGTGGTGAGAGTGGACGTCCTAGTCGTGTACCTGACCTGAGTGGAAACACTCTTAGATTTTTCACCTTAAGGGTGATATTAGCTGTGGGTCTTTCATATAAGACCTTTATCAGGCTGCAGTATGTTCCTTCTAACCCTACTGTCTTGAGGGTTTTTATCTAGAAACGATCCTGTATGTTGTGAAATCGTTTTCTGCATCTATTGAGAGGATCATGTGGTTCTTATCCTTTCTTTTATTAATGTGATGTATCACGTTGGTTCATTTGAAGGTGTTAAAACATCCCTACAGCCCAGGAAAAAATCCCATTGATCATGGTGAATAATTGTTTCATTGTATCATTGGAAATTATATGCTAGTATCTTGTTGAGAATTTGTGCATCAATGTTCATCAGGGATATTGATCTGTAATTCTTTTTAGTAGATCTCTGTCTGGTTTTGGAATCAAGGTGATGCTGGCCTCATAGAATGAGTGTAGAAGTTTTCAGATATTAATAAAATTGATCAAATGCTTAAATAAAATAAATTTTGAGATTATTGTGTAATCTTAATGTAAGATACGTAACGAAATTGTATTGCACTTTTCTATCTTCAAAGAGCAGAAATTACATATTTTTATCTATAAAATCACAGTAGACTTTAATGGCTTATGTTAATGGAACATGACTTTGTATGGCAATGGTTTGTCTCTCACATATAATTGCAAAATGTATGTGGCTGAACTTTAATATCACATGAAAGCAACAAAGAGTTCTAAATTTGGAGCCAGCATACTTGGTTTCAAATGCTGCTGTCTCTGCTCACATGGTGGAAGTGGATGAGTGACTTAAGTTCTCCGTACCTCAATTTTCTCATCTTGAGAAGTTGATAATTGGATTAGCCTTCCTTATAGGGTAGCAGTGGAGATTAAAAGGGTCAATATATGTGAAGTGTTTAAAATAGTCTAACTCCTATTAAGTGCACTAGAAGTGTTTCATATTTTTATTAGAGAGGGCAGGTAAGAACCAGTGTAAAATTGGAAGCCAGTATATAAAGCCAAATGTACACAGAGTTCAGTGTGAAAGGCAAGTGAGATAAATCTGGCTCATCGTAGAACCAAAACACTGCTAGAGTTTTGAGAGAATAGGGAGATACAAACTTAAGACTTTTAAATGAATGTCTGTATCTCCTGCTAGACTCAGAGGAGTTGACAGGCAATACAGAAATGGGCCACAGCATCAGCTGTGTGATTAGTTCTTAGGAAACAAAAATCCCTTCCTGACACATGGATTTTGATGGGAAGCCAAGGGAAGTTGTAAATGGAAGATTTTTGAAATAATAAACAAAATTGGTAGAGATCATCTTAATGTTCAGTATAAAAGATTTGAGTGATATTTGGATTATTTTCAATTTTTAAAGTTTTTATTTAAATTCCAGTTAGTTAACATACAGTGTAATATTAGTTTCAGGTGTAGAATCTAGTGATTCAACCCTTCCATACAACACCAGGTGCTCATCACAACAAGTGCCTTCCTGAATCCCCATCACCCATTTAACCCACTCCTCCAACTCCCCCCTTCCCTCTGGTAACCCTCAGTTTGTTCTCTACAGTTAAGAGTCTTTTTCTTGGTTTGCTTCTCTCTTTATTCCCCCTTTTCTTGTTGGTTTTGTTTCTTAAATTCCACATATGTTTGAAATCATATGGTATTTGTCTTTCTCCGATTGACTTACTTCCCTCATCATAATACTCTCTAGCTCCATCCATTGTCATTGCAAATGGTGAGATCTCATTCTTTTCATGGCTGAGTAATATTCCATTGTGTGTGTATATGTATGTATATATATATATATATACACACACATATATACACCACATTTCTCCCCCTCATATCTAGGGTCAGGGTAAGGTTTAGGGCTAGGGTTAGGGAAAGTGTTAGTGTTAGCACCAGAGTGATAGTATGTGCCTGGTATCCTGTAATTCAAAGACGTCTCTAGAGGGTTAGGTTTAGGTTAGGACTTGAATTAGGCATTAGAAATTATGGGTTTGGGTTAGGGTGGTGAGGGCCAGGTTTAGGGTTTAGTTAAGGTATGTGCTTGGCAACCTGCAGTGCAGAGCCCTCTCCAGAGAATGCAATACCAGGGTTCTGTCGGAGAGGGAATGACATGGCAGCTATCTACTAAGCTGAGGGAAGGAGTGGATTCAGGGATCTAAGTACTCTTACATAGATTTCTAAACTTTTGTAGGCGTAAACTTGGAATTGAATCTAAAAGACATTCAGGAAGGCATAAATGGTGTAGGTCGACTCTCAAGGAGCACTAGGTTAATATGTAAAAGATTAGTTTTAATGTATTCCATCTTCTCTGTTTAATGGCTCCTGAATCTATCCTACTTCTAACCAGTTATCTGGTAAATTTGGGATTTACCCCCATGGGGAGCAGGGGAAAATCAGGTGAATCAGCAGAACCCATTCCTTTCATTGACAATACAAATCAAAGCAACATTTTTCCTGCTGTTTGGTGATGAGTTCTGTGGCATCCCAGTACAAGGGCAAGATCATGTTTAAGGCATTTCTGTGAAGAGTCTTATCTTGTGAACATTACACCATTCTGATAGTTCCTTGAAGGGTATTAATTGCAATTTTGCCATTTGTCTTCCCCATGGTCTCCGTCAAGGAAAGAAAGTCACATGTCACATTATTCTTTTTGTTTTCTTAAAGGCCCTGTTTGCTCTGGGATAAGGATTCCATCCCCTGATACCTTAAATGCCCTAAAGAATTCCTGCATTCTGCTCAAAGCACATCTTTTGAACAAGCCCAACCTTTCTTTTTGGTGACGATGACAGCCACAGTTTGTTTTATACTCTGCGTTCCTTGGTTAGATTTTGAACATTAGCACAGTGGGTACAGGAAGGCAGTTAGGTCCATGTTCTCGGGTTGCATGACAGCCAGAGAGCCTGAGGGCTTTGTAAATGGTAAAGCATAGACCACGACGAGACCAGCCGGGAGAGTGGACAAATACAGGAAGGTCAGTATGGAAAAGCTGAGAGAGCCCTGCATAAGAGCGAGGCTTAGTTCAAAGGAACAGATATGACAGGAATTAGGAGAATGTCTGTTAGTGACAGCGGGGTGAGAAGAACGTGCTAAGCCATCCATTTCCCCAAGAATGTTTGAGTTCAAAGAATAGAGAGACATTTTATTCCACGATTCTAAAGCTACCTTTGATAGGGTCTTCATTCCCTCTTTTCCACTAAGAAGAAAATCAAGCCATAAATCTCCGAGTTTCTGTTTTTATGAATGGTGGATAGTTTGTCCCTTATCTCTTAATCCTTTTCACTTCTGGGAGAATGCTGAACAATGGCTGGTATAACAGTTAAAGAAAGGTCACACAACTGCTGCTTTCTTTGCATTAATGTAGAAACGAATTCAGGCAGCTTCGTAAGGCAAGAAAATTGTGTCCACCTCAGAGAAAATACCCCCCGCATTTGGGTTAAAATGTTTAGTGGTGTATTACTTCTCATTTTGGAGAAATAAAAAGAATTCCCTTGGAAATTTCTCCCCATCCTTCATGAGGTTAATGACGCTTACATTACAATAATATTAAATGGTGTGTAGATATATTTGTGAATCGATCTTAACAATCTTGGGCCATACTCAGTGTTCCTGTCGCTCCAGCTGTAACCTGACCAATTAACATCCCTTACATCTTTTTCAAGTGCTAATATTACAATATTTGAGCTGGTAAAAGTCCTTCAAAAGACCATGTGGGTCTTTTCTGGTTGAATTTAGTCTTTGGTGTCTTCTGTCGGAGTTATGGGAGATGTGGCTGGGCAGAGCTATTTGGGAACATGTAAATGCGGGTTAGTATGTCTTTTAGCAACATCTATATAGTAAAGTGTTAATCTTTCCTATGAAAGGTAACACACAAGAGAAAATAAGCCACTGAAAACTTAAAATTCAGTGAGTTTTCTTTTCAGAAGCTTGATTTGAAATTGTAGAAAACCTAAAACATGGATGGAACTGGAGGATATTATGCTGAGTGAAATAAGTCAGTCAGAGAAAGACAGATACCATATGTTTCCACGCATAGGTGTACTTTGTGAGACTTAACAGAAAACCAGGAGGGAGGGGAAGAGGGGAAGGAAAAAAAGCCACAGAGAGGGAGGGAGACAAAATATAAGAGACTCTTAAATACTAAGAACAAACCGAGGGTTGAGGGAGGTATGGGAGTGGGGAGAGTGGGTGATGGGCACTGAGCAGGGCACGGGTTCGGATGAGCACTGGGTGTTGTACGGAAACCAATTTGACATAAAAAAAAACAATAAAAAATAAAAAAATAAAAATTCTAACTTAATGCTGTAAAAAATAAAACGCAACAATAAAAAAACTAAAATTGTGGATTAATTATAAATTATGACTTAGAGTTCAAATATCTTAGCTGCTTTCCTAAAGCATATGAAATTTTGTGGAAACTGTTTTTTCATACTGTTGTCCAGGACTTACAGCCTGGGACTTACACACCTTCAGTCCCAAGCACCACTGGTTCCTGTCCATTTTCCTGATTTAAAAACCCACTCTTTTCCTTGTGCTTCCTCTACAATTTTCTTCAATTCTCTAATTTCATTTTGGTCTTTCAAAATTAGTTCTAGTCTCATTTATGGTTGGAAGTATTCCATCACGAATCCTCCACATTATTTCTCTTCATGAGGATTCAGACCTTCAGCTTAGCTCGTCGTGTGAATATTTATTTTTGGGTGTATGTGTGCACACGTGTGCCTTTGTTTATACATCCAGTTGCATGCTATTTCTTTTTTGTCTAAAAATAAGTTGTTAGCATACATAAATGAATAATAATATTTTGTCCTTCCTATAGTCATAATCCAAATGAAACTTAATTTTTTCACTCGATATTAACATTTTAAGGTTGCTCTTGAATTGTTTTTCATCTCATGGTAAGCTCTCATCTACATGTAAGATTATTAAGAGTAGAGATATTCCTTTCTCTGTAACCACGGAATTGGAAATAGCCTGATAATATGTAAAATAGGAATAAATTGAAAGTTTTTTTGTTAAAAATGTTTATTTCATGAACATTTTCTTGGCTATGGAACTAAATCTTTAATCTTTATTTATCCAGTACTAACTTAGGGATCACAAAAAAGCTTATTCACTTGAGAAGTTATTTATTATATCCACAACAGGAAAAAAATAACTGAATGAAACATAAGAATAAAACTATAAAAATGTTACTGTAACAAGAGCCTTTTGGAAATGACTTAGGTTTTCCTCAGTCTACTGACAGGTGTTTCACAATGAGTGGGCAGCCTTTGAGTGTATGATTCTTCTTCCAGGTACTGGAAAAAATAATGATGGGGAAAAATGCAAGTTCTGAAAGCTACTTCGTTCTCCTGGGTTTTTCACATTGGCCTCATCTGGAAGTGGTTCTCTTTGTGCTCATCTTGATGTTCTACTTGATGACATTGATAGGCAACCTCTTTATCATTGTCTTGTCATACCTGGATGCCCATCTCCACACTCCCATGTACTTCTTCCTCTCAAACCTCTCTTTTCTGGACCTCTGCTACACCACTAGCTCCATCCCTCAGTTGCTGGTCAACCTCTGGGGCCCAGAAAAGACCATCTCTTATGCCGGTTGCATGACTCAACTTTATTTTGTCCTTGCACTGGGGACCACAGAGTGTGTCCGCCTGGTGGTGATGTCCTATGACCGTTATGCAGCTGTCTGTAGACCCTTGTATTACACTGTGCTCATGAACCCTCGTGTCTGCCACCTGTTGGCTGCGACTTCCTGGGTCAGTGGATTTATCACCTCAGCGCTTCATTCTTCCTTTACCTTCTGGGTCCCCCTGTGTGGCCATCGCCAAGTGGACCATTTCTTCTGTGAAGTTCCAGCACTGCTGCGATTATCGTGTGTTGATACCCGTGTTAATGAGCTGACCCTCCTGGTCATGAGCTCCATTTTTGTTCTCATACCACTCATCCTCATCCTCAGCTCATATGGTGCCATTGCTCGAGCTGTGCTGAGGATGCAGTCATCATCCGGACTTCAGAGAGTCTTTGGGACATGCGGAGCCCATCTTATGGTTGTGTCCCTCTTTTTCATTCCAATCATGTGCATATATCTGCAGCCACCATCAGGAAATTCTCAAGATCAAGGCAAGTTCATTGCCCTCTTTTATACTGTCGTCACACCTAGCCTCAACCCTCTAATCTACACTCTCAGAAACAAAGATGTAAGAGGGGCAGTGAGGAGACTAGTGGGACGGGAGTGGGAGATATGACAGAGAGATCACAATTTTTATCCTGTAACTTTTGTTCAGAGTCTGGGCCATCTTGGGTGGTGGTTTCCCTCTTTCTTTAATACTTTTTTAGTCTACATCCCAGGAAGCATAGAAGAAAGTTCAGCCCTAACTTTGGATTCTTTTTATTGGGTAATTCTAAAATATTATATAGAGATAAATTTTCTTATTTGTAACACTTTAATCTTTAATGATTCCGTATTTAGTGTCCATAGAAATTAGGGACTTTTTTTTTAAAGTTTATTTATTCATTTTGGGGGAGACAGAGAAAGCACAAGTGGGGAAGGGGCAGAGAGAGAGGGAGAGAAAGAATCCCTAGCAGGCTCCACAGCGCTGAGCCCAATGTGGGCTGCAACTCACCAAACTGTGAGATCAGAAACTGAGATGAAATCAAGAGTTGGATGCTTAACTGACTGAGCCATCCAGTCGCCCCTAGGGGCTGAAATTTAAAAATAATATTAAGGGGCGCCTGGGTGGCATAGGTCAATTAGGCATCGGACTCTTGATTTTGCACAGGTCATGATCTCATGGTTTGAGAGTTCAAATCCTGCATCTGGCTCTGCACTGATAGTGTGGAGTCTGCTTAGGATTCTCTCTCCCTATCTGTCCACCTCTCTCTCTCTCTCTCTGAAACTAAATAAATCAAAACTTGAAAAATAAGTAAAACATAAAAATAATATGCTAAATTATGGACTGAGTAATAATATCTACAAAAAATGGGAGCACTATAATAAAGACAGATAAATGGAGATTTTGGTCATTGACAGGCATTCAATTTGTCAAAATGGTAAAAAGATGTATGATAATTCTTTGGTTGAAGCATACTTTTTCAAGATACTATATTATAGTGTTTTATTCTATGGGTCCATGCACTTGTCACATTGAACAATATAGAGAAATATCTATTCAAAATAGTTCATTTGTTCACACATCCAATTATTCATCTACTCATTCATTTATCCATTTACTTCAATAGCTAAATATCTTCCAGATTTCAGAATTTTTTTTGGTAAAATAGGTGAATAAAACACTCTTTTTGCCTAAATAGAACTCATTTTCTGGTGGGGAAATGTTATATAAAATGAAAAGTAAAGTATCTTTAAATGACTTAATTTGTGAATGGGCACAGTGCTAATAAATTAGGGTAGCTTTTTAAAATTTAAAATAAGGGGTGCCTGGGCGGCCAGTCGGTTAAGTGTCCAATTTTGGCTCAGGTCATGAACTTATAGTTTGTGAGTTTGAGCCCCATGTTGGGCTCTCTGCTCTCAGTGCAGAGCCTGCTTTTGATCCTCTGTCTCCCTCTCTCTCTGCCCCTCCCCCTTTATCTCTCTCTGTCACAAATATTAAATAAATAAATAAATAAATAAATAAATACATAAATAAATAAAATTTAAAACAAAACGACGAGTTTGGCCATAAATCTTGAAAAATAAATACCTGTTCGTAATTCCTGTAGGAAGATGATACTATTCAATAAAACCAAAGAAAACAGTATGTGTTTAATATGTTTTGATTGGGCTTTCTTAATGACATATTGAAGTCATTAAAGTTTTAATGACATTAAAACTTTTCTTTTAAACATCATTATTATTTCTTTTAATGTTAAAAAGAAAATTGGCCCATATCCTTTAATTTATTACTCTCACTGGTAGATGAATCATGGGTAGGAGAGACTCTCAAGTAATACAGTACAGATAGGCATCTCTTCTTTTTCTACTTTAAAAAAAACTTAAAAATGTGTATATATATATATTTCCATATATATATATGTATAATTTTTATAATTGTGATTTATAGACTGCCAGCTAGTGAAAATTCACAAATGGAACGATTAGGTGAAGTATCTGAGGCAGATAGAACAAGGCTCTGAAAAAATAATACAGTTCATCCAAGGGATGTCTTAATTAATTATCTGAACAAATTATTGATAAAAATCCTTGATTGGCACATGTTAATTTTGCTTTTAAAACTTAATTTAATATGAATATTTGTCATTAGTATGGATATTATAAAAAACATATATTTTTAAATTAATTAATTAATTATATCAATATATGATATTTTTGTGGTAATGACTTGACGGATGTATTACACATATCACTCCCCCCATCACCACTTGAAGTAAATTTACTTTGCATATTCTATTTCAGAGTGGGAGACATGTTCAGTTGAAGGTAGTCAGCTGTTATACAGGGACAGTGGTCTAGGGACAATTTATTTTAAAATGGTCTCCTAGATACTCTTCAGTCAGAGAAAGACAAATATCCTAGGTTTTCACTCACATGTGGAATTCAAGAAACAAAACAGATGAATGTAGGGGAAGAGAAGGAAAATTAAGATAAAAGCAGAGAGGGAGGCAAGCCATAAGAGATTCTTAAATACAGAGAACAAACCAAGGGTTGCTGGAAGGAGGTGGGGGGGGGATGGGCTAAATGGGTGATGGGCATTAAGGAGGGCATGTTTGTATGAGCACTGGGTATTATATATTGATGATAAATCACTAAGTTCTATTCTGGAAATCATTATTACATTAAATGTTAACTAACTTGGATTAAAAAAATTAAGAAAAAAAGAAACTCATTACCTTTTTAGCACTAATTCAGATATTAAAGTTGTAGCTTAACACCTCTTTTAAGATCTAGATCCTATTAAGTGGATTATAAAAATAAGAAAATAAAGTGCAGGATCTCCCCTAAGCTCCTGAGTGCATTACCATTACACGGTCTGCGTTCTTGGTTCCCTCTGTGTGGCTTTTGTTTTCTTCTCTCATACTCTTTTCAAACTCTTACTAGACATGAACACTGATAGAAGGGAGAGTCCCAAGAACCCATCCACAAGCTAATCTTAAGTATGTAATAGAATTTTTATTAAATAATAATTTTAATATAAATTTAATATTAAATCATGTGATGGGATCCCTTTACATATCATACTAACTACAAAATATGAAAACATGGTCTCTTCCTGCCTCCCCTGGAATATTATCATTTGGAATACCTCAGGTAGCACTCCAGCCTTTCTTTCCTTTTAAAAAAAATGTTTATTTATTTATTTTCAAAGACAGCATAAGCAGGGGAGAGGCAGAAAGACAGAGAGAGAGAGAGAATCCCAAGCAGTTCCACGGTGTCCGTGCAGAGCCTGATGCGGGGCTCGAACTCATGAAACCATGAGATCATGACCTGAGCCGAAACCAGGAGTTGGATGGTCAACTGACTGAGCCAGCCAGGTGCCCCTAATCCAGCCTTTCAACAGATAAATGGCTCTCTTTTTTCAGGTCTATTGAAGTACAATTTACATACAATAAAATCCATCCATTTAAAATGTACAGTTCAATGAGTTTTGACTAATGTATAATTATGTAAATATCACACAATAAAGACATAGAATGTTTCCATGGCTCCCAAAAGAACAGTGTGCTCTTTTGCAATTAATTTTCTTCATCCACCTACAGACTTAAGCAGCCATTGGTTCTCTGTCACTATAGTTTTGACTTTCTTTCTTTTTTAGAATGTCATATAAGTATAATGATGCAGTGTATAATCTTTGAGTTTGGCTTCTTTAACTTGGCATGATGTCTTGGAAATTTATGCATGTATCAGTAGCTCCTTCCTTTTAAGTGATGGCTAGAATTCCATTGTATGAATATGGAACAATATATCCATTTATCTGATAATGGTCTTTTGGGAGTATTTACTTTATGGCTAATATGAGTAATACTGTTATAAAAACTAGTAGACAAGTTTTTGTGTGGGCAGATAATTATCATTTAACTTGGGTTAATCTGTAGTAGTGGAATTTATGGATCATGTCCTTAGTTTATGTTCACATTTGTTAGAAACTGTCAGAATGTCTTCACAGTGTATGTACCATGATCACTGCAAAGAGCAGTATATGTGAGTTCCAATTACCCACACTCTATAACACTTGGTATTGTCAGTCTTTACTCTTTTAGCTTTTCTAGTAGGTTTATAGTTATATGTCATTGTGATTTTCCTTTGTTTTTTAATTAAAGTATAATTAACATAGAGTGTTATATTAGTTTCAGGTGTGCAACATAATGATTTAACAATTCTATACATTATTCGATGTTTATTAAGATAAGTGTAGTCAGGGGCACCTGGGTGGCTCAGTTGGTTAAGTGTTTGACTATGACTCAGGTCATGATCTCGTGGTTTGTGAGTTCGAGCCTGGCGTGGGCTCTATGCTGACAGCTCAGAGCCTGGAGCCTGCTTCAGATTCTGTGTCTCCCTCTCTCTCTGCCCCTCCCCTGTTCACACTCTGTCGCTTTCTGTCTCAAAAAAACATTAAAAAAAATATGTGTAGTCATTATTTGTCACCAATGTTATTACAATTTTATTGACCATATTTCTGATGGTGTACTTTTTATATTCGTGACTTATTTATTTTATAACTGGAAGTTATATATATATATTATATATAACTTTATATATTTATATAAAATAAATATTATTATTTATAATAAATACTTTCATAAATATATAATTTTTGATTATATATTATATATATATATAACTGGAAGTTATCTTAATCTCCTTTTATCTATTTCATCTATCGCCACCTACCTTCCCCCTGACAACCACTAGTTTGTCCTCTGTATTTAAGAGTGTGTTTTTATGTTTGTCTCTTTCTTTCTCTTTACATGGTATTTGTCTCTCTTTCTGATTTATTTCAGTTAGCATAATACTCTCTAGGTCATATTATCATAAATGGTAATTTCATTCTTTTTCATGCCTGAGCAATATCCTATTGTGACATATTTATATCTATATCATCTATATCTATATCTATATATCTATATCTATATCTATATCTATATATCTATATCTATATATCTATCTGTATCATCTACATCATCATCTATATCTATCATCTATATATATCTAATCTATACCAACCAAATCTTCTTTGTCCATTCATCTATTGATGGATACTTTGGTTGCTTTCTTACTTTGGCTTCTGTAAATAATGCTGCAATAAACACAGGGGTGCATATATAGCTTGCTGAATTAGTTTTTTTCATTTTCTTTGGGTGAGCACCCAGTAGTGGAATTACTGGCATCATGTGGTAAGTCTATTTTTTGAGGAAACTCATACTGTTTTCCATAGTGGCTGCACCAGTTTGCATTCTCACCTACAGTGCATAAGGGCTCCTTTTTCATTGTATTCTTATTTGCATTTCCATGAGGACGCAGGATGTTCACTAACTTTTCATGTACTTGATATATCTTATTTTGTGAAGTTTTAGTTAAAATATTTTACACTTTTTTATTGGATCATTCATTTTATGTATAGAGTTTTTAAGTGATATATTTATATATTCTTGACTCAGTCCTTTGTCAGATAGATGTTTTATAAAAATATTCTTCTAGGCTACAATATGATTTTATTTTACAATTGTGTCTTTCAAAGCGTAAGTTTTTAACCTTAGTGAAACACAATGTGTTATTTCTACAAAGAAGCCTGTTGGCATTTTGATCTGGATTGCATTGAATTTATAGAACAGTTTGGGAAGAATTGACATCTTGGCAATATTAGGTCTTCTGATCCATGGACAAGGCTGATATCTCCAATTATTTACATCCTAATTTCTCTCAGAATTATTTGAAATTTGTATTGTACAGTTCTTGGACATATTTTGGATATTCATCCTATGTTTTTGGATGCCAGTGTATCCAAATGCCATTGTGAGTAGCATGGAAATAAGATTGAGTTTCTAATTTTGTTTAATATTTTTATTTTTATTTTTTTCTTTCAAGAGTTTATTTAAATTCAAGGTAGTTGACATAGAGTGTAGTATTAGTTTCAAGGGTAGAATTTAGTGATTCATCACTTACATATGACACCCATTGCTCATCGCAAGTACCCTCCCTAATGCTCATCACCCATTTAGCCCATTGCCACCCACATCCCCTCCAGCAACCCTCAGTTTGTTTGCTATAGTTAAGAATCTTTTATGGTTTGCCTCCCTCTCTTTTTTTTAGGTTGTTTTTTTCTTCTCTCACCAGATGGTAATTATTTTATTTCTTAAATTTCACATATGAGTGAAATTATGGTATTTGTCTTTCTCTGACTGACTTATTTTGCTTTGCATAGTACACAGTGGTTCTATCCATGGCATTGAAATGGTAAGATTTCATTGTTTTTTATGGCTAAGTAATATTCCCTTGTATATATATACACCACTTCTTTATCCATTCATCACTCAGTGCACGTTTGGGCTCTTTTCAAAATTTGGCTATTGTTGATATAATACTACTCTAAAAGTTGGGGTGCATGTGCCCCCTCAAATCTGTATTTCTGTATCCTTTGGATAAATATTTAGTTTTTCAATGGCTGGGTCAAAGGGTAGTTCTATCTTTAACTTTTTGCGGAATCTCTGTACTGTTTCCCAGAATGACTGCATCAGTTTGCATTCCCACGAATAGCGTAAGAGGGTTCCCATTTCTCCACATCCTTGCCAGCATCTGTTGTTTCCTGAATTGTTATTTTTAGGGGCGCCTGGGTGGCTCAGTCGGTTGGTCGCCGACTTCAGCTCAGGTCGTGATCTTGCGGTCTGCGAGTTTGAGCCCCGCGTCGGGCTTTGTGCTGACGGCTCAGAGTCTAGAGCCTGCTTCTGATTCTGTGTCTCCCTCTCTCTCTGCCCTTCCCCTGTTCACGCTGTGCCTCTATGTCTTTCAAAAATAAATAAACATTAAAAAATTTTTTGAATTGTTATTTTTAGTCATCTGGCAGGGGTGAGGTGCTCTGTCTTATTGTGGTTTTGATTTGTACGTCCCTGATGATGAGTGATGTTGAGAATTTTTTCATGTGTCTGTTAGCCCTCTGGATGTCTCCTTTGGAAAATTGTCCATTCATGTCTTCTGCCTATTTCTTAACTAGGTTGTTTGTTTTTTGGGTGTTGAGTTTGATGTTCTTTATATTTGGATATTAGTCTTTCATTCTATGTCATTTGCAAATATCTTCTCCCATTCTTTTGGTTGCCTTTTAGTTTTGTTGATTGTTTCCTTTACTGTAAAGAAGAGAAGCTTTTTATCTTGATGAGATCTCAATAGTTCATTTTTGCTTTTGTTTTCCTTGCCTGTGGCACATGTCTAATAAGATGTTGCTGTGGCCAGGGTCATAGATGTTGCTGCCTGAGTTCTCCTCTAAAATGTTGATGGCTTCCAGTCTCACATTTGGGTCATTCTTCCACTTTGAATTTATTTTTGCGTAAGAAAGTGGTTGAGGTTCATTTTTCTGCATGTTGATGTCCAGATTTATCAGCACCATTTGTTGAAGAGACTGTCTTTTTTCCACTGAGTATTGTTTCCTGCTTTGTCAATGATTAGTTGACCCGTAGTTGTCGATCCACTTCTGGGTTCTCTATTATGTTCCACTGATCTATGTATCATGTTTTGTGTCAGTACCGTATTATCTTAATGACTACAGTTTTATAATATAGCTTGAAGTCGCAAATTGTGATGCCTCCTGCTTTGATTTTCTTTTTCAACATTCCTTTGGCTATTCAGGGTCTTTCGTGGTTCCATACACATTTTAAGTTCATTTGTTCTCACTCTGTGAAGAATGCTGGTGTTATTTTGATAAGGATTGCATTGAATGTGTAGATCACTTTGGGTAGTATAGACATTTAACATATCTGTGATCTCTTTGGTTAGGTTTATTACTAGGTATATTTTTATTTTTGGTGCAATTCTAAATGATTGATTCCTTGATTTCTCTTTCTGCTGCTTCATTATTAGTATACAGAAATGGAACAGATTTCTGTATGTTGATTTTATATCCTTCGATTCTGCTAAATTCATGTATCAGCAGTATTTTTGTAGAGTCTTTCAGGTTTGTCAAGTAGGTCATCATGTCATCTGCAAAGAGTGAAAGTTTGACTTGCTTCTCGATGGTTTAGATGTCTTTTATTTCTTTGCGATGCCTGATTGCTGAGGTGAGGACTTCCAGTACTGCGTTGAACAACAGTGGTTAGAGTGGACATTGCTGTCATGTTCTTGCTCTCAGTTTTTCCCCTTTGGGGATGATGTTAGCTGTGGGTGTTTCATATATGGCTTTTATGATGTAGAGGTATGTTCCTTCTATCCCTGCTTTCTTAATCTTTTTAAGGAGAAAAGATGCTGTACTTTGTCAGATGCTTTTTCTGCATCTATTGAGAGGATCGTATGGATTTTATCCTTTCTTTTAGTAGTGTGGTGTTTTACATTTATTGATTTGCAGGTAGTGAACTACCCCTGCACCCCAGGATAAATCCCACTTGATCATGGCGAATAATTCTTTCAATGTACTCTTGGATTTGATTTGCTAGAATATTGCTGAAAATTTTTGCTTCAATGATCATCTGGGATATTGGTGTGAATTTCTGGTTTTTAGTAGGGTTTTTGCCTGTTTTTGGAATCAAGCTAATGCCGTCCTCATAGAATGAATTTGGAAGTTTTGCTTTCATTTTTTTTCTTGCTTTTTTTTTTTTTTAACAGTTTTAGAAGCATAGGCATTAACTGTTCTTTAAGGGTTTGGTAGAATTCCCCTGGGAAGCCATCTGGCCCTGGAATTTTGTCGTTAGGAGAGAGATTTTTGTTTAGTGATTCAATGTCTCATGGTTATCAATCTGTTCAAATTTTCTATTCTTCCTTTTTCAGTTTTGGTAGTTTTTAGGTTTCTAGGAATTTATCTATTTCTCCATATTGCCCACTTTTTTTGGCCATGTAACTTATAATATTTTCTTATTATTGTTTGTATTTCTGTGGTGTTGGTTGTGATTTCTCCTCTTTTATATGTGATTCACTTTTCTTTTTGAGAGCTTGTTTGGAGGTTCTAGCAGGGGAGCGCAGCTACTCGTATACCCTTGACTGAAGAAAGGTCCTCCTCTATCGGGGAAGGATGTCCTCTTCGACCGAGCGCGCAGCTTCGGGAGGGACGCACATGGAACAGAGAGGGAGGAAGGGGACACCCGCCTAGTCAGCCATATCAGCCGAATCTACCCTGGCGATCAATGGGTTGACAGATGTCGCAGCCAGATCGCCCTCACATCCCACTTTTTTTTTTTTTTTTGCTCTCCACTTTTTTCTTCATTCTTAAATCTCTCATTTTCAGAAACATTTGACTGAAAGGTCAGTGCAATCCTATTCTCAAAATTGTCCAAATAAGTATTTTCACCATGGACTAGTTCACTTTCCAGATTTTCGTTCTGCAAATATGTGTGTTTGACCACTTGAACTGAGTCTTTGCCTTTAGAAACACACAGCTCTGCAGAAGTGATGGACTTAGAAAGGGGGATTTTCCAGAATGTTTTATATCCTTCACCGTTTGGGGCAGTGAGAGTCTTATAATGGGCAGTAGTCTTCGTTTGCTTACGGGCTTCATGAGATCTTTGATTCTCTTCTCTCTTCCCAACACTGTTCCATTCTGTAACTAGGTGTCCATTCTCAACGGCACTCTGTTTATATGCACCCATGGACACTCTTTGGAAAGAAGTTTCTATGCATATCTTTGGAAAGACGCTCTTGGTATCACTAGAAGATATAGCTGGATAGGAGGCTAGTGTCTCCTTTCTCATCACATCCCATTGCTCTGTCTTCTACTCCAAAAAGATGATCAGGACTGGCTTTGACACAAGACCTAGGAACAAGAGGTGTCCGTAGTTCTCTCACATCACATCCCTGTAGAGTTCCCGCTGACTGTGATTCAGGAATGCCCACTCTTCTGAGAGAATTCTATGGCCACATCCCTAAAGGTCACCAGTACCTGAGAAGTAGCCATTTCTTCTTTCACCTCCTCCTCTAGATTTCCTTATCAGATGTTCTTTAAGGAGAAATTCCAGTTGAATCCCACTTTTCTTTTTGATAAGGCTAGGAGTTTATCAATTTTTTAAACTTTTAACAAACTAGTTCCTTGTTTATTGATCTGTTTCTTTGGTTTTTAAAATTTGTATATCATTTATTTCTTTTTTTTTTTTTTTTTAAATTTTTTTTTTTTTTGTTTGTTTGTTTATTTATTTTTGAGAGACATAGAGGCACAGCGTGAACAGGGGAAGGGCAGAGAGAGAGGGAGACACAGAATCGGAAGCAGGCTCCAGGCTCTGAGCCATCAGCACAGAGCCAGACGCGGGGCTCGAACTCACAGACCGCGAGATCATGACCTGAGCTGAAGTCGGCCGCCCAACCGACTGAGCCACCCAGGCGCCCCTATCATTTATTTCTGTTCTAATCTCTATTTTTTCCCTTTCTTCTAGTTTTGGGCTTTATTTGCTATGTTTTTCCAGTCCTTTAGGTGTAAGGTTACGTCGTGTATTTGAGACATTTCTACCTTATTTAGGAAGGCCTTGATTGGTGTATACATCCCTCTTATAACGCCTTTGTTGCATCCCAAAGGTTTTGGACTATTGTATTTTCATATTCATTTCCTTCCATGTGATTTTTATTTATTCTTTAATTTCCCAGTTAACCCATTCATTATTTAATGGGATGTTCTTTATTTTTTTTTGTGCCCTTTTTAATGCCCATCACCCCCTCTCCCCCCTCCCTCATCCCCCTCACCCTCAGTTTTTTCTTTGTCTTTGAGAGTCTCTTTTGTTTTATCTCCCTCCCTCTCTGTGTCTTTTTATTCTTTCCCCTCTTCCCCTCCCCCTGGTTTTTGCTTAATCTCACAAAGTCCACCTATTCGTGGAAACATATGGTATCTGTCTTTTTCTGACTGACTTATTTCACTTAACATAATACCCTCCAGTTCCATCCATGTTGCTACACATGGCCAGATTTCATTTTTTCTCATTGCCACGTAGTAGTCCATTGTATATAAGTACCATAACTTCTTTATCCATTCGTCAGTTGATGGGCACTTGGTCTCTTTCCATGATTTGGCTATTGTCGAAAGTGCTGCTATGAACATTGGGATACATGTGCCCCTATGCATCAGCATTCCTGTGTCTCTTGGGTAGATTCCTAGCAGGGCTATTGCTGGATCATAGGGTAGCTCTATTTTCATTTTCTTGAGGAACCTCCACACCGTTTTCCAGAGTGGCTGCACCAGTTTGCATTCCCACCAACAGTGTAGGAGGGTGCCTATTCTCCACATCCTCGCCAGCATCTATAGTTTCCTGATTTGTTCATTTTAGCCACTCTGACTGTTGTGAGGTGTTATCGCAGTGTGGTTTTGATTTGTATTTCCCTGATGATGAGTGACATTGAGCATCGTCTTATGTGTCTGTTGGCCATCTGAATGTCCTCTTCGGAGAAGTGTCTGTTCATATCTTCCGCCCATTTCTTCACTGGGTTGTTTGTTTTTCGGGTGTGGAGTTTGGTAAGTTCTTTATAGATTTTAGATTTTAGTCCTTTATCTGATATGTCATTTGCGATGATCTTTTCCATTCCGTTGGTTGCCTATTCGTTTTGTTGGTTGTTTCTTTTGCTGTGCAGAAGCTTTTTATCTTGATGAGGTCCCAATAGTTCATCTTTGCTTTTAATTCCCTTGCCTTTGGAGACGTGTCGAGTAAGAAATTGGTGCGTCTTAGGTCAAAGAGGCTTTTTCCTGCTTTCTCCTCTAGGATTTTGACGGTTTCCTGTCTCACATTCGGATCTTTTATCCATTTAGAATTTATTTTTGTGAGTGGTGTAAGAAAGTGGTCTAGTTTCATTCTTTTGCATGTTGCTGTCCAATTCTCCCAGCACCATTTTTTGAAGAGGCTGTCTTTTGCCATTGGATACATTTTCCCGCTTTGTCAAAGATTAGTTGGCCATATACTTGCGGGTCCATTTCTGAGTTTTCTATTCTATTCCATTGGTCTATGTGTCTGTTCTTGTGCCAATACCATACAGTCTTGATGATTACCGTTTTGTAGTAGAGGTTAAAGTCTGGGATTGTGATGCCTCCCACCTTGGTTTTATTCTTCAGTATTATTTTGGCTATTCGAGGTCTTTTGTGGTTCCATACAAATTTTAGGATTGTTTGCTCTAGCTTTGAGAAGAATGCTGGTGCAATTTTGATTGGGATTGCATTGAATGTGTAGATTGCTTTGGGTAGTATTGCCATTTTGACGATATTTATTCTTCCAATCCATGAGCATGGGATGTTTTTCCATTTCCTTGTGTCCTCCTCAATTTCCTTCATAAGTTGTTTATAGTTTTCAGTGTAGAGGTCTTTCACATCTTTGGTTAGGTTTATTCCTAAGTATTTTATGGTTTTTGGTGCAATCGTGAAAGGGATTAGCTTCTTTATTTGTCTTTCTGCTGCTTCATTGTTGGTGTATAGAAATGCCACCGATTTCTGTACATTGATTTTGTATCCTGCAACTCTGCTGAAATCATGAATCAGTTCTAGTAGGCTTTTGGTGGATTCCGTCGGGTTTTCCATGTAAAGTATCATGTCATCTGCAAAAAGTGAAAGTTTGACTTCCTCCTTGCCAATCTTGATGCCTTTTATTTTTTTTGTTGTCTGATTGCTGATGCTAAGGCGTCCAGCACTATGTTAAATAGCAGTGGCGAGAGTGGACACCCCTGTCGTGTTCCTGATCTCAGGGGGAAGGCTTTCAATTTCTCCCCATTGAGGATGATATTAGCTGTGGGCTTTTCATATATGGCTTTTATGATGTGTAAGTATGTTCCCTCTATCCCGACTTTCTCGAGAGTTTTTATTAAGAAAGGATGCTGTATTTTGTCAAATGCTTTTTCTGCATCTATTGACAGGATCATATGGTTCTTATCTTTTCTTTTGTTGATGTGACGTATCACGTTGATTGATTTGTGAATATTGAACCAGCCCTGCAACCCAGGGATGAATCCTACTTGATCATGGTGGATAATTCTCTTTATATGCTGTTGGATTCGATTTGCTAGCATCTTGTTGAGAATTTTTGCATCCATATTCATCAGGGATATTGGCCTGTAGTTTTCTTTCTTTGCTGGGTCTCTATCTGGTTTGGGAATCAAAGTGATGCTGGCTTCATAGAATGAGTCCGGGAGTTTTCCTTCCGTTTCAATTTTTTGGAGCAGTTTGAGGAGGATAGGAATTAACTCTGTTTTAAATGTCTGGTAAAATTCCACAGGAAAGCCATCTGGTCCAGGGCTTTTATTTGCTGGGAGGTTTTTAATAACTGATTCTATTTCTTCACTAGTTATGGGTCTGTTCAAATTTTCTATTTCTTCCCGTTTGAGTTTTGGTAGCGTGTGGCTATTTAGGAAGCTGTCCATTTCTTCCAGATTGCCAAGTTTGGTGGCATATAATTTTTCATAGTATTCTCTGATGATTGCTTGTATCTCTGAGGGATTGGTTGTAATTTCTCCCTTTTCATTCCCGATTTTATCTATTTGAGTTCTCTCTCTTTTCTTTTTGAGAAGCCTGGCTAGAGGTTTGTCTATTTTGTTTATTTTTTCAAAGAACCAGCTCTTGGTTTCATTGATCTGTTCCACTACCTTTTCTGTCTCCATATGATTAATTTGTGCTCTGATCTTTGTTATTTCTCTCTTTCTGCTGGGCTTGGGTTGTTTTAGTTGATCTGCTTCTAGTTCCTTTAGGCGTGCTGTTAGAATTTGTGTTATTGATTTTTCTTGTTTCTTGAGATGGGCCTGGACTGCAATATATTTCCCTCTCAGGACTGCCTTTGCTGCGTCCCAGAGTGTTTGGATTGTTGTATTTTCATTTTCATTTGTTTCCATATATTTTTTAATTTCTTCTCTGATGGCTTGGTTGACCCAGTCATCTTTTAGTAGGTTATTTCTTAGCCGCCATGTTCTTGGATATTTTCCAGGCTTTCTCCTGTGGTTGATTTCAAGTTTCAAAGCATTGTGGTCTGACAGTGTACACGGTATGATCTCAATTCTTTTATATTGATTCAGAGCTTCCCTGTGCCCCAGAATGTGGTCTATCTTGGAAAATGTACCGTGTGCAGATGAGAAGAACGTATATTCCTTGGCTTCTGGATGAAGGACCCTAAAGATGTCTGTGAGGCCCATCTGTCCTAATGTGTCATTCAGGGCTATTGTTTCTGCAGAGATTTTCTGTTTTGTGGATGTATCCAATGCTGAGAGTGGAGTGTTGCGATCCCCTACTATTAGGACATTTTTATCGATGAGGTTGCTAATGTTTGTAATTAGTTGTTTTACAAATTTGGGTGTCCCGGAATTCGGTGCGTAGATATTTACAATTGTTAGCTCTTCCTGCTGGATGGTCCCTGAGACTATTATATAATGTCCTTCCTCATCTCTTATTACATCGTTCATTTTAAAGTCTAATTTGTCTGATATAAGTGTGGCTACTCCGGCTTTCTTCTGACTTCCAGTAGCATGATAGATAGTTCTCCATCCCCTCACTTTCAATCTGATGGTATCTTCAGGTTTAAGATGAGTTTCTTGAAGACAGCAAATAGATGGGTCTTGTTTTTTAATCCATTCTGTTATCCTGTGTCTTTTGATTGGCGCATTTAGTCCATTTACATTCAGCGTTAATATTGAAAAATATGGGCTTACAGTCACTGTATTATCTGTAAGTTTCATGTTTGTAAGGCTGTCCCTGGCAGTTTGTGTTGTTTGCAACCTTGTCTTCATAGAATGCCCCTCAGGATCTCTTGCAGTGCTGGCTTATTTGTGATAAATTTTTTCAGTTTTTGTTTGTTGGGAAAAACCTTGATCTCTCCTTCTATTCTGAACGACAGGCTAGCCGGATACAGAATTCTTGGTTGCATGTCCTTCTTGCTCATCACATTGAAGATACCCTGCCATTCCTTTCTGGCTTGCCAAGTTTCTGTAGATAAGTCTGCTACTACCCTTATAGGTCTCCCTTTGTATGTTAGCGTTCTTTTGTCCCTAGCTGCTTTCAGGATTCTCTCCCTATCTTTGTATTTTGCCAGCTTCACTATGATGTGCCGTGCAGAAGGTCTATTCAAGTTACGTCTGAGGGGAGTTCTGTGTGCCTCTTGGATTTCCATGCCCGTTTCCTTTCTCATGTTGAGGAAGTTCTCAGCAATGATTTGTTCAAGAACCCCTTCGACTCCTTTCTCTCTCTCTTCTTCCTCTGGGACTCCTATGATACGGATATTGTTTCTTTTGTGTGCATCGCTCAGCTCTCAAATTCTCCTTTCCTGTTCCTGATCAGCTTCTCTCTTTTTTTCTGCTTCCTCTTTTTCAATGATTTTGTCTTCTAATGCACTAACTCTTTCCTCTACCTCTTTAATCCGTGCTGTGGCTGCTTCCAGTTTCCCCTGTATTTCTTCCAATGTCTTCTTTAATTCTTCCTGACCGTTTTTAAGGTCCTTGAACTCTGCTGCGCGGGACCCCTTGCATTCATCTAAGCTTTTTTCAAGGCCCGCAATTAGTTTTATGATTATCTTTCTATATTCAAGTTCTGTTATGTTGCTTATATCTGTTTTCATTAATTCTTGAGCTGTCACTGCTTCTTGTAGATTCTTTTGAGGAGAATTCTTCCGTCTCATCATTTTGGCTGGATGTGTTATGGGTTGTTTCTTGAAGTTGCCCTGGAAAGGAAAACTGACAGACACACAGAACACAGAAATACTCAAACGTACCGACAAATGGTCCAGACAAGCAGTTCACAACAGAAAAAAATAACAAGTGACTCTCTGAGGGCAATGTCCTGAAGTAACAGCTACACGTTAAGGACAGGGTATGTAGGGTGCTGGTGGCAGAGCATATATAGACAGAATAATGACTGGTGCAGGGAGAAGAAGGAAATGGACTTTGCCCAGATAGAGCGACTAAAGGGTTTAATCCAGACTGATAGAAACTAGAATAAGGACAGGTGTGAGGGAAAAGGAATAAAGATCGATGTCGTCTAGATGAACTTATGCGGCCTGGTTATTCCAGAAAAAGGGCTAGGGAAGTAAAGAAGAGGTTGTAGGACATGTCCTCATAGAGTGGGTTAAAAAAAAAAACAAAAAAGAAAAAACAAAAAAAATGATTAAGCCAGTCAGTACCCTGGATGACCAGCTCAGGGATGGGGATCGGTAGGAATGAGAAAGGGAGGGATAAATTTAAAAAGAAGAAATGACTGGCGTTACTCCAGGCAGCAATCTCCACTTGGATCAGTCGCTCCTGCTGATAGTTTGGGAGGGGCGTGGTTTGGTGTAGGCGGGTCCGGCCTCCACTGCTGCAGAGATGGCTTCTGGGGTGACTTCCTGGCTTGTGAGACAACAATGGCGTCTCTCCAGACCCGCGCCACCAGTCCTGGAGGCTTTATTCGCCCCTTTATTTCTGTTCTCTCTCCACCGCCAACGCCAGCCTAGTGTGGTTTACTGGAGCCGCTGCCTGGGGCTGCCTGGGTCCCTGCTGCCAGTCCCGGTGGCGGTGGCGGCGTGGGTGCCCGGAGGCGCTGGGCGAGGGTGGCACGGTGGCGCGGCCGTCTGCTACCCCCCGATTTGGCTGTAACTGTGCGGGGGTTAGAGGTGCTCCGCAGGAGCCGCCGTCTGGGTCCCCGCTGCCTGTCCCGGCAGCGCGCGCGCCCCGGAGGCGCTGGGCGAGGGTGGCGCAGTGGTGCGGCCGTCTGCCACCCCCGGTTTTCGTTATAATTGTGCCGGGGTTAGAGGTGCTCAGCTGGTGGCGCCGCCTGCGTCCCCGCTGCCAGTCCCCCCGGCGCGCGTCCCAGTGGCTCAGGACGGGGTTGGTGCGGTCCCAGCAGCGCGCGGGTAGTGCTGCTTCTTGCCACCGAACTTCTCTTCAAAAGCCCTGCATTTAGGGGCTGGATGGTAGCGGTCTCACCCGCTCTGGCCCTCTCGTTCAGATGTTGTTCGATGGGCACTTTCCCAGCTATCTCCGAAGACGCTCACCCTCCCCTCAGCTCAACTTCCCGAATTCGAGTTCGTTTTATCCGACCCAGATTAAACTCACAGTTCAGTTGGGCCGTGTCTGTGTTCACCTTAGTTTCTTGTCAGCTCTAGCACCTTTTCCCCCCGATTTTGGAGTTGAGAGAGAGACAATGGTTTCAGTCGTCCCCGTTTAAAGGGCAAGCGAAATACTGGAGCCCCCTACTCCTCTGCCATGTTGCCCAGAAGCCCAGGCTCCCTTTTAGTTTTGTTGATTGTTTCTTTCACTGTGCAGAAGCTTTTATTCTTGATGACATACCAATAGTTCATCTTTGCTTTGGTTCGCCCTGTCTTTGGCAATGTGTGTAGTAAGAAGTTGCTATAGCCAAGTCAAAAAGTTTGCTTCTCATATTCTCCTGTAGGATTTTGAGGGTTTCCTGTCTTACGTTTAGGTCTTTCAACCATTTTTTAATTTATTTTTGTGTATAATGTAAGAAAGTGGTCCAGTTTCTTTCTTCTGCGTGTTGCCATCCAATCTTCCCAGCATCTTTTGTTGAAGGGACTGTCTTTTTCCATTCGATATTCTTTCCTGCTTTGTTGAAGATCAGTTGACCATACAGTTGTGGGTCCATTTCTGGGTTTTCTATCTGTTCCTTGTATTGATGTGTCTGCTTTTGTACCAGTACCATACTTTCTTAATGACTATTTTGTAATATAGCTTCAAATCCAGAATCATGATGCCTCTAGTTTTATTTTTCTTTTTCAACATTGGTTTGGCTATTAAGGTTTTTTTTTTGGTTCCCCACAATTTGTAGGAATTTTTGCTTTATGCCTATGTAAATGATGGTGGTATTTTGATCGGGATTGCATTATATGTGTATACTCACTTAGGTCGAATAGTCATTTTAACCATGTTTGTCCTTCAATTATTGAGCATTGAATTCTTTTCCACTTCTTGTGTGCTCTTCTTTTTCTTTCATAAGTGTTCTGCAGTTTTCATAATACAGATCTTTTACCTGTTTAGTTATGTTTATTCCTAGGTATCTTATTGTTTTTAGTGCAATTGTAAATGGGATTGAATCCTTGATTTCTTTTTTTGCTACATTGTTTTTGTTTTATAGAAACATCCTGCAACTTTTCTGAATTAATGTATTCTAGCATTTTTTTTGGTGGAGTCTTTTTGGGTCTTCTTACATAGAGTATCATGTCATCTTTAAATAGTGACAGTTTGGATTCCTCTTTGCCAGTTGGATGTTCTTTATGTCTTTTTGTTGTCTGATTGCTTGAGGCTAAGTCTTCCAGTGCTATGTTAAATAATAATGGTGGGAGTGGGCATCATTGTCTTTTTTCTGACTATAAGGGAAAGGCTTTACGATTTTCCCCATTGAGAGTGATATTAACTGTGGGCTTTTCATATAAGGACTTTATGATGTTGAGATATGTTCCATATATCCCTAACTTTGTTGAGATTTTTTTAAAACCAAGAATGGATGCTGTATCTTGTCAAATGCTTTTTCTGCATCTATTGGCAGGATCATGTGGTTCTTATTCTTTCTTCTATTACTGTGGTGTATCTTGTTGATTGTTTTGCCAATATTGAACCAGCCTTGCAGACTAGGAATAAATTCCACATGATGGTGGTGAGTAATTCTTTACTGTACTCTTGAATTCAATTTGCTACTATCTCATTGAGAATTTTTGGATCCAGTTTCATCAGGGATATTGGTCTCTAATTCTCCTTTTTAGTGAAGTCTTTATCTGGTTTTGGAATCGAGGTCATGCTGGCTTCTTAGAATGAGTTTGGAAGTTTTCCTTCTCTTTCTATTTTTTGAAAGCTTTTCAAAAGAATAGGTGTTAACTCTCCTTTAAATGTTTGGGAGAATTCCCCTGGGAAGCCACTGGGCCTTGGACTCCTGTTTTGTGGGAGATTTTTGATTACTAATTTGATTTCTTTCCTGGTTATGGATCTGTTCAAATTTTCTACTTCTTACTGTTTCAATGTTGGTAGTTTACATGTTTCTAGGAATTTGTCCATTTCTTCCAGATTGCCCATTTATTTGGTATATAATTGCTCATAATATTTTCTTATCATTGTTTCTATTTCTGCATTGTTGGTTGTGATCTCTCCTCTTTCATTGTTGATTTTATTTATTTTGGTCCGTACCTTTTTCCTTTTTATCAAAGTGGCTAGGGATTTATCAATTTTGTTAATTCTTTCAAGGAAGCAGCCCCTGGTTTCATTTATCTGATGTACTGTTTGTTCGTTTGTTTGTTTTTGGTTTTCGAAAGCATTCATTTCTGCTCTAATCTTTTTTTTCCCTGTCTTCTGCTGGTTTGGGGTTTTATTTGCTATTCTTTTTCCTGCTGTTTGAGGTGTAAGGTTAGATTGTGTATCTGAGACCTTTCTTCCTTCTTTAGGAAGGCCTGGATTGCTATATACTTTCTTCTTATGGCCTCCTTGGCTGCATCCCAGAGGTTTGGGGCTGTGGTGTTATGATTTCCATTGGCTTCCATGTACTTTTTAACTTCCTCTTCAACTTGGTCAGCCCATTACTTCTTTAGTAGGATGTTCTTTAGCATCCAAGTATTTGTTATCTTTCCAAATTTGTTCTTATGGTTGATTTAGAGTTTCATAGCGTTTTGGTTGGGAAATACACACGGTATGATCTCGATCTTCTTGTACTTGTTGAAGGCTGACTTGTGTCCCACCATGTGATCTGTTCTGGAGAACGTTCCATGTGCACTGGGGAAAAATGTATATTCCACTGCTTTAGAATGAAATGTTCTCTATCTGTCTGTTAAGTCCATCTGGTCCAATGTGTCATTCAAAGTCACTGTTTCCTTGTTGATTTTCTGTTTAGATGATATGTCCATTGCTGTAACTGTGGTGTTGAAGTCCCCTACTGTTATGAGATTATTATCAATGAGTTTCTTTTTGTTTGTGATTAATTGATTTATATTTGTGGGTGTCCCATATTTGAAGCATAAATATTTACAATTGTTAGATCTTCTTGGTGGATAGACCCCTTAATTATGATATAATGCCCTTCTTTATCTCTTGTTTCAGTCTTCATTTCAAAATCTAGATAGTCTGATATAAGTATGGCTACTCCGACTTTCCTTTGGCAACGATTAGCATGATAGATTTTTCTCTATCCCTTCGTTTTCAATCTGAAGTTTTCTTTAGCTCTAAAATGGGTTTCTTGAAAACAGCATATAGATAGATCCTATTTCCTTAACCGTTCTATTACCCTATGTCTTTTGATTGGAGCAGTTAGACCATCGACATTTAGAGTGAGTACTGAAAAATATGAATTTATTGCCATTATGTTCTCTGTAGACTTGGAGTTTCTGGTAGAGTGTTCTCTGGTCCTTTCTATGTTGCCTTTGGTATTTTTTTTTTTTTCTTTCATCTTTTCTCCCCTTAGAGATTCCCACTTAAAATTTCTTGCTGGGCTGGTTTAGTGCTCATTAAATCCTTTTATTTTTGTGTCTATAGGAAACATTTTATCTCTCCTTCTATTTTGAATGACAGTCTTTCTGGATAAAGAATTCTTGGTTTCATATTTTTGTGATTCGCGTATTGAATATATCTTGCCTCTCCTTTCTTGCCTGCCAAGTTTCTGTGGATAGGTCTGCTGCGAACCTGATCTGTCTTCCCTTGTAGGTTAAGGACTTTTTTTTTCCTTGGTGCTTTCATGATTCTTTCCTTGCTCTGAGTATTTTGTGAATTTGACTATGATATGCCATGTTGATGGTCGATTTTTGTTGAATTGAATGGGATTCCTCTCTGATTTTGATGTCTGTGCTTTCCCCAGGTTAGGAAAGTTTTCCACTATGATTTGCTTATGTAAATTGTCTACCCTTTTTTCTCTCTTCATCTTCTGGGATTCCTATGATTCTGATGTTATTCCTTTTTAATGAGTCACTGAGTTGTCTAATTTTTATTTCATGCCTTTTTGCCTTGGTGTCCCTCTTTTTATCTGCTTCATTATTCTCCATGTTTGTCTTTTGAATCGCTGATTCACTGCTCTGCCTCATGCATCCTTGCCGCCATGGCATCCATTCGAGATTGCACCTCAGTTATAGCATTTTTTATTTCATCCTGACTAGCTCTTACTTCTTTTATCTCCACAGAAGGGTATTTGAATCTATTTTCAACCCCGGCTAGTTTTCTTATTATCGTGATTCTAAATTCTGGTTCAGACATCTTACTTGTATCCGTGTTGATTAAGTCCCTGGCTGTCATTTCTTCCTGTTCTTTCTTTCGGGATGAATTCCTTCATCTTGTCATTTTGAAGGAAGAAAAGGAATTACTAAGGTAAAAACAATAAGGATTAAAATTAAAAAATTAAAAGCAACATAAAGAAATCAAATAAAAGAGGCTAGACCCTAGCTGTCTTTTGGTCTGGTTGTTGAAAGAAGCTTGATAGATTAGAGAAAAAAGGAAAGATAAGAAAAGAAAAAAAGGAAAAAAGAAAACAAGAGGAAAACATGTGAAAATTTGAAAAAATCAATAGAATAAAATAAAATAGAATGAAATGATGGAAGTAAAATAGAATTTAAAAAATTTACAAAACAATAAAAAATATAGTAGAAAAATTTAAAAGAAAAATCTTTTTGAAAATAAATAGAAAATAAAAATAATTTTTTTCTCTTTCTGTATTCAAGAATAAGAAAAGAAAGGAAAAAGAAAAAATTGAATGAAAGGACCAGCGTACAAAATGAAATACGATTGAAATTACATCCGGTTTGCCGTAGATGTCAAGCTATGAAGCCCTTTATAATCTGTAAAGTAAGCAGGTGGAGAGACTTGTGGTCATCAAGAGTGCTGTTGGCCCAGTTGGGTGGGTTTTAGTGCAATGGCTCTGTTCTCCACTAGATGGCGCTGCTTAGCTTACTGGGGTAGACGTGTATGCGTCTGTTCAGTTCCTGCAGCTATTTCTACGTTTCCACTTTCTCTCCAGCTGCTTCTGAGGGGGCACTTTCCCCATACTCTCTCCCGTCTCTGTCCTCTCTCCACAAAAAAAACCCGAAACAAAACAAAACAAAACAAAAAACCCAGCTCCTTGCCCTCCGTGGCTTCTCTCCACCCCAGTTCACCTCTCCATGTCGGGTACTGCTGAGTTCTGTGGTTCAGGTTGTGCAGTTTCTTGTGTTAATCCTCAAATCAGTTTCCTACGTGTGCACAATAGTTTAGTGTTGATCTGGCTGCATTTCATGGACTCGAGATGAAAAAAAAACTTCCATGCTTTTTTGCCATCTTGGCCCCCCTGTTTATTTTTGAGAGAGTGAGAGAGTCAGTTTGAGTGGGGGAGGGGCAGAGAGAGTGGGAGACACAGAATCTGAAGGGGACTCCAGAATCTGAGCTGTCAGCCCAAGAGTCCGATGCATGGCTTGAACCCATGAACCGCAAGATCATGACCTGAGCCAAAGTTGGACACTTAACCGACTGAGCTACCCACGTCCTCCTCTCCCTATATTCTGAATAACAGTCTTGCTGGATAAAGAATTCTTGATTAAATATTTTTCCCATTCAGCACATTGAATATTTCCTGGCACTCCCTCCGGCCTGCCAAGTTTTATGGACAGGTCTGCTGCTAAACTTATGTGCCTACACTTGGAGGTTAGGGACCTTTTGTCCTTAGCTGCTCTCAGAATTCTCTTTATGTTTGTATTTTGCAAGTTTTACTGTGATGCGTTGTGGAGTTGACCAGTTTTTGTTTATTTTGGGGGAATTCCTTTGTGCCTCTTGGAATTTTAATGCCTGTTTTCTTCCCCAGATCTGTGAAGTTCTCAGCTAAAATTTGTTCAATAAACTTTCTTCCTGTTTATCACTGTTCTTCTGGACTCCTGTGATACAGCTATCCTTTCACTTGATGCAGTCTCTGAGTTCCCTGTTTCTCTTCCTGATCTAACAGTTTCCCTTCCCTCTTCTTTTCAGCTTCCTTATTCTCCATAATTTTGACTTCTAGATAACATATTCTCTCCTCTGCTTCTTCAATCCTCAGTGTGACTGTATCTAGTTGGTTTTGAATCTCACTTATAGCATTTTTTATTTCAGCCTGACTAGGATTTAGGTCTTTTTTCTGTGAGAAAAGTTTTCTCTGATGTCTTCTATGCTTTTTTCATGCCTAGCTAGTGGTCTTATGACTACTTTTCTAAATTATTGTTCAGATATATTGCTTATATCTGTTTTGAGAAAGTCCCTGGCTGTGTTTTCTTCTTGACCTTTCTTTTAGGGAGAATCCCTCCGTGTTGTCATTTTGGCTAGGTGTCTATCTTTTGCTTGTTTTGAAAGGTCATTATGAATATGAAAACGGTTGGGGTTAGGGTTATGTATATCCTGTTCAGGACCTGGCAGTGTAAGAAGTGTTTCTGGTGTATGCTGTGTGTACTATTCTGTTGTGTTTTGTCTGCTCTTTTCCCCTGGTCATTCCTCTGCAGAGCTCCTTGCTTGCATTGGGGAGTGTTTGGACCATTAACTGAGTGTGCTTTGATTTGTTAAAATAGGCTTGAAAAGGAATCGAAAAGCCTAATTCAGCAGAGAGAGAGAGAGAGAGAGAGAGAGAGAGAGAGAGAGAAGGAATTAAAAAAAAACCCAGACAATCAAAAAATTATAAGCCTCATTCTCAAGACAAAAAAAAAGAGAAATAAAGAAAAAATAAGAAAAATAAATGGAAAAAAGCCGCTTCAGAAAAAAGAGAAAAGGAAACAAACAAACAAACAAACTATGAAACAAACAAAAAAACTGTGAGCCTGATTCCAGAAGAAAAAAAGAAGAGAAAAAAAAGTGTCCTATTTCTGTCATAATTGCAAGTGACGTTTTGATGCACTCTGTTTCCTGTGCACGTGCGGTGTTGTGCATGCTGGTCTGGAGACGAGGCCTGCTGTGCTGGTTCAGAGTCAGTCTTGTCCCAGCACAGAAGCATCTGTCAGGCAGCGGGGTGGGGTTGGGTGCAAGAGGGTCCTGCTTCCAGTGCGGACCACCGTGCTGTTCTATGAAGTCTCGCGTGTTAGTGTTGGGAGCGGGGGGGGGGGTGGTTAGTGCCACCGATTTCTCATCCCCAGCAGAATAGCAAGGGTACTCAGCACGCCCTGTGCCACGACTCTCCTGTGTTTTTTCTTTGGTGCGTGGCTGGGATTCAAAACTCAAAACCTTAAAGGACTAGGCACCATGTTAAACCACTCCCTTCCTCCTGGGTAGAGGCTCTCCATGTTATGTTTGATGTCCTTTGTTCCAGAAAAACAGTTCCACTGCTGCATGGTCCATGCACATTGCAACTACCATGCTGTCTCCCTCCAACTGTGGAGGTCCTTCTGTCACTCTGCAGATTGATTTCCTGGGGATTCCCAGTGATATGACCTCAATACGTCTGTGTTTGAGGAACAATAAAAGCCGTCTGAACTCCTACTAGCCATAATGATTTTATAACTAAAATGTTTTGTATTGGTTTCTTATCTTTGAGGGTGAGTATGGAGTCAGAGCCCATATTTCTGCCAGAAGTTACTTTGCAAATCACACACTCCCAGGATGCTCCATCTCTCAGATGTGTTGGAGGAAAAACAAAAAGTTGAAATCTGCTGCTTTAGAAATACCTTGCTGTAATTAAATCATTTAATAAAGTCCATGTTGTCCCAACAAGTTCATAACATGGCGTATAAAATCGTTAACATCTGCTAGCACCTAATAGATTCTCAAAGGCAAAAATTAATGTACGAATCTGGTGACTGAGCATGAAGAATACTGGAGCTTGGTACAATCTGCTACAGCCCAGGCGGTTAGACGTTTCTCAGATTTTGATGGCTGAGTGAATTCTGCTAGTTCTGTATCATCGGTTAAATTCTTCCCCAATAAAGTAGAAAAAAACCTATAAATATATAAGTACTTAGTAACATTAATAATTAAATTTAAACATTTATTATTTAAATAATATTTCATATATATTGAAGTGAACTGAAATTATACAAACCGAGCTCATGATGCTTATCCTTGGGTTAGGTGTCCAGTCAGAAAGAGGTAGTTAAAGGGGACATAGACTTTATATGTGATATTTTATATGTTAAAATGTTGTAAATAAATATGATACAAGTAATAGTTGATGATTCTGAGTTGTAAGAATGTCAGTGTTTTATTTTTAATATTTTTAATACATAAAATAAAGAAATAATGTATAACTGTTAAAATATCAGTTTAAATTAAAATTCACTCTAATGGTAATAGTAGCAAACATGTATTGACTAATTATATATTAAGCACTGTGGACAATGTTTATATGTTTTTAGGGGTTAGGGGTTGGAGGGTTAGTAGGGGACTTTAGGGGTTATTGAGCTCTCATGATAATCAAGACCACTGAAACGCAAAGATTATTTTCTGCTAGGCTTTTAAAATAGACAAGGAAATAACTGATTGGCCTGTAAAAATTTCTATTTTTAATTTTTTGAGAGAGAGAGAGAGAGAGAGGGAGAGAGAGAGAGAGAGAGAGAGATGGGGCATAAGCAGGGGAGGGGCAGAGAGAGAGAGAGGGACACACAGAATCTGAGGCAGGCTCCAGGCTCTGAGCTGTCAGCACAGAGCCTGATGCAGAGTTTGAACCCACGAAGTGTGAGATCCTGACCTGAGCCAAAATCAGATGCTTAACCAACTGAGCCACCAGGTACCCCTAAAAATTGCTATTTTAAAATGTAATCTTTTTATATAATATGATTTTCATACTAAGATTTTCTTAGGTACAGGTGGAATATATTAGGTAGAAACAATGTAAAATGTAAAAGTGTTCATTAATTTATAAACTCATGATATAATTTTTGTATAGTCTTTATATATTATATTTAGAAAATGTTTCATATTTCCTTTCCTTCCCCAAATTGGGATACTTCTGACAAGTTATCCCTCAGATTTGACACTTAGGATGATGAGGATTTGGGGAAGAATTTCGGGTAATTCGAGCAACCCATTCCCTTTCCTATCAACAAGCTTAAATCATGTTTGTCAGTGAGAGTTGGTCTGTAGATTCATTGTTAGATTAGTACAACAGTGTGGTATCATGGGGAAGATATCCTTCAGAAACTGTTCTGACCAGGACAACTCTTGGAAGGGCACTAATTGCCTATGTGGGATTTACCCTCCCGATGGCTCTATTCAAGAGAATTATTTTATTTCCATAAAGCCTCCAGTTGCTGTAGAAAAATGGTCCATCCCCTGATACACTGAATGCTCTAATGAGGTCCTCCTTTCAACTGAAAGCAAATCTTTTGGGTAAACACAGGACTCTCTTTTGTAGCAATGCTAATCACAGTAATTTCCAGACTCTGTTTTCCTAAGGTGATAGAGAGGATGAGAATGTATGGTGTGGGCACGCATTTATGTTGGCAATTTCAAGGAGATGAAAACCAGAGGTCAGATAGGTCCACTAGCTAAGAGGACGTAGATCATGAAGAAAGATGAAGGGAATGTGCACAGACACAGGACGGGCAAGTAGTACTTAAGCACTAGGTAAGAGCATAAAAACACTAAAATAAGAAAAAAAAGTAAGCTGGCCAGTGATTTGCAGAAGTGAAAAGTCTCATGTCTTTTCCTCCGTAGTGCCTTTCTTAAAAAAAGAAATGAGATATTTCATTCCATAGCCTATCAAAGCAACTAGTGAGTAAGCCTTTATTTCTCTCTCTTCCAGTAAGAAAAAATTAAACCATAAAGTTCCTACCTTTTCTCTAGTCATGTCAGGTATCCTTTCATCCCTCATCTCTTACCCTTTCTAAGTTCTGTAGAATGCTAAGGATGAGCTTTGCGACAGACAGACACCTTACTGCTGCACTTGCAGCTAACGCACCAAGTTATTCTGGTAACCGTGTAAAGAAGAAGAAAGTTATGTCTGCATCAGAAGGAGCAGTGGCATTTGGGATCATATTTCTTATGATGTGTTATCTCCCATTCTAGGGAAATTAAAAAAGAATCTCAGGATTTTTCCTTCATCCCTCAAATGGCAGTGACTCCTAAGTGAAATGATCTTCATGATTTACTGTCTATTAGTGTCGTTTGGTTCAGCCAAAGCAGGTGTCTTCACCCAGTGGGCTGCCGCCCCTCCTTTTGGTGAGGTGTGACCCTCAGCCATGGAGAGGGAGCCCACTTTCCAAGTTTCTTTTCTCGGATACTGTTCTTTGGTCCAAGTTACCCTTTACAGCTCTCTTTACATCTTTATAGTTACTCTCTCTCATGGTTTAATAATTCTTTGAACTAAACTGCTTAGTTAGCAATTTATTTTTAAGCAATACACTGAATGCTCTAATGAGGTCCTCCTTTCAACTGAAAGCAAATCTTTTGGGTAAACACAGGACTTTTAAGCAATACACTGAATGCTCTAATGAGGTCCTCCTTTCAACTGAAAGCAAATCTTTTGGGTAAACACAGGACTCTGTGATTATCCTGGATGGCTTCTAAGCTGTAGAAAGTGGCTTAGCTTCGTGTAACAACTAGTTAATGATTAAGAGTGATAAGGTCTGAATCATTCCTACAGGTTTGGGCCAAACTGTTTATAACTTTCCAGCTGAAACTCAATCAAGTAGCCGCTTCTAATGTCTTTTTCAAGAGTTGTGTTTGTAGAAGATGAGCAAGTTGAGAAGCGACCACAGGTGGCTCTGCTGTGGTTTTCTTCTGATTTTGCTGTCGCATCCTAGGAAGTGTGAGGGAGACCCGGCTGCGGAAGGTGGGGACGGATGCGGCAAAGCTGAATGAGGCAGAGCCCTGCGACACTACCTATAGGACGAAAGGGAGCATCAGTCTCTCCCATGACAGATTCAAAACCCACAAGAGAAAAACAATCACTTAAGAGGTATAACTACTTATGAACGTGCTTAAATTTTTTGAACAAAAAAGAAATGACTCACAAGGCACAGTATATTAAATGATAAATAGCCTTTCAGAAGTTTCAATAAATATTCAGAATTCTTCTTGAAGTTGGAGAATAAAGAGATATTTGGAAATTATAAATTATGCTCCAAATTGAAATACTATCTCAGTTCTTGTCCTGGAGAGAAAGAAAGAATGTGGACACTTTCATCAGGCCTGTGACAGACACCGATTCAGCTTTACATTCTGTGATCAGGTTACTTTCTATTTCCCTCCATCCTCACAATCTTCCTCCTTTGCTCTCTCAAAGAATTTGTATCTTTCTTTTCCTAAAAATTTCCTTTCAAATTCAGTTCCATGCACGTGTCCTCTGGGAAGCATTCTATCACATTCTCCCCAGTCCATGTCACAGATATGTTCATCAGAACTATGATTTCAGGGGCGCCTAGGTAGCTCAGTCGGTTCAGCCTCTCACTTTGGCTCAGGTTGTGATTTCACTGTTTGTGAGTTTGAGCCCCACGTCGGGCTTTGTGCTGACAGCCCAGAGACTGGAGCCTGCTTTGGATTCTGTCTCCCTGTCTCTCTGCCCCACCTCTGCTTGTGCTCTGTTTCTGTCTCTCAAGAAAATGAATAAATGTTTAAAAAAAAAAACACTAATATTTCCAGCTCTGCTCATACCATGTGTATCTGTCAATTGATATGTGTCCATCTGTCTATTTTCTGTTTCTATTTGTTCCCTAGTTTTCAGTCTAGAAACAAGTCCTGAGTGCAACTAAACAATCAGAAGAGAACGTTCTGTCTACAAGAATATTTAACTGAAGCTCCAGATTTTTTTACCCTGTATACAGTAGCCCCCTTCTCTGAAGTATCACTTTCTGTAGTTTCAGTGACCCTGCAATTAACCGTGGCTTACAGAAGCAGATGATCCTCCTGAGGCTTCGTTAGAAGGTCAGTGGCAACCCAACTCTGGGTCACATGCCTGGGTCATTTTTGTCACTTCATCTGATCAGGTGGGTGTTTCGTTAGCTTACAGAATCACAAAGAGAAGAAGGGTGAGTACAGTCAGATATATATATACAGTCAGAGCTATATATAGCTCTCACTACAGTATATTGTTATAATCGTTCTATTTTATTACTGTTGTTAACCTCTTACTGTGCCTAATTTATAAATTAAATTTAATATAGGCACGTATTTATAGGAAAACTATAGTATATATATAGGTTTTGGTACTAACCTTGGTTTCAGGCATTCACTGGGGGCTTGAAACGCAGTGGATGAGGGGGTGCTACAGAAAACATTTTGAAATCAGTAATAAATTTGATATTGTTCATTGTGACTTTTTGTCCATGCAAGATGATTTGGATTACAATTATTCTGTTTTTTATAATCACATTAATGGAAAACAAAATCCTGAAACTGTTGAAAAGAAAACTAAAGCTATTCATCAAAAAAAGAGAGGATTTGTTCCATGGAAATTTTCTTCTGTAGTTAGCTAGGAATTTTTCAAGTTACTATTTACCCGCATATCACCCTGAGAATTCGACAGTTAAGAAGCTATGTTTCTATAATGTGGCAAATATCCGGATAAGATATAAAAATGAAATATTGTGTATTTCGTATTTATATTTTGAAATATATATATATATATATACAACGGAATACTACGTGGCAATGAGAATGAGTGGTAGTCCTTTTAAACTGGCTTCTGTTTCTTTTTCATGGGTCCCTGTGATTCTTGGAGCATTTTCTTACATTTTTGGAAAGTATGTGATTCTTTCCTCAGGTACCAAGAAATGAATGATGAAGGGGAAAAATGCAAGTTCCGAAAGCTACTTTGTTCTCCTGGGTTTTTCACATTGGCCTCATCTGGAAGTGGTTCTCTTTGTGCTCATCTTGATGTTCTACTTGATGACATTGATAGGCAACCTCTTTATCATTGTCTTGTCATACCTGGATGCCCATCTCCACACTCCCATGTACTTCTTCCTCTCAAACCTCTCTTTTCTGGACCTCTGCTACACCACTAGCTCCATCCCTCAGTTGCTGGTCAACCTCTGGGGCCCAGAAAAGACCATCTCTTATGCCGGTTGTGTAACTCAACTTTACTTTGCCCTTGCACTGGGGACCACAGAGTGTGTCCTCCTGGTGGTGATGTCCTATGACCGTTACGCAGCTGTCTGTAGACCCTTGCATTACACTGTGCTCATGAACCCTCGTGTCTGCCACCTGTTGGCTGCAACTTCCTGGGTCAGTGGATTTACCAACTCAGCACTTCATTCCTCCTTTACCTTCTGGGTCCCCCTGTGTGGCCATCACCAAGTGGACCATTTCTTCTGTGAAGTTCCAGCACTGCTGCGATTATCGTGTGTTGATACCCGTGCTAATGAGCTGACCCTCCTGGTCACGAGCTCCATTTTTGTTCTCGTACCACTCATCCTCATCCTCAGCTCATATGGTGCCATTGCTCGGGCTGTGCTGAGGATGCAGTCATCATCCGGACTTCAGAGAGTCTTTGGGACATGCGGAGCCCATCTTATGGTTGTGTCCCTCTTTTTCATTCCAATCATGTGCATATATCTGCAGCCGCGATCAGAAAGTTCTCAAGATCAAGGCAAGTTCATTGCCCTCTTTTATACTGTCGTCACACCTAGCCTCAACCCTCTAATCTACACTCTCAGAAACAAAGATGTAAGAGGGGCAGTGAGGAGACTAGTGGGACAGGAGAGGCCCATGCACTCATGACCTTCACAGGCCAGCCCGGCGCCTCTTCAGCAAGGACTCAGCTGCATCCATCAATCTCCCATTTACTCACTCTGTCAGCACCAGTGGGGTGTGCGACTCTCAGGACCACAGAGCTCTGACCACAGATATGAATTAAACAGTCTGCCTAAATGCCAATCACCCTCCACTGGAGAAAACAGCCATGTAAAACCAAGAGCAGACATCAATATTTTCATTGGTACAATAAATAAAACAAAGGTATCCTATTCTTAATTGAAAATTAAGAAATGAAATTCCTATAGAAAGATGATATTCTTTTATTAAACCTAGACTATTGTCTTTTAGTTTCTTGCTCTTAAGGCAGAATTTGCCCTAAATTTTGCTTTCTATTTTTGGTTTAACTAAAGACATAGTGAAATACCTTAAATCTTTTCTGTAATACCGTTATTCTTTTTTGAATTAACATAGAGAGGAATTTTGGTCTTCATTCGTTAATACCCCATAGCAACAATAATAAAATAAGTTTTATGAGTTATAGCAAGAAAGTCTCTGAACTAATGAAGCAAACATAAGCATCTTGTATTTCCTTTTTGAGGCAGTGGCTAATGTATAGGAGGTGGAAATCACTTACAGAGCGGTGGGATATAGCCTGTAAAGTAAGGGTCATTATCGGCCAGGTATCATTAGGAGAGGTTCTTGGGGCACACATTTAGCCTGAGGAGCAATAAAGAATATCTGAGGCAGACAGACTTCTAGGCTCTGGAAATGATTGCACAAATCCAATGAGTGTTTGAAATAATTACTTGAAAATATAGTAGAAAATTTTTGTGATAAAAACTGTATGGAAAATGTTAGTTTTCTTTTTAAGCTTGATCTTATTTGAATGTTTAAATTAGAAAGTACATAATAAACATCAACTTATATTTTCCATATAAAGAATTGTATTTTTTATAAAAGTAGTAGTTTTGTTACCTCTATTATTGCCAACCATCTCCTTATGAAATAAGTGTGCTATGTACATAACGCTAAACTGGCACCTGTTTTCAGCTAGAGCAGATGAAGGGCAATTCACTATAAAGTAAAATCTTGAAACCTGAATTTCGTATGCTAAACAAAATCTCATTTGTAGTTTTTGAGGCCTTTAAAGTTTAGATGTGATGACTCAAACCCTATTTCTAAATTATTAAGATGAAAAAATACATCTCCCAACTTCTCCTCCATTTCCTATGTGGCTGAAACTACACTGATTCACTAAATCAGTGAATCAGTAAAAAGAACTTTTAGTGAATAACTGGGACCACCTAGAGTAAACCACGGCAGAGCAAAAGACAAACAGACAAACAAATAAAACAAAACAAAAAAACTTTATAAAACAAGAAACGTAGCTTGGTTCTTCAAATCATCTTGTACTATTGAAATCTTAATAGTTAGGATGCCTTATGTAGTACCATCGTCTCTTACTATCTAACTTTACTTTAAAAATTTTTTTAATGTTGATTTATTTTTGAGAGAGAGAGAGAATGAGAGAGCATGAGCAGGGGAAGGGCAGAGAGAGAGGGAGACACAGAATCTGGGGAGGCTCCAGTCTCCAAGTTGTCAGCTCAGAGCCCAACACAGGGCTCGAATTTATGAATGGCAAGATCATGAGCTGAGCCAAAGTTAGATGCTTAACTGGGTCACCCCTCTCATACCTGACTTAAAAAAAAACATTTAAATTTCCCATTCTCTTTTTTCACTTGTTCTGCTTATAAAATACACATTCCTCTACATGTGTTGACTTGTTTTTGGAATGCTATAATTATGGCATATGTGATGTTGATTCCTACCCACATTAAGATGATAATCTATTTAATTTGTAATCTAAAACAAAGATCAGTTACCAAAAATTTTCACAACAATTAACACAGACATTATTGTTTTGTACTTTTCAAGCCACTTACAGGCGCCTAATGCCATTTGATCACAGGCAGGGTGAGAGTGGTAGGTATGTTTTTTCTATTTTGTACATGAAGAAACTATAGGGAAAAATATGACTTGTCTAAGCTTAACTTGGATGTGACAAAAGCAGAATAATGACAATAGATTTTTAGCCCTGGAGTTCCATTTTACGGTCACCAACACCCAAGATAGACTAGAAGCCAAGGGATCCTCCCGTTGCCAACTCTAAACTTCAAACTAACTTTTGGAAAATTGACATTTACGCACTATGCATGGATTTGGGGCACAGGCAACCTTCCTGAAGAACTATCGATGGATCTGACTTTCTCCCATCTGCCAATGGTGGCCAAATCCACTGACGTGCCAGCTGCTGCGTGGCCCCAGGAAATCTCTCCCCCTCAGCCATACAGGGGTCTTCTAATCTTTTCCCACATCATTTTGTACTTGCTGCTGTGCACAATATGCCCTGTAGACATCCCTGATTATTTCTCCCTGTTGTGCCTCAGCATACAGGATTACTAGCACTGACATGGCATCCAGGTCATCACAGAAATCAGGTCTGGCTTATAGCAGGTACAGTCATTCACTATTCTTCTACTGGCTTCAGAGTCACATCTGTATCTGTTTGACAAATGTGGGGCTGGCAGGTCACTGGTTATGTTATGACAACATCGAGTAATTTCAAAAATAATAAAAATTTCGAATTAGTATTCATCCTATTCCAATTATAATTTTACAACAAGAAGAACAACTAACAGAAAAGATAAATAGTACAAAGACTTACCATAGACCTTCACCGGATTCCACAAATGTTAACACTTTACCATGGGTGCGTTATCATTTTATGTCTCTAAGAATGTAATGTTAATATGCACTTTAAATATTTCTCTGAAATATTATGGAGAATAATACACACTTACCCCTAAGTGCTCTTGGGAGCACTTCCAGAAGAAATGATCTAACCCAGGATCACACGTTGGATTAGGTACTATATCTCTTACTGTGCTCTAATCTGGAAACATTTCTTAGACTTTCTTTGTCTTTAATGGGCTTAACATTTTTGAAGAGTACATAGACCACTTATTTACTATAATTATCTTTCAGTTTAAGTTTAAATTATGCATGATTACATTCAATTTATTCATTTATATGGCATGAATATCATATAAATAATATTGTGATACTAGTGATACTGGCGCCTGCCAGGATTTTTTTCTTAAGTTTTTATTTAAATTCCAGAAGTTTAATATACAGGGTAATATTAGTTTCAGGTGTACAATACAGTGAGTCAACACTTCCATACAATATTCAGTGCTCATCACAAGTGCCCTCCCTCATCTCCGTCACTTATTTAACCCATCCCCCTGCCCACCTCCCTCTGGTAACTGTTTGTTAAGCCTGTTTATTTTTTTGTTGTTGTTTGTTTTTTTGTTTGTTTTTTCTTGGTTTGTCTCTCTCTTTCTCTCTCTGTCACTTTTTTCCTTTACTCATTTGCTTGTTTTTTAAACTCCATGTGTGAGTGAAATCATATGGTGTTTGTCTTTCTCTGACTGTCTTATTTCACGTAGCATAACACTAGCTCCATCCATCTTATTGCAAGTGGCAAGGTTTTGTTATGTTTGATGACTGAATAATCCGTTATATATAACATATATATAATATATATACATTATGTATACATATAATATTCCATTATATAGCATGTATATATGTAAATATATATACACTCACACTGCCTCTTTTTTAATCCATTCATCTATTGATGGCAACTTGGGTTGTCTGTTATAAGGTTATTATGTTTCTTTCAGTAATTTATAAGTGCCTTGTGGGGAGATACATTAAAATTAGGTAGAATTCTGTTTTTACTTAATTTTACCTACCAGTTTTATAATCAGCAATCCCTTATTAATTACTCCCAGAAACAATTATTACACAGTGGTCACCAAAGTTGATTTTCAGAGTTTCATCATTCATTGTATATATATTTGGTGGAATGATAGGCTGAACAATGCCTCTTCCTTCTCTTTTCACAAGGGGTCCACATCCTAATCTCTAGGACCTATGATTATATATTACTTACATGGCAAAAGAACTTTTAAGGATGCAAATCAATTAAGGATCTTCAGATGGGGAGATTATCCTGCATTATCTAAGTAGGCTAACGTAATCACAGGGGTCCTTATAAGAGGAAGGCAGGTCAGAGATGAGAGGACACACTACACTACTGGCTTTAAGATGGGGGAAAGAGTCAACAACTGAGGCACGTAGGTGGCCTCTAGAAGCTGGAGAAGGCAAAGAGAGGACTGAAATGAATAAAATCAGATATGAAACAAAATCAGGTATGGAGGTTCCTCAGCTAATTCAAAGTAGAGCCTCTATCTGATCCACTTCAGGGCAAATATACAAAGGAAGCTAAGTCAGTCTCTTGAGATAATCGGCACTCCTATGTTCAGGGCAGCATTATTCATTGTAGGTAAGATATGGAAATAACATGTTAATGTGTGTATCGATGTATGAATGGATAAAGAAGATGCAAAAATATATATTTTTTCATATATAATCATATATATTTTATATGTGTACATTTATATGTTATAGACACAAAAATTATAAATAATTATATATAAAGTACATATACAACTTATATGTAATCACATGTATTACATATGTAAATGTATGTATATAAATTTTACATGTATACATATACATACATATATATGAAATGGAATATATAGATATATATACATATATGTACATATATGTGTATATATATATATATATATATATGAAATGGAATGTTATCCAGCTACAAAAAGAAATTCTGTCATTTGTAACAACGTAGAAAAACCTACAGGACATTATGCTAAGTATTATTAGCCAGACAGAGAAAAACAAATACTGTGTGATGCCACTCAGATGTGGAATCTAAAAATCAATGTAGAATTTATATAAACAGACAGTAGTATGGTGGTTATCAGGGCCTGGGGCTGGGTGGCAGGAACGGGGAGATGCTGGTTACAGGATACAAGACTTCAGCTGTACAACGAATAACCTGTTAGTATCAAATGCACTGCAAGGTGACTTTAGTTAATAACATGTTGCATGCTTAGCCAGAAAGGAATGGCAGGATATCTTCAATGTGATGAGCAAGAAGGACATGCAACCAAGAATTCTGTATCCGGCTAGCCTGTCATTCAGAATAGAAGGAGAGATCAAGGTTTTTCCCAACAAACAAAAACTGTAAGAATTTATCACAAATAAGCCAGCACTGCAAGAGATCCTGAGGGGCATTCTATGAAAACAAGGAGGCAAAGAACACAAACTACCAGAGACAGCCTTACAAACATGAAACTTACAGATAATACAGTGACTGTAAGCCCATATTTTTCAATATTAACACTGAATGTAAATGGACTAAATGCGCCAATCAAAAGACACAGGATAACAGAATGAATTAAAAAACAAGACCCATCTATTTGCTGTCTTCAAGAAACTCATCTTAAACCTGAAGACACCTTCAGATTGAAAGTGAGGGGATGGAGAACTATCTACCATGCTACTGGAAGTCAGAAGAAAGCCGGAGTAGCCACACTTATATCAGACAAATTAGACTTTAAAATGAACGAGGTAATAAGAGATGAGGAAGGACATTATATAATAGTCTCAGGGACCATCCAGCAGGAAGAGCTAACAATTGTAAATATCTACGCACCGAATTCAGGGGCACCCAAATTTGTAAAACAACTAATTACAAACATTAGCAACCTCATCGATAAAAATGTCCTAATAGTAGGGGATCTCAACACTCCACTCTCAGCATTGGATAGATCAACAAAACAGAAAATCTCCGCAGAAACAATAGCCCTGAATGACACATTAGGACAGATGGGCCTCACAGACATCTTTAGAGTCCTTCATCCAGAAGCAAAGGAATTTACGTTCTTCTCATCTGCACACGGTACATTTTCCAAGATAGACCACATTCTGGGGCACAGGGAAGCTCTGAATCAATATAAAAGAATTGAGATCATACCGTGTACAGTGTCAGACCACAATGCTTTGAAACTTGAAATCAACCACAGGAGAAAGCCTGGAAAATATCCAAGAACATGGCGGCTAAGAAATAACCTACTAAAAGATGACTGGGTCAACCAAGCCATCAGAGAAGAAATTAAAAAATACATGGAAACAAATGAAAATGAAAATACAACAATCCAAACGCTCTGGGATGCAGCAAAGGCAGTCCTGAGAGGGAAATATATTGCAATCCAGGCCCATCTCAAGAAACAAGAAAAATCAATAACACAAATTCTAACAGCACGCCTAAAGGAACTAGAAGCAGATCAACTAAAACAATCCAAGCCCAGCAGAAAGAGAGAAATAACAAAGATCAGAGCTCAAATTAACCATATGGAGACAGAAAAGGTAGTGGAACAGATCAATGAAACCAAAAGCTGGTTCTTTGAAAAAATAAACAAAATAGACAAACCTCTAGCCAGGCTTCTCAAAAAGAAAAGAGAGAGAACTCAAATAAATAAAATCGTGAATGAAAAGGGAGAAATTACAACCAATCCCTCAGAGATACAAGCAATCATCAGAGAATACTATGAAAAATTATATGCCACCAAACTTGGCAATCTGGAAGAAATGGACAGCTTCCTAAATAGCCACACGCTACCAAAACTCAAACGGGAAGAAATAGAAAATTTGAACAGACCCATAACTAGTGAAGAAATAGAATCAGTTATTAAAAACCTCCCAGCAAATAAAAGCCCTGGACCAGATGGCTTTCCTGCGGAATTTTACCAGACATTTAAAACAGAGTTAATTCCTATCCTCCTCAAGCTGTTCCAAAAAATTGAAACGGAAGGAAAACTCCCGGACTCATTCTATGAAGCCAGCATCACTTTGATTCCCAAACCAGATAGAGACCCAGCAAAGAAAGAAAATTACAGGCCAATATCCCTGATGAATATGGATGCAAAAATTCTCAACAAGATACTAGCAAATCGAATCCAACAGCATATAAAGAGAATTATCCACCATGATCAAGTAGGATTCATCCCTGGGTTGCAGGGCTGGTTCAATATTCGCAAATCAATCAACGTGATACATCACATCAACAAAAGAAAAGATAAGAACCATATGATCCTGTCAATAGATGCAGAAAAAGCATTTGACAAAATACAGCATCCTTTCTTAATAAAAACTCTCGAGAAAGTCGGGATAGAAGGAACATACTTAAACATCATTAAAGGCATATATGAAAAGCCCACAGCTAATATCATCCTCAATGGGGAAAAATTGAAAGCCTTCCCCTTGAGATCAGGAACACGACAGGGGTGTCCACTCTCGCCACTGCTATTTAACATAGTGCTGGAAGTCTTAGCATCAGCAATCAGACAACAAAACAAAATAAAAGGCATCAAGATTGGCAAGGAGGAAGTCAAACTTTCACTTTTTGCAGATGACATGATACTTTACATGGAAAACCCGACAGAATCCACCAAAAGCCTACTAGAACTGATTCAGGATTTCAGCAAAGTTGCAGGGTACAAAATCAATGTACAGAAATCGGTGGCATTTCTATACACCAACAATGAAGCAGCAGAAAGAGAAATAAAGAAGCTAATCCCTTTCACAATTGCACCAAAAACCATAAAATACTTAGGAATAAACCTAACCAAAGATGTGAAAGACCTCTACACTGAAAACTATAAAAAACTTATGAAGGAAATTGAGGAAGACACAAGGAAATGGAAAAACATCCCATGCTCATGGATTGGAAGAATAAATATCGTCAAAATGGCAATACTACCCAAAGCAATCTACACATTCAATGCAATCCCAATCAAAATTGCACCAGCATTCTTCTCAAAGCTAGAGCAAACAATCCTAAAATTTGTATGGAACCACAAAAGACCTCGAATAGCCAAAATAATACTGAAGAATAAAACCAAGGCGGGAGGCATCACAATCCCAGACTTTAACCTCTACTACAAAGCGGTGGTCATCAAGACTGTATGGTATTGGCACAAAAACAGACGCATAGACCAATGGAATAGAATAGAAAACTCAGAAATGGACCCGCAAGTATATGGCCAACTAATCTTTGACAAAGCGGGAAAATGTATCCAATGGAAAAAAGACAGCCTTTTTAACAAATGGTGCTGGGAGAATTGGACAGCAACATGCAAAAGAATGAAACTAGACCACTTTCTTACACCACTCACAAAAATAAATTCTAAATGGATAAAAGATCTGAATGTGAGACAGGAAACCGTCAAAATCCTAGAGGAGAAAACAGGAAAAAGCCTCTTTGACCTAAGACGCACCAATTTCTTACTCGACACGTCTCCAAAGGCAAGAGAATTAAAAGCAAAGATGAACTATTGGGACCTCATCAAGATAAAAAGCTTCTGCACGGCAAAAGAAACAACCAACAAAACGAATAGGCAACCAACGGAATGGGAAAAGATCATCGCAAATGACATATCGGATAAAGGACTAATATCTAAAATTTATAAAGAACTTACCAAACTCCAAACCCGAAAAACAAACTACCCAGTGAAGAAATGGGCGGAAGATATGAATAGACACTTCTCCAAAGGGGACATTCAGATGGCCAACAGACACATGAAACGATGCTCAATGTCACTCATCATCAGGGAAATACAAATCAAAACTACACTGAGATACCACCTCACACCAGTCAGAGTGGCTAAAATGAACAAATCAGGAAACTATAGATGCTGGCGAGGATGTGGAGAAGTAGGCACCCTCCTACACTGTTGGTGGGAATGCAAACTGGTGCAGCCACTCTGGAAAACGGTGTGGAGGTTCCTCAAAAAAATGAAAATAGAGCTACCCTATGACCCAGCAATAGCCCTGCTAGGAATCTACCCAAGAGACACAGGAATGCTGATGCATAGGAGCACGTGTACCCCGATGTTCATAGCAGCACTTTTGACAATAGCCAAATCATGGAAAGAGACCAAGTGCCCATCAACTGACGAATGGATAAAGAAGTTATGGTACTTATATACAATGGACTACTACGTGGCAATGAGAAAAAATGAAATCTGGCCATGTGTAGCAACATGGATGGAACTGGAGGGTATTATGTTAAGTGAAATAAGTCAGTCAGAAAAAGACAGATACCATATGTTTCCACGAATAGGTGGACTTTGTGAAACTAAGCAAAAACCAGGGGGAGGGGAAGAGGGGAAAGAAAAAAAAGACACAGAGAGGGAGGGAGATAAAACATAAGAGACTCTCAAAGACTAAGAAAAAACTGAGGGTAAGGGGGATGAGGGAGGGGGGAGAGGGGTGATGGGTATTAAAAAGGGCACATGTTGGGATGAACACTGGGTGTTATATGTAAACCAATTTGAAAATAAACTATTATAATAAAAAAAAAATAACATGTTGCATGCTTGAAATTTTCCAAGACAGCAAACCTTAAGCATTCTCAACACGCACGCGCGCGCACACACACACACACACACACACACACATGCACACACACACACACTCACACACACAAGGTAAGTATAAGATGTACACGTAAGTCAAATCATCACATTGCAGACTTTAAATATATATAGCTTTGTCAGTTGCATCTCAAGCTGAAAAACTTGTTTTTTACTTTTCAAATTTTGATTTAAATTCTTTTTTAAAAATAATTTATTGTCAAATTGGTTTCCAAACAACACCCAGTGTTCAAGCCAACAAGTGCCCTCCTCTGTGCCCATCACCCACTCTACCACCCTCCCATACCCCCTCTCTCCTCGGTTTGTTCTTAGTCTTTCAGACTATATCTGTGGCTCATGATATAAGCCTCTCTGTGGCTTTTTTTTCCCCCTTCTTTCCCCTCTTCCCCTCCCCCCTGGTTTTCTGCTAGGTCTTCCAAAGCCTACCTATGCGTGGGAACATATGGCATCTGTCTTTCTCTGCCTGACTTATTTCACTCAGCATAATATCCTCCAGTTCCATCCATGTTGCCACACATGGCCAGATTTCGTTCTTTCTCATTGCTGCGTATTATTCCATTGTATGTGTGTGTATATATATATATATATATATACACATACATTCTTCTTTATCCATTCATCTGTTGATGGACACAGTCTCTTTCCATGATTTGGCTATTGTTGACAGTGCTGCTATGAACATCGGGGTACCCGTGCCCCTATGCATCAGCAGTCCTGTGTCTCTTGGGTAGATTCCTAACAGAAGCTAATCCCTTTCACAATTGCACCAAAAACCATAAAATACCTACGAATAAACGTAACGAAAGATGAAAAAGACCTTTACGACGAAAACTACAAAAAATTTTGAAGGAAATTGAGGAAGACACAAGGAAATGGAAAAACATCCCATGCTCATGGATTGGAAGAATAAATATCGTGAAAATGGCAATACTACCCAAAGCAATCTACACATTCAATGCAATCCCAATCAAAATTGCACCAGCATTCTTCTCAAAGCTAGAGCAAACAATCCTAAAATTTATATGGAACCACAAAAGACCTCGAATAGCCAAAATAATACTGAAGAATAAAACCAAGGTGGGAGGCATCACAATCCCAGACTTTAACCTCTACTACAAAGCGGTAGTCATCAAGACTGTATGGTATTGGCACAAAAACAGACACATAGACCAATGGAATAGAATAGAAAACTCAGAAATGGACCCACAAGTATATGGCCAACTAATCTTTGACAAAGTGGGAAAATGTATCCAATGGAAAAAAGACAGCCTCTTTAATAAATGGTGCTGGGAGAATTGGACAGCAACATGCAAAAGAATGAAACTAGACCACTTTCTTACACCACTCACAAAAATAAATTCTAAACGGATAAAAGATCTGAATGTGAGACAGAAAACCGTCAAAATCCTAGAGGAGAAAGCAGGAAAAAGCCTCTTTGACCTAAGACGCACCAATTTCTTACGCGACACATCTCCAAAGGCAAGGGAATTAAAAGCAAAGATGAACTATTGGGACCTCATCAAGATAAAAAGCTTCTGCACAGCAAAAGAAACAACCAACAAAACGAATAGGCAACCAACGGAATGGGAAAAGATCATCGCAAATGACATATCGGATAAAGGACTAATATCTAAAATCTATAAAGAACTTACCAAACTCCACACCCGAAAAACAAACAACCCAGTAAAGAAATGGGCGGAAGATATGAATAGACACTTCTCCAAAGAGGACATTCAGATGGCCAACAGACACATGAGACGATGCTCAATGTCACTCATCATCAGGGAAATACAAATCAAAACCACACTGAGATACCACCTCACACCAGTCAGAGTGGCTAAAATGAAGAAATCAGGAAACTATAGATGCTGGCGAGGATGTGGAGAAGTAGGCACCCTCCTACACTGTTGGTGGGAATGCAAACTGGTGCAGCCACTCTGGAAAACGGTGTGGAGGTTCCTCAAGAAAATGAAAATAGAGCTACCCTATGATCCAGCAATAGCCCTGCTAGGAATTTACCCAAGAGACACAGGAATGCTGATGCATAGGAGCACGTGTACCCCAATGTTCATAGCAGCACTTTCGACAATAGCCAAATCATGGAAAGAGACCAAGTGCCCATCAACTGACGAATGAATAAAGAAGTTATGGTACTTATATACAATGGACTACTACGTGGCAATGAGAAAAAATGAAATCTGGCCATGTGTGGCAACATGGATGGAACTGGAGGGTATTATGTTAAGTGAAATAAGTCAGTCAGAAAAAGACAGATACCATATGTTTCCACGAATTGGTGGACTTTGTGAGACTAAGCAAAAACCAGGGGGAGGGGAAGAGGGGAAAGGAAAAAAAAGTCACAGAGAGGGAGGGAGATAAAACATAAGAGACTCTCAAAGACTAAGAACAAACTGAGGGTGAGGGGGATGAGGGAGGGGGGAGAGGAGGTGATGGGCATTAAAAAGGGCACATGTTGGGATGAATACTGGGTGTTATATGTAAACCAATTTGAAAATAAACTATTATAAAATTAAAAAAAAAAGGAAATGTAACCAGAAATAAGATTTCTGGATAGAATAGTATTTGTGTTTTTAATTTTTTGAGGAAACTCCTTACTTCATGTTTTCCTTTGTGTCTGAACAAATTTACATTCCCACCAACAGCACACAGGGCTCCCTTTTCGCCACATCTCACCAACGGTTGTTATCTCTTGTGTTCTTGATGATGGCCATTCCAACAGGTGTGTGGCGATGTCACATCGTGATTTTGATACACATTTCTCTGATGATGAGTGATGCTGAGCATCATCATCAGGAATAAATCCACATGAATGTGTTGAATTCTTTTAATGTGCTGTTGGATTTGATTTGTTGAGAAATTTTTAATCCATGTTCATTAGGGGTATTGGCCAGTAGTTCTAATTTTTAGTGGGATTTTTTTATGGTTTGATAATCAAGGTAATGCTAGCCTCATAGAAACAGTTTGTAAGTTTTCCTTCCATTTCTATTTTTCAGAGCAGTTTCAGAAGAATAGGTATGAGTTCATCTTTAAATGTCTGGTAGAATTCCCCTGGGAAGCCACCCTGCCTTGGACTCTTCTTTGTTGGCAGATTTTTTTATTGCTGATTTGATTTTTTTTACAGGTTATGAGTCTGTTCAAATTTTTCTATTTCTTCCTGTTTCTGGTTTGGTGGTTTATATATTTCTGGAATTTATCCATTTCTTTTAGTATGTCCCTTTCTTGACATATAATTGCCCATACTATTGTCTCTTAATTATTTGTATTTCTGCAGTGTTGGTTGTGATCTTTCCCCTCTCATTCATGATTTAACTTATGTGAGTTTTTTCTATTTTCCTTTTTTTAAGTCTGGCAATGGATTTGTCAATAAAATATTAGAGCAGAAATAAATGATATAGAAAGAAAACTAGGAGAACAGATCCGCGAAATGATTCCAGGTTACAGTTCATTATTAATAGTACTTCCTTGTACTCTCACTGAGTCAGAAGACACACACCGATGATCTTTGAAAGGAACATTAAGGAATTTATCTGTATGTTTTGTCCTTATTTTTATTTTAAGATTTAATGATAAATTCCTTAATTAAAAAATGAAACACTGCACACCTGTTTGTTAAACAAGAGTCACAGTGTATCTTACAAGAAGCAATCATGTCTCCATAATTGAAGTTGATACGTGATTGTATTAAAGTTTCTGGCCCCACGTGGAATGCACAGTGCAGCCCAGCTGCTGACTGAGACATGGACTAATGTGGCAGAGAGTGATGAAATGCTTCTCAGGTGATGCTGTAATAGAAAGTCCATTGATGAGTGGCTGCCATGCAATTTTATAATTATTGATTTGAACAAATGAGTTTATGTTTTTACATATTTTATTAATAAGTTAGTATTTTGGTATGTACCAACAACAGTGGAACTATTTTTAATGCATTTTCACAAACAGTACACTTAATGGTGCTAATAGACAAGTAAATTTGTTGCCTAACATCATTATATTGAATATCAGAACATGATGTGTTCTGCAAGAAGATCTCACATGAGATTTGGGGAAATAGGAGACAAGACTGAGTTACTAGCGAAAACCCTATAAACCGTCTCTAACTGTGAAATAATTTCAGCTGTCACTTGGAGGCAAAAATGCCCCTGACTAGATTGCCTAATGCCCCCTTTACGTCCTTATTCCTCAGGGTGTAGATAAAAGGGTTCAGCACAGGGGTCACCACTCCATAGAAGAGTGCCATGAACTTGGGCTGGTCTCTTGAGATGGAGGAGGGAGGCTGAAGGTACATGCTAATGGCTGGACCATAAAACAAGAAAACTACAATGAGATGGGAGGAACATGTCCCAAAGGCCTTTTTCCTTCCCTCAGAAGACTTGATTTTAAATACAGCATGTCCGATGCACGCATAGGAAGCAAGAATTAAGCATAGTGGAACAGCTAACATAAAAATACACACCACAGAGAGTGTGAGCTCATTAGCAGCCTTTTCTCCACAGGCAGCCTTTATCAGAACAGGAATCTCACACAGCAAGTGGTCCAATTTATTGAGGCCGCACAGCGGTAACTGTAAGGTAGCAGTGGCCTCCGAGACAGCATAGGTGATTCCAGTCAACCACACAATGGATACCAGCAGGATGCAGATGCGTGGGTTCATGATGAGGGTGTAGTGTAGAGGCTTGCAGATAGCCATGTAGCGATCAAAAGACATAATAGCCAGAAGCAGACATTCTGTGCCCCCCATCGTGTGGAAGAAATAAAGCTGAGCCGCACACCCCACATAGCTGATGGTCTTCTTGGTGCTTCCCAGGTTAAACAGCATCTGAGGGACGATGCTTGTGGTGTAGCACATGTCCAGGAAGGAGAGGTTGGTGAGGAAGAAATACATGGGGCTGTGCAGACGGGCATCTAACTTGGACACCAGAATGATGGCCATGTTTCCTACCATGGCCATGGGGTATGTTATGAGAAGAATAGCAAATAGAGGAAGCTCCAGCCAAGGACGGTCTGCAAAGCCCAGTAGAACAAACTCTTCCGGATGGCTGCTGTTCATTGTGCTGCCGTCTTCACCTTATTTTACCTATAGCAGGGAAGTGGCAGAAAAGGTAGGAAGGGTTAGGAGAAGTGCATCTGCCATCCACTCACAGAAGATGGGTTACAGTCGCTTGTGGGGGAAATAATAGAAACTGGCACCCAGTGACTTACTTTCCTTTGGTACAAAATAGAGGTGATGACTTTAGAGGTTAGAGAAGTAACCTGAGTATTCTGGAACTGAATGTAGAACAAGGATGATGGTAACTATCCCCTCGTGTTACAGGGAGAGTTAAATGCAAAATGTAAGCATCTTGTATTTCAGAAACTCCAAAGCAGGATTTTTCAAACTTGGCTTGCTTAAAACTCTTCTGAGGAGGCCATTAAAATGCAGTTTATTGGTTTCTGTCTCTGGGTGTCTGATAGAGTGGATGTGGCATGGACCCAAGAGACACAGATGCAAGGGGTACTGAAATGTCATGAGCAGTGAAGGCCTTGAGGTCGCTGAAGCACAAGAAGGAGAAGAGAAGCCAGAGCTCTAATACTCATCACGACAGCCTTGTTCAGACTCAACTAGTTCTGAATAGTTATATTGTCTCTATGGGGAGTAGGAAGGAAGGTTTTATTGTAGTATTGTCATATTTTGGAAGTAAGTAAGAAATGTCAGCTTCCTGAAGTATGAACTGAGAGAGATGAGCCTAGACATAGTTTCCCTGCTAAAGAATTAGTTATTGGATGTATATTTTCTTGCCTAAGTACTTCATTCAAACTGGGTACTTCTTTTTATTAAGTTTTAATTTATCTGGTAGTGATTTTCCTTTATCAAATGGGCTTATAATTCTGTTTTTGTAGGAGTTTGGATTGTTATCAGTGATCCACTTGATTGCATGTAGCTACCAATACAACTTTTAACTCAGAGAACTGGTTTCAAGAGGAAAGTTATATTCCGATTCAGTCAGGATCAGAGGCTTGCATATATCCAGAAATTATTTTCCATATTCCTTTCCTTTTAAGATAAGAGGCACATATTAACAGCAAAATTAAGTAGCTGAGTAAGACAGTATTTTGGAGAGATTAACTAGGTAATGAATTTTTTAATTTATAGTATTCTTTCCTTTAGTGGTAAACTGTTTCACAATATTTACAATCTTCTGTAAGATAAGATAGATCATGATTATGGTTATGATGCGCCCCACTGACAAATTCTAGGTTACCCTGAATTAGTGGCTTCAGGGTAACATCACATTCGTATGGTTACAAAGTACAGTTTTCACATTCTGTATTTCACTAAATCCTTCAAGCCATCCTGTGAGGTGTCACACAAAACTCACAGCTTGAGAGTTTGTGTGGAGGTGCTAGCTGGGAAAACAGCTACTCATATACCCTTAACAGAAGAACGGTCCTCCTCTATAGGGGAAGACCAACCTCGTTGGCCCAGCACACAGCTCCAGGAGGGATGCACATGGAGTGGCGTGAGAGGAGGGGGACGCCTGCCTACCCAGCCAGATCAGCCGAATCTACCCTGGCGATTGATGGGGTGACAGATGTTGCAGCCAGGTCACCCTGCGCTTGTTGTGAGGAGCACTTAATGTCATATAGAAGTGATGAATCACACCTGAAACAAATATCACACTGTTCGTTAACTCTCCTGGAATTTAAATAATAATAAAAAAAGACTCATGGCTAAGATGTGAATGTTGTCGTTTGATTACAAACTATCCCTAGGTCAGAAGTGCACAGATAACAATAAAGTAATAATAATTCCAACTAATTCTTAAAGAGACCTGTTTACCGAAAACTCCAGTAAGCATTTTGCCTCCTTTAAATCATTGAGTACTCCTTCCCAGACCTTGTGAGAAAAGAAATTTTAGAATCCATTTTAGAATGTTGTTTATTGTTCATTTAGGTTACTGTTAATTATTCAACGAAAGATTGTCTGTTCATAACTAGGGAGGTTCTAAAGATCAAAAAGCAATCAATTCCTTAAACGATGTAGGGAGATAATGAAACTATGAGTTCAGAGTTTCAAGATTCCAAAGAAAGCATTTGTAGTCTAGAGATGTTTCCTAAAAGATGTTTCTCCTACACCTTATTTGACCTTGACATTTTCAAGATGTGGTATGAGTGCATTGTGTTAAGAACACATGTTGGCCTAAGTTGTTTTTCGGGTGAAAACCCTATGTTTTAGATGGGATATGACATAAAAGCATGGTATGAATTAATTTCAGTTTTTAAAATAAATACTCTAAAACTGTGATCCACTCACATTATTAAATAATTGCACATTAAGATCCTTATTTTCTACTCATGGCTATACCCACCTTTTAGATTTTTGTCATAGAATATTGTTCAGTTTTTTAAGAAGTAATTTCAGCTTGAGCCTCCATGAATTCTTCCAGAGTTAATTCTATCTATCCTTAAGGAGTCAAGTATGCTTACAACAATTTTGCTAAATTCATGTTATTTGGGATTTTGTTCACATTTCTCATCTCAGAGGCTAGTGTTGTTTGTGATGGTGACCAGCCCAGGGCCTCCTTTATTTCTTTAGATAATTCCCTTGGGATACAACGGAATGTCCTAATGAATGAATTCACTCTTGATTGAACTTTACAATTTTATCCTGGATTTATCGTCTTATCAAGTCATTCTCATAGTGCTTCATTATTGTTAGCTCTTGGATCCATGAGTTTTGGATCTTCTAACTTCCATTGACTTTTAATGACTGTTTACTGTCTAGAGGTCTATTTATCGATGGATGCTTAAAATCACATTAATGAAGTGCCAGACTTCATTCTATTTGACATCTCCTTTGCATATTCAGTCACATTTTCATCCTAGTTTATTTTATCCATACATCGTCTTCATCACACACTGTTGGTATAAGAGAGACTCTAAGAGGGATCTATTACCAGAGAAATCTACTTGCATTCTAGGGCCACGAAATTAGATATTTCCAAAGTCTAGAAAAGATTTCCCGAAATGAAATGCTTTCTCTTTACTCTGTGTATTAGGTACTGTGATGTACATACATTCCCACCATCCCTCAGAATGGGCACTTTAAAACACGTGTCTCTCTACTCACCTTCTTTTGAGAAATAGCCCTTGATAAAAAGGAATTTTGGAGGAATACATGAATTTCCAAACTTTCAAAGAAGGACAAAGAAACACAGATCAGTATCTAAAAATTGGCTTCAGAAATGTTTGTTTTTCATATGCAGCAATGCTGCCAAAGAGAAAAAATCTGTGTTAGGAAGACAGCAGTACATAATATGGAGAATGCATTCTGGGTGTGTTATTTATAGTATGTGCTCCAGACGCTTGGGCATTGTTTTCAAACAGGCCATTTATGTTTATCCCAGATGAGCTAAGAGAGAAAGTTGCTTGGGAGAGGTTGCCGTGGAAACTCTTCTGATTATAGTTAATTACCTAGTGAACTGAGGGAGGTAGAAAGGCCCAGTCGTTATTAGATCTGTTTTAAAATAAATTCATTTAATTTCCCAACATGAACACTAATTTTGAAAAGGATACAATTGGAATAAAGCTAGTTTGAAGAAATGATTCTGGAGAATTTAAGTGACAGTTTCTTTAGCATCTATGTTCATTTATAGAATAGCCCTCATTGATTTTTTAAACATACAAGAGTTGTCCAAATTTTTGTTTAAATTCAAGTTAGTAAACACACAGTGTAATATTGTTTCCGGTATAGAGTGTAGTGATTCGTCACTGACATACAATGCCCAATGCTAATCACAACATGTGCCCTCTTTGATACCTATCACCTGTGTCATCCATCCCTCACTGGCTAATAACCATTTGTTCCCTAAACTTAAGAGTCTGTTTCTTAGTTTGACTCTCTCTCTCTCCCTCCTCATGTTCATTTCTTTTGTTTCTAAAAAAAATATGACAAATCATATATTTGTCTTTCTCTGATTGATGTAATTTAGCTTAGCATAACACATTCTAGCTCTATTCACATCATTGCAAATGGCAAGATTTAATTCTTTTTGGTGGTGGAGTAATATTCCATTTTATGTATGTGTATGTATATGCATATACATACACACTACATTTTCTACATTGTATGTATATGTATTTAATGTATATGTATGTGTATATATATATGTACATGTGTATATATATATACACACACTACATTTTCTTTATTCATTCATCAGTTGATGGGCACTTTGGATGTTACCATTGTTAGGCTATTGTTGACAATCCTGCTATAGACATTGGGGTGCATATATTCCTTTGAATTAGTATTCTTGTGTTCATGGTTAAACACCTACTAGTGCAATTCCTGGATCAAAGGGTAGTTCTATTTTTAAGTTTTCGAGAACCTGCATACTATTGTCCAGTCTGGCTGCCCCAGTTTGCATTCCCACCAATAGTGTAAGAGGGTTCCCCTTTTTCTGCATCCTCACCAACAGTTGTTATTCCCTATGTTGTTAATTTTAGCTATTTGGACTGGTATGGGGGGAAATCTGATTATAGTTTTCTTTTTATTTTTTTTGTTTTTAAAATTTATTTACATTCCAGTTAACATACAGTGCCACATTGGATTCAGGAGTAGAATTCAGTGATGCATCACTTACATACAACACCCAGTGCTCATCACTAGTGTCCTCTTTAGCACTCATCACCCATCTAGCCTGTCCCCCACCCGCCTCCCCCCATCAACCCTCAGTATATTCTCCATCATTAAAAGTCTCCTGTGGTTTGTTGCACTCTCTTCTCCTCTCCGCCCCCTGCCTTCCCATATGTTCATCTCTTTTGTTTCCTGAATTCTACAATGGGTGAAATCATATGGTATTTTTCTTTTCTCTGACTTATTTTGCTTAACATAACACATTCTAGCTCCTTCCATATCAGTGTAAATGGCAAGATTTCATTCCTTTTGATGGCTGAGTAATTTTCCATTGCATCATAAATAGTCATTTCTTTATCCATCCACCAGTCGATGGACATTAGGGCTCTCTCTAGTTTGGCTATTGTTGATAGCGCTGCTATAAACATGGGGCTGCATGTGCCCTTTCAAATCCGTATCTTTTTTTATCCTTTGGGTAAATACCTATTAGTGAAAATGCTGCATTGGAAGGTATTTTCCTCTTAGGTTTTTGAGGCACCTCTTTACTGTTTTCCAGACTGTCTGCACCAGTGTGCATTCCCACCAACAGTGCAAAAGCGTTCCCCTTTCTCTGCATCCTCGCCAGCCTGTTTCCTCAGTTGTTAATTTTAGACATTCTGCAGGTGTGAGGTGGTATCTCTTCGTGGTTTTCATTTGTGTATCCCTGATTATGAGTGATGTTGAGCATCTTTTTATGTGTCTGTTAGCCATCTGGATGTCTTCTTTAGAAAGGTGTCTATTCATGTCTTCTGCCCATTTCTTAACTGGATTATTTGTTTTTTTTTGTGTGTTGAGTTTGATAAGTTCTTTATAGATTTTGGATAGTAACCCTTTATCAGATATGTCATGTGAAAATAGCTTCTCTCATTTCATAGGCTGCCTTTTGTTTTGTTGATTGTTTCCTTCTCTGTGCAGAGGCTTTATCTTGATGAGGTCCCAATAGTTCATTGTTGCTTCTGTTTCCCTTGCCTCTGGAGAAATGTCTAGTAAGAAGTTGTTGAGGTCAAATGCCTATGTTATTTTCTAGGATTTTGATGGTTTCCAATCACATTAAGGGCTTCCATCCTTTTTGAATTTATTTTTGTGTATGGTGTAAGAAAGTGGTCCCGGTTCATTCTTCTGCACGTTTGCTGTCCAGGTTTCCCAACACTATTTGTTGAAGAGATTGTTTTTTCCAGGGGATATTCTTTCCTGCTCTGTCAGAGATTAGTTAGCCATATATTTGCTGGACAATTTCTGAGTTCTTTATTCTATTCCATTGTTCTATGTGTCTGTTTTTGTGCCAGTACCATACTGTCTTAATGATTACAGCTTTATAATAAAGCTAGAAGTCAGGAATTGTGGTGTCTATAGGTTTTTTATGTTTGTTTTTCAGCATTACTTTTTCTCTCTGGGGTCTTTTTTGACTCCATATAAGTCCATTGTTTGTTCTAGCTCTGTGAAGAATACTTGTGTTATATTGACAGAGATTGCATTGAGTGTGTAGATTGCTTTGGGAAGTATAGAAATTTTACCATTATTTGTTATTCTGAATAATTAGCATTGGATGTTTTTCCATTATTTTGTGTCTTCTTCAATTTCTTTCATAAATGGTCTATAGTTTTCAGTGTACAGATCTTTTACCTCTTTGGTTATTTCTTCCTAAGTATCTTATGGTTCTTGGTGCAGTTGTAAATGGGGCTGATTCCTTGATATCTACTTCTGCATCATTATTGATGTATAGAAATGCTATCAATTTCTGTACATTGATTTCATATCCTATGACTTTGCTGAATTCCTGTTCTAGTGGTTTTTGGTGGAGTCCTTTGGGTTTTCCATGTGGAGTATTATGTCATCTGTGAAGAGTGAAATTTTGACTTCTTCCTTTACAACTAGTATACTTTTTCTTTCTTTTTATTGTCTGATTTCTGAGGCTAGGACTTCCAGTACTATGTCGAACAACAGTGGTGAGAGTGGACATCCTTGTGTTCCACAAGGGGAAAGCTTTCAGTTTCCCTCCACTGAGAATGATATTAGTGGTGGGTCTTTTGTCTATGGCTAATGATGTTGAGATGTATTCTTTCTATACCTACTTTCTTGAGAGGTTTTTTTTTAATCAAGAAGGATGCTGTTTTGTCAAATGCTTTTTCTGCATATATTGAGAGGACCATGTGGTTCTTGTTTTTTCTTTTATTGATGTGATGTATCACGTTGATTAATTTGTGGATATTCAACCACCATTCCAGCCCAGTAATAAATCTCACTTGATCATGGTGAATAAGTCTTTTAATGTACTTTTGCATTCGATTTGCTAGTATCTTGTTCGATATTTGCATCCGTGTTCATCACGGAAATTGGTGTGTAATTCTCCTTTTTGGTGGGGTCTTTGTTGGATTTTGGAATCCAGGTAGTGCTGGCCTTGTAGACTGAGTTTGTAAATTTTCCTTTCATTTCTATTTTTTGGAGCAGCTTCAAAGGAAATGGTTTTATGTTTCTTTAAGTGTTTGGTTGAATTCTCCTGGGAAGCCACTGGGCCCTGAACTGTTATTTTTTTAGGAGAAGTTTGAACACTGATTTGATTTCTTTAAATCAGTTCAAATTTTCTTCTATTTCTTTCTATTTCTTCCTGTTTCAATTTTAGTTGCTTATATGTTTCTAGGAATTTAACCATTTCCTCCAGATTACCCAATTCATTGACATACAATTGCTCATACTATTCTCTTATTATTCTTTGCATTTCTGTGGTGCTGGTTGTGATCTCTCCTCTTTCACTTGTGATTTTATTTTTTGGGATTCTTTCCTTTTTTTAAAAGATAAATCTTTTTTTTTTTTTCCTTTTTGGGCTTCTTCAGCAGGTGACTTATATTTATTTATTTATTTATTTTTTAAATTTTATAATAGTTTATTTTCAAATTGGTTTACATATAACACCCAGTGTTCATCCCAACATGTGCCCTTTTTAATGCCCATCACCCCCTCTCCCCCCTCCCTCATCCCCCTTACCCTCAGTTTTTTTCTTAGTCTTTGAGAGTCTCTTATGTTTTATCTCCCTCCCTCTCTGTGTCTTTTTTTCCTTTCCCCTCTTCCCCTCCCCCTGGTTTTTGCTTAGTCTCACAAAGTCCACCTATTCGTGGAAACATATGGTATCTGTCTTTTTCTGACTGACTTATTTCACTTAACATAATACCCTCCAGTTCCATCCATCTGGCTACACATGGCCAGATTTCATGATTTGAAATCATTTGAAAATCAATGATTTTTTTCTCATTGCCATGTAGTAGTCCATTGTATATAAGTACCATAACTTCTTTATCCATTCGTCAGTTGATGGGCACTTGGTCTCTTTCCATGCTTTGGCTATTGTCGAAAGTGCTGCTATGAACATTGGGGTACACGTGCTCCTATGCATCAGCATTCCTGTGTCTCTTGGGTAGATTCCTAGCAGGGCTATTGCTGGATCATAGGGTAGCTCTATTTTCTGGCTAGGGGTCTATCAATTTTTTTTAACGCTTTCGAAGAACCAGGTCCCAGTTTTGTTGTTCTGTCTGCTGGTTTTTTTTGTTTGTTTTTTGTTTTTTGTTTGTTTTTGTATTTCTATGTCATTCATTTCTAATCTTTACTATATCCCTTCTTCTGCTGGTTTGGGCTTCTATGTGCTGTTCTTTTTCCATTTCCTTTAGGTGTAAGGTTAGAGTGTGTATTTGAGACATTTCCTTTGTTAGGAAAGTGGATTGTTCCACCCTTCCCTCTTGTGGCCTTTGCTGCACAGCAGAGTTTTTGGAGTGTCATGTTTTCATTTTCATTGGCTTCCATGTACTTTTTATTTCCTCTTTAATTTCTTGGTTAACCCAGTAATTCTTTAGCTAGATGTCCTTTAAGCTTCACATATTAGTGGTCTTTCCAGTTTTCTCTCTTGTGGTCGACCTCAAGTTTCATAGCATTGAGGTCCAAATAATCTGCAGGTATGATCTCGATATTTTTGTTCTTGTCGAGGGCTGATTTGTGACACAGTATTTAATCTATTCTGGAGAATGTTCCATGTCCACTTGAGAAGAATGTATATTTTGGTGCTTTAGGATGAAATGCTTGGAATATATCTGTTAAATCCACCTGGTCCAGCGTGTCATTCAAAGACAGAGAGGGAGGGAGATAAAACATAAGAGACTTTCAAAGACTAAGAAAAAACTGAGGGTGTGGGGGATGAGGGAAGGGGGAGAGGGGGTGATGGGCATTAAAAAGGGCACATGTTGGGATGAACACTGGATGTTATATGTAAACCAATTTGAAAATAAACTATTATAAAATTAAAAAAAAAAAGACATTGTTTCTTTGTTGATTTTCTGCTTAGATGATCTGTCCATGGCTCTAAGTGGAATGTTGAAGTCTCCTACTTTTATGGCTTTGTTGTCAATGATTTTATTTATGTTTGTGATTAATTCATCTATATATTTGAGTGCTGTCATGTTGGGGTCATATATATTTACAATTTTTAAGTCGTGGTAGATAGATACTTATTTATGATATAATGCCCTTCTTCATCTCTTATTACAATCTTTATTGTAAAATGTAGTTCGTATGATAAGTATGGCCACTCTGACTTTCTTTTGGCATTAATTGAAGGAGGGGGGAGAGGGGGTGATGGGCATTAAAAAGGGCACATGTTGGGATGAACACTGGGTGTTATATGTAAACCAATTTGAAAATAAACTATTATAAAATTAAAAAAAAAAGAATGATAGATGTTTTCCATCCCTTTACTTTCAATCTGCTGGTTTATGTAGGTCTAAAATAAGTCTCTGGTAGACAGCGTAGAGATGGTTCTTGCATTTTTAATACTTTCTGATAGCTTATGTCTTTTGATTGGAGCATTTAGTCCATTTATATTGAGTGATTATTGAGAGATACAAATTTCGTGCCATTGTGTTTCCTATAGAGTTGGTGTATCTGGTGATGTTCTCTGGTCCTTTCTAATCTTTGTTGTTTTTGGTCTTTTTACATTTTGTTTTGTTTTGTTTCTACTCAGAGTCCCCCTTAAAGTTTCTTGCAGGGCTGATTTAGTTGTCATGAACTCTTTTAATTTTTGCTTATCTGGGGAAGTCTTTATCTCTCTTTCTATTCTGAATGACAGCCTTGCTGGAAAAAGGCTTGGATGCATATTTTCCCAGTTCAGCATGTTCAATATATCCTGCCACTCCGTTCTGGCCTGCCAAGTTTCTGTGGATAGGTCTGCTGCGAATGAGAGTTCTCTGTGCTTCCTGGATTTTGATATCTGTGTCCTTCCACAGATTAAGAACATTTTCTGCTATAATTTGATCACATAAACATATTGCTCCTTTTCCTCTTCATTTCATCTTCTGGGACTCCTATAATTCAGATGTTATTCCTTTTTAATATGTCATTGAATTCTCTAAGTCTTGTATTGTGATGTTTTGCCTTTGTTTCCTTCTTTTTTTCTCCATTATTATCCATAATTTTATCTTCTATATCACTGATTTGCATTGCCCATCCTTACCATCATGGCATCCATTTGAGATTGCATCTCAGTTATAGCATTTTAAATTTTTGCTTGACTAGATTTCGGCTCTTCTGTCTCTGCAGAAAGGGGTTTTTTGGTGTCTTGTACGCTTTTTTCAAGCCCAGCTTGTATTCTTATAATCATGGTTTTAAATTCTAGTTCAGATATCTTACTTATATCTGTGTTGATTTACTCTCTGGCTATCAGTTATTCCTGTTTTTCTTTTGGGGTGAATTCCTCCATCTTGTCAATTCGGAGGAAGGAAAAAATCATAAAATAAAAATTAAAAATTAAGAAATTAAAACCAAAACCAAGCCAAACCAAACCTAACTAATCAAATAAAGGAAGGTAGCTCCTATGTGTGATTTGGTCTGCTTGTTGCGAGATGCTTGATAGAAAAGAGAAAAACGAGAATGGAAAAATAAGTTTAAAAAGTTAAAAATTAAAATTATTTTAAACAATAATGTAGAATAAAAGAAAATATAATAAAATATTTCGTCTTTCTTTATTCAAGAGAGAGAAAGAAAAGAAAGAAAAAAGAAACCAACATAAGAAAAACAGAAGTAAAGGAACAAACAAACGAACAAGAGAATGAAATCTTAATGAAGCTAGATTCAGTTTCCCCTAGAACTGAAACTTTGCTGCACACTATTGTCAATAGACTAGTGAGGAATAAGGGATTTGTGGTCTTCTGTGGGATGTGCTTAGAGGGTGCAGGTGGAGGGGGCTTGGTGTAATGGCTCTATTCTCCACTTGGTGGTGCTTCTTAGCCCCTTGGGATCAATCCCTCTGTGTACACTTACTAGAGGTGAAAATGGCTTCACCTCACTCTCTATTCTCCAGTGTGGGGATTTCCTGCCCTCACAGACACATTATCAATCACCCCTCTTTTGTCTCAGCCTCCTGTCTGCTCCCCACATTTACCTGTCTGCCTGCCACATGGTGCCTTCCTCCAGTTTTGTCTCACCCAGGGTTGTGTTTCAAAATCCCACACTTCAGAGACCCCCCTAGCTTGGACCCATGCTGATTCTTTGGGAGACGGTCTCACCAAGCAATGGCCAGGTTAGACTTCTCTCACAGAAGCGTTCATGCAGTCATGCAGCAGCAGTGGCTCAGAATTTATGGTAAATCACAACACACGGCTGGTGCCAGGTTTTGCTGCACTCTGGTGTCTTTGTTGCAATATCAGTAAATGTATCAGTTCTCTGGGGTCTTCCAGGACTTTTGGCCATGGGGAGGCCATATCGCATCTACTAAATGCACTCCAAACAGTGGAACTGCCTATTCCTGTGGCATATGGGCCTCCAAACCACACTGTCTGTTGCTGAGGATTTACCCCGCTATAATCTTGATGATTTCCCTTCTTCTGCTGGATCTAGGCTTTGTGTATTATTTTTTTCTAGCTCCTTTAGTTGTAAGGTTATGTCGTTTTTTCGAAGTTGTTCTTTCCTCTTGAGGTAGGCCTGTATTGTTATGTACTTCCCTCTTGTGACCAGTTTTGGTGCATCCCAAAGGTTTTGGGCTATCATATTTTTATTTTCATTTGTTTCCATGCATTTTTAAATTTCTTCTTTGATTTCCTGGTTGACCCATTCCTTATTTATTAGTATATTGTTTAATCTCCATGTATTTGTGGTGTTTCCAAATTTTTTCATGTGCTTGACTTCAAGCTTTATAGCATTGTGTTCAGAAAATAAGGATGGCACAATCTCAGTCTTTTTGTACTTGTTGAGGCCTGATTTGTGACCCAGCATGTGATCTATTCAGAAGGAGGTCCCATATGCACTTGAGAAGAATGTGTGTTCTGCTGCTTCAGGATGAAATGTTCTGAATAGACCTCTTAAGTCCATCTGGCACAGTGTTCCATTTTCAGTCACTATTTTCTTCTTGATTTTCAGCTTAGATGATGTGTTCATTCATAAGTGGGTTTTTAATCTCCCCTAATATTATTAGACTATTATAAATGAGTTCCTCTATGTATATTAATCTGTCATACATTGTTATTAATTGTGTTATACACTTGAATGCTGCCAGGTTGGGGGCATAGATATTTATAATTGTTATATCTTCTTATTGGATAGTCCCTTTTATTATGATGTAGTGCTCCTCTAGTTACATTCTTTGGCTTAAAACCTAGTTTGTATGATATAAGGATTGCTACTCAGACTGTCTTTTGACTTTCATTTCCACGATAAATATTTCTTCATCCCCTCAGTTTCAATCTGTAGGTGTCTTTAGGTCTAAAATGGGTCTCTTATAGCAGCATACAGATGGAGCTTGTGTTTTATTCAGTCAGACACCATAAATCTTTTGAGAGGAGCATTTAGCTCATTTACATTTTGTGTAATTATTGATAGATATGAATTTAGTGCCATATTATTACCCGTTTGTTTGTTTTTTTTCATTTTTTATGGAGATTTTCTCTGTTCTTTTCTAGTCTTTGTCACTGTCGGCCTTTCTGTCACACTCAATTAGTCCCCTTTAATTGGGGCACCTGTGTGTCGCAGTCGGTTAAGCATCTGACTTTTGCTCAGGTCAGGATCTCATGGTTCGTGAGGTCAAGACCCACATCAGGGGGCGCCTGGGTGGCTCAGTTGGTTGAGTGGCCAACTTCAGCTCGGGTCATGATCTCGCAGTTGTGAGTTCGAGCCCCGTATCGGGCTCTGTGCTGACGGCTCAGAGCCTGGAGCCTGCTTGGGAGTCTGTGTATCTCTCTCTGTCTCTGCCCTTCACCTGCTCATACTTTGTCTCTATGTCTCCCAAAAATAAAATAAAAAATGTTAAAAAAAAAAAAAAAGGACCCACATCAGGCTCTGCTGACAGCTTAGAGCCTGGAGCCTGCTTTGGATTCTATGTATCCCTTTCTCTCTGCTCCTCCCCTGCTCACACTCTGTCTCTCTCTCAAAAATGAAATAAACATAAAAAAGGAAATTAAAAAAATATTTCTGGCAGGGATGGTTTAGTGGTCACACTCTTTCCGTTTTTGATTGTCCGGGAAACTCTTTATCTCTCGTTCTGTTCTGAATGATAGTCTTGCTGGATTGAAGATTCTTGGCTGCAGATACGTCCCATCCAGCACGTTGAATATATCAGGTCACTACCTTCTGATCTATCAAGTTCCTGTGGAGAAATCTGCAGCTGTCTTATGGGTCTTCCCTTGTAAGTTACAGACTTCTTTTGTATTGCTGCTTTTAACATTTTTTTTTCCTTTAACTCTTTATTTAGGAAATTTAACTACAATATATCTTGTTTTCCTAGGTTGCTTTGTTTGTTTTTGATATGGTATTCCGGGATCTGGATGTCTGTTTTCCTCCCCAGATTAGGGACATTTTAAGCTATTATTTCTTCATATAAACCTTCTGCTCCCTATTCTCTGTCTTCATCTTTGGGACTCTATATGATACAAATGTTATTATATTGATGGAGTCACTGAGTTCCCTAAGTCCCTTCTCATGATCCATAATTCTTCTTCTTCTCATTTGTTCGCGTTCTTTATTTTCCATTGTTCTATCTTCTACATCACTTACTCATTCCTCTGCTTCTTCCATTGTTGTGGTCATTACATTCAGTCAGTTTTGAATCTCACTTATTGGATTTTTCACTTCTGACTTTTTTTAACTACTTTATCTCAGCAGTAAGGACCTCCCTGAAGTCCTATGTGATTAACCCCAAGCCCAGTGGTGCCCTTATGATTGTTGCTTTAAATTTTCCATCAGGCATATTACTTATATCTATTTTGATCAGATCGCTTGACATGACCTTTTGTTGTTCTTTTCTTTGGGATGAACTCCTCTGTCTTGGTGTTTTGTCTAAGTCTGGCTTCTGTGTTTGAGAAAATCCAGTTAGGGGCCCCTGGGTGGCTTAGTCAGTTAAGTATCTGACTTCGGCTAAGGTCATGATCTTGTGGTTTGTGAGTTCGAGCCCTGTGTCGGGCTCTGTGCTGGCAGCTCAGAGCCTGGAGCCTGCTTCAGATTCTGTGTCTCTCTCTCTCTCTGCCCCTCCCACACTCACAATCTGTTTCTTCCTCTCTCTCTCAAAAATAAGTAAACTTTAAAAAAGTTAAAAAAGAAAAGAAAATCCAGTTATATTTTCTGCCCCTGAGAGTGACATATTTTTGCAGAGAGGTCATGTAGTGTCCAGGGCCTGGCACTTCAGCGAGTGTCTCTTGTGTGCTATGTGCACTCTGCTGGTTTTGTTTTAGTGCTCTGTCCTTTAGGTTAGTCATCTGGAGAGGCTCTCCTTACCTGCAGTGTGCAATATTTGGTCCTTGGTCAGAGTGTTGTGAGTTTTAACTTGGTCTGCTTCTTAAATGAGACCTGATGATATTTTCCCTAGAACTGAAGTCTTGTTCAACTCTTTGGTCGGGACACATGGTGTGTGCAGGGTTTTCTGCTGGTCTTCTTGGGAAGGGGTCCTCTGTGCAAAGCGTTAGGCACACTTGCCCAAGGAAAGCAGTACCAACAGAGTGGAAAGGAGTGGTACTCGGTTTAAGCAGGTTAGGGAGCCCGTGTAGGCAGTGTGCTGTCTACTGCAGTGGTTTATACTGTGGGGCAGGGAAGAGAAATGGTTATCCAGCTCATTTATCCCTTGATAGGAGAGTCTATGCTTGCTGCTCTCAAGGAAGCACTCACAGAAGAGCAAATGATTTCCTCTTGTGCGTCCCAGGCATTTTTCAGATCGCTTTTTTCACATCATCTGTCTCAGGTTACTTGCCTGTCTTGAGCAGTGAAGTGCACCATAGGCGTTACCCCTGCAAGCCTGCTGACTTTAAAATTCCAAGCTTTAGGAACCTGGTGTGGTCATTGGCCCTCTGGGGAGGGTCTTACCCCATTGGAAAGGTTGCAGGTTTGACCTAGAAGAGCAGTTGCATAGGGGTGAGGGATTTGGAGCAAGAAGGCTAAACAGTCAGTGGTTTATCTGTCAGAGGTTAGCCACCCTCGGCAGGTTTCTCTGCACCTGTGCTGAGGGCTGGCTGGGGGCGGGAAATGATGCGCCTCAGCTCTTTTGTTCCTGGAGAGGCAACTCTGAGAATGCCCACCGCTCACAGAGGCACTCGAAGAAGAATGATCAGGCCATCTTCGTGCGCCTCAGGCAATCCCAGGTCGTGCTGTTTGTCTCTGAGTTGTTTGCCTGCCTTTTCTCCAGAAGTAGGACAGCACTTAGAGGGCTCTTTCCCAGCCAGGCGCATCGACGTTGACAACTCTAGTCTTTGAGAGGTACTGCTTGCAAATCTCATTAAAATCAGCTCCTCTTCCTTTCCAAGCCAATGACTTTTGGGGACATGTTCTCCTTGTGCTTATTCCTGTGTGCTTTTCTCCTTTTTGCCTTTCTCTGAGACTAGGGCTCCTCCCTTCACAGCCCCCACAATCTGTTTCTCCTCTAAACCAGGTCTCCACACTTCCTTCCTTCTTCGATATGGCCTCTTCTTTCCCTCTAGTTGTGCAGTTAGTTCTCCTAGTGCTCAGGTCAATTTCTTGGATGTTCAAAATGATTTGATATTTATGTGATATTTATGTGTTTGAGGGATGTGGCAAGCCCAGGGTCCTCTTACTATGCTGCTGTCTTCTCTTCTCTCTCTCATAAGATTTAATTATTTCTAATCCTAACAACAAAGGAGAACAAAAGTGATTTTGAGAGAAATGAAAAATACAACAATTAATCTTTCTAATGAGAAGGAATCAGTGATGTTTAAAATAAAAAGTTCTAAATGTTTAATAATTTTAGAACAAAAAGACTACATGACAAGCTTTATGCTTTTCTCTGTGTCACATAATATTATATATCTGGATAAACATTAAGTTTTAATAAAATATCTCACACATAATTCTTCAGTGAATTATTTTGAGACACAGATTCAATTTCACTCAATATCACTTAGAAATGGAATGCTTTCCCTTTGACAAACCTTCCTGTCGTTCACAATCCCACTCCTTTCCCTAAGTCACAAGGATTATATGGATGTATGGTACTCCGTGTTACACATGTGATGGATATTTTTCAACTCTCTCCTCTAACCCAGATCTACTCTTTATCCCAAATGTTGTTTCTATTCTGTGCTGTACCTCGAGGGGCTGAATCAAGAGGATTCCTTGATAACGGGCTACTGTTTGGGATCAGCCAATGGGAGGCACCTTTTGAGGCCTGGAGACAGAGAACAGCTGGGTTGGGATATCCTCCAGCCCCCTCTCAGCTGGACCAACCAGGCTGCCTGCATTTCTTGACAAAAGGCTACAACCGCTAGTGGTAGCCATGTGCCCTCCTTTCTCGTTTCCAGTACTACTTCCCCACTTTACTACTTCAGGCCTTGCATTTGTAATTTGGTACATGTATAACACACATGTAGAAATCCCTTGCTGGTGTTTCTCAGTCCTCCCACACCTTCGTACATCCTTTTGTTAAGCTTCCCTCATTTTCTCAGGTGGAGTATGCCACATATTTTTTCTGGGATGACAGTTGATATAACTTTCCATTAACTAACTTTTACTAATTATGAAAATATAATGATTATTAGTGCTCAGAAAAGGAGACAATTATCTCGTACACATTATATCACTTGATTTTTATGAACACACACACACACATAGTTTCTCATGGCAGGAAATTGGAAATTTTTTAAAAAAAGACACCTCTATGTAATATATTTTTGCAGCATTTAGTATTATGTTGTTCTTTTGTTTCATTCTTCTCACATTATTTACCAATTTCATTGGGTTTTTTTCTGACCATTTATTGTTTAAGGGTTTAATTTGCATTGTTTAATGTCCACATACTTGTATTTTTCACAATATTTTTCTTAGTGATTTCTAATTCGCTGCCATTTTGATTAGAGGATGTGTTTTATATGATTTTAGTCACTTTAAGTTTGTTCTGTGTTGTTTTATGGCCTAGTTTATGTTCTATCCTATAGAAATTCTATGAGTGCTGAGAAATATGTGTATACTACCATTGTGTGGAGTGTTCTATAGATTACTATTGTGCTTGGTTTGTTCAGAGTGTCATTCAAATATTCTATTTCCAGAATATTGACTGATTCGTCGAGTTGTTTGTCCATTCTTGAAAGTGGGTCACTGAAGATAAGTCACTATTGTGAAATTATGTTTCTCCGATCAGTTCTGTTAGGTTTTACATCATGTATTTTGGGAGTCTGTTGCTGTGTGAATATATGTTTATGATTGTTATATCTCATTGATGGATTGACCAATTTTAGCATTGTAAATTGTTTTTTATTTGTCTATAGTAATTGTGTCTCTATGTGCATATTGTCTGATCCCAGTATCGCCATTAGTGCTCTCGTTTGGTTTCTGTTTGAATGGAGCATCTTTCTCTATATTTTCGGTTTCTTTTAATCTAAAGTGAATCTCTTAAACACAGTGTGTAGTCAGTTCATGGTTCTTTAATCCATTCTGTATATCTCTTCTTTTTTTTGTAAATTAAAAGATAACTCTTCAGAAGTTTTACATTTACAGAAAGGTTGAGGAGAAAGTAGAGACTGTTCCTATAAATCGCCTTCCCCATACACAGTTTCTCCTATTATTAACATCTTGGTATTATTATTTTATTGATTTCTAGTTTAAGTCCACGGTGGCCGAGAGCACACTTGTGTGTTTTCTATTCTTTTAAATTTGTTATGGTGTATTTTATGGCCCTGAACATGACCTGTACTGGTGAATGTTCTGTGTGAACTTGAGAAAAATGTGTGTTTTGCTATTGTTGGTCTTTTGTAAGTGTCAGTTAGATCCAGTTGATTGATAGTGGTGTTCAGTTCAACTGTGTCCTTAGTGATTGTCTGCCAACTGGATCTGTGCAATTGATAGTGATTTCATCTATTTCTCCTTGCAGTTCTATCAGGGTTTTATTTTTTATTTTTTTGCCTCACATATTTTGATACCCTGCTCGGTGCATACATATTAAAGATTGTTCTATCTTTTTGACCTCTTTATTATTATTTTATGCCCCTATTAATCTTTGGTAATTTCCCCTGATGAATTTAATTTGTCTGAAGTTAATATAGCTACTCCAGCCATCTTCAGATTAGTTTTAGCATGGTATATTTTTTGATTCATTTACCTTTAATATAGTTGAGTCTTTACATTTGAGTGGGTTTCTTACAGACAATTTATAGTTTGGTCTTGTTTTTATATCTTCTTGGGGGATCCTTATCTTTTAATTGGTGTGTTGAGGCCACTGAGATTAAAATGATTATTGATATTGCTAATTAATATGTAGCTTATTAATTACTATTTTCCATTCATTGGTCTTATTTATTTCTTTTTTCCCTTGCCCACTTTGTTTTTTTTTTCTTTTCTTTCTTTCTTTTTTTTTTTTTTTGCTTTTTCTGATATCGACTGAGTATTTAGTAAGATTCTATTTTCTCTTCCCTTTTTGGATGTCAGTTATTTTTCTTTCCAATGTTTTTCTGGTTGCCCTAGAGTTTCCAAGGTACATTTACCACTAGCGTATCACACTGTATCACTTCATTGGTAGTGCGATTACCATATGGCAGAGTATTCCCAATTTTTCCATTCTATTTCATACCATTATTGTTATTATTTTACTAATCCCAAAACTATAATTACTGAATACATTGTTGCTTTTATTATTTTGAAGATACTAGTATCTGTTATGTCAATGAAGAATCAGAAGAATAAAAAACTTTATTTTAACTTCATATATTCCTTCTCTAACATTCTCCTATGCATTTAGTAAAAGTTTTTATTTAAATTTCAGTTAGATACCATCAGTGTACTTTTAGTTTCAGGTGTACAATTTAGTGATTCAGCACTTACATATAACCCCCAGTGCTCGTCATGACAAGTGCCCTCCTTAATATCCATCACGTAGCTAACCAATCTCCCCACCCACTCCTCCTCTGGTAACCACCAGTTTGTTCTCTAGTTAAGAGTCTATTTCTTTGATTGCCTCTCTTTCTATTATTTTGTCCCTTTGCTCATTTGTTTTGTTTCTTAACTTCCATATATGAATGAAATTATATGGTATTTATCTTTCTCAAACTGCTTTATTTCCTTTAGCATTTATAGTCTCTAGTTCCATCCATGTCACTGAAATGGTGAGATTTCATTCTTTTTTATGGCTGAATAATATTCGATGGTGTATATATACCACATCTTCTTTATCCACTCATGGGTTGCTTCCATAATTTGGCTATTGTAGATAATGCTGCTATACACATAGAAGTGCATGTAACCCTTTGAGCTAGCACAAGTAGTAATTTCTTTGACATCATCTGTAGCAACACTTTTCTAGATATGTCTCCTGAGTGAAGGGAAGTAAAAGTGAAAATAATCTTTTGGAATTGCATCAAAATAAAAAGCTTCTGCACAGTAAAGGAACAATCACCAAAATCAAAAGACAATGTATGTAATGGGAGAAGATGTTTGAATGTGACATATCTAATAAAAGGCTAGTATCCAAAATATGTAAAGAAATTGCACAACCCAACACCTCAAAAACAAATAATCCAACTAAAAAAAATGGGCAGAAGAAATGAACAGACACTTCTCTAAAGAAGACATCCAGATGACCAAAAGATACATGAAAAGATGGTCAACATCATTCATCGCCAGGGAAATGCAAATCAAAACTACAATGGAATATCATCTCACATTTGGAGAATGGCTAAAATCAAAACCCCAGGAAATAACAAGTGTTGGCCAGGACATACAGAAACTGGAACCTTTATGTACTATTGGCTGGAAAGCAAACTGGTACAGCCACTGTGGAAAACAGTAGGGAGGTTCCTCAGAAAGTTAAAAATAGATCTACTCTATGATCCAGCAATCACACTTCTGGGTATTTACCCCAAAACTGCAAAAAACAAAGTTTTAAAGTATTTCTTCGGGCACCTGGGTGACTCAGTCAGTTAAGTACCTAACTTTGGCTCAGGTCACGATCTCATGGTTTGTAGGTTTGAGCTCCACATCAGAGTTCACGCCAATGGTGCAAAGCCTGCTTGGGATTCTCTCACCTTCTCTCTCTATGCCCCTTCCCTGCTTGTATTCTCTCTGTCAAAATAAATAAATAGGCATCATCTGATTATTTTATTTATTATTATAGCTACATATCAAAGAGTTCCATTTTTAGATGAAATATATTTAGTAAAAAATGAAACAATATTTAAACTACACTGCAATAACTAAGTTATCATGTCCATTGTGGTAGCTACTATTATGTTTCTACTAAAATCAAGAGGAAATAACTAGCCCTCTGTATAGGGATTTCAAGTTGAAAATGTAGTAATTGACTGCTAAACATATATCCCACCTAAGGAATAAATAGTGTTGAGATTTCAGACATTTGGGAAAGTATAATGGGACTGTTGTGGGCTTTATTTCAAAACCTGAAAAACATTTTTTAAGAGGCTGTTTATTCATACACCCCAACAGTGACATTTTCTGCTTTCTTCAACTCCTTTATGTTCTATGTTCCTATTTTGGGATTCAGAGTTTTCCAATGAGTTACTTCCCAAATTGTGCTATATGTTATTTACTCTCAAAAAGAAGCTATTAAATCAGAAGGAAAGGGTTTGAGAAGTGTTAAACATAGTTAGTGGTGTACTTTAGAGTCATCACACATTTGAATGTGTTAATTTCCTCCTCACACTCCAAAACTCCAAGAATAATATATGGCTTTCCCAAATTTGTTTAAATATGAATTGCTTTTTAAAACTCCTGTTAAGATCTACTCCAGCAGTGCCATAAGACAGTTTAAGAAACATTGCCTTAAAAATCAGCTACTAACCACATCTATGAAACTTATTGTTTAGTACATGACACATTTTTATATGAGTATGTGATAGAGGTTTTAACCATGGGCAACACTTTTCATTAATTTAAAAACATTTATTTAGAGCCTATTCCTTAGCTCCTATTGTGCTAACCTCTTAGGTTACCAAGTGAGATAAAAAGACCTCATTGGGCTTTTCCTCTTTCTTTCTTTGTTTCTTTCTTTGTTTCTTTCTTTGTTTCTTTCTTTGTTTCTTTCTTTGTTTCTTTCTTTCTTTCTTTCTTCCTTCCTTCCTTCCTTCCTTCCTTCCTTCCTTCCTTCTTTCTTTCTTTCTTTCTTTCTTTCTTTCTTTCTTTCTTTCTTTCTTCCTTCCTTCCTTCCTTCCTTCCGCCCTCCCTCTCTCTCTCTTTCTCTCTCTTTCTGCCTTCCTTCTTTCCTTCCTTCCTTCCTTCCTTCCTTCCTTCCTTCCTTCCTTCCTTCCATCCTTCCTTCCTTCCTTTTTTGAGAAAGAAGTAGACGTTCAAAGTAATGTGAAGTTTCAAGTGATCAGTACTATGAAAGAGGTGCACATAGTAACACAGAAGATCTTGTTTTTTAACAGACAAGTGGTCATGCCAGGGAATCAGCCTGCTCTGAAAGAATGTACTTCCTTGAGTCCAACAACAGCAGAATCATAGTGTCCTTCCATTCATGTCTACAAAGAAAAGTTTATTGTAATGCATAGAACAGAAATTAAACAGTGAATCAATTTATTATAATTAATTAATTAGTGATTGTAATCATTATATATTTCTATATTAGAGGCTTGTACAATATGAGTCAGTGGATTTTGTTCTTGCCATTTGAAAGGGAATGGTGGAAACACATAATGAATGGCATCAGGATGGGTAGATGTATGAATACATTACATAAAAGTACTTATTTGTTAGAAAAATATTACATATTTACCGCAAACATTAGTTGAAAAATGAGAGTTTTGCAAGGGTGGGGAGTAAAGTGGTATGAAAAAAATGACAGACTTATAATGAATTAATATTACTGATAAAATCAATAGAATTCCCCCTCCCACATTATCATATATCTTTTTGCTTCATTACCTCTGTCCCAGAATTGATTATGTGATAGCCAATTTATTTTCCATCCCTCCCACATTATCTTCCACCTTCCCCATTTTCATTCTTCCAACGTCTAACACTCTGATTCCTAAGTGATTTAACTAGTCATCCTTTGAGTACCTACAAATACACATAATAGTCTCATGCTAGGTAAATTAACTCCCCAGTGAAGGCTACATGACTGTCAGCACAAGAAGGCTGCACAGAAGTCTCTCAAGATTTGAGTCCTCAATATTTTCCTTTGGAAACCTGAAAATAGTTACGTAAGTCAAATAACTCAAAAGGAAGGGATTCCATGGAGACATATAGGAAAGTAAGAGTCTGATATTATTTTTGAATTGTGTTATTTATGAAGGATCGAACAGTGAAAATGTGGTTGAGAGGGTCAGGTATGGGATATGAAATATTATCCAATTTGGTCTTGATGATAGTTCCTAAAAAGAGTTGATAGACACCGTTGGTGGCAATAAAAATTGGTGCAGCCACTATGGACAACAATATTTTTAATTAAAAATTAAAAATAGAAATACTTTACAACCCAGTAATTCCAATTATAGGTATTTATCTAAAGAAAACACCCCACTAATTCAAAAAGATATTCGCACCCCTATCTTAATCTTTATTACAGCATTATTTACAATAGCTATGACATGGAAGCAACCCAAGTGTTTAATCAATAGATGAGTAGAGAGATAAAGAAGAAGTGATATGCATATACAATGGGATACTACTTAACCATAAAAAGGAATGACATCTTTCCGGTGACAACAGCATGGATGGACTTAGAGGGTATTATGCTAAGTGACATAAGTCAGGCAGAAAAAGACAAATACCATATGATTTTACTTATATGTAGAAGATAAAACTAGTGAACAAACAAACGACAGCAACAAAACAAGAAATAGACCCATAAATACAGAGAACACACTGGTAGTTGCCAAAGAGGTGCAGATCTGAGGGCAGACAAGTTAAATGAAGGAGATTAAGAGGTACGAACTTCTATTTATAGAATAAGCAAGTCAAAATGATAAAAAGTAGGGCATAGGGAACACTGTCAATAATATTTTAATAATATTCTAGGGTGAAGATGGTGACTACACTTACCATGGTGAGCATTTGGTAAGGTATATGATTTTTAAATCACTATGTTGTATACCTGAAACTAATACAACACTGTATATCAATTATACTTCAATAAATATAAAATTAAAGAGTTTATTAGCATATTATACCCATAATATATTCATAATAGCAAGATGGTAAACTATGGTCTATATTACTTGCATTATATTTGTAACATTACACATAAATTGATATGATTTGATTTGTTTGGTTGATGGTGAATGAGTCAGGCAGTGGGCATTTATTTACTGCTCACTTTTCAGATTCCTACTCAGCGATGGACTCAGAGGACTTAATGACAGGGATTCACTGTCACACAAATTGTAAGAAAATGGGATTAAGGTTCACATTGCAAAATGAGGGCCAATAAATTATAATACTATGGTGAATAAATGTACTTGTAAATTGGTTATTTACTGAAGGATGCTAACTATTTTGAAGGAGGGTACATTGAGAGGTAATTTAGAGTAGGAGCTGTTTGGAGTCCTACATGGAGAGGGTGGAGTATAAAATCACGGCGCTTATTCTCTTTCCTGACGGCTCAGTGGGAGAAGTCTCCTTATTGCACCTTTCATGTCCTTGTTCCTCAAAGTATAGATAAAAGGGTTAAGCATAGGAGTCAGCAGACTGTAGAACAAGGCCATGAGTTTGTTCTTGTCCTGGGAGTTAGTGCCAGAAGGTTGCACATACATGCACATTACTGGCCCATAGAAGAGAGAGACAACAATAACATGGGAGCCACAGGTGTTAAAGGCCTTCTTCTTTCCTGTTGATGAACGAATTCTGAGCACTGTGGCTACAATGAACCCATAGGAGACAAGGATAAGAGACAAGGGAACCAGGGTAAAGAATGTACCCACGACAGAGAGCATAGTTACATTGAAAGTGGTGTCGACACAGGACATCTTGATCATCACTGGAATCTCACACAGGAAGTCATCCACGTTGTTATTACCACAAAGTGGCAGTTGGACAGTGAGGGATGCCTGAAGCAAGGAGTTAGCCAAGCCACTTATCCATGCCAGAGCCACTAGGGAGATACAGAGTCTCTGATGCATGATAGCCAGGTACCTCAAGGGCTTGCAGATGGCTACGTACCGATCCAAGGACATGACTGCCAAGACAATGCATTCCGTGGCCCCCAAGAAGTGAAACACATAGAACTGGGCTACACAGCCTCCATAGCTGATGGACTTATCTGGGCCCCAGAGGTTCAGCAGCAGCTGAGGGATGGTGGTTGTGGTAAAACACAGGTCCAGGAAGGAGAGGTTGGAAAGGAAGAAGTACATGGGGCTGTCAAGATGAGGGTCCACCCTGGACACCACAATAATGGAGATGTTTCCCACTAGTGTGCATATGTAAGCCATAAGCACCATTATGAAGAGTGGCATTTCCAACCAAGGATGGTCAGAGAAACCCAAAAGGATGAAGAACTTTGGAATGCTTGCATTGCCTGGATTCATGACTGTCATTTATTTTGTTGGTGGATTCAAGTCAAAATGAGGACTTGTATTTCAGTATTGGGTTTCCTGAGGGTCAGTTTATTATTGGGATAGAGTGGACTATGAAGGGATTTTCTCTGTAGTGTTACTCTGGTGAAGTCGTTTGGTACTTTTAATCATGAAAAAATATGAGTCTTGATGCCAAACATTATTATTTTGTAGCACATCTAAAAGAAAAAGCAACAAATCTCTGTGTTTGCCTAAGAAATGCAATAGGGAAAATTTCGTTAGAAAACTTACTAGAAAAAAAAAACTTATTAGGGAAGAGGAAAGTCACCACTAGTTTTAGAGAAAAGAATAAAACAGAGGAGTGGTTCCCAGGAACCAGGCATGCTGACTTACCACATGGCTTCACTTCTTTCATCCACCATCTGCTGGCCCTGGGCCACTCTGCTTGAATTCATGATGTGATTTAGGGAAGTTCAGGACTTGCTGAGCTCAACTGGATCAGTCTGAATGCATAGACACAAGACATAGAGCTGCTTCTTGGGCCTATGCCACAAATCCTAAACTGACTTTTGCAGCACGAACCTTTTGTGATGACAGGAAACATGCAACTGAAAGGAAACGGTTCCTTGCTACAGGTTCAGTACTTGAAGAACAAGGGAAACAGTAGTTGATAGCACTGCCTGGTGATATGAGACATTCAAGGCATCAGTGCCTAAAAGAACAGTGTGATGTGGGTTCATGCTTGTCACACCCGGAGTTGAAATCTATCACAAATTGGGCAGTTCAGTGCTTCTTTGTAGATTTACTATATTTGCCTCCATTATATTTGTGAACGTATGTGTAGATGTGTGATGTGGGTTCTGATAGAAAGTGTGTGTCTTGCTATTGGCACTGTAAGAAGTGTGAAAAACGCTTGTAGTAGACAAGAAAAGAGGATATGAAGTCAGAGAACCCGGATCCTGTCAGATGGGATAGTTAACACAGAGATCTTTTATCTTTTTAAATTAAAAATTATTTATTTTTGAGAGAGAGAGAGAATGTGCAGGGGAGGGGCAGAGAGAGGGAGAGAAAGAATCTCAAGCAAGCTCCATGCTGCCAGCGCAGAGCTCCATGTGGGGCTTGATCTCATGTACACTGAGATCACTACCTGAGCGCTATTCAAGAGTTGCATGCTTAACTGACTGAGCCACCCAGGTGCCCCCAAACATAGACCTTTTATGCATTGCTTACTTACTAGCTGTGTTGTGAGGATTAATTAATCCAGTCTCTGTGACTATGCTTCATTAAGTATAATACTTAGTATTGAGGTAGTTAATTTTAGGAAGTATAGTGTCTAGTGTGATTAAAAGTCCATATCTTTTTATTAATATTTGTTCTGGTTGCATCCAAATATTAGCAGTGTACTTACCCCATCAGAAGACTCACAAAGATCGCATATTCTTCCCTTTCATTTCCCAAATCACCCCTATCATGTGGCTTGAATCCAGGGTTCATGATGTTAAGATTTTTATGCAAGTGCACATATATTTTACTTCACTGAAATGCCCACAAATGCAAACAGTATCCCTATATCATTCTTCATTGAAGGAGATATATTTTAATGTTTTAAGTTATAATTAAGTTGCATTATTAAAGATTTCACTTTATTTACATATATTTTTAGTACAGAACTTTGCATAGAGAGGTCACAACACACATAGAATTGAAAAAAGATAAAATCATGAAGCTGAATAGGTCACTTCCACCCACAAACAATACCTACCTCACATCATTGCTGCTATTTAAAGGTCGTGTTCTCTGTTCTTGCAAAATTGACTTGATCTTTCTTTCCAAAGGAACTAAATGTTAGTTAGAGATAAGGATTGAATATTCTGTCTGTGTTCAGTAGCTTCACATCATATCTTAGGTCCCTAATATAATTTGTCCTTTTGATTTGAAAGATCTCGAGTATGTTTATATGTTGAAACCAATAACATTTTTTAAAGAATGGTGGTTTCTCTTTATATTAAGCTGTGGGACATTTTCTTCATACATATAATGAACCTCAGTGGACATCTCTTGGCAAGAAACACTGTACAAATTCCCTAGTGGGAATACTACTTTCTAACCTATTTCTTGCTATGTCAAAATGGAAGGATAAATTTGGACATTTTCCTTGTGGTGAAAAATGGACTCAGGTCTAAAAGAATCCTAGAAAATTCATCTACCTAAATAATTTCATAGAAAACTTCCTTATACATCAGTGAAAATTTAAGACAATTATTTTTGTTGTCAAGAGAGAATTTTATTTATATTTTTCTCATGTTATTGTTTATTTAGATTCTTGCTATAATAGAAGTATGAATATTTCTAGTTCTATACAGAGAAGGAAGCAGTGGTCACCTTCCAGTTTGGTTTTTAAGAAACCAAAGGCCTTTTGTCTCCATAGATTTTTTCCAAAGTAGCCTAGCACAGTATAGACTTTTTACCTGACCTAATAGTGAATATATCAAAAATAGTCCCTCATTTGCATTAAACAATAAATCGTTATGTCAGGAAAAAGTTAATATATGTTATTTTATTTATTAATTCATTCAATCAATAAAAATTTGTTGAATGCTCACTATACGTCAGTCACTTTTCTTGATGCCTCAAAATATAACAGTGGACAATGGCATAAAAATTCGCCTTAATGAAACTTATATTGGAATAGAGAAATACTATATTAGTGCTTATCGTCAGTGTCTCAGTGGATTGGGCTTCAGAATAATTGAAACACTCATGAAAAAATTTATATGCTGTAAACTCATTTGTGGAAAAATTAAGCTTTGCAAGATTGTTTTTTATTTTAACTGACACACACAATATTATATTAGTTTCAGGTGTACATCATAGCGAGTCACCATCTCTGTACATGAATCTACGTTTACCACAATTGTAGTCATCATCTGTCACTATAAAACACTACTACAATACCATTGGCTATATTCCCTGTGCTGTACCTTTTAGTCTCATGAGTTGTTCATTCCATGACTGGCAGCCTGCACCTCCATCGCCCCTTGATCCATGTTTCCCATCCTCAACCCCCTCCCTGTGGTCTGATGTTTGCTCATTCCTTTTTCTTCAGGATGCACATATAAGTGAGATCATATGGTATTTGTGTTTTTCAGTCACGCTTATTTCACTTAAAATAACACCCTATATGTCCACCCATGCTGTCACAGAGGGCAAGATATTATCCTTTTTCATGGGTGATTAATAAATGATTGCACATACTTACCATATCTTCCTTGTATTTTTGTCTGGACACTTAAGTTGCTTCCACATCTTGGCTATATATAATGCTGCAATATACATAAGGTGCAAATGTCTTTTGGAATTAGTGTTTTCATTTTCTTAGGTAAATACCCATGAATAGAATTATTTTATCAGATGTTATTTCTATTTTTAGTAGCTTGAGGAAATTCCATACTGTTTTCCACAGTGGCCGCACCAATTTACATTCCCAACAACTGTGCATGAGGGTTCCTTTCCCTCCATACTCTTGCCAACACTTAGTTATTGCTTTTATTGATTTTAGCCATTGTGACAGTTGTAAAGTGATATCTCATTGTGGTTTTGGTTTGCATTTCCTTGATGATCAGTGATTTTGAGCATCTTTACATGTGTCTGGTAGCACATCTGGTGTACATCTTTCTGTAAAAAATGTCTATTCCCACTGGCTGCCTACCTTGCATAAACCAAGCCCCACCCTACTGCACTCTGGTGGGACTGCTCTTCTCAGTCACACTTGCCTCAGTCCAAGTGCAGTAAAACCCTCACCCAGAAGACCAACGAACACCTTCCCACATAATGTCTGCTGACCAAGAGTTCTACAGGGCCCAGACCTGGTGGAGGTCATGACAGGTTTCCTTTAATAACAAGACCAGAGCACACTAGTTAAAACTCACCACATTCAGGCCAAGGGGTAGAAACTGCCCTCTGCACACAGAGAGCCTCTACAGATGACTGACCTGAAAGATAGAGCAGTTAGAACACAAGAGCAGACTGCACACAGCATATACTGGAGACACATCCTAAAGCCCCAGGCTCTTCACATTATGCAACCTATTCTTCATAGGGCCATTACTCTTGGGAACAGGAAATATAACAGACTTTCCTAACACACAGAAAAAGACAGAGATCTAGGCAAAATGCCACAACAGAACATTTCATTGAAAATGAAAGAGCAAGATAAAGTTAAGGCCAGAGATCCTAGTGAAAAGATATAAGTAATATTCTCGATGGAAAATTTAAACCAGTTATCATAAGTATACTCACTGGGATTGAGAAAGGAAAGGAAGGCTTCAGGGAGTCTTTTATGCAATGATAAAACAGACAAAAACAAACAAACAACCACAACCAAGCACTCAGAAATGGAAACTCCAGTAACTGAGATTTTAAACAGATTTGATGCAACTAACACAAGGATGGAAGAAGCAGTGGAATAAATAAGTGACCTAGAAGACGAAATAATGGAAAAGAAAGAAGCTGAAGAAAAGAATAATTATGCAACATGACAATAGACTTAGTAGTAACATTTGTATTACAGGAATCCCAGAAGAAGAAAAGAGAGAAAAAGATACAGAAAAATTTGAGGAAATAATAGTTAAAAACTTTCATAATCTTGAGAAGGAAACATACATCCAAATCCAGGAAGCACAGAGAATTCCCATGAAAAACGACATAAAAAGCCTAACACCAATACATATTATAATTAAATTTTCATAACATAACAATAAAGAAAAAGTCCTAAAAGCAACAAGACAAACAGTGTCCCTAACTTACAAAGGAAGACCCATAAGGCTGGCTGCAGATATCTTCACAAAAACTTGGCAAGCCAGAAAGAATTGGCATGATATCATAAACATGGGAAAAACCTTCCACCAGGAATACTCTGTCTGGTAAATATATCATTCAGAAATGGAGAGAAAAAGATTTTCCCATAATAAAAAAAAACCTAAAGGAGCTCATGACCACTAAAAAAGTATGAAATAAATATTAAAGAGCACACTTTATGTGGGATGACCAAAAGCAATAAAGACAACAAAGGAACAGAGAAAGTCTCCAGAAGCAATGAGAAAACAGGTAATAAAATGGCACTAAATATCTACAGATTATTACACTGACAATAAATGGACTAAAATCTCCAATCAAAATAAATTCAGTGACAGAATGGATTAAAAAAATTGAGAGCCATCAATGGTGCCAACCAGAGGCTCATATTAGACCTAAAGACTCCTGCAGATTGAAAGTGAGGTGATGGAGAAACATTTATCTTGCACATGGAAGTCAAAAGAAAGCAAGCGTACCATTATCTATATCAGACAAACTAGATTTTAAACCAAAGAATGTAAGAATGAGGAGGGGAACTATATCATTAATAAAAGGGACAATCCAACAGGCAGATCTAACAATTGTAAATATTTATTCCTCCAACATGGAAGGACCCACATATATACACGATTAATAAGAAACATGAAAGAACTCGTTGATAATAATACAATAAGAGTAGGATACATTTTATTTAATAGTTTATTTTCAAATTGGTTTACCTATCACACCCAGTGTTCATCCTAACACGTGTCCTCTTTAATTCTCGTCACCCCCTCTCCCCCCTCCCTCAACCCCCTCACCCTCAGTTTGTTCTTAGTCTTTGAGAGTCTCTTATGTTTTATCTCCCTCTCTCTCTGTGTCTTTTTTTCCTTTCCCCTCTTCCCCTCCCCCATGGTTTTTGCTTAGTCTCTCAAAATCCACCTACGCGTGGAAACATGGTATCTGTCTTTTTCTGACTGACTTATTTCACTTAACATAATACCCTCCAGTTCCATCTATGTTGCTACACATGGCCAGATTTCATTTTTTCTCATTGCCACATAGTAGTCGATTGTATATATGTACCACATCTTCTTTATTCATTCGTCAGTTGATGGGCACCTGGTCTCTTTCCATGATTTGGCTATTGTCGAAAGTGCTGCTATGAACATCGGGGTACACGTGCTCCTATGCATCAGCATTCCTGTGTCTCTTGGGTAGATTCCTAGCAGTGCTATTGCTGGGTCATAGGGTAGCTCTATTTTCATTTTTTTGAGGAAACTCCACACCGTTTTCCAGAGTGGCTGCACTAGTTTGCATTCCCACCAACAGTGTAGGAGGGTGCCTGCTTCTCCACATCCCTGCCAGCATCTATAGTTTCCTGATTTATTCATTTTAGCCACTCGAACCGGTGTAAGGTGGTGTCTCAGTGTGGTTTTGATTTATGTTTCCCCAATGATGAGTGACTTAGAGCATCGTTTCATGTGTCTGTTGGCCATCTGAATGTCCTCTTTGGAGAAGTGTCTATTCATATCTTCCGCCCATTTCTTCACTGGATTATTTGTTTTTCGGGTGTGGAGTTTGGTAAGTTCTTTATAGATTTTAGATACTAGTCCTTTATCCGATATGTCATTTGCAATTATCCTTTAACATTCCGTCGGTTGTCTATTAGTTTTGTTGGTTGTTTCTTTGCCGTGCAGAAGCTTTTTATCTTGATGAGGTCCCAATAGTTCATTTTTGCTTTTAATTCCCTCGCCTTTGGAAATGTGTAGCATAGGAAATTGCTGCTGCTCAGGTCAAAGAGGTTTTTTCCTGCTTTCTCTTCTAGGATTTTGATGGTTTCCTGTCTCACATTCAGGTCCTTCATCCATTTAGAGTTTATTTTTATGAGTGGTGTAAGGAAGTGGTCTAGTTTCATTCTTCTTCATGTTGCTGTCCAGTTCTCCCAGCACCATTTGTTAAAGAGACTGTCTTTCTTCCATTGGATACTCTTGCCTGCTTTGTCAAAGATTAGTTGGCCATATGCTTGCGGGTCCATTTCTGAGTTTTCTATTCTATTCCATTGGAATATCGAATATTCCATTCCATATTTTCTGTTCTATGTATCTGTTCTTGTGCCAATACCATGCTGTCTTGATGACTACCGCTTTGTAGTAGAGGTTAAAGTCTGGGATTGTGATGTCTCCCGCTTTGGTTTTATTCTTCAGAATTACTTTGCTATTCGGGTCTTTTGTGGTTCCATACAAATTTTAGGGTTGTTTGCTCTAGCTTTGAGAAGAATGCTGGTGCAATTTTGATTGGGATTGCATTGAATGTGTAGATTGCTTTGGGTAGTATTGCCATTTTCACGATATTTATTCTTCCGATCCGTGAGCATGGGATGTTTTTCCATTTTCTTGTGTCTCCCTCAATTTCCTTCATAAGTTTTTTATAGTTTTCCGCGTAAAGGTCTTTTATATCTTTGGTTAGATTTATTCCTAGGTATTTGATGGTTTTTGGTGCAATTGTGGATGGGATTCGCTTCTTTATTTCTCTTTCTATTGCTTCATTGTTGGTGTAAAGGAATGCAACCGATTTCCGTGCGTTGATTTTGTATCCTGCAACTTTGCCAAATTCATGGATCAGTTCTATCAGGCTTTCGGTGGATTCTTTTGGGTTTTCCATGTAAAGTATCATGTCGTCTGCAAAAAGTGAAAGTTTGACTTCATCCTTGCTGATTCTGATGCCTTTTATTTTGCTTTCTTGTCTGATTGCTGATGCTAGGACCCCCAACACTATGTTAAATAGCAGTGGTGAGAGTGGACATCCCTGTCGTGTTCCTGATCTCAGGGGGAAGGCTGTCAGTTTTTCCCCATTGAGGATGATATTAGCCATGGGCTTTTCATAAATGGCTTTTATGATGCCTAATTATATTCCTTCTATCCTGTCTTTCTCAAGTGTTTTTTGTCAAATGCTTTTTCTGCATCAATTGACAGGATCACATTGTTCTTATCTTTTCTTTAGTTAATGTAATGTATCACATTGATTGATTTACAAATGTTGAACCATCCCTGCAGCCCAGGGATGAATCCTACTTGGTCGTGGTGTATCATTCTTTTTATATGATGTTGGATTCTATTTGCTAATATCTTGTTAAGAATTTTTGCATCCATGTTCATCAAGGATATCGGCCTGTAGTTCTCTTTTTTTGCTGGGTCTCTATCTGGTTTGGGAATCAAAGTGATGCTGGCTTCATAGAACGAGTCCGGGAGATTTCCTTCCATCTCATTTTTTTGGAACAGCTTAAGGAGGATAGGTATTAACTCTGTGTTAAATGTCTGGTAAAATTCCGCAGGAAGCCATCTGGCCCTGGACTTTTATTTGCTGGGAGATTTTTGATAACTGATTCAATTTCTTCACTAGTTATGGGTCTGTTCAAGTTTTCTATTTCTTCCCGTTTGAGTTTTGGTAACATGTGGCTGTTTAGGAATTTGTCCGTTTCTTCCAGGTTGTTCAATTTGATGGCATAGAATTTTTCATAATATTCTCTGATGATTGCTTGTATTTCTGAGTAATTGGTTGTAATCACTCCATTTTCGTTTGTGACTTTCTTGATTTGGTTTCTCTCTCTTTTCTTTTTGAGTAGCCTGACTAGAGGTTTATCAATTTTGTTTATTTTTTCAAAGAACCAGCTCTTGGTTTCATTGATCTGTTCCACTAGTTTTTCTGTTTCCATATGATTAATTTGTGCCCTAATCTTTGTTATTTCTCTCTTTCTGCTAGGTTTGGGCTGTCTTAGCTGTTCTGCTTCTAGTTCCTTTAGGCGTGCTGTTAGAATTTGTGTTAGGAATTTTTCTTGTTTCTTGAGATGGGCCTGGATTGCAATATATTTCCCTCTCAGAACTGCCTTTGCTGCATCCCAAAGCGTTTGGATTGTCGTATTTTCATTTTCATTTGTTTCCATGTATTTTTAAATTTCTTGTCTGATTGCTTGGTTGACCCATTCGTCTTTTAGTAGGTTGTTCTTTAGCCTCCTTGTTTGTGTGGATTTCCCAGACTTTTTCCTGTGGTTGATTTCAAGTTTCAAAGCATTGTAGTCTGAAATTGTGCATGGTATGATCTCAATTTTTAAATACTTTTCAGTGCTTCCTTGTGCCCCAAAATGTGGTCTATCTTGGAAAATGTACCATGCGCATTTGAGAAGAATGTAAATTCCTTTGCTTCTGGATGAAGGGCCCTGAAGATATTTGTCAGGCCCATCTGTTCCAACGTGTCGTTCAGGTCCATTGTTTCTATGCTGATTCTCTGTTTAGTGGCTCTATCCAGCGCTGTGACATGAGTATTAAGGTCTCCTGCAATGAGCACATTTTTATCAATAAGTTCGCTTACGTTTGTAATTAGTTGCTTTACAAATTTGGGTGCCCCAGAATTCGGCGTGTAGATATTTATAATTGTTAGCTCTTCCTGCTGGACAGTCCCCATGATTATTATATAATGCTCTTCTTCATCACTTATTACATCTTTTACTTTAAAGTCCAGTTTGTCCGATATAAGTGTGGCTACTCCCATTTTCTTCTGAGTTCCTATAGCATGGTAGATAGTTCTCCATCCCCTCACTTTCAGTCTGAAGGTGTCCTCAGGTTTAAAATGGGTCTCTTGAAGATAGCAGATAGATGGGTCTTGTTTTCTAATCCATTCTGTTACCCTGTGTCTTTTAATTGGAGCGTTTAGTCCAATTCAGCATTAATATTGAAAAATGTGGGCTTAGAGTCAAGGTGTTGTTGTCTGTAAGTTTCATGTTTGTAAGGATGTCTCTGGTGCTCTGTGTTCCTTGCAATCTTTCCTTCATAGGGTCCCCCTCAGGATCTCTTGTAAGATTGATTTATTTGTGATGTATTCCTTCAGTTTTTGTTTGTTTGGGAAGACCTTTATCTCTCCATCCATTTTGAATGACAGGCTGGCCAGGTAAAGGATTCTTGGCTGCATGTCCTTCCTGTTCATCACATTGAATATTTCCTGCCATTCCTTTCTGGCTTGCCAAGTTTCTGTGGATAAGTCTGCTACTACCCTAATGTGTCTGCCTTTGTACATGAAGGCCCGTTTATCCCTAACTGCTTTCAGGATTCTCTCTTTATCTTTGTATTTTTCCAGCTTCACGAGGATGTGTCGTGCTGGGTGTCTATTCAGGTTACGTCTGAGGGGAGTTCTCTGTGCCTCTTGGACTTCAATGCCCATTTCCTTCTTCCTGTGGGGGAAGTTCTCATCGATGATTTGTCCAGTACCCCTTCGACTCCTTTCTCTCTCTCTTCTTCCTCTGGAATTTCTATAATACGGATGTTATTCCGTTTGATTGCATCGCTCGGCTCTCGAATTCTCCTTTCCTGTTCCTGAATCAGTTTCTCTCTCTTTTTCTCTGCTTCCTCCTTTCCTTAATTTTTTCTTCTAATTCCCCTGTTCTCTCTTCTGCCTCTTCAATCCACACTGTGTCCACCTCCAATTTGTTTTGCCCCTCATTTAAAGCATTTTTTAATTCCTGTAGATCATTTTTTAGGACCTTGATCTCTGCCTCTAGGTTCCCCCTGCTTTCTTCTATTCTTTTTTCAAGCCCTGGGAGTATTTTTATGTTTATCATTCTGTATTCTTATTCTGTTAAGTTGCTTATGTCTGCTTTCATCATTTCTTGTGCTGTCACTATTTCCAGTAGAGTCTTTTGAGGGGAGTTCTTCCGTTTGGTCATTTTGGCTATGTGTGTATTGGTTTATTTCCTATTTCTCCCTGGAAAGGAAAAGGGTCAGACCGACAAACAGGAAACACAAACTCACAACCGTATTGACTAATAATACAGACAAACAAATCACAACATAAAAAAGATTAACAAATGACACTCTGGAGGCATGCATCCTGACATACCAGCTACACGATAATGATGGGATGTGTGCTCTGCAGATGGAAGAACATACATAGTGTAGTGACAGGTGTGGGGAGAAGAAGAAATTGAACTTTGACCAGGTAGAGAGATTACAAGACTTGATCTAGCCAGAGAGAAATCAGAATTAGGAAGGATGCGAGGAAAGAGAAATGAAGTTAGATTTTGCCCAGATGCACAATGTGGTCTGACTGTTCCAAAGAGAGAGATAGGAAATTAAAGTGGGAGGTGTAGAACATGCATTGAGAGGGTGGGTTAAATGTCTGTTTAAGCAAGCCAAAACCCCCAGGTGACAGGTTTAGAGGTGGGGAGAGATAGGAAGGAGAAGAGGAAGAATATATCTCAAACTAAAGAATTGACCTAGAATTGATCCTGGCAATGCTGCAGTATTTGTGTCTCCGTGGCTACCACTCCTGCAGACGGGCGTCTCCCATATGAGGAGGGGCTTTGCCTGGTGTAGGCGGGTCCCATCTCCACCGCTGGGGGGGTGGAGTCCTAGGGTTTGACTTTGTGGGAATGCGCGACCACGATGGCGCCCTCCCAGCCCCGACAGTCTCAGATCACTCCTCATGGACCCACAGTCTCAGATCACTCCACAGTTTCCATCCTCAACTGTATCCAGGTTAGTTACCAGCAGGATTCAGTTTTCTGGGTGATCGTGCCCCCAAGCTCATCTGAGTTCCTTTAACTCGCTCTGACCGCCACGCCTTATGTAAATTGAGTCTCTGACTCAGCACCTGTGTGACCACAATGGCGTCCCCCTAGCCTCTCTTCATGGACCTGGAGTCTCCGAACCCTCCTCTGTGTCCGTCCTCGACTTGGTCAAGGTGCAGGGGCAGCACGACCTGCTGGGTGTTTGTGAGACCCTGCACGCTCAGTCTTCCGCACCCAAATTATGCCTCTGCCTCAGCACCGATCCAGCGATGGCAGGCGCCCCCCGCATCAAGGACTGCGACAGCGTTGCTGGCTCCAGAGTGAAGAAAGCTCTACCAGCTCCGCCATGAGCAACGACCCTCTCTCCAAAAAGCCTTGTGGATGGGAACTGGATGATAAGCTCCCTCTCCACCTGGGTTCGAGGTACTTTCCCTGCTGCTCTTTCTCTTCCCCTTGTCTTTCGGAGGAAGGGGCCCAGGGCCCGGGCCCACTCCCCACAGTCCATACTTCCGTGGCTCTCTTTCTTTCTTCCAGATTGCACTCACTCAGTCTCCCCGGATTCTCTGGATTTCGCGTTCTCTTTCCTGTAGCCTCCAACTCCTCTTCCTGCAGATCCCTGCGATTGAGAGTTTCTCGGTCTCAGTCCCTCTCAGATTTAGAGTTGCCAGAGACCAGCGGCAGGTATTCCTACTTTTCCGCCATGTTGGCCCCCCGAGAGCAAGAGTAGGATACTTGAACACCCCCACTTATAAAAATAAACAGATCATCTAAGCTAAAAAATCAACAAGGAAACAGTTGCTTTGAATGACACGCTGGACCACATGGAGATAACAGATATGTTCAGAACATTGTATCCTAGGGCAAATCCTGGGTGGCTCAGTCGATTGAGTGTCCAACTTCGGCCACATCATAATCTCGTGATTTGTGAGTTTGAGCCCCATATCAGGCTCACTGCTGTCAGCCTGTCAGCACAGAGCCTGCTTTGGATTATCTGTGGCACTCTTTTTGTCCCTTCCTCACTTGTGCTCTCTCAAATAGAAATAAATCTCATTATTATTTTTTTAAAGAACTTTTCATACTAAAGCAGGAGAACATACATCCTTATTCAGTGCACCCGGAGCACTTTCCAGAACAGACCACATATTGGGTCATGGATGAACCCTCAACAGGTACAAAAAGATCAAGATCATACCATGCATCTTTTCTGATCATAACAAAACTTGACGTCAACCACGAAAAAAAAATAAAAAGAGAGAGAGAGAGACCACAAATACAAGGAGTTTAAACAACATAATACCCAACAATGAATGGGCCAACCAGGAAATCAAAGAAGAAATAAAAATACCTGGGAAAAAATGGAAAATCAAAACATTATGGTCCAAAACCAATGGGATACATCTAAAGCGTTATAACAGGGAAGTATGTAGCAATGCATGCCTACATTAAGAAGCAAGGAAAATCCCATATAATCAACTTAAATTTACACTTAAAGGAGCTAGAAAAGAACAACAAACAAAGCATAAAGCCAGGAAAGAAGGGAAATATTGAACATTAGGGCAGAAATAAATGATACAGAAACTAAAAAGGAGTAGATCAATAAAACCAGAAACTGGTTCTTTGAAAAATTTAATAAAATTGAAGAAACCCTAGCCAGGTTTATCAAAAAGAAAAGAGAAAGGAACCAAATAAATAAAATCATGAACAGAGGAAGAGAAATAACAATCAACACCACAGAAAAACAAATAATTTTAAGAGAATATTATAAAAAATTATACACCAATAATTTTGACAACCTGGAAGAAATGGACAAATTTCAAAAAATATACACACTACAAAAATTGAAACAGGAAAAAATAGAAAACTTAAACATACCCATAACCAGCAAAGGAACTGTATCAGTAATCAAAAATATCCCAATAAACAAAGTCCAGGGCCAGATGGCTTCACAGGTGAATTCTATAAAACATTGAAAGAAGAGTTAATACCTTGACTTCTCTAACTATCCCAAAAAAGGCAAATGGAAGTAACATTACCAAATTCATTTGTTTGAGCCCAACATTATCTTGATTCCAAAGCCAGATAAGGACCCACTAAAAAATGCAACTACAGGCAAGTGTCACTGATGAACATGGAGGCAAAAATTCTCAATAAAATACTAGCAAATCGAATCCAACAGTACATTAAAAGAATCGTTCACCATGATCAAGTGGGATTTATTCCTCAGAGGCAAAGGTGGTTCAATGTTCTGCAATCAATCAATGTGATCTACCACATTAATAAAAGAAGGGATAAGAACCATATGATCCTCCAATAGATGCAGATTTTGACAAAGTATGATATCCTCTCATGAAAAAAGTCATCAACAAAACAGGGTTGGAGGGTACATACCTCCACATACACCAATAATGAAGCAGCAGAAAGGAATCAAGGAATTCAGCCCATTTACAGTTGTACCAAAAAACATATCATACCTATGAATAAACCTAACCAAAGAGGGATAAGAACCGGACTCTGAAAACTATAAAACATTGATGAAAGAAATGGAAGAGGACACAAAGAAATGGGAAAATATCCCATGCTCATGTATTGGAAGAACAAGCATGTTAAAATGTCTATAAGACCCAAGGTAATCTACACACTTAATGTAATCCCTATTAAAATACCACAAGCATTTTTCACAGGGCTAGAATAAACAATCTAGAATTTGTATGAGACCACAAAAGATCCCAAATAACCCAAGCAATCTTGAAAAACAAAAGCAAACCAGGAGGCATCACAATTCTGAACTTCAAATTATCAGATGTTCTCATTAACAAATGGTGTTAGGAAAACTGATCAGCTACATGCAGAAGAATGAAGCTGGATGATTTTCTTTTACCAAACACAAACTCAAAATGGATAAAGATCTAAATGTGAGACTTGAAACCAAAATATCTTAGAGAAGAACACAGGCAGCAACATCTTTCTCATCCATAGCAACATTTTTCCAGATATCTCTCTGAGCAAGGTAAACAAAAGCAAAACTAAACATTGGGACTACTTCAAAATAAAAAGCTTCAGCACAGCAAAAGAAACAATGAACAAAACTAAAAGGCAACCTTCAGAATAGGAGAAGATATTTGCGAATGACATATCTGATAAAGGGTTAATATCCAAAATCTTACCAAACTCAACACCCAAAAAAATAAGGGGTGCCTGAGTGGCTCAATCGGTTGGGCAACTGAGTCATGGTTTCAACTCAGGTCATCATCTTGCAGTTCATGAGTTTGACTCCCATGTTGGGCTTCATGCTGGTGGTGCAGAGCCTGCTTGCGATTCTCTCTGCCACTCCCCTGCTCGTGATCTCTCTCTCTCTCTCAAAATAAATAAATAAACCTAAAAAAAATCCAGGTATAAAATGGTCAGAAGAAATGAATAAACACTTTTCCAAAGAAAACATCCAGGTAATTAACAAACACATAAAAAGATGTTCAGCATCACTCATCATCAGGGAAATACAAATCAAAACTGCATGAGATGCCACCTCACATGGGTAAACTTTACAACTCAGGGAAGAACAGATTGTGGCAAGGATGCAGAGAAAGGGGAATGCTCTTGCACTGCTGGTGGGAATGCAATCTGGTGCAGCCACTCTGGAAAACAGTATAGAGGTTCCTCAAAAAGTTAAAAATAGAACCACCCTATGACCCAGCAATTGCACTACTAGGTATTTATCCAAAGTTTACAAAAATACAAGTTCGAAGGAGCAGATGCATGCCAATGTTTGTAGTAGCACTATCAACAATAGCCAAACTATGGATAGAGCCCAAATGTCCACCACTGATGAATGGACAAAGAAGATATGGTATATATGTACAGTGGAATATCACTCAGCCATCAAAAAGAACGAAATCTTGAGATTTGCAGTGGCGTGGGTAGAGCTAGCATGTATTATGCTAAGCAAAATAAGTCAGTGAGATAAAGATAAATATCACATGTTTTCACTCATGTGTGGAATTTAGAAAACAAAGCAATGACCAAAGGGAATAAAAATAAAGACACTAACCAAGAAACAAACTCTCAACTATAGAGAACGAACTGATGGTTACCAGAGGGTGCGGAGATGGGTGAAATAGGTGATGGGGATTAAGGAGTGCATTTGTTTTGATGAGCACCAGGTGTTGTATGGAAGTGTCGAATCACTATATTTATTGTATACCTGAAACTAACATTACCCTATATGTTACCTAATTGTAATGTTTTTTGCTTATTTATTTATGTATTTATGTATTTATTTATTTATGTATTTTAATATAATTTATTGTCAATTTGTTTTCCATACAACACCCAGTGCTCATCCCAACAAGTGCCCTCCTCAGTGCCTGTCACCCACTCTCCTCTCTCACACTCCCATCAACCTTCAGTTTGTTCTTAATATTTAAGAGTCTCTTATGTTTTGCCTCCCTCCCTCTCTTCCCAATTGTAATTTAAATTAAAAAAACAGAAAATTAAAAAGTCTATTCAGATACTTTGTATTATTTAAAATCAGATGCTTGTTTTTGCTATTCCATTTTTGTAATCTTTTTCTTTCCAAATTTTTATTTAGAACTTTTTTTCATGTTTATTTACTTATTTATTTTAAGAGAGAGAGAGAGTGGAGGGACAGAGAGAGAATCCCAAGTAGGCTTCACGCTGTCAGCGCAGAGCCTGACATAAGGCTTGGTCTTATGAATTATGAGATCATGACCTGAGCCAATATGAAGAGTCGGACACTTAACCGATGGAGCCACCCAGACACCCCTCCAAGTTTTTGTTTAAATTCCAGTTTTGCCAACACCATATTTCAAAGAGACTGTCTTTTTCACATTGGATATTCTTTACTGCTTTGTTGAAGATTAATTAACCAGATAGTAATGGGTCTTTTCTGGGTTTTCTATTCAGTTCTATTGATCTTCGTGACTATTTTAGTGCCAGTACCATATTGGTTTGATGACTACAGCTTTGTAGTAGAACTTGAAGTTGGAATTGTGATGCCTCCAGCTTTACTTTTCCCTTTCAACATTACTTTGGCTATTCAGGGTCTTTTGGGATTGCATACCAATTTTAGGATTGTTTATTCTTGCTCTGTGAAAAATGATGTTGGTGTTCTGATAGGGATTGCTTTAAATGTGTGGATTACTTTGTGTAGTATAGACATTTTATCAATATTTGCTCTTCCAATCCATGAGCATGAAATGTATTTCCATTTCCTTGTGTCATCTTGAATTTCTTTCATCAGTGTTTTATAGTTTTCAGAGTACAGGTCTGTCACTTCTTTGGTTAGGTTTCTTCCTAGGTGTCTTATTGTTTTTGGTGCAGTCGTAAATGGGATTGATTCTTTAATTTCTCTTTCTGCTGCTTCATCATTGGTGTATAGAAATGCAACAGATTTCTGTATCTTGATTTTGCATCCTGTGATTTTACTGAAGTCATGTATTAGTTCTAGCAGTTTTTTGGGCCATGCGTTTTTCACAATACAACAACCACAGTAGCTTATTTACTGGATAAACTCAACCACGAACTGCTTCTCGGCTAACGCTCCCGGCTGCTTGGGGCCCCAACTGCTGCCACTGTTGCCAGGAGTCCAACCAGCTTCCTGTTCAGGGATGAACCTCCACTGCCTGCACAAAACTTGGGTGCCCAAGCGCTGCTCTCACTGCCTACCCCCCACCTTCCAGGCAGCCTTGGGTCCTCTGCTCCCCCTACTGGCAGACAGCCATTTCCAATGAGCATCTGTGGTACACGGATTTATTAAACTTCTTTGATCTCCTGGCTGACCCATTCATTATTTATTAACAGGTTGTGTAACCTCCATGGATTTGTGGTCTTTCTAATTTTTTTTTTTTGTGGTTGACTTCAAGTTTCGGAGTGTTGTGGTCAGAAAATATGCATGGTATGATCTCAATTTTTTGTACTTGTTGAGGGCTGATTTGTAACCCAGTATGTAATCTATTCTGGAGAATGTTCCAGTTGCACTTGAAAAGAATGTGTATTCTGCTTTAGGATGAAATGTTCTGAATATATGTGTTGAGTCTATCTGGTCCAATGTGTCATTCAAAGCCATTGTTTCTTTGTTGATTTTCTGCTGAGAGGGAGGGAGATAAAACATAAGAGACTCTCAAAGACTAAGAAAACACTGAGGGTGAGGGGGATGAGGGAGGGGGGAGAGGGGGTGATGGGCATTAAAAAGGGCACATGTTGGGATGAACACTGGGTGTTACATGTAAACCAATTTGAAAATAAACTATTATAAAATTAAAAAAAAATAAATAAAAAAAATAAAAATGATTTTCTGCTTAGATGATTTGTCCATTGATGTAAGTGAGGTGTTGAAGTCCCCTACTATTACTGTATTATTACCAATGAGTTCCTTTATATTTGTGATTTATCAATTTACATATTTGGGAAAGTTAGGGGGCATAAATATTTACAATTGTTATGCCTTTTTGGATAGTTCCTTTTATTATGATATAGTGTCCTTCTTCATCTCTCCTTATAGTTTTTGGTTTGAAATCTAGTTTGTCTGATATAAGTATTGCTACTCCGGTTTTCTTCTGATGTCCATTTGCATGATAAATTGTTCTCAATTCCCTTAGTTTCAATCTGCAGGTCTGTTTAGGTCTAAAATGAACCTCTTGTGGGGTACCTGACTGCTCAGTCAGTGGAGCATGTGACGTTTGAACTCTACATTGGGTGTAGGGATTATGTACAAATAATCTTAGAAATAAAATAATAAATAAAATAAAATGAATCTCTTATAGGGAGGATATAGATGGGTCTTATTTTTTTATTCATTCTGAAACCCCATGTCTTTTGATTGGAGTGTTTAGTCCATTTGCATGAGAGTAATTATTAATAGATATGTATTTACTACCACTTCATTACTTGTTTTTTTTTTTCATTGTTTTTGGTGATTGACTCTGTTCCTTTCTTGTCTTTGTCACTTCTGATCTTTCCTTTCCATTAAAGAGTCCTCTGTAATGTTTCTTTAGTCTGGTTTGTGGTCATAAACTAATTTTTGTTTGTGTGAGAAAGTCTTTTTCTCTCCAAATCTGAATGACAGCCCTGCTGGATAGAATATTCCTGGCTGCAGATTTTTCCCATTTAACACGTTGAATATATCCTGCCAGTGACTTCTGGCCTGCCAGGATTCTGTTGAGCAGTCTGCAGCCAGCCTCATGGGTCTTCTGTTGTGAGTTAGGGACTTTGCTTATGCTTTTAAGATTCTTTTCTTTATTGCTATGTTTTGCTATTTTAATTACAATATATCTTCATTCTGGCTTGATTTTAATGATTTTTATGGTACTTCTCTTTGCCTCCTGGACCTGGATATCTGTCTTCCTCATCAGATTAGGAAAATCTTCAGCTATTCTTTCTTCAGATAAATTTGCTTTCCCTCTTTTTCTCTCTTCTTCTCCTGGGGCTTCTATTACACGAATATGTTTGTTAGACTCACTGTGTTCCCTAAGTCTACTTTCATCTTTCTTAATTATTCTTTCCCCCTTTTGTTCAGCTTTTTTGTTTTCCATTATTCTAACTTCTGTGCTACATATTCATTCCTTTGCTTTTTCCATCCTCATGGTCATTGCATCAAGTCTGCTTTGAATCTCAGTTATTGTGTTCTTCAATTCTGACTGATTGTTTTTTCAACTCTTTTATCTCTGCAGTAAGACATCCCTGAAATCCTTCATTCTTTCCACAAGCCCAGTGAGTATCCTTATAATTGTCGCTTTAAATTTTCCATCAGGCGTGTTACATATATCTGTTTCACTTAGACCTCTGGCTGTGGTGTTATCTTGTTCTTTCATTTGGGATGAATTCCTCCATGTTGGCATTTTGTCTAAGTCTCTGCCTTCTCTGTGTAAGAAAAGCCCATTATGTTTCCTGCTCCTGAAAGTAATGGCTTTATGAAGAAGAGGTCATATAGTGTCTAGGGCTGTACTTCAGCAAGTGTTTCTGGTATGCTTCGTGCACTGTACTTGCTGTGTTTTGGCTGCTATGTCCCTCAGCTCAGTTGTCTGCAGGTCAGTTTGTCCTTGGTCAGAGTGCGATGAGTTTTAACTAGGTGTGCTCTGGTCTACATTTGTTAATTGAGACTTGATTCTGCTTCCAGTAGAACTGAGGTCTTACAGAAATCTCTGGTCAGGAGATGCGGTATGGGTTAGGGTTTCTGCTGGTCTTCTGGGGAAGGGTCCTGCTGCACTGGGACTGAGATACACTTGCCTGAGTAGGGTAATACAGGCAGAGCACAGGGGTTCAGGCATTGATATAAGAAGGTTAGGCACCCAGTTTCAGTGTTGTGCTGTTGACAGAAGCTACTTTATGCTGAGGGTTGGGGGAAGGAAATGGTACCCACCAAATCCTTTGTCCCCACCTAGAGACATGACTACAAATGCTACCTCTCAGGGACAGTGCTCCAAGTAGAGAGAATAATCCCCCACTTGTGTGCCCCAGGTGGTCTTATGTTTCCCCCCTTCTCTCCAGGCCTAGGGCCGCATCCTCATGGCTCTATTACATCCAAGCCTGCTGCCCTTTAAAACTTCAATTCAAGGCCCACTGGTTGCAAATATAAAAATTAACCTATGCACTTTCCCAGCCAATGGATCTGGGGAAGTGTTCTCTTCATGTGCTCCTGTCTCTCTCACCTTTCTCCAAAACCATGCTCCCTTCCATCTGCACCATACATGATCCATTTCTCCCTTAAACAATGGCTCCGCACTTCCTACCTTCCTCCAAATTGCCTCTTTTCTTCGTCTAGCTGTGGAATTTGTTCTCTCAGTCGTCTGGCCAGTTCCTGAGTATTCAGAATGATTTGGTAGTTATCTAGTTGTGTTAAAGGGACGAGATGAGAGTAGAGTTTTCCTACTATGCCTCCATGTTACCTCCCCAATCTAGTTTTATATATATTTTATATTACATGTTTAGTTTGATTATTCTTCCCACACTAGACATTAAATTCTATGAAAACAGGAATTGTGCCTATATTTTTCACTAATGAACACTTAGCAATTAGCAAAATCCATTTTTATAGTAGGTGATCAATATATGTTAGGCAAATAAAGGACTATAACATCCTGCTTTTTGATGCCTGCTTATCCCAGGAAGGCAGACAAATTTTAGGTGTCTCTAAGGTAGTGTGTGATATATTTTTCTCTTCTAGTTTTATTGAGATATAATTGACTTATAGTACTGCATAAGTTTAAGGTACACAGCATTATGATTTCACTTATATATATTGTGAAATGATTACCACAGTAAGTTTAGTTAACCATCATCTCATATATATTAAACAAAAAATATATACTAAAAGCTTTTTCCTTCCAACTTTTAGGATCTACTCTCTTAATAACTCTCAAATATACCTCACAGCAGTGTTAGCTATAGTCACCATGTCATATATTACATGCCCAGTAGTTATTTATCTTATAACTAAAAGGTTGTATCTTTTGAGCACTTAAAAAAAATTTTTTTTTAATGTTTATTTATTTTTGAGAGACATAGAGGCACAGCGTGAACAGGGGAAGGGCAGATAGAGAGGGAGACACAGAATCGGAAGCAGGCTCCAGGCTCTGAGCTGTCAGCACAGAGCCCGACGCGGGGCTCGAACTCACAGACCGTGAGATCATGACCTGAGCCAAAGTCGGCTGCCCAACCGACTGAGCCACCCAGGCGCCCCTTTTGAGCACTTTCAATTCAACGGTATTAGTTGCAGAATTTACAATTATGTAAGTCTAATAGTCATTTACCTATCAAGTGTTTAAAATAGGATTCAAATTTAGGCTATTATGATTCTAAGATAGTATTGGTAGGAAACATTAAACATCATGGAAAAGTCTTCAAGGTTAAAAAGAAAGAACATCAGTTTTATAATATTAGGCTTTTTTCTGACAGTTAAGTAACTATATGGTGCAATTTAAAAGTAGCCAAACTATGTAGAGAGCCCAAATTTCCATCAAATAATGAATGGATGAAGAAGATGAGATATATATATATTTACACACACACACGCACGCTCACGCACGCATGCACACACACACGCACGCTCACGCACGCATGTACACACACACACATGCTCACGCACGCATGCACACACACACACGCTCACGCACGCATGCACACACACGCTCATGCACGCACGCACACGCACGCTCACGCACGCATGCACACACACACACACACGCTCACGCACGCATGCACACACGGTGGAATACTACTCAGACATCAATAAAGAGAAAAAAAGAAATCTTGCCATTTGCAATGGCGTGAATAGAACTAGAATGTATAATGCTAAGCAAAATCAGTCTATCAGAGGAGGACAAATATATAATTTCACTCATATGTGGAATTTAAGAAACAAGAATGATGACTATATGGGAAGTCAGGAAGAGAAGAAAGGGAAACAAACAAGAGACTCGTAATGATAGAGAAGAAACTGAGGGGTGATGGAGGGAGGCGGGTGGTGGAGTGGGCTTTATGGCTTATGAGTATTAAAGAGGGGCTCCTGTTAATACCCATAAGCCATATAAAAAGACCTATAAAAGAGGGGGGAGGTGGGCGGTGGAGTGGGGTATATGGCTTATGGGTATTAAAGAGGGGACCTGTTAATACCCATAAGCCATATAAAAAGGCCTATAAAAGAGAGGACCTGTACCACTGAGTATCATATGTAAGTGATGAATCACTGAATTCTACTTCTGAAATCAATATTGTACTTCATATTAATGTACTGAAATACCACATAGGTCAATTAAAATAAATAAAAATGCAGAAAAAACATGAAGACTAGAATACAAATGTTCTGATATCCTACGAGGTATCTTACCAAACAAACTCGTTAGTGATTTTATTTCTAGTACTTTATTACACATGTTGTGTATAAAACGTGAGGTTCACATTCCCAATATAGACTTATTTTCTGACTTTTCCCACTGCCTAACTGCAAGCATTCCTCCCTAACATGATTCCATAAAAGAAATGGCCAATAACATGTTAACAAAGAAGCTCAAAATCAATCACTTTGGCTAAAACCAACAAAGATTTACTTTTTGCTCTTGTTTGAACCCCCTTGAATGCTAGCTGCGGGCTTTACCCCCATCATTCTCTGTTAGGGATCCAAGTTGTTCGATTAGCCACTATCCAAAATTGTTGAGTCTCGTTCTCTTCAGGTTGAGGCGTTCTCTTCAGGTTGAGGCGCGGAGAGCGCAGGATTGAAAGAAAGGACTCAGATATCAGTCTATCTTGAGTGCCTTGCTACAGCAAAGGCAGGTCTTTTATTTCAACAGCAATCAATGTAATCCTTAGGCGGGACAATGATAGTTGTCTTTTTTGCTATCTGCAAATCTAGTGGCCTGAGGTAAGAATATCTTCAGAGAAGTAAATACATTCCTTATCCATAATGATCATTGCATGGCTGCAGGGTTAATGTTTTATAATGACCATAAACTTTGGAATAAGTAGTTTAGACAACCGGGTAGCCTCGGGACATTGCGTACAGAGCACTGTGCTGTCCTGTGTGTCCCAGTCCCCTTGTGTGCAAGGGGTGCCCGGGGTCTCCTGGCCGTCAGCTAACTCGTCTTTACATAGTTTCCTTCACAAAATATTCTAAATTGTTGTGATAAAAATAAGTTAATGTTGCAAAACACACAGCAGCTCTTCAAATTTCTTCCCACAAGTTTATAAATCAGTTTAACTCACACTGATTACCAAAAGCTAGCCACAGACTATAACCTAGTTCGCTTAATTCTACCAAGTGGACAGAAGGAAGGAGGAAACCATATATTTGTGTTCGGGCTTAAAGTCTATCACAGTCTGCCTTATAGTCGCATACATCTGCCCCTTCCCCAAAGGAAACAAGTGTAACATTTCCATACAGTTACAAGATTAGCTCAAAGTTCAGAGTCCTTGCTCAATTCTCCAATTGGGTCTGTACTTGAACTCCCTTGCCTCAGAGTTCTGTGAACTGAAGATCGTTGTGTTGTTATGCCCAGAATTTGGGAACCCCAAGAACCACCAGGGAGCCAAGCCCGATGCAAGAACAAAGAGCCATTATTCGAGCTAGCTCGAGCTCAATCTCCTACCTGCACTGACTCAATGGTGGGTCAAGAGAGAGAGCGTGGTCCAAAAACACAATAGTTTTAAAGGGGTCTAGGGGCAGTGGGAGGGGTGATGGTGGTGACCCTAGCCGATTGGCTGAGGAAAGGTCAAGGGTCCTGTTCCATAGGTCACTGGGTGTGGTTCTTTTGGAACCGGAAAGTTGCAGATTTTAAGCTTTTGTGCAGGCACTGGGGACTCAGGGTGGAGGACACGGAACACAATGGAGTCAGTCTCAGTTTGCCCTTAAGCAAAATGGAATCAGTCCCGATTTGCCCTTACAGTGTGTCCCCTACATGCTCAAAATTTAATAGGTAGACCTGGAAGAAGACAACCAGTATAAACACTCCCATTCAGAAAGAGAAAATTCAGAGATAGAAGTCACAAGTCTAGAAATTCTGAAAACCACTGGGCAGTTGTGAAGAGTTCCACCCACGAGTAGGAAATGTCTCCTTATGTTCTTCATCTTTTGGCTTCTACTCCTTCTGAGGTCCCTTATCTTGTATCTAAATCTGAAGAGAACAACTGAGAATTTCAATTTCCTTCCCCCTTAATGAAGGTTGGAGTCCAAGGGTTATATTAAATCTCAAATAGCCAGAAGTTTCGTTAATCTATATTCATGGTTTATTTGGTGGTATAAATCTCTCTAAAATGTATTCAGCTTTTCATGTATTTGATTTTAGTCTGCTCCATGTTCCAATGGCCACATCCACAATTGTAGTCAAGACATGGCTCTCTCTGTATGTCTAGTCATATTTATATGGGGCCTATTAGACTTCGGTGGGATAAGCTTATTCTCTTTTCACTTTTCTCTTATTCTCCTTTCCTTGAGTCAGTTATTTCAACTGAAAGGGTATATTTGGAGCTATTTTAATCCACTCAGAAGGTTTAATAACAGCCACTTGCCACATTCTTAAATCGATTCTTATCACTAGAGATTATATTTTAAGTGGACTTTGTGGGACACCTGGGTGGCTCAATCGGTTAAGTGTTCAACTTTGGCTCAGATTAGGATCTTGTTGTTCGTGAGTTCAAGTTCCACATCAGGCTATGTGCTGACAGCTCAGAGCCTGGAGCCTGCTTCAGATTCTGTGCCTCCCTCTCTTTCTGCCCCTCCCCAGCTTGCACTCTGTCTCTCTTTCAACAATAAATAAACATTAAAAAAATTAATTGGACTGTGTTACTCAAAGAATGTCTTTATATTATATATTACTGTCTGGAGCTAAAAGAGTCATTTGTCTTTTCTAACCCATCAAGTGCTTGAATTGTTAATTATCTTATTTTCACATGAAAACAAATATTGTTTCTAAGTTTTTTCAGGGATATCTTGTCAAATTTATCCAATAGTAACAAATAATATTTTTCACCCTCTTTAGAGTTACTATCATTGCATTCCTTATCCGCCTTTCAAATTATTGCAGGTGATACTTTTACCATTTCTTTTTTTAGCTGTATGTCATGGTTCACTGTGGTTCCAAACTTTAGTAACAGCGTATTCACCATCTGCCACCTTAACTTTATGCTAATGTCTCCTGTTTTCATTTTTTTCCCTTAAATCAGAACCCCATTACTGGTATCAGTTTCTACACACAGGATAAGCTACGTTATAACGTAGTAACAGGAGCCTCAAAAATCTCAGTAGTTTTAAATAACAAAGGTTTATTTCTCATTCATGTTACTTTGTTTCCAGAGGTTGGAGTTTTACTCTATAGTATCCTCAATCTAGAATATAACAGACGGAAAACTCTCCCTGGAACATTGCTTGTTGTGATTGGCAGGAGGATGGACATTAAGCAGAATGCACATCAGCTCTTAAAGTCATCATCAGAAAGTGACTCACATATTTTTCACTCACATTTTTTGGTAAAGCAAATTAAAAATCCTGACTGATATTCAAAGCACTGGGAAGTACAATTTTATCATCTGCCTAGAGGGTGAGAGGAAATAAAAAAATATATGAGCATCTCTAGTTTATATCATGAATGAAAATATACTATTTCTAAAATATTCAAGGAAATAAAAAATAATAACTTGATAATATTACTGTCTCTAAAATTGGCAAATGTCTTAAAAGAAAAATTCCCAGATTTAGCAAAAGGTCATGAAGCAATTATTTGCATTTTCTAAATACAATGCAAGTGGGAAAGTGGAATGCTTGAAAATTTTTGTAGAGAACTTTGGCAACATCTGTTAACTCTTGGGTCTTCTAAGTAATTTATAATTTGACTCAAAAATATTATTTCTAAGAATATAAGCTGACGTACGGACACTTATTTCTTGTGCAGAAAGTGTAGAATTCCTTGTAGTAGTATTTAGAGTGATCAAAATGCAAATGTTCAACAACAGAGAAAAGGTTAAATTCATTTTAATATGCTTCCAGGTGAAATTCACTGTGCAGCTATTTAAATTATATTTTATAAAATCTTTGGTAGAGTCCTGGGATACAATGCACATGAAAATAGAAAAAGAGGGGGTGCCTGGGTAGCTCAATTGTTTAGCCTCTGACTTCAGCTCAGGTCATGATCTCATAGCTTGGGAGTTTGAGCCTCGTGTTGGGCTCTGTTCTGACAGCTCAGAGCCTGGATTCTGCCTCGAATTCTGTGTTCCTTTCTCTCTCTGCCCTTCCCTGCTTGTTCTCTCTTTCTCAAAAATAAATATTTAAAAAAATTTTTTTAAAATAAGAAAAAAATATAAAACTCCATTAAGAGGAAAGAGGAATAAAGTAGTACACCAAGAAAAATGACCTTTAAATACAGTAAATTTAAGAATGAATTTTTTCCCATAAAACCATTTTTACTAAACTATAGGCAATACATTTATTTTTAAATAGAAAAGACAATTAATGACCATATGTAGGTAATTTGATTTTCATTTTTACAGCAAAAGAAAATTTCTTTAGGCTTTGAGAATTTAAGTTTATATCCCACCATGGATTTTTTTTTTACAACCGGGATCCCTAGCTACATAGGACTTCACGTCTCTGAAAATTCTTTTTACAGAATAAGTGAAAATCTCATATTAGTTGACATTACTCATGGTTTTGATAACCTGGTGTTTTTTTAAATTTATAATAGTTTATTTTCAAATTGGTTTACATATAACACCCAGTGTTCATCCCAACACATGCCCTCTTTAATGCCCGTCACCCCCTCTCCCCACTCCCTCACCCCCCTCACCCTCAGTTTGTTCTTAGTCTTTGAGAGTCTCTTATGTTTTTATCTCCCTCCTTCTCTGTGTCTTTTTTTCCTTTCCCCTCTTCCCCTCCCCCTGGCTTTTGCTTAGTCTCACAAAGTCCACCTATTCGTGGAAATATATGGTATCTGTTTTTTTCTGACTGACTTACTTCACTTAACATAATACCCTCCAGTTCCATCCATGTTGCTACACTTGGTGTTTTAATTTTCTGCCTGTGAAACTAAGTACAGTGAATGCTTCAGTGAGCAAACCAAACTTTGTTCTTAATCTCATTAAGCTTACAGGTTAGCAGTAGGTGAAGACATTATTACATGATTACTAAAAAATAAAAATGCCACAATCAAGAGAGTCACATGATGAGTGAATTTGTGGGTATTTGACTGACTCAGGGATACAAAAAAAAAATTCCCTAGATAAATGATGAGTTCTGAACAATTAGGAGCTAGGTAAAAATCAGTGGGAAGTGTATTCCAGGTAGAAATATCAGTATGCTCAAATATCCTGTGCTTTAAGGAAATAGAATAAATACAAGAGACAGAGCAGTCTTCAAGGCAGGGAGTGAACATGTGTCTCTATCTAGTGAGCAAGAGAAAGCCACTGATGATGTATAGTGCAAGTGGGGAGAGTGGAATAATTGTAGTTCAACTTGAAATGGACACTTTGGCTTTATTTACTTTTGTTTTTTTTTTAAGTTTTAAGTTAAACTCCAGTTAGTTAACATACAGTGTAATATCAGTTTCAGGTGTAGAATACAGTGAATCAACACTTCCATTTAACACCAGTTCTCATAACAATAATTGCCCTCCTTAATCCTCATTATGGATTGAACCCATCCCTCCACCTCCTCTCTAGTAACCGCCAGTGTGTTCTCTATAGTTAAAGGTCTGTTTCTTGGTTTGCCTCTGTCTCTCTTTGTGTCCCTTTGCTCATTTGTTTTATTTCTTGAATCCCACATATGAATGATCGTGTCATTTGTCTTTCTCTGACTGACTCATTTTGCTTAGCATAATCCTCTCTCCATTCATGTTAATGCAAATGGTAAGATATCATTCTTTTTCATGGATGAGTCGTATTCCTGTGTGTGTGTGTGTGTGTGTGTGTGTGTGTGTGTGTGTGTGTAATCAATACTGCTTGAGCTATAAAGCCATATAAAATGAGGACCAATGTCACAGGAATTAGCAGAATTAATACACTAGAGAAAAAGAGCTCAGACTCAATTATTTTATTTATTTATTTATAATATTTATTGTCAAGTTGGTTTCCATATAACACCAAGTGCTCATCCCAGACTCAATTATATAATATATATATATATATATATATATATATATATATATATATATATATATATGAAATATATATATTATTCTTAATACATTTCTCAGGGAAATACAAATCAAAACTACAATGAGATATCACCTCACAGCTGTCAGAATGGCTAAAATCCACAACACAAGAAACAACATGTGTTGGCGAGGATGTGGAGAAAGGGAAACCCTCTGGAACTGTTGGTGACTGTATTTTCTAAAGTGCATTGCAAGAGCATTAGGAGGAGTGTATATGGGTGAATTGGAATATCAGCAAGTCTAGGTAAAGGACGGTGGTAGTAGGAGTGTAAAAAAGGAACCCATGGAGCAATGGAAGCTACCAAATAGAAATGATTGGGAGGTGTTAGTAATTGTTTTTATATGGAAAATTAAGGAGGATATGGTGTAAGATAGGATTCGTGGTTTCTGAGTTGCACACGTAGACAGCAGGTGACCCCCTTCATTAAAATAGTGAGCTTTAGAAGAGGCCTTTGTCTAAAAAGAAGAGAAGATGCTTGCCCTAAGTGTGCTGACTTTGAAATACTTATCATATACTCAACAATAGAATACAATGGATATGGTGGTTTGAAAATTTGAAAAAGGCACATGTATGAGAAATGTATTTGTTCATAGCTCTTTAGCATCTTAAATTTCTTATTATTTTATTTTTGAGATTTAAAGTTATTCCCTTTCCCATTTGTTTGAAATGCCACATAAAAATTATATAAGGGCCATATTCCGTACATATGTTTGTGGTTATTTTCTACTGATGCTGCACCTTCTATGCTGAAATTATTCTGACTTGCTAACTGGATGCACCCCAAACTTTTCAGGCAACATTTCCAGCCTCAATTTGTGTGTGTGTGTGTGTTTACTCCATATTTTAATACTATTAAACTAATTTTACTTAATATTAAAATATTAAATATATCATATGAAAATATAATATGAAATTCTGAAAACCTTTGTTTTGTAAGCATTTCTGTATCTTTACATTGCAAACTGCAAATAGTCATTTTACTATCTGAGTTTAAGGGCATGTCCTCCAGGAAACAGAATATTTCTTCAGGAGGAACTGTTGATCATTTTTCCTATGGTCTAGAGCTGTCTAATGAAAATGAACATTTTTTGAGTGACAGCCCAAGGAATTTATCAATTTAGATCAGTATTAGAAAAAGAAAGATTAATGTTAACATTTCTACAAATAATTATCATTATAATTTAGAGAAGGTTCCTCATGCTTGCAGCAGAACTTGAGACAAGTAAGTATTAGAACAAAGGAGAAATGCTATCTGTGGGGTATAGAAGGATGAATTAAAAATAGAGCAGGAAAGGGGTGCCTGGGTGACTCAGTTGGTTAAGCATCCAACTTTAGCTCAGGTCATGATCTTGTGGTTAGTGCGTTTGAGTCCAATATCATGAGCTTCGCATTGGGCTCTGTGCTGACAGCTCAGAGCTTGGAGCCTGCTTTGGATTCTGTGTCTTCCTCGATGCCCCTCCTCTACTTGTACTCTCTCTGACTCTCAAAAATAAACAAACATTAAAAAAAAAAGAATAGAGCAGGAAATGAAGCTCAGCTGACATTTCAAGTCTCTAGTATGAGATGTGCACACCTAACTAGTTGAAGCCCACTAGATTGGAGGCGGTCTACGTGCAGTGAGCAGCTCTGGAAGGACAACATGATGGATTTATCAAAGGGTGTGAGGGTGAAATGACTGAGGGCTGCGGTGCTTTTGGGAATTTTTTGGCTTGAGATCATAGCTATTTAATGATAAAGGCATAGAAATCACAAACAAAGATCATACAGTAAGACGGTAGACAAGATGGTACTAGAACAGATCGTATAGAAACGGAAAGGTGAACCATCCATGTGTCCTCAAGGGACAGAATGCATTGGGGGAACTTCTGAAAAGCAAGCAGTTTTTGATTTAGAAAAGATATCTTAGCATTGCCTTTAAACAGAGTAGGACTTTTCTAACTGTTGGTAGAATTCGATGAAATCATAATAGCCTGGAAAGTAGAAAAATCAGTTCAAACACTATCATCATCTGCAAGGATAGAAACTCCGAGGATTCTCATCACAATGGAATACTTATTTCTTACACAGAAAGATTCTTGGCATCACCCTCTTGAAGGCCTCCTTCATATCTTTATTTCTAAGGCTGTAGATAAGAGGGTTCAACATGGGTATAATGATCCCATAGAAGAGGGAAACCATCTTTCCCCAGTCCTTAGAGGTGGATGAAGGTGGTTGTAGATACATGTAGATGGCTGTACCAAAAAAGAGAGACACCACAACCATGTGGGACCCACATGTCCCAAAAGCTTTTCGTCGTCCTTCTGCTGACCTGATTCTCAATACTGCTTGAGCTATAAAGCCATAGGAAATGAGGATCAATGTCACTGGAATTAGCAGAATTAATACACTGAAGAAAAAGAGCTCAGCCTCAATAGGCTTCGTGTCAGCACACGACAACTTGAGAAGGGCAGGCACCTCACAGAAAAAGTGGTCCACTTCCTGGCGACCACAGCGTGGCATGTTAAGGGTCAAGGAAGACTGCAACACTGAATTACCAAAGCCAGTGAACCATGAGAAGGTTACCACCCTTAAGCAGAACCAATGATTCATAATAACTACATAGTGCAGGGGTTTGCAGACCGCCACATATCTGTCAAAGGACATGACAGCCAGGAGGAGACACTCGGTAGCTCCCAGGGCCAGGAAGATGATGAGCTGTGCCACACAGCCACCGTAGCTGATGGTCTTTTTGTTGCGAAAAATATTTGTCAATATATGAGGGACTGTGCTCGTGGTATAGCACAGATCTAAGATGGAGAGATTAGTGAGGAAGAAATACATGGGGGTATGAAGTTTGGGATCCAGAATGCACACCATCATGATGGACACATTGCCCAAGATGGTGAATGTATATGATATTAATAGGAGCACAAACAGGGGCATTTGTAGCCAGGGCATGTCTGAGAAGCCAAGTAGTATAAACTCTCTTGGGGAGCTCTCGTTAGCCCAATTCATGATGACTCACTTATTTTTCTTTCTAAAAGTATAAAATAGAAAAGTAGTCAGTAGATAATTATTGAATACTCTTACTGAAACTGAACTAACTTAGATTAATTCTAATGAATGATTCAACACCAAACCTAATTTATAGTAATCATAAGTTACCATAAATTTATAGTTTGTGAAATACAGTATGATTCTCTTAGGTTAGAAAGTAGTTCTGTCTTGACAGTTATGTTTAACTTACTTTATGAGGTAAATCATTACTTTGAATGACAAAGTATATAAACGTATATACATGGAGCACAGACGATGGTAAATGCCCAGGACATTTCAATTCTTCTCCCTTTTGTTATGTGTACATTAGATTCTGCTGTACGGTATTCTGATTGACACCTCCACACACTTGTGCTCATCAGAACAGGTGCACTCCTCAGTCCCCATATCGAATTATCACCTGATAATCTAATCACTGCTTGACTGACATGTGGCGGACACGAGAAATAGGTGTGATCTACATTTTATTGCTATTATGACTCAGTGAGCATGAATACTCTGCAGAGCCAGTAGTGGTGAGGCCAAGACTCAAAGCCAGGACCTAAAGGCCATTCTTTTTCCTATACCATAGCTCCCTCCACGTATACAGAGAACACACCAAGACTGATTAAAGACCACATGGCAGTGCTTATACACAAAATAGAACAGCAAGAATCAAATAATCAAGCCGATTTTCCTCAGTGTGTGGAAGTTGTCAGTTAAGTTACTGATACAATCCAAGTGCACCTAAGTTTGTCAATCCACTTTGTGTTTTTAAATGCAGGGTCATTAATAGGACTTACACCATTTGAATTTACAAGCATAAACATAGTGAGTGGTGCTAGACACAGAATAGGGCACTGTAAAGGAGGGTAACGTGAAAAGGACAGACCTACCTCACGCTGGGTGGAACAGCTTTTACAGCGGGAGAAGCACTGACCGTTGTGCACCTGCAGCAGCATGAGGAGAGAAAGAGCGAAGAATTTGACTCCTTCCATTATATGTAGGTTCAATTTCAGCGTTTTGGCTACAGACGTACATTGTTGCTTGGTAAATAACAGCAATACATCTCAGTGGAAGCATGCAAGAGGAATTGAGATTTGACTTTTGTTTGGTTTACATGTAAATTTGAATTTTTCACAGGAAAAATTGATGATACATAAAGATAAAGGATAAATCCCAGATGGAAAAAAATGTATGGTGTTTATGGCAAAAAGGATGACTATCTTAAAACATACAGAATTACTACATAATAATTATGAGACAAGACCAAAAATCCAATTAAAAGTGAGCAATTAACTGATCAATTGGGGAAGAAAAAATATAAAGCGAATTTAAAAAGAGAAAAGAGGAAAAGGAGGCAACATGGCGGAGGAGTAGGGGGCTCCAGTATTTCGCTTGCCCTTTAAAGGGGGACGACTGAAACCATTGTCTCTCTCTCAACTCCAAAAATCGGGGGGAAAAGGTGCTAGAGCTGACAAGAAACTAAGGCGAACACAGACACGGCCCAACTGAACTCCCTTTTTCTGGAATAACCAGGCCGTATAAGTTCATCTAGACGACATCGATCTTTATTCCTTTTCCCTCGCACCTGTCCTTATTCTGATTTCTATCAGTCTGGATTAAACCCTTTAGTCGCTCTACCTGGGCAAAGTCCATTTCCTTCTTCTCCCTGCACCAGTCATTATTCTGTCTATATATGCTCTGCCACCAGCACACTACATACCCTGTCCTTAACGTGTAGCTGTTACTTCAGGACATTGCCCTCAGAGAGTCACTTGTTATTTTTTTCTGTTGTGAACTGCTTGTCTGGACCATTTGTCGGTACGTTTGAGTATTTCTGTGTTCTGTGTGTCTGTCAGTTTTCCTTTCCAGGGCAACTTCAAGAAACAACCCATAACACATCCAGCCAAAATGACGAGACGGAAGAATTCTCCTCAAAAGAGTCTACAAGAAGCAGTGACAGCTCAAGAATTAATGAAAAGAGATATAAGCAACATAACAGAACTTGAATATAGAATGTTAATCATAAAACTAATTGCTGGCCTTGAAAAAAGCTTAGATGAATGCAAGGGGTCCTACGAGGCAAAGTTCAAAGACCTTAAAAACGGTCAGGAAGAATTAAAGAAGACATTGGAAGAAATACAGGGGAAACTGGAAGCAACCACAGCACGGATTGAAGAGGTAGAGGAAAGAGTTAGTGCATTAGAAGACAAAATCATTGAAAAAGAGGAAACAGATAAAAAGAGAGAGAAGCTGATCCAGGAACAGGAAAGGAGAATTCGAGAGCTGAGCGATGCAGTCAAAAGAAACAATATCCGTATCATAGGAGTTCCAGAGGAAGAAGAGAGAGAGAAAGGAGTCGAAGGGGTTCTGGAACAAATCATTGCTGAGAACTTCCTCAACATGAGAAAGGAAACGGGCATGGAAATCCAAGAGGCACAGAGAACTCCCCTCAGACGTAACTTGAATAGACCTTCTGCACGGCACATCATAGTGAAGCTGGCAAAATACAAAGATAGGGAGAGAATCCTGAAAGCAGCTAGGGACAAAAGAACCCTAACATACAAAGGGAGACCTATAAGGGTAGTAGCAGACTTATCTACGGAAACTTGGCAAGCCAGAAAGGAATGGCAGGACATCTTCAATGTGATGAGCAAGAAGGACATGCAACCAAGAATTCTGTATCCGGCTAGCCTGTCATTCAGAATAGAAGGAGAGATCAAGGTTTTTCCCAACAAACAAAAACTGAAAGAATTTATCACAAATAAGCCAGCACTGCAAGAGATCCTGAGGGGCATTCTATGAAAACAAGGAGGCAAAGAATACAAACTACCAGACACAGCCTTACAAACATGAAACTTACAGATAATACAGTGACTGTAAGCCCATATTTTTCAATATTAACACTGAATGTAAATGGACTAAATGCGCCAATCAAAAGACACAGGATAACAGAATGGATTAAAAAACAAGACCCATCTATTTGCTGTCTTCAAGAAACTCATCTTAAACCTGAAGACACCTTCAGATTGAAAGTGAGGGGATGGAGAACTATCTACCATGCTACTGGAAGTCAGAAGAAAGCCGGAGTAGCCACACTTATATCAGACAAATTAGACTTTAAAATGAACGATGTAATAAGAGATGAGGAAGGACATTATATAATAGTCTCAGGGACCATCCAGCAGGAAGAGCTAACAATTGTAAATATCTACGCACCGAATTCAGGGGCACCCAAATTTGTAAAACAACTAATTACAAACATTAGCAACCTCATCGATAAAAATGTCCTAATAGTAGGGGATCTCAACACTCCACTCTCGGCATTGGATAGATCAACAAAACAGAAAATCTCCGCAGAAACAATAGCCCTGAATGACACATTAGGACAGATGGGCCTCACAGACATCTTTAGGGTCCTTCATCCAGAAGCAAAGGAATTTACATTCTTCTCATCTGCACACGGTACATTTTCCAAGATAGACCACATTCTGGGGCACAGGGAAGCTCTGAATAAATATAAAAGAATTGAGATCATACCGTGTACAGTGTCAGACCACAATGCTTTGAAACTTGAAATCAACCACAGGAGAAAGCCTGGAAAATATCCAAGAACATGGCGGCTAAGAAATAACCTACTAAAAGATGACTGGGTCAACCAAGCCATCAGAGAAGAAATTAAAAAATACATGGAAACAAATAAAAATGAAAATACAACAATCCAAACGCTCTGGGATGCAGCAAAGGCAGTCCTGAGAGGGAAATATATTGCAATCCAGGCCCATCTCAAGAAACAAGAAAAATCAATAACACAAATTCTAACAGCACGCCTAAAGGAACTAGAAGCAGATCAACTAAAACAACCCAAGCCCAGCAGAAAGAGAGAAATAACAAAGATCAGAGCTCAAATTAACCATATGGAGACAGAAAAGGTAGTGGAACAGATCAATGAAACCAAAAGCTGGTTCTTTGAAAAAATAAACAAAATAGACAAACCTCTAGCCAGGCTTCTCAAAAAGAAAAGAGAGAGAACTCAAATAAATAAAATCGTGAATGAAAAGGGAGAAATTACAACCAATCCCTCAGAGATACAAGCAATCATCAGAGAATACTATGAAAAATTATATGCCACCAAACTTGGCAATCTGGAAGAAATGGACAGCTTCCTAAATAGCCACACGCTACCAAAACTCAAACGGGAAGAAATAGAAAATTTGAACAGACCCATAACTAGTGAAGAAATAGAATCAGTTATTAAAAACCTCCCAGCAAATAAAAGCCCTGGACCAGATGGCTTTCCTGCGGAATTTTACCAGACATTTAAAACAGAGTTAATTCCTATCCTCCTCAAGCTGTTCCAAAAAATTGAAACGGAAGGAAAACTCCCGGACTCATTCTATGAAGCCAGCATCACTTTGATTCCCAAACCAGATAGAGACCCAGCGAAGAAAGAAAATTACAGGCCAATATCCCTGATGAATATGGATGCAAAAATTCTCAACAAGATACTAGCAAATCGAATCCAACAGCATATAAAGAGAATTATCCACCATGATCAAGTAGGATTCATCCCTGGGTTGCAGGGCTGGTTCAATATTCGCAAATCAATCAACGTGATACATCACATCAACAAAAGAAAAGATAAGAACCATATGATCCTGTCAATAGATGCAGAAAAAGCATTTGACAAAATACAGCATCCTTTCTTAATAAAAACTCTCGAGAAAGTCGGGATAGAAGGAACATACTTAAACATCATAAAAGCCATATATGAAAAACCCACAGCTAATATCATCCTCAATGGGGAAAAATTGAAAGCCTTCCCCCTGAGATCAGGAACACGACAGGGATGTCCACTCTCGCCACTGCTATTTAACATAGTGCTGGAAGTCTTAGCATCAGCAATCAGACAACAAAACAAAATAAAAGGCATCAAGATTGGCAAGGAGGAAGTCAAACTTTCACTTTTTGCAGATGACATGATACTTTACATGGAAAACCCGACAGAATCCACCAAAAGCCTACTAGAACTGATTCATGATTTCAGCAAAGTTGCAGGATACAAAATCAATGTACAGAAATCGGTGGCATTTCTATACACCAACAATGAAGCAGCAGAAAGAGAAATAAAGAAGCTAATCCCTTTCACAATTGCACCAAAAACCATAAAATACTTAGGAATAAACCTAACCAAAGATGTGAAAGACCTCTACACTGAAAACTATAAAAAACTTATGAAGGAAATTGAGGAAGACACAAGGAAATGGAAAAACATCCCATGCTCATGGATTGGAAGAATAAATATCGTCAAAATGGCAATACTACCCAAAGCAATCTACACATTCAATGCAATCCCAATCAAAATTGCACCAGCATTCTTCTCAAAGCTAGAGCAAACAATCCTAAAATTTGTATGGAACCACAAAGGACCTCGAATAGCCAAAATAATACTGAAGAATAAAACCAAGGCGGGAGGCATCACAATCCCAGACTTTAACCTCTACTACAAAGCGGTGGTCATCAAGACTGTATGGTATTGGCACAAAAACAGACGCATAGACCAATGGAATAGAATAGAAAACTCAGAAATGGACCCGCAAGTATATGGCCAACTAATCTTTGACAAAGCGGGAAAATGTATCCAATGGAAAAAAGACAGCCTTTTTAACAAATGGTGCTGGGAGAATTGGACAGCAACATGCAAAAGAATGAAACTAGACCACTTTCTTACACCACTCACAAAAATAAATTCTAAATGGATAAAAGATCTGAATGTGAGGCAGGAAACCGTCAAAATCCTAGAGGAGAAAACAGGAAAAAGCCTCTTTGACCTAAGACGCACCAATTTCTTACTCGACATGTCTCCAAAGGCAAGAGAATTAAAAGCAAAGATGAACTATTGGGACCTCATCAAGATAAAAAGCTTCTGCACGGCAAAAGAAACAACCAACAAAACGAATAGGCAACCAACGGAATGGGAAAAGATCATCGCAAATGACATATCGGATAAAGGACTAATATCTAAAATTTATAAAGAACTTACCAAACTCCAAACCCGAAAAACAAACAACCCAGTGAAGAAATGGGCGGAAGATATGAATAGACACTTCTCCAAAGGGGACATTCAGATGGCCAACAGACACATGAAACGATGCTCAATGTCACTCAGCATCAGGGAAATACAAATCAAAACTACACTGAGATACCACCTCACACCAGTCAGAGTGGCTAAAATGAACAAATCAGGAAACTATAGATGCTGGCGAGGATGTGGAGAAGTAGGCACCCTCCTACACTGTTGGTGGGAATGCAAACTGGTGCAGCCACTCTGGAAAACGGTGTGGAGGTTCCTCAAAAAAATGAAAATAGAGCTACCCTATGACCCAGCAATAGCCCTGCTAGGAATCTACCCAAGAGACACAGGAATGCTGATGCATAGGAGCACGTGTACCCCAATGTTCATAGCAGCACTTTCGACAATAGCCAAATCATGGAAAGAGACCAAGTGCCCATCAACAGACGAATGGATAAAGAAGTTATGGTACTTATATACAATGGACTACTACGTGGCAATGAGAAAAAATGAAATCTGGCCATGTGTAGCAAGATGGATGGAACTGGAGGGTATTATGTTAAGTGAAATAAGTCAGTCAGAAAAAGACAGATACCATATGTTTCCACGAATAGGTGGACTTTGTGAAACTAAGCAAAAACCAGGGGGAGGGGAAGAGGGGAAAGAAAAAAAAGACACAGAGAGGGAGGGAGATAAAACATAAGAGACTCTCAAAGACTAAGAAAAAACTGAGGGTAAGGGGGATGAGGGAGGGGGGAGAGGGGGTGATGGGCATTAAAAAGGGCACATGTTGGGATGAACACTGGGTGTTATATGTAAACCAATTTGAAAATAAACTATTATAACAAAAAAAAAAAAAAAAAAAAAAAAAGAGAAAAGATATATGATTTTTCTATCAATATGAAACAAAAATCAAAATAACCAGGAAATGTCACATAGTCTATTCATTTGGTAATGTTAGAAAAACATCACCTTTAAAAGTTAGCTGTTAGGAACACAGCCTCTGGATGTGCCCCCTGCCCGCATTTATTCTGAGCTGTGTGACCGTGAGTGCAGGGCGAACATCCTTGTGGCGCATTTAGAACAAATCTCTCTACTGATAATAAGAGGTCATGTGAAGGTCAAATGGAGCATTGCACATGTCAGAAGTCAGGACGGTGTGGGAGACAGAAAGTTTCACTGAGTGGAGAGCTACTCATCACTTTGAGTATCACCGATATCCATCATTAGCACTAATCATTAATGTCATGATGGGTCATTATCTTGCCTTGGCATGTATATCAGAAGACAGGCCACCAAATTACTATTTGTGGTGCCAACACTTATTGTAAGTTCATAATTTTAGAATGTGAAATTATTAAACATATATGTCACTTTTTCTTTGCTTCTAGCATAATACTTAGAACATGGTTTCTAGTAAACGAAGTTATGTAGTGGTTAGTAGCAGGTACTGGCTTATCTGAAGGGCAAGGACCTTAAGAGGACTCTACACAGCAGCTGTATTTTCTCCAATTTTCACGTCTTCTGCTCTATCCACCTGTCATAAATCAACGGGATCTGCTCATTCTGATTTCTCTTTTCCATTATCAGAAAAGTAGACTCACCTCTGGACAAGCACATGTTCATATCATTGTCATCTTACCTCTTTCCTATTCATATATCCTGCGACAATCAAAGAAACCTTAAATACCACCATTTCCTTTTTTTGCTTAAAAACATCCCACCGACAGTTCTAATGCATGGAGATAAGATGGTCGAAGGTGCATTCTGAAGGGTGAAATGATAACCATGGTTGTTCGAATCCCTGAAAATACTTGACATCTATTTTAAGAATACTAGGAAACAAACTGAACAATGATTACTTAACCAGAAGCAAGGACATGGGTGAGGTGAGAAAGGGACACATTTCCCTCCTGCAGCCGTTACTCACCTTCCATCTGAGTGTCAGAGAGATACCCCTGCCTTTCTGTGTGCATGTTTGAGAGATGGTTGATAAATGCAGAGTTGCTCTGAGCTGTCAACCCTTGTGACATTCCTATTCAACCATCTTTTGCCCACCGATTGGAATGATATTATGTAACTTGGGCTGCATCACGAACATAGAATATGAGAAAAGTCCTTAATGATGAAATAAAAATGGGTCACAGGTATGTTTTCAGTCACTGGCGCATATGTTTGATTGGCGCTGGCTCTGCTCACCACATTCCTAGTGGAGTTTACAGTGGGAAACTGATTTTATAGATATCAACAACCTTGGCAGAGCCCTTTAAGAAAGGGTTACCTGTTCCCACAGTGCCGTGTCCTCTATCTTGGCCCTAGGGATTCCAGAGTCCCTCCAGTTTAATTGGTCATTGTGTCCAGAGAGGAAATAATGAACTATATTCCCAACTGCACTGGCAGGGTAACATAGGCACACAGGTGGTTTGCGAATGTTAAAGCTAGGGGGAAGATGCTAGCCATGAAACTTAAACCATGAATGATGAGTTTGGAGGTGTTTACTCAGGACAACACAAGATTAAATGAACTTATAGCCCAAGTTCCTTTTGAATGGTCTCATGGTCAAAGCCCACACGTAGTGTATATGGAAAGAAGTGTTCATATTATTCATTGAAATTTGTGTGCATTTGTTTAGACTACAACTGCTGGGGGATATGCAGCTTAAATAACTGTATCGAACAAATTCACAACGTGTAAATGATCATCTTGAACTTCGAGGTTGGCAAGAATCTGCCAAGGCAGACCTAGTAGAAATGACATAAGATTGCAACAGAATGGATTTTGAAGATAAGTTGATTTCTGCAATTAGTAACCTAACATGTGCTCGCCTAAGATTTTGGTAAAATAAAGAAAACTGAAATCGCATTGAGCACCAGCTTAAGTATACCCTAAAAATCACTTGCTAGGATTTTAATATATTTATTTTCACTTATTTTGTATATAATGCATTTTATGAATTATAAAATCATATATAGAGAATATAATCATTTATAAGATTTTCTTTTTTATTAAATACTAAACCAGCGCAGTTAGCGTATACTCTTATATACATTTCAAGTGTAGAGTATAGTCATTCAATAATTCCATACATTACTCAGCACTCACCAAGATTATTGTACTTTTAACGCCCTTCTCCTGTTTCATCCATCCTTCCACCCACCTCCCTTCTGGTAACCAACATTTTGGTCTCTATAGTTAAGAGGTTGATTCTTGGTTTTCCTCTCTTTTTCTCCCTTATGTTCATTTGTTTTGTTCCTCAAATTCCACAAATGAATGAAATCATATGGTATTTGTGTTTCTTAGACTGAGTTATTTCACTCAGCATTATACTCTCTAGCTCCATCCACATCATTGCAAATAAGACTTCTTTCTTTTGGCTAGTGTTGATGCTGCTGCTATAAACATTGGTGTGCATGTGCCCCTTCAATTATGTATTTTTGTATCCTTAGGGTAAATACCAAGCAGACCAATTGCTGGATTATAGTCTAGTTTTATTTTCAACCTTTTGAGGAAACGCCATACTGTTTTCCAGAGTGGCTGCACCAGTTTGCATTCCCACCAAAAGTGTAAGAGGGTTTCCCTTTTTCTACATCCTCAGCAACCTCTATTGTTGCCTGAGTTGTTAATTTTATCCATTCTGACAGGTGTGAGGTGATGTCTCATTGTGGTTTTGATTTGCATTTCCCTGTTGATGAGTGATATTGAGCATCTTTTCATGTATCTTTTGGCCATCTGGATGTCTTCTTTGGACTAGTGTCTATTCATGTCTTCTGACCATTTCTTAACTGTATTGTTTGTTTTTGGTGTTGAATTTGATAAATTCTTTATAGATTTAGGATACTAACCCTATTACAGATGTGGCATGCCAATATCTTCTCCTATTCTGTAGGCTGCCTGTTGGTTGTTTTCTTCAGTGTGCAGAAGCTTTTTATCGTGATGAGTTTCAAAGTTCATTTTTCCTTTTGTTTCAGGAGACATATCTAGTAAGAAATTGCTATGGCTTATGTCAGAGAGGTTACTGCCTTTGTTCTCCTCTAGGTTTTTAATGTTTTCCTGTCTCACACTAAGGTCTTTAATGCATTTGAATATATTTTTGTATCTGGTGTAATAAAGTGGTACAGTTTCATTACTTTGCTCGCTGTTGTCTAGTTTTCCAGCACCATTTATTGAGGACACTGTCTTTTTTTCCACATTGCATATTCATTCCTGCATTGTTGAAGATTAGTCGACTATATAGTTGTGGGTTCATTCTGCATTTTCTAACCTATGGCATTGATCTATTCGTCATTATTATGGCAGTACCACACTGTGTTGATAATTACAGTTAGTTAATATGACTTGAAGTAGGGAATTGTGATGCCTCTGGCTTTGCTCTTCTCTTTCAACATTCCTTTGGCTATTCCGGATCCTTTGTGGCTCTATACAAGGTTTGGAACTGTTTGTTCTAGCTCTGTGAAAAATGCTCGTGGTGTTTTGATAGGGATTGCATTAAATGTGTAGATATTTTGGATAGTATAGGCATTTTAACAATTTTTTTCTTCCATTCCATAAGTATGGAATATTTTTTCCATTTCTTTGTGTCATCTTCAATTTCATTAATCAGTGTTCTATAGTTTTCAGACTACTGACTTTTACCTCTTAGGTTTATTCCTTGGTGTCTTATGATTTTTGGTGCAGTTGCAAATGCGATAGATTTCTTGATTTCTTGTTATTTTACTTCATTATGGTATGTTGAGTCTCATTCTCTTCAGGTCAGGCGTGGAGAGCACACGATTGAAAAAAAGACAGAGGACTCAGATATCAGTCTATCTTGAGTGCCTTGCTACAGTAAAGGCAGGTCTTTTATTTTAACAGCAATCAATGTAATCCTTAGGCAGGACAGTGATAGTTATCTTTTTGCTCTCTGCAAATCTAGTGGCCTTAGGCAAGGGTAATGATCATTGCATGGCTGCAGGGTTAATGTTTTATGATGACTTAAACCTTGGAATAAATAGTTTAGACAAACAGGTAGCCTCGGGCCATCGCATACAAAGCAGTGTGCTGTCCTGTATGTTCCAGTCCCCTTTGTGTGCAAGGGGTGTCTGGGGTCACCTGGCCGTCAGCTAACTCCTTGTCTTTACATAGTTTCCTTCAATGGTATATAGAAATGCAACAGATTTCTGTGTTTTGATTTTGTATCCCATGACTTTTCTAGATTTATGTATTAGTTCTAGCAAGTTTTGGGTGGAATCTTTTGGGTGTTCTACATAGAGTATCATGTCATCTGCAAATAGTGAAAGTTTGACGTCTTCCTTGCCCATGTGGATGACTTTTCTTTCTTTTTGTTGCCTGAATGGTGAGGCCAGGACTTCTGATACTGTGTTAAATAACAGCGGTGAGAGTTGACATCTCTGTCCTGTTCCTGACCAGAGAGGAAAATCTCTCAGTTTTCCCCCATTGGTGATATTAGCTATGGATTTTTCATATATGGCTCTATGTGGCACTATGTTCTCTCTAACCCCACTTAATTGAGGTCTTTTTTTTTATCATGATTGGATATTGTACTTTGTCAGATGATTTATCTTCATCTATTGACAGGATCGTATGATTCTTCTCCTTTCTTTTATTAATGTGATGCATCATGTTGATTGATTTACAAATTTGCAGCACACTTGCAATCCAGGAATAAATCCTATGTGATCATGGTGAATGATTCTTTTAATTTACTGTTAGTTTTGATGTGGCTGTATTTTGTTGAGAATGTTTGAATCTCTATCCATCTGGAATAATGGTCTTAGTGGGGTTTTGTCTGGTTTGTAATCAGAGTAATGTTTACCACATAGCATGAATTTGATTGTTTTACTGTTATTTCTGCTTTTTTGGAACAGATTGAGAGGAAAACGTTTTAATTCTTCTGTAAATGTTTGGTAGAATTTCCTTGTGAAGCCATCTGGCCCTGAACTTCTGTTTGTTGGGAGATTTTTGATTGATGATTCAATTTCTTGACTGGTTATTAGTCTGTCCAAGTATTCTATTTCTTCCTATTTCAGTTCTGGTAGTTCATATATTTCTAGGAATTTATCCATTTTTTCCATGTGGTTAAATTAGTTGGCAAAGAGTATTTCATAACAGTTTCTTATAATCGGTTGAATTTCCCTGGTGTTGGTTGTTATTTCTCTTCTCTCATCTGTGGTTTTATTATCGAGGTCCTTTGTCTTTTTCTTTTGGAACATCTGGCTAATGGGTTCTCAATTCTATTATTTTTTTCAAAGAACTGACTTTTGGTTTCTCTATCCGTTCAATTTTTTTGTTTCTATATCATTTTCATGTGCTCTAATCTTGATTATTTCCCTTCTTCTGCTGTTAACTTAATTAATATTTAATTAATTAAACAATTGTTAATTTTTTTCTTCTGGCTCACTTAGGTGTGTGGTTAGAATACTTACTTGAGAATTTTCTTGCTTTGTGAAGTAAGTCTGTATTTCTATCTATTTCACTCTTATGACCACTTTGGCTGCATCCAGTGGTTTTGGACTATCATGTTTTCATTTTCTTTTTTTCCATTTATTTTTTGAAAATTTCTTCTTTCATTTCTGGTTGACACATTCATTGTCTAGTAGCATGCAATTTAACCTCCATGTATTTGTGGTCTTTACAATTTTTTTCTTGTGGTTGGCAACATGTTTTTTGGCATTCTGATCAGAAATGATACATATATGATCTCATTCTCTTTTTACTTGTCGAGGCCTGATTTGTGACCTAGTATGTGATCTATTCTTTTTTTTAAACACAATATTATATATATATATGTATATATATATATAATTTATTGTCAAATAAATATTTACATATATAAAATAAATATATGTAATATATTTTATATATACATATAATACATATACATAAATATATGTAATATATTATATATATATTATATATATATATATAATTTATTGTCAAATTGGTTTCCATTCAACACCCAGTGCTCAGCCCAACAAATTCCCTCCTCAGTACCCGTCACTCTTTCTCCCCCTCCCATATCCCCCTCAACCAGGAGGAGCTAACAATTATAAATACCTACTGCCGAATTTGGGGGCACCCAAATTTGTAAAACAACTAATTACAAACATAAGCAATCTTATCGATAAAAATGTGCTAATAGCAGGGGACTTTAACACTCCACCCACAGTATTGGATAGATACACTAAACAGAGGATCACCAAAGAAACAATGGTCCTGATGACACATTGGAACAGATGGGCTTAACTGACATCTTCAGGGTCCTTCATCCAGAAACAAAGGAATTTATATTCTTCTCAAATGCACATGATACATTTTCCAAGATGATCTATTCTTGAGAATGTCCCATGTGTACTTGAAAAGAAAATGTATTCTGCTGCTTTATGATGAGATATTCTGAATATTACTGTTAAATCCATCTGGCGCACTGTGTCATTTACATCTGTTTCCTTGTTGATTTTCTGCTTGAGTGATGTGTCCATTGATGTAACTGGGGTGTTGAGGTCCATTGCTATTTTTATATCAGTGAGTTCCTCTATGTTTATTCTTATTCATTTTATATATTTGGGTACTCTCAAATTGGGTACATAAATATTTACAATTGCTAGATCTATGTGTTGGACACTCCCCTTTTTTATGATATAGTGCCCCCTCTTCATCTCTTGTTACAGTCCCTGATTTAAAATCTAGTTTGTCTGACGTACATATTGCTACTTTAGCTCTCTTTTGTCATCCATTTGTATGATAAATGTTTCTCCGTCACTTCACTTTCAATCTGCAGGTGTCTTTAGGTCTCAAGTGATTGTGAGGGAATCCAATACTTAGGTCTTTTTAAAAATCCACTTCAACACCGGTGTCTTTTAAATTTTGCTAATTTAACTACCATATGTCTTGGTGTTGGTCTACTTTTGTTGATTTTGATGGGAGGTCTCTATGCTCCTGGATTTCCATGTCTGTTTCCTTCTCCTGATTAGGGAAGTTTTCAACTATTATTTTCTCAAATAAACCTCCTGTCCCCTTTTTTCACTCTTCTTCTTCTGGGACTCCTATGATATGAAAGTTATTATGTTTGATAGAGTCCCTAAGTTCTCTAAGTCTATTGTCATGATCCATAATTCTTCTTTCTCTCTTTTGTTCAGCCTCATTATTTTCCATTATTTTATCTTCTATATCACATATTTGTTTTTTTGCTTCTTCCACCCTTGTAGGCATTACATCCAGTTTGCTTCAAGTCTTTTACTCTACTTTTCATCTGACTGCATGTTTCATAAGGGACTTCCTGAAATCTTCCATTCTTTTCTCAAGCACTGCAAGTATCATTTTGATTGTTGCTTTTAATTCTCCATCAGGAATATTATTTATATCTTTTTCGACTGGATCTCTGACCATGGCCTTTCTTGTTCTTTCTTCTGGGATGAATTCTTCTTTCTACATTTTGTCTAAGTCTGTTTTATACTCTGTGTTAGGAAAGCCTGTTCTGCTTTCAGTCCCTGAGAGTAATAGTTTTATGAAGAAGAGGTCACATAGTGTCCAGAGTAACACAGTGCACCTTGGGCTCTACCTCAGCCAAGCCTACCGTCTTTTAAAACCCCAAACTTCCTCCAGTTCCATCCATGTTGCCACACATGGCCAGATTTCATTCTTTCTCATTGCTGTGTAGTATTCCATTGTATATACATACCACTTCTTCTTTATCTATTCGTCAGTTGATGGACACTTAGTCTCTTTCCATGATTTGGCTATTGTCGAAAGTGCTGCTATGAACACTATGCCCCTATGCATCAGCAGTCCTGAACACTATGTACATGTGCCCCTATGCATCAGCAGTCCTGTATCTCTTGGGTAGATTCCTAACAGTGCTATTGCTGGGTCATAGGGTAAATCTATTTTCATTTTTTTGAGGAACCTCCACACAGTTCTCCAGAGTGGTTGCACCAGTTTGCATTGCCACCAATAGTGCAAGAGGCTGCCTGTTTCTTCACATCCTCTCCAGCATCTATAGTTTCCTGATTTGTTCATTTTAGCCACTCGAACCGGTATAACGTGGTATCTCAGTGTGGTTTTGATTTGTATTTCCCTGATGATGAGTGACATTGAGCATCGTTTCATGTGTCTGTTTGCCATAGTTGTATGGAAACCAAATTGACAATAAATTATTTAAAAAAATAAATAATATCCTTCATAAGTTTTTTATAGTTTTCAGTGTAGAGGTCTTTCACATCTTTGGTTAGGTTTATTCCTAAGTATTTTATGATTTTTGGTGCAATTGTGAAAGGGATTAGCTTCTTTATTTCTCTTTCTGCTGCTTCATTGAGGAAGACACAAGGAAATGGAAAAACATCCCATGCTCATGGATTGGAAGAATAAATATCGTCAAAATGGCAATACTACCCAAAGCAATCTACACATTCAATGCAATCCCAATCAAAATTGCACCAGCATTCTTCTCAAAGCTAGAGCAAACAATCCTAAAATTTGTATGGAACCACAAAAGACCTCGAATAGCCAAAATAATACTGAAGAATAAAACCAAGGCGGGAGGCATCACAATCCCAGACTTTAACCTCTACTACAAAGCGGTGGTCATCAAGACTGTATGGTATTGGCACAAAAACAGACGCATAGACCAATGGAATAGAATAGAAAACTCAGAAATGGACCCGCAAGTATATGGCCAACTAATCTTTGACAAAGCGGGAAAATGTATCCAATGGAAAAAAGACAGCCTTTTTAACAAATGGTGCTGGGAGAATTGGACAGCAACATGCAAAAGAATGAAACTAGACCACTTTCTTACACCACTCACAAAAATAAATTCTAAATGGATAAAAGATCTGAATGTGAGACAGGAAACCGTCAAAATCCTAGAGGAGAAAACAGGAAAAAGCCTCTTTGACCTAAGATGCACAAATTTCTTACTCGACACGTCTCCAAAGGCAAGAGAATTAAAAGCAAAGATGAACTATTGGGACCTCATCAAGATAAAAAGCTTCTGCACGGCAAAAGAAACAACCAACAAAACGAATAGGCAACCAACGGAATGGGAAAAGATCATCGCAAATGACATATCGGATAAAGGACTAATATCTAAAATTTATAAAGAACTTACCAAACTCCAAACCCGAAAAACAAACAACCCAGTGAAGAAATGGGAGGAAGATATGAATAGACACTTCTCCAAAGGGGACATTCAGATGGCCAACAGACACATGAAACGATGCTCAATGTCACTCATCATCAGGGAAATACAAATCAAAACTACACTGAGATACCACCTCACACCAGTCAGAGTGGCTAAAATGAACAAATCAGGAAACTATAGATGCTGGCGAGGATGTGGAGAAGTAGGCACCCTCCTACACTGTTGGTGGGAATGCAAACTGGTGCAGCCACTCTGGAAAACGGTGTGGAGGTTCCTCAAAAAAATGAAAATAGAGCTACCCTATGACCCAGCAATAGCCTTGCTAGGAATCTACCCAAGAGACACAGGAATGCTGATGCATCGGAGCACGTGTACCCCAATGTTCATAGCAGCACTTTCGACAATAGCCAAATCATGGAAAGAGACCAAGTGCCCATCAACTGACGAATGGATAAAGAAGTTATGGTACTTATATACAATGGACTACTACGTGGCAATGAGAAAAAATGAAATCTGGCCATGTGTAGCAACATGGATGGAACTGGAGGGTATTATGTTAAGTGAAATAAGTCAGTCAGAAAAAGACAGATACCATATGTTTCCACGAATAGGTGGACTTTGTGAAACTAAGCAAAAACCAGGGGGAGGGGAAGAGGGGAAAGGAAAAAAAGACACAGAGAGGGAGGGAGATAAAACATAAGAGACTCTCAAAGACTAAGAACAAACTGAGGGTAAGGGGGATGAGGGAGGGGGGAGAGGGGGTGATGGGCATTAAAAAGGGCACCTGTTGGGATGAACACTGGGTGTTATATGTAAACCAATTTGAAAATAAACTATTATAAAAAAAAAAAAAGAAAAAAAAATAAATAATAAAAAAAATAAAACCCCAAACTTTAGGGACATCTTTATCCGTTCATCAGTTGATGGAAGTTAGGCTCTGAAACAGGAAGAAAACAGAAAATTTGAACAGACCCTTAACCAGCAAAGCAACTGAATTGGTAATCTCCCAACCAACAAGAGTCCAGGGCTGGATAACTTCCCAGGGGAATTCTACCAAATATTTAAAATAGCGCTAATACCTATTATTTTAAACCTGCCCCCAAAAATAGAGGCATAAGGAAAACTTCCAATCTCATTCTATGAGACTGACAATACCTTGATTCCAAAACCAAAAAAAAGGACCCCCACTAAAATGGAGAATTACACATCAATTTCCCTGATTTACATGGATACAAAAATTCTCAATAGGATACTAGCAAATGAATTCAACAACTTGTTAAAAGAATTATTCACCAGAATCTAGTGGGATTTATTCCTGGGCTGCAGGGCTGTGTCAATATTCAGAAATCTATCAATATGATACATCATATTAATAAAGGAAAAGATAAGAATGACATGATCCTTCAGTGGATGAATAAAAAGCATTTGGCAAAATACAGCATCCTTTCTTGAAAAAAAACCCTCAAGAAAGTTTGGATAGAAGGAACAACCTCAAGATCATAAAGACCTTATATGAAAGACCCACAGCTAATATCATTCTCAATGGGGAAAAACTGAGAGCTTTCCCCCTAGGGCAGGAACACGACAGGGATGTACCCTTTCACCACTGTTGTTCAACATAGTACTGGAAGTCCTAGCCTAAGCAATCAGACAACACAAAGAAATAAAAGGCATACAAATTGGTAAGGGAGAAAGGAAACTTTCACTCTTCACAGTCAACATCATACTATATGTGGAAAACATGAAAGATTCCACCAAAAAAACCTGTTAGAATTGATACCTGAATTCAGCAAAGTTGCAGGATATGAAATCAATGTACAGAAATTGGTTCCATTTCTATACACCAATAATGTAGCTATAGAAAGTGAAATGAAGGAATCTATCCTAGTTACAATGGCATCCAAACTATGAAATACCTAAGAATAAACTTAACCAAAGAGGTGAGAATCTATACACTGAAAACTATAGAAAGCTCATTAAAGAAATTGAAGAAAATACAAAGAAATGGAAAAACATTCCATGCTCATGGAATAGAATAACAAATATTGTTAAAATTTCAATACCACCCAAAGCAATCTACACATTCAATGCATCCCTATCAGTATGCCACCAGAATCCTTCACAGAGCTAGAACAAACAATCGTAAAATTTCTATGGAACCAGATAAGACCATGAATAGTCAAAGCCATGTTGAAAAAGCTGGAGGCATCATAATTCCAGACTTTAACCTGTACTACAAAGCTGTAATAATCAAGACAGTATGGTCCTGGAACAAAAACAGACACATAGATCAATGGGACAGAATAAAGAACCCAGAAATGATCCCACAAATGTATGGCAAACTAATCTGTGATAAAACAGGAAAGAATATATAATGGATTAAAGACAGTTTCCTCTCCAAATGGTGTTGGGAAAACTGGAGAGCGACATGCAGAGGAATGAACACGAACCATTTCTTGTACCATACATAAAAATAAGCTCAAAATGAATGAAAGACCTAAACATAAGACAGGAAGTCATCCGAATCCTAGAGGAGAAAAGAGGTAACAACCTCTTTGACCTTCACCACAGTAACCTCTTAATCATCACATCTCCATAGCCAAGGGAAACAAAAGCAAAAACGAACTATTAGGACCAAGATAAAAAGTTTCTGCACAGAGAAGGGAACAATCAAGCAAAACTAAAAGGCAAACAATGGAATGGGAGAAGATGTTTGCAAACAACATATCAGATAAAGGGTTAGTACCAAAAATCTATAAAGAACTCATCAAATTCAACACCCAGAAACAAATAATCCCATGAAGAAATGGACAAAGTCATAAATAGACACTTTTCCCAAGAAGATATCAAGATGGCTAACAGACGCATGAAACAATGCTCAACAACACTCATCATTGGGGAAATACAAATCAAAACCACAACGAGATACCACTTCACACCAGTCAGAATGGCTAAAATGAACTACTCAGACAACAACAGATGCTGGCAAGGATGCAGAGAAAGAGGGACCCTTTTGCACTGTTGGTGGGAAAGCAAACTGGTGCAGCGACTCTGGGGAATAGTACAGAGCTTCCTCAAAAACTTAAAAGTAGAACTACCCTATGACTCAGCAATTATACTAGTAGGTATTTATCCAAAAGATACCAAAATGGTGATTCTCAAGGGCACCTGCACCCCAATGTTTATAGAAACACTATTGACAATAGTCAAAGAGCCCCGATGTCTGTTTTGACTGGTGAATGGATAAAAAAGAGAGGTTTGTGTGTGCATATGTATATGTGTGTGTGTGTATGTATATATACTGGAATATTTCTCGGCACTCAAAAAAGAGTGAAATCTTGCCATTTGCAACAATGTAGATGGAACTAGGTTATATTATTCTAAGCGAAATAAGTCAGTAGGAGAAAGACGAATATCATGATTTCACTCATATGTGGAATTTAAGAAGCAAACAAGATAAACACAAGGGATGATAAGCAAAAATAAGATAAAAACAGTGAGGGAGGCAAACCATAAGAGACTCTTAAATACAGAGAGCTAACTGAGGGTTGCTGGTGTGTTGTTGGGTGAAGGGAAGTGCTAAATGGGTGAGGGGCATTAGGAGGACACTTGGGGAAGAGCACTCAGTGTTATATGTAAGTGATGAATCACTAAATTATATTCCTGAAATAATAATTACACTATATGTTAACTAACTTAGATTTAAATAAATTTAAAAAAACATATAAAGTTCTGCACAGCGAAGGAAACAATCAGCAAAACTAAGATGACTGACAGAATGGGAGAATATATTTGCAAATAACATACCTGATAAAGGGTAAGTATCCAAATTTACAATGAATACACCAAATTCAACCCCCCAAAAATAAATAATCCAGTGAAGAAATTAAAACCACAATGAGATACCACTTCACACAAGTCAGAATGGCTAAAATTAACAACCCAGGCAACAAAAAATGTTGGTGTAGATGCAGAGAAAGGGGGACACCTTTGCACTATTAGTGGGAATGCAAACCAGTGCAGCCACTCTGGAAAACAGTATGGAGGTTCTTCAAACAATTAAAAATAGAGCTACACTACGACCCAACAATTGCACTACTAGGAATTTACCCAAGGTGTACAAAAACGCTGATTAGAAAGGACACATGCACCCCAATGTTCATAGCAGCACTATTAACAATACCCAAACTATGGAATGAGCCCAGGTGTCTATCTAATGTGTTTTCAGTTTCAGTTATTGTGCTCTCTGTCTCGTTTGTTCTGTTTTTTCATCTCCTTGTTAAGGGTCTAAGTGATGTTCTCCACTCTTTTCTCAAGACAGTGAATATTTTTAGATTATTGTTTTAAATTCTTTATCAAGCATGCTATTTATGTCCATTTCACTTAGGTCTCTTTGCTGTGATTTTGTCTTGTTCTATCATTTGGAACACATTTCTCTGTCTTCTCATTTTGTCTAACTCACTGTGTCTGTTTCTTTGTGTTAGGAAAGTCATCTAAATCTCATGCTCTTGTTAGTAGTTGGCAGGGCACACACCTTTAAGAAGGTTGCTGTAGTCTTGCATATAGGATCCACAGGCAGTGCAGAGATTGGCCTGCAGGGTCTACTCCACAAAGCGCACATGGGTGAGATGCACAGTTTTAACAAATATGTGCATCCTCCGTAGGAGTTCATGGCTGCAGATGCCAAAACACTGAGGCCCCATAAAGTGCGCATTCAGGAGACATGGCGTTGGCAAGGGTTGTACCGGTATCTGGTGCACAGGATCTCCAGTGCCAGGACTGATGCAGACTTGGCTGGAGGCACCAGGGTGTGGTGTGAACTAGTTAGACCATGAATGCCAGAGGTACCAGAGGTTCCTGCAGGTATCCTTGTAACTATGCTGGAAATTGGGGGAGGATAATGCCAACCACCAACTCCATTTTTCTCGGATAAGTCCCACAGTAAACCCTGAGATTAGTAAATAACTCCCTCACATCCGCCTCAAATGTTTTTCAAACTGCTGCTTCTATGCTGTGTCTCAGAGGGCTGTTTGTTTTTTTAGGGGACTCAGTAAAGGATGGGAACTCAGTTTCCTATTGCCCTTCACACTCTCCCAAAGCTAGACCACTAACTTTCAAAGTTCTGGACTTTAAGTCCCTTTGTTATAAGAACTCACAACATCTGGCCCCTCTGTTTTCGAAGCCAAACGTTATTGGGATGTGTTTTCCCCATGCAGTCTTCCAGGTGTAATAGTTTGTTTCTCTCTCCTCTCTTTGACCACCAGTCCCTCCCTCTGAGGGCTAGACTCTGGGAATTAGCTCCTGAGCATGTCTCAACTCTTCCTACCATCTTCAGTGTGGCTTTTTCTCTACGTTTAGTTGTGGAGTTTTTTTCTGCCAGTCTTTGTTGTATATGAGATGAGTTTAGGGTCCTCCTACTTTTCCATCTTCCCCCAGAAAATTTTCCCATTTTCTTACATGAATTTTTTCCAGGAAAAGTTATTTTAGAAAATAAATGATTTAGTTCTGAAATGTGAGCATGGCAAATAAATATATTTGAAGACATGCTGTACCCTGAATACTAAGATAGACACAACCAAGACACTTGGGTGTTGAGAGTTCTCCATTTGTATTTGATATACTGATCACACATTAGTAATAGGAAACATTTATCAAGAGCTGTTCTGCATGAGGCACTTATGGCCATAACAATCTTACAAAGTAGGCTTAAAGAGTAGGAAGTTATGGTTCAGAAAAGTTAAAGAAAATACCAAGTATCTTATCATTGGTTGACACAAGAATGATACTCACCCGGATCAATTGGTGACAAAGCCCACATTCTACAGCTGATCTTTGAGCTACACAAGGATTAGGGTACCTCCATGCAGCTGAAAATCCATGTGTAACAGTTTTTGTTTAAATATATTTCTTATTGAAGTATAATTGATATACAATGTTAGGTTAGTTTCAGATATAAACAGTGATTCAACAATTCTATACGTTACTGTGCTCAACGCAGTAAATATAGTCACCATCTAGTCCCATACATTACCATACTTTAGCTATTCCTTATGTTGTACTTTTCATCCTTGTCACTTGTTATTTTATTTTTATTTTAGATAAAGAGAGAATGAGCAGAGGAGAGGAGCAGAGAGGGGGGGAAGAGAGAGAGAGAGAGAGAGAGAGAGAGAGAGAGAGAGAGAATCTTAAAAAGACACCATGCTCAGCACAGAGTCCAACGTGGGGCTCAATCCCATGACCCTGAGATCATGATCTGAGCTGATATCAAAAGTTGGATGCTCAACCGACTTAGGCACCTAGGTGAACTCTGACTTGTTATTTTATTACAGGAACTTTGTAACTCTTAATCCCCTTCACCTATTTCACCCACCACCACTCCTTTCCCCTCTGGCAACTACCAGTTTGTTCCCTGTACTTGAGGTGTTTTGTTTGTTTGTTTGTTTGTTTGTTTTGGATTCCACACATAATTAACCCATGATTTTTTGTAGGTGTATAGCATTCTTTTATAAATTATGTGTATTTTGAAATTTCTATATACATACTTCCCAAACCATTTTCCTATTTTTAAAGATTTGCTTTTTCTGAATTTCTCACTTTATACTATAGATCGTTTAGATTAAAAAACTATTTCAGTATTTTACTTTCTTTAGATTGTTTCTCAGAATGGAATCAGTGGATTAACAGGTATTAGTATATGCAGCACACATTCCTAAGTAGCTTTCAGAAGTATGCAACAGATTGGACTTGGATTATAATGGAAAAGTAGTTTTAGGGGAAGGTTATGTAAGAAAAGTGTAGAAGCAGAAGCTCTACAGGGCACCAAAGAAACATATATGTCTGTATTTCCTGTCTTGGTTTCTTTTATGTGCTGTCAAATTTAATACTGAATGTTGAGTTATCTTCATAGCTAGAAAGTTGATTTTATTTTCTTCTTTCTTACTTTATAGTCACTAGGACTCATGGGTGGTAACCCTTATTACATTTCCATTTGCTTCAGTGTCTCTCCACTGAAAAATCGGATAGATCTTGAATGATGACAACAGATAACCACAACTCATACAAGTAGTAGCCCAGTTTTATAAGCTGGGCCATATGCCTCCTTTATAGAGCATGTTAACATGGTACCTGGCTCATAGTCTACAGGGCTTGACTTGGTGACTGGATCCTTTTCTTCCATATCAAGAAAGAAAGTCAGAAAGAGTTTACAACCACTTGGAGTTGACAATAGTGTACACTATCCCAGGACCTCTTTAACTCTCTAACCCTCTATCACAGTATAGACTGCAAAGGAACTAAGATAACTGCACATTTTGCGGGGCACACACTAGTTGTCCATATCAAGCACATTGTACTAGTCAGATATATGAGGAGGAAGTGATTAGTATGTGGTGGTCTTGATAAGACACATGTGCTCTTGATGGTCAATGAGAAACTATGAAGATTCAGGAACCTGAGACATCAGTACAAGTTTTAGATGTTCATTGGTCTAGGGCATTATGGGGTATCACATTCAAAGTATAAGACACTTTGTTGCTTTATGAATATCCTATCATTAAAAAGGAAGGAACGTGCCTGGCAGGCCTGTCTGTTTTGTAGTAAGCATATTTGACACTATGAAATACTGCTCCAGTCAATCTTCTGGTAACGCAGGAGGTTCCAACTTTGAATGGGCTTCAGGGGAGGTTTACATTATAGTACATGTCGCCCTGGAGCCTGAGGCACACCTTTTGTAAGACTTTATGGTAATAGAGGTATCACTTCTGGTAAAAAAAAAAGAACAAAAAAGCATTGGGTGTATGGCAAGTTTATTGGAAAATCAAAACAAAAACGTTTGGGTTTTAATAAAACCCTGATGTTTGTGTCAGAGGATTATACATCTTTTGAAAAACATCCCCTGCTGTGCTGCTAGGTCCTGATAAAGAGAAAACACTCATCGAACATCAAATAATCATGCAGACAAAACTACACATTGAGAGCTGGACACTCTGACCCGCCAACTCATCACATCAGTAATACAGCAGCAATCATCATAACAGGACATTGGCATATCCATGATTAACCACAAGAAAGCTAAGAGAGCAGGAGCAAAAGATGTGAGCCTGTAGCTCAGATCAAGCTCTCCATTAATTTTGCATGAACGTCGCTTGCTCAGATGACAACATTGCCTGCTCGGGAGAACCCCTTCCCACAGGCAGAGTTTGAAGTGGTACATCATCCACTTTGTGGGGAGCGAGTAGTCTGAAATAGGATCATGTAGAACTTATGAAGGGCGATACATGATCTATGAAGCTTTTCGTATGGCCAGAAGGAAAAAAGTAGAAAGATTTAGAATAAGGAAATCTGGAACAGAGGTACATATATGGACATATGGTAGTGGGTATCTGAAGCACTTTGTTTCTTGTATCACATGTCAGCAACCAAAAGATGGAATCCAACATTGAAAGGAATTAAACTGCCAGATGGGAAGTATGATGACCAGCAGATGTCGTCCAGCTTCTGTCATTTGCCCTTGCACAACACCTACAATGATGGTGCATGTGCACATTAGTGAAGCAGCCATGGTAGCAGGGAGGGCCTAGATCTTTGTAAAGTTTATATTACACTCTTGGGCATGGATGTGATAGAATATTCAGAATTTCTGCAATTTCCTGGTTTTAAATCTGATTGGGATATTGTCATGACTAGAAAGAAACAGTTACATTCTGTGAAATATCAGGATGGTCAAGATTCCGACAGACTGAATTTTGTCAGAAAGTGAGTTAACATAGCTCCAAAGTGAGACAGTGAATGTGTCCAATTGTTTTTTCCAGATACCTGTAAATTGCCTTAGATTCTCTTTACTAATAGGCTTTGAAAATGAAACGTTCATGGACACCTGAGTGGCTCAGTGGATCTGACTCTTGATTTCAATCAGGTCACGATCTCACTGTTCGTGGGTCCACGCCCCTCATCTGGCACTGATAATGCAGAACCTGCTTGGGATTCTCTCTTTCGCCCTTCTGTTCCCTCCTGTGCTCCCTCTCTCTGTCTCTCTCTTAAAATAAATAAAATAAACTTTAAAAATGAGTAAATTATGAAAAGAAAGAAAATTATACATTTGATATGTCAACTACAGGCCAGAGCTTATACTAATCTTTTCGGGTTAAGATTCTACAACTGATACACCAGTGCATTGGGACCACCACTTGTTAAGGTCAAGATAATGCACTTCCATGTGCCTTAGTACCTGTGCTTTTTGGACCTGGGAGCCATCATGCCTTTATTCTTCATCCTTTATGCTTCAAAGGCATTTTCTCTAGGATATAGAATTGTTTCTGATCCTGGCTGATAAAGGGAAGTTTTTTTAAATTCAATTTTTGTTTAAATTCTAGTTAGTTAACATAAATGATAATTGGTTTCAGGTTAGAATTCAGTGATTCACCACTTACATCTAACACCCAGTGCTCATCACAACAAGTGCCCTAATTAATACCGATCAACCATTTAGTCTACCCTATCCGCCTGCTTCCATCAACCCTCAGTTTATTCTCTATAGTTAGGAGTCTCTTATGGTTTGTCTCCCTCTCTCTTTTTTCCCTTCCCCTATGTTCATCGGTTTTGTTTCTTAACTTCCATATATGAGTGAAAACGTATAGTATTTGTCTTTCTCTAACTTATTTTGCTTAGCATAGTACACTTTAGTTCCATGCATGTCACTGCAAATGGCAAGGTTCCATTCTTTTGATGGCTGGGTAATATATCACATGTTTATCCACTCCTCAGTTAATGGATATTTGGGGTCCTTCCATATTTTGGCGTTTGTTGATACTGCTGCTATAAACACTGGGATGTAGGTGCCCCATCAATCAGCATTTTTGTGTCCTGTGGGTAAATAGCTAGTAGTGCAGTTGGTGGGTCAGAGAGTCGTTCTATTTTTAACTTTTTGAGGAACCTCCACACTGTTTTCCAGAGTGGCTGCACCAGTTTGTACTCCCACCAACAGTGTAAGAGTGTCCCTCATCTCTACATCGTCACCAGCATCTGTTGCTTCCTGCAGCTTTATGGCATTTTCCTTGACTCTTACTCCATTAAACCATCAACGAGGAAGTTCTTCCAGCGACTAAGTATATTTATCCCCAGTACACATAGAGGGACCAGAAAATCCCTATGGTAGATCCACAGATACGCTGGACTTACAAGGTGCATGTAGGCCAGGACTCCCCTGGTCTCTATCCTCTATAAGCCCCAACTCTGGCACCGGGTATGATGGCATTTTTGTGTGCTCTGCCTGGTTTGTGTTAACTATGACTCCATATTTAATGGCCTTCAAAATTTCTGTCCCAATATGTGTCTTTACTCTTGTATAATTGCTCGGGTAAATGCCCACAGATTTTCTTGAGGAAATATCATGGGGAATATTTCTTATATATTCTTACATTGGCTTCCAAAAGTTCTTCCTTAAGAGCCTGTCATTCCTTTTAGTTGCTAGCATCTAGATCTGAGAACAGGCTTACGCGGGAAACTGAGTGAAAGATGAGTATATTTCCATTTCAGGTCTCATCTCCATTTCACCAACTCTTAATTTTTCCATGACTGATAAGCTCAAGCAACCTTCTAATTGTCCCTATACCAATCTCAGCTCTGATAAGATTGTAGTCCTTTAGCCATTACCATAGATTTTTGTAGAACGAGGCCCTCTTACTGCTGATCCGGCCCCACCATTCATTGTATATTATATCTAACCAGCCGAGAAATAAACCTGCACCTATATAGTCAACTGATCTATGACAAAGGAGGCAAGAATATACATAGGGGAAAAGACAGTCTTTTCAATAAATGGTGTTGGGAAAACTGGACAGCTACTTGCAAAAGAATGAAACTGGACCACTCTCTGATACCATAAACAAAAATAAGCTCAAAATGGACTGAAGACCTAAATGTGAGAACTGAAACCATAAAACTCCTAGAAGAGAACACAGGGAGTAATTCCCTTGAAATCAGCCATGAAAATATTTTCCTAGATATGTCTCCTAAGATGAGGGAAATAAAAGCAAAAATAGGGAATCTGGGTGGCTCAGTGAGTTAAGCATCCAACTCTTGATTTTTCACTCAGGTCATGATCTCACCTTTTGTAGATTGGAGCCCTGTCATGCTGCACCCTCACAGTGCAGATCCTGGTTGGGACTCTCTCTCTCCCTCTCTCTCTGCCCCTCTCTGGCTCTCTCTCTCTCTTAAAATAAAATAAGTAAATTTAAAAAACAATAAAAAATAAACTATTGGGACTCCATCAAAATAAAATTTTTGTACAGCAAAGGACCATCAACAAACAATAAAGCAACCTACTATATAGGACAAGATATTTAAAAATGATATATCTGACAAATGGTTAGCCTTTAAAATATATAGGGGCGCCTGGGTGACTCAGTCGGTTGAGTGTCCGACTTCGGCTCAGGTCATGATCTCACAGTCTGTGAGTTCAAGCCCTGCGTCGGACTCTGTGCTGACAGCTCAGAGCCTGGAGCCTGCTTCAGATTCTGTGTCTCCCTCTCTCTCTGCCCCTCCCCCACTCATGCTCTGTCTTTCTCTGTCTCAAAAATAAATAAACATTAAAAAAATTTTTTTTTAAATATATAAAAGTGTTATACAACTCAATACCAAACACTACCAAATAATCTGATTTAAAAATGGAGGAAGTATCCGACAGGATAATTTACCAAAGAAGACATTCAGATGGCCAACAGACACAGGAAAAGATGCTCAAGAACTCATCATCACTATAATGCAAATCAAAACCACAGTGAGATATCACCTTGCAGTGCCTAAATAAATGTCTAAAATAAAAAAGACAAGAAATAACAAGTGTTGGCGAAGATGTGGAAAAAGATGAACCCTCATGCAGTATTCATGGAAATGTAAATTGGTACAGCCACTATTCAAAGCAGAATGGAGGTTCCTCAAAAAGTTAAAGATAGAATTATGAATTATTATATGATCCAATTATTGGACTATTGGGTATTTATACACAGAAAACAAAAACAGCTACTTGAAAAAATATATGCACCCCTGTGTTTATTGCAGAATTATTTACATTAGCCAAGATATGGAAGTATTCCAACTGTACATCTACTGATGAATGGATTAAGAAGCTATGGTATATATGTGCAATGAAATATAATTCAGTCATATAAAGAATGACAACATGGGTAAACACAGGTGTTAGGCTAAGTGAAACAAGTCAGTCAGTGAAAGACAAATATCATACAATTTCACTTATATGTGGAATCTAAAAGAAAAAAATTAACAAATAAACAAAACACAAAGATTTAAAAATAACAAAAAAAACTGATAGTTGTCAGAGGGGAGAGGAAATGGGGGGTGAGCAAAATGGTTGAAGGGTAGTAGGAGATGCAGGCTTCCAGTTGTGGAATGAGTAAGTCACAGGGATAAAAAGCGCAGTATAGGAAAAATAGTCAACAGTATTGTAATAGTGTTGTGTAGTGGCAGAAGGTGGCTACTTGTGGTGAGCACAAGCATATTGTATAAAGATGTTGAATCACTGTGTTGTACACCTGAAATAATGTAACAATGTGCATCAAGTATACTAAAAATACCCATATCTGACTGGCTCCTGGTTAGAAACTGCCCTGCATCTCCAGCTTATTTGGAATCTTGTTCTCCACATTCACAGTAGAGAGCCCAGTTCCCTGAAAGCATCTTCTTCTGTCAACACTGGTCTACAGAGGACAGAAAGTTTCTCAAAGACCCCTTGCCTCTTTAACTAGTACTTTCTATAGGGTGCCCTCTGGGACACCACAGGAATGCAGTTAGGTGATTGGTTCTCTGCTTGTACACGATAAATCCTTGCTAGCCTTAACTCTGACTGCTGTGCTGCTTACTTCACTATTCCGTCATGACACCTGCAGCAACTCCATTGCATCCATGTAGATGTAATTGCGTCAAAGTTTTAATAGGACATCCCTGTGGTATTAGAACTGGGTCAAGAGTTCTGTTCCAGTTGAATTCCTAAATCCTGGGAAAGTGTCCCCATGTCTATAAGCTTTCCAAAATCCAGCCTCCTATTCTGATTCTCCCAAAGAGTTCCCGATGGGATTTTTTTGTTGGATACTCTTTCCTGCTTTGTCGAAGATTAGTTGACCATACATTTTTTGAGCCATTTCTGGGTTCTCTATTCTATCCCATTGGTCTTTGTGTCTGTTTTTTGCCAGTACCATACTGTCTTGATACAACTTTGTAATACAACTGAAAGCCCATAATTGTGATGCCTGTAGTTTTGGTTTTTCTTTTTCAACATTACTTTGGCTATTCGCAGTCTTTTCTGTTTCCTTGCAAATTTTAGGATTTTTTGATCTAGCTTTATGAAGAATGCTGGTGTTATTTTGATAGGGATTGCATTGAATGTGTACATTGTTTTGGGTAGAATCAACATTTTCACAACATTCGTTCTTCCGGTCCATGCGCATGGAATATTTTTCCATTTCCTTGTGTCTTCTTCAATTTCTTTCATAAGCTTTCTATATTTTTCAGTGTACAGATCTTTTACCTCTTTGTTTGGTTTATACCTAGTTATTTTGTGGATTTTGGTATAATTGTAAATGGGATGGATTCTTTGATTTCTCTTTCTGGTGCTTCATTATTGATGTATAGAAATGCAAGTGATTTGTCTATATTGATTTTGTATCCTGTGACTTTGCTGAATTCCTCTATCAGTTCTACCAGTTTTCTGGTGGAATTGTTTGGGTTTTCCATGTAGAGTATCCTGTCATCTATGAAGAGTGAAATTTTGAGTTCCTCATTCCCAATTCGTATGCTTTTTATTTCTTTGTGTTGTCTGATTGCTGAGTCTAGGACTTCCAACACTATGTTGAACACAGTGGTGACAGCGGACATCCCTGTCATGTTCTTGATCTTAGGGGGAAGGTCTCAGACTTTCCCTATTGAGGATGATATTAACCGTGGGCCTTTCATATATGGCCTTAATGATATTGAAGTATGCTCCTTCTATCCCTACTTTCTTGAGGGTTTTTATCAAGAAAGGATGATGCATTTTGTGAAATGTTTTTTTATGCATCTATTCAAAGGATAATATGGTTCTTATCCTTACTTTTATTAATGCGACATATCACATTGATTGATTTGCCAATTATTGACCCATCCCTGCAGATCAGGAATAATTCCCACTTGAATATAGTTAACAATACTTTTAATGTACTGTTGAATTCAAATCGTTAGTATCTTGTTGAGAATTTTACATCTAAGTTCATCCGGGATATTGGCCTGTAATTCTTCTTTCTAGTGAGATGTTTGCTGGTTTGGGAATCAGGTTAATTCTGCTTCATAGAATGATTTTGGAAGCTTCTTTCCATTTCTAATTTTTGGAACAGTTTGAGAATAGGTACTAACTCTTCTTTAAATGTCTACTAGAATTCCTGTAGGAAGCCATCTGGTCCAGGACTCATATTTGTTGGGAGATTTTTTCTAATTAATTCAATTTCTTTCCTGGTTATGGGCCTGTTCAGATTTTCTATTTCTTACTGTTTGAGTTTTGGTAGTGTGTGAGTTTCTATGAATTTTTCTATTTCTTTCAGATTGCCTAGTTTCTTGGCAGTTAATTTTTCATAGTATTCGTATAATAGTTTGTATTTCTGGGGTGTTGTGACCTCTTCAGCAAATGATATTGGGAAAACAGGACATTTACATGCTGATGATTAAAACTAGATGATCTTCTTATGCTATACAGAAAAATAAATTTAAAATGAACGAAAGATCTAGTTGTGAGACAGGAAACCATCAAACCCTACAGTAGAACACAGGCAGCAACCTCTTTGCGGCCATAGCAACTCTTCACTAGACACATCGCAGAAGACAAGCAAAACAAAGGTAAACAGAAAATATTGGGACCTCATCAAGATAACAAGCTTCTTCACAGTGAGGAAAACAATCAACAAAACTGAAAGGTAACTTACAGAACGGGAGAAGACATTTGCAAGTGATGTATCAGATAAAAGCTTAGTATTCAAAATCTATAAAAACTCAACAGCCACAAAACAAATAATCCAGTGTAGAAATTGGCAGAAGACATGAATAGACACTTTTCCAAAGAAGACATCCAAATGGCTCACAAAAACATGAAACGATGGTCAATATCACTCATCATCAGAGAAATGCAAGTGAAAACCACAATGAGACTCCAATTCACACCTGTCAAAATGGCTAAAATGAACTCTAGGGAAACAACAGGTGTTGATGAAGATGCATAGAAAGAGGAACACTGTTGCAGTGTTCATGGGAATGCAAACTAGTGTGGCCATTCTGGAAAACAGTATGGAGGTTCCTCAAAAAGTTAAAAATAGAACAACCATATGGCCTGGCATTTGCAATACTGGGAATTGCAATATTAAGAATATTTTATCCTAAAGCAGCAGGATACATATTATTTTTGAGTGCACACAGAACATTCTCCTGAATGGAATACATACTGGGTCACAAATGAGGCCTCAACAAATACAAAAACATAGAGATCATACCATGCACATTTTCAGACCACAATACTATGAAACTTGAAGTCAACCACACAAAAAAATTTGTAAAGACCACAAACATATAAAAGTTAAAGAACATCCTCCTAAGGAATGAGTGGGTTAACCAGGAAATTAAAGAAGAAGTTTCTAAAAATCATGGAAGCAATCTAAAATGAAAACACGACAGTCAAAACCATTGGGATGCAGCAAGGCTGGTTGTAAGGGGGAAATACATAGCAATACAGTTCTATATCAAGAAGAAAGAAAAGTATCAAATCCACAACCTAACCTTACACCTAAATAAGGTGGGAAAACAAAAGGAATTAAGGCTCAAAACCAGAATAAGTGAAATAATAAAGATTAAAGCAGAAATAAAAAATACAGAACTCAAATAGATCAATGAAACTAGAAGCTGATACTTTGAAATAATTAATAAAATTGATAAATCCCTAGCCAGATTTATCAAAAAGAAAAGAAAAAAGGACCCAAATAGATAAAATCACAAATGAGAGAGAATAGATTACAACCAACTCCACAGAAATAAAAACAAGTATAAGAGAATACCATGAAAAATTATATGCCAAAAATTGGAGCAATCTGGAAGAAATGGATTCATTCCTAGAAACATTCAAACTACCAGTTGAAAAAAGAAGAAATAGAAAATTTGAACAGACCCCAAACCAGTCAAGAAATAGAATCATTAATCAAAAATCTCCCAACAAACAAGAGTCCAGGGCCAGATGGCTTCCCAAGAGAATTCTACCAGATACTTAAAGAAGAGTTCATACCTATTCCTCTGAAAGAGTTTCCTTTTGAAACTCTTTCAAAAAATAGAAATGGAAAGAAAACTTCCAAATTCATTCGTAGAGGTCAGCATTACCTTGAATCCAAAACGAGACAAAGGCCATACTAAAAAGGAGGGTTACAGACCAATATTCTTGATGAACATGAATGCAAAATTTCTCACCAAAGATACCACCAAATCTAATCCAACAGTACACTAAAGGAAATATTCACCACGATCAAGTGGGATTTATTCCTGGGCTGCAGGGATAATATCCACAAGTCAATCAACGTGATACACCACATTAATAATAGAAAGCACAAGAACCATATGATCCTGTCAGTAAATACAGAAAAAGCGTTTGTCAAAATACAGCATATTTTCTTACAAAAATCCTCTAGAAAGTAACAATAGAAGGAACATACCTCAGTATCATAAAGGCCATATACAAAAGACCTATGACTGATATCATCCTCAATGGGGAAAAACTGAGAGCTTTCCCCCTCAGGTCAGGAACATGATGGGATATCCATACTCACTGTTGTAGGTTAACAAACCTAAGTCAATAATAAAAACCATTAACTGGCTGTTTTGGCCTCTGTAAATTGCTTTGCAAATGCATCTCCCCATTTACTGTTCTGACCAACTGTATGGTAACTGCTAAAACATTGAGATAGAAGCCTATGCAGTTCCCTGTTAGTTACCAGAAGGGGTTAACTGCCTGTCTCACTCCTGTAACTTTGCTTGCTTGCTACATAGCTAACTTAGATTACAGTGAGCTCTCACCCTACTGTTTTGAGCTGATAAAAGGAAGGTCAACATGCAAAAAGTCACGTAACTGCTGTCCCGCGGTGTCTGAAGTGTCTAACTATAATTGGTCATTTAAAGCTCACTTAAGACAAAGAACCTTGAAGCAATAGGCCCCCGCCAAAGGTAACATCTATGTAATTGGCTACCAAAATATGTTGTAAATTATAATTGGTTAACTAATTTATGATGTACCCTAACTTGCTAAAACCCATATAAGCCCACTGCCGCCTGTGTTCGGGGCCATTCTCTGCATTTTCTCCTTAACATCAGGAGATCAGGTTTGGCCCGGCCGTAAATAAAAACTTGCCTCGCTTCTATTCGGCATTTGGTGGTCTTTTTTTCGACAACACCCTGCAACACTCACCACTTTTGTTCCACATAGTACTGGAAGTCCTAGCCTCAGCAATCAGACAACTAAAAAGACAGAAAGACATCCAACTTGGCAAGGAAAAGTTGAACTTTCGCTATTTGCAGACGACATGATACTCTACATAAATAACTCCACCAAAAAATTGTTAGAACTGATACATGAATTCAGCAAAGTTGCCGAATACAAAATAAATGTACTGAAATTGGTTGCATTTCTCTACACCAATAACAAAGCAGCAGAAAAAGAAATCAAGAAATCAAACCATTTATAATTACATCAAAAACCGTAAAATTTCTAGGAATAAACCTAACCAAGGGTAAAAGATCTATGCTTTAAAAACTATAAAACACTTATAAAAGAAATTGAAGAAGCTGCATAGATCAATGGCAAAGAATAGAAAAATCAGAAATGGACAACTATATGGTCACCTCATCTTCAACAAAGCAGGAAAGAATATCCAATGTAAAAAAATCTATTTAACAAATAGTGTTGGGAATACTGAACAGTAACTTGTTGAAGAATGAAACTGGACCACTTTCTTATACCTGAGACAAAAATAACTTCAAAATGGATGAAAGAACTAATTGTGAGATAGGAAACAATCAAAGTCCTCAAGTAGAACAGAGGTAGCACCTCTTTGACTTCGAATATACCAACTTCTTACTAGACGTGTCACCAAAGGGAATGGAAACAAAAGCAAAAATGAACCATTGGGATTTCATTAAGATAAAAAGCTTCTGCACAGTGAAGGAAACTGTGCTCTCACTTTTGTTGCTCTGTAGGTGTCTTTATGTCTAAACTAGGGATTCTCAGGTTGTCTTCTATGCTTTTTTCAAGCCAAGATAGTATCCTTATAGTCTTTGTTTTAAATTCTAGTTCGGATATCTTACTTATGTCTGTATTGATTAAATATGGGCGATAAGTTCTACTTCCTGTACTTTCTTTTGGGGTGAATTTCACCATCTCCTCATTTTGTCCAGAAAAGAAAAGAAGAAAAAACAAAAACAAAAACAAAACAAAAAGAAAAAAAAAACTATAAAACTAGATCCTGGATATGTTTCAGTGTGCTTGTTAAGAGAATCTAGATCCAAAAAATAAAATAAAATAAAATAAATTTAAATAAAATAAAATGGTCAAGCAAATGGGTGGCCCAGTCAGTTAAGTGTCCAACTTCTGATTTCAGGTTAGGTCTGGATCTCACAGTTTTGTGAGCTGGGGCCCACGTCATGCTCTGCACTGACCCTGCAGAGTCTGTTTGGGATTCTCTTCCTCTCTCTCTCTCTCTCTCTCTTGCTGCCCCTTCTCTGCTTGTGCTCTCTCTGTCCCTCTCAAAACAAATAAATAAACTCGAATTAAAAAAAAAAGAAAAAAATGAAAATGTGTGATATATAAAAATAGAAAATAAAAAGAATAAAAAATTTAAAATGATATTGAAAAAAATAAGAAAATAAGTGAAAAAACAATTTAAAAAAGAATAAAAGTAAAAAGGAAGCTAGATTCTATTTTCCCAGGAGTTGAAGCTTTGTAGCTCTCTATGATCTGTAGACTTTAATGTGAGAGAAGAATTTGTAAAAGCTGGTCTTCAGCAGGAGTGGCTGGCTTTGCTGATTTCCTGGCTGACTAGTTTCAGTGGAAATGTGCCTCCAGGGCTCAGGGGAGCCAGGTTCCGGCCTCCACTAGATGGCGCTCTTTTGCTCCCTGCAGGCTTTAAACTCTGACAAGTGGAAAGAATGGATGCTCCACTCTCTAGCCCTGGAGCTGAAAAATCGAGCTCCCCACTCTTCAGAGAACCCTCACAGGCGGCAATCAACCACCCCTCTGGTGTGTCTGGTTACCGTCAGAACCCTGCATTCACTCTGCCTGTGTCCAAACTTCCTTATCTCAAGAACATGACTGAGTTTCAAAACTGCAAATTTTAGGTTTCCCGGGGGGCAGATCTGCACTGTTCTTGGGGAGGAGATTCTCGCTGTGCTTTTGTTGTTTCCCCGGCGTATGGGAGGAAAAAGGTCACAGGACTGCGCAGTGGTTTGGAGTTTATGGCACAACAGAGTAGAAAACCAGCACCGCAGCTCGCTGCCCTCAGCCACAGTCCCCCCTTTTACGCCCACGAACTATGCAGCATGTTGGTTCCACCTATCCATCTTGCAGCCGAGGGAAACTCAGACCCCGCTGTCACTCCTGGTTTTCAGCCCTGCTTCACCACCTGGATAACTTTAAGCCAGGCACATCCATGGTAGCAGACTTGTAAAAGTTTAGACTTTGCGCTCTGTTGCTTATAATACTTTCCAGCAGGCTCTGTAAGCAGGTTCCCTCCCCACAGCCTTATCTGGCCCAGTGTGTCATTCAAAACCATTGTTCCCTTTTTTTTAATTTTCCGCTTATATGATGTGTTCATTGATGTGAATGGTGTGGTAAAGCCCATACTAGTATGGTATTATAAATGAGTTTCTTAATGTTTATTAGTAATGATATATATATGCAGGTGCTTCCAATTTGGGTACATAAATGTTTACGCTTGTTAGATCTTGTATTGGATAGGCACCTTTATTACGATATAATGCCCTTCTTCATCTCTTGTTACAATCTTTGGTTTAAGATACTTTACATGGGAAACCCAACAGAATCCACCAACAGCCTACTAGAACTGATCCATGAATTCAGCAAAGTTGCAGGGTACAAAATCACTGTAAAGAAATTGGTTGCATTTCTATACACCAACAATGAAGCAACAGAAAGAGAAATAAAGAAGCTAAGCCCATTCACAATTGCACTAAAACCGTAAAATACCTAGGAATAAACCTAAACAAAGATGTAAAATGTCTCTATGCTGAAAACTATAAAACACTTATGGAGGAAATTGAGGAAGACACAAGGAAATGGAAAAACATCCCATGCTCATGGATTGGAAGAATAAATATCGTTAAAATGGCAATACTACCCAAAGCAATCTACACATTCAATACAATCCCAATAAAAATTGCACCAGCATTCTTCTCAAAGATAGAGCAAACAATCCTAAAATTTCTATGGAACCACAGAAGACTCCGAATAGCCAACGTAATACTGAAGAATAAAACCAAGGCAGGAGGCATCACAGTATCAGACTTAACCTCTACTGCACAGTGGTAATCAAGACAGTATGGTATTGGCACAAAAACAGACACATAGACCAATAGAATAGAATAGAGAACCCAGACATGGACCCACAAGCATATGGCCAATTAATCTTTGACAAAGCAGGAAAGAGTATCCAAAGGAGAAAAGGACAGCCTCTTTAACAAATGGTGCTGGGAGAACTGGACAGCAACATGCAGAAGAATGAAACTAGACCACTTCCTTTCACAACTCACAAAAATAAACTCAAAATGGAAGAAGGACCTGAAAGTGAGATAGGAAACCATAAAAATCCTAGAGGAGAAAACAGGAAAAAACCTTTTTGATCTTAGCTGCAACAACTTCTTATTCGAGACATCTCCAAAGGCAAGGGAATTAAAAGTAAAAGTGAACTATTGGGACCTCATCAAGATTAAAAGCTTCAGCACTGCAAAGGAAACAATCAACAAAACTAATAGGCAGCCGACGGAATGGGAAAGGATAGTTGCAAATTTCATATCAGATAAAGGACTAGTATCTAAAATCTATAAAGAACTTACCAAACTCCTCACCCAAAAAACGAATAATACAGTGAAGAAATGGGCGGAAGATATGAATAGACACTTCTCCAAAGGAGACATCCAGATGGCTTACAGACACATGAAACGATGCTCAGTGTCACTCATCATCAGGGAAACACAAACCAAAACCACACCGAGATACCACCTCACACCGGTCAGAGTGGCTAAAATGAACAAATCAGGAAACTATAGAAGCTGATGAGGATGTGGAGAAAGAGGCACCCTCTTACAGTGTTTGCGGGAATGCAAACTGGTGCAACCACTCTGGAGAACTGTGTGGAGGTTCCTCAAAAAAATGAAAATAGAGCTACCCTATAACCCAGCAATAGCACTGTTAGGAATCTACCCAAGAGATACAGGACTGCTGATGCACAGGGGCACGTGTACCCTCATGATCATAGAGGCACTTTTGACAATAGCCAAATCGTGGAAAGAGGCTAAGTGTCCATCAACTGATGAATGGATAAAGAAGAAGTGGTATATATATATACAATGGAATACTACACGGCAATGAGAAGGAATGAAATCTGGCCATGTGTGGCAACATGGATGGAACTGGAGGGTATTATGCTGAGTGAAATAAGTCAGGCAGAGAAAGACAGAAACCATATGTTTCCATGCATAGGTGGACTTTGAGACACTTAGCAGAAAACCATGGGGGAGGGGAAGAGGGGAAGGAAAAAAGACACAGAGAGGGAGGGAGACAAAACATAAGAGACTCTTAAGTACTAAGAACAAACCAAAGCGGGTATGGGAGGGGGGGGAGAGTGGGTGACAGGCAACGAGTAGGGCACAGGATGGGATGAGCACTGGGTGTTGTATGGAAACCAATTTGAAAACAAAAAGTTTTAAAAATATAAGAAAAATACTTTGAAATGCAGGTATGTTTGTTTGTTTTCAGCCATCTCTGAAAGAGAAAATTTGAAAAGGTAACAACAAAAAGTACTCTCCCAATGAATCGATTAATTGATTTACTTTGGTCAGAAAAGTTAAAATCAACTTTTTATCTAGAATTTCTGTACCAGGAATGGACCTTCAAATGACAAAATGACCTAGGAAAATTAAGACCACATTTTGAGTTCAGTGGCAAGTATTTCACTCTCTCCAGTAGATAGATAGATGCATTGCAATGTTAGTCAAAATATCCCAGCAAACTTCTTTCTTAGAAATTACAGATATTATTTTAAAATATATTTGGAAAGGAAAAGAATAGTCCAAACTTGAAAAACAGTAATAAAATTGAGATCCTATCCTACATGTTTCAAGACTTTTTATAAAGCTACAGTATTCAAGACAATGTGGTGGTAGAACAGCATAGAGAGTCCAGAAATAGACCCACATATAGATGGCCAAGTAATATTCAACAGAGTCATGAAGGCAATTCAATGGGAATATAAATATCCCTTCAGCATATTGTGCTGAAACAACCGGGTAACTATATATGAAGGCAGAACCTCAAACTCTACCCCAGAGAGAAAAATCAACTTGAGATGGGTCATAGACGTGAGTGTATAGAAGACCACAGAAAAGAATATCCTTGCAACTTCTCGGTAGGCAAACATTTCCTTGAGTTCTTTAAGTTTTTATTTTAATTCCAGTTAGTCAACATTCAGTATTACATAAATTCCAGGTGTACAATATAGTGATTCAACACTTCCATACATCACCCAGTGCTCATCACAAGTGCACTCCTTAGTTCCCAACACCTATTATCCCTTCCCCTCACTCTGGTGACCATCAGTTTATTCTCTGTAATTTAGCAGGCTCTGGGACTTACTTGCATCTGCCCACAGCCTGTCACACTGAACGTTCCAGAAACTTGTTTCCCTGTGAGAAAGGCTGGATTATAGACTGGTAGAGGCTGATATAGCCTCAGAGTTTATCATAGCAGCCATCAGAAGATTTAATCTGCCATCAGGTACACACATGTGCCAGAAAATGATGACCTATCTCTGGAACCCCCTGCTCCACATCCCATAAATGTCAAAGGAACAAAATGCCTGAGGTCCTAGCACAGTCTGCAGTTTTCTGAATAAGTCTCTTACCTAAGGAAGTACTGGCCTATTATCTAGAATGTATATGAAGGAAGTGATCTTTCCTGACTTGTTCACTCTTTTATAGCAGTGCCTGGCTCTTGGTATATATTCCATAAATATTTGTGATTAGAGAAAGAAAAGCTTTTTGACAAATAAGTGCACAGCTATGTCCACAGCACTTCTCATCACTGTTTCCTCAGCCATCTCCCAAAATGTAAACATATCTTGGTCATATATTTTTTCCACGCTGAATTCCTATCAAGGAATCCCTTTCCTTTCCCCAGACACCTGCCTTTATCCCTCCAAAACTCTCCAGTGTACCACTAGGATCTCCTGTTCCATAATCAGTAAACTCACATCCATCCTCAAATTATTTACTTGGCATTTTCTACACCTCCTGATATTACCTGAGTTGAATCTCCCCTGAAGACACTATTTTATCCCCAACTCCATAATGAGAAAATAATTCCATCCTCAGTACCTCAGAATGTGGGGGTTGAGCTAATTGGGTTTAATCTACTTCTAGATCTTTCTTCTCCTCTCTCCTGTTCTTAAAATACACTGATTCATTTGAAGCTTCTGTCACTTTGGCTGAGGAACTAGACAGGGCATTTCCCATGTATGGTGTCAGCCTGCATCAGAATCATAGCATTAAAATGTCCATTCAAGGGTACAGTCAGATTTGTCCCCAAGACATGCAACTATCCAGCCTTCTTCAAAGTAGGATGAATGTTTGAACACATTGGCATCCCTGCTTTCACTTCCAGGATAGTTACCACATGTCAACCGTGTCACACCAGAAGCCCATCACCCCCTGGGCTGCCGCTGCTCTACAGGCTCAGAGTAAACCCACAAAACAAGTTCTGTCCCTGCAGTTTTCTTCTCAGTAACTCACTTTATTTTTTTGCAACTGAGCAGAAGGATATAAAAATGATATTTTTATAGTATTTCATAGTATTTTATAGTATTTTAAAGTATTGATCTTTTATAGAGAGTGAGAAGCGATGTTGCATCCACATAGAAATTGTGGTGTTATTTCTGAGAAGAAAATGAGGGGTTATAGGGCCTGATCCTAGTTCCCCCTACATCAAAAATTGTCAGCTGCTAAGGACAGAACACAAGTAATTAGACAAAGTATGCAGCAAAGTCAGTAATTTAATTCATGATTGCAGTGAAACAAACTAGAATAGTGGACATTTATAAAGGAAAAGTGAAAAAGCAGCAAAGAATAGATCTTTGGTGGATGACATTCAAAAATCAAAAGCATGCAGCATCACAATCAGCCTGAGACAGGAGCTGAATAACAAGTCTCTCTTCATTAAATAATAAAGAAAGAATATTTCATTTAGTATCTACATCCACCATTTGATCATTTGAGGCTCCGTGATGCTAATGATTTTATGTCTTATCCACCATTGTATCCACAGCATCTAGGACATTACAGATGTATAACAGGAAGTGAATGCATATCACCAAGACGAATGAATACTTGGATCTAATAAAAATAAACACATTTCATTACAATAGAGACTCAGAATGAACTAGAAACAGAAGTCTATTCCTGTAACTGGGGGCTTGGCATCTCAGAGCTCAAACTAAGAACATGGACCCAAAGAGCAGTGAGTGTGGGCTTCTGCTTGGCCAACACTTTGCACTGGGTAGCTTTGGACAGACGACCCATCAGCAGTGGTCCTGTTGAGGTGATGAGGCAACAGTGACTCAGAACCAAGACTCACTTTTCAGACTGTGAGAACATAGAAGTTTCTTAAACTTCTCTACCTCAAAATTTTAAGACTGTTGCTGGACTGGACATTTGTATGAAAGTTCTTGTTGAGCTGGAAGGAAAATAGAGCAAAGAAAAAGAAAGAAATGGCAAAGCCAAAAACAATTTCTTGGTCTTTTATTTTGGAAGCCTGTGTTTCTTTTGTTCACCCGATTCAACTGTATTGAGCATTCTTTAAGAAAGTGATTAGTAAATCTACTTATTTCTATACCATTCCGTGCCTCAGTCAGAACCCTGCAGAAAGTAAGGGCCTAATCAGTGACTGATGAATAGACCTGAAACCACAGCTTGGACTAAACGCAGCTATTTCTCCCCTATTTCCAAGTGAGAAGGTAAATATTCAGCTTTTTACAATGATGTTATAATCTCTTCAGGTTAAGCAAGAGACCAACATATGCCAACTGCTTCAGTTATTCTGGAAACACCAAGTCCTCCTCCCCAGTCTTATTAGTGCCCCCTTGACTTCCCTGTTCCTTAGAGTGTAGATGAGTGGATTAAGTGCTGGGGTTGCAACGGTGTAGAAAAGGGTGAGGAACTTGCCCTGTTCCTGAGCATAGCGGTTCTTGGGTTGGAGGTAGACAGCTATGGCTGTGCCATAGAAGAGGAATACCACAAGAAGGTGAGAAGTGCAGGTGCTCAATGCCTTCCTCTGCCCTGCAGCTGACCTTATTCTCAGCACAGCCTTAGCAAGAGCCCCGTATGAGGAAAGGATGATGACCAGGGGTAGCACCAGGAAAATGATACTGGCTATGGACATCTGGATTTCATTGTAGGTGGTGTCTGCACTGGAGGCCTGAATCAGGGCTGGGACTTCACACACAATGTCATCCACCCTGCGGTGGGAGCAGAAGGGTAACTGGAGGGTGGCAGGAGACTGGACCAGAGTCTCGACCAGACCAGTCCCCCATGCAAGGATGGCCAGCTGCAGACAAAGTTTGGGGTGCATGATAGCAGTATATTGTAGCGGATGACACACTGCCACATAGCGGTCCATAGCCATGACCACAAGAAGGACACATTCGGTGGTCCCAAGCCACAAGAAGATATAGAGTTGAATGGCACAGCCAATGTAGCTGATGGTCTTCTCTGGACCCCAGAAATTAACTAACATCTGCGGAACACAGCTGCTGGTGAAACAGAGGTCTAGCAGGGAAAGGTTGCAAAGGAAGAAATACATGGGGGTGTGGAGTTTAGGATCCTTTGAGGAAACAAGAATTATGATCATATTTCCTGCAAGAGTCAAACAATAAAAGATCATAACAATCCAGAAGAGTATCTTCTCCAAATACGGCTTCTCGGAGAAGCCCAGCAGAATGAAATCACTGTGGCTGTCATTGCAAACTGTGATCATAGCTTCTGGAGCAGTCACCTCTTTGGGGGAATGATTCAAAAGTAGTTGCTCAAAAGCCTGTGATGGTTCCAGTACAGAGACAGGAAGACATTTGCCTCCATCCTACTCAAGGATGAGATTCTGCCTCCTCTAGTGCAAGGAAAAAGAAAAGATTCAGTGACTTGTCCTAAACTTGATACCCAGCATTCATTATCTCTTTCTGTTCCGCTTACACATCTTCTTCATTTTCATCTGATTAGAATTATGCATTATAAATACTAAATGCGCATTAAACACTCACTAGTGAGAATCACCTCGCTAACCATTAAGAGATAATTCTATCTTTGCTCTCAAAAATTTCACATTTTCAACATTTAACGCAAAGTTTTTTAAACATATCACTGTTCAATCATATCATCTTTCAGCCCTTTTCTCTTCATTTCATTCTCTTGTTTTTCTGTGTCTTTATATCTCAACTTATCTGAATATCCTCCTCCCTTGTTCCTCCTTCTCTTGTCTTCACTCTCCTTTTTCTTCCTTTCTCCTTCCCACCTTCTCTTGATTTCTGAGATTGAATTTCTCCTCAGCCACTTTATGCTATGTAATCTTAGAAGGTTGTTTAAAATTTTTTCTTACCTTGGTTCTTTCCTTAGATTTTCTATTTGGAAAATAGAGGTCAACCATAGAACCTACCTATGTGTTTTTGAGGAATTAAATGTGAGAACACAAGGAAAATACTTTGAGAGTGTGTGTGTGTGTGTGTGTGTGTGTGTGTATGCCTGGCCCATAGTAACTGTACGATGTGTGTTAGCTACAATTATCATGATAATGATGATGATGATGATGATGATGATGATAATGATGATGACACTATTCAGACGTTTCTTTCAGATGTAACACATAAAAATATATGTGCAACATTTTGCAGAGAATATGAGTAATATCATTAAGAAAAAAAAGAAATATCCTATCTCTATATTATCTCCTTCCTAAAAGAAATGAAAAGTAATCATACTCACTTATCCACCATTATAAATTAACTATCTTTATATTACAGAGCACATGTATGGATATTTATTGTTCTTTCCTTACCTTAAAACCTGATTACAACACAAGTTTGGACAATGCACTATTTTTTATTCATTTATGCACTGGATCAAAAGAGATTTAGAAGATACTCCTTTCACTCAATCACTGGCATTTTACTTAACATAGTAGAGAAAAGGGCCCACGGCTCCTTTTCCTTCTTCATCTTCCATTCTTTCCTCACTCATGTTCCTGCTTCTCTGCTCCCACCAACCATGCTACTTGTGTAGCATAACAGTGTGTCCTCACTTCAAGCCTGTTTATAGCCACCTTGTACATTTCCAGTGTTTCCATTTACAAGAAACTTTCACCCGGGGAGTGCCCCGGCATCCCTCACACATACTCATGCAAAATCCATATTAGTGCTTGAAGTAGGTTTTACAAATCTGTGCCCTAAGGAATTCCTTTGACTGCATGTTCATCCAAAACCTTTAGACTCCTGGCTCCTTTCCTTCTCCCAAATCAATATGTGTAATAAACTCTTACTTATGCCAACATTTAAAGAAAAATACTCCTTTTCTAACATATTTTCCAGTTTACCAAATATTAAGAAATTAAACTAAGTCATCAAAATTCTAATGATGGAATCCCAGATACAATTCTCATCTCTTTGTTTACAGTTCTCTCTCTCTCTCTCTCTCTCTCTCTCTCTCTTTTTTTTTTTTTTTTACAAATTATCCCACTGAGAGTTGAGAAAATGTACCTATAATCAATGGATAGAGAGGAATTTTAAAAATTAGTGGTCCATAAATGAAATGGATATTTAAGATCAGCGTCAGAGCAGCTATGGTTGTCTGAGTTCTTATCATGTAACTAACAATTTTCCAAATGTATTTGCTTATTTTACCCTCAACACTTTTTTTCGGGTGACAAAACATGCTTGATTCATCTTCTTATGCTTTATCATATATTTTTCATCACTTTAAAATAGTACTAATAATGATAGGGCCAACTGGAGTAAATGAAATGCTTGGAAATACAGTTGAAAATGTTTAAAATCCTATAAAAACCTAACATCGAGTCAAGTGGTCCAATGATGCCAGGATTCTAAGAAAAATCATGGCATGACCTTATATTTACAGTCTATTGTATACTCAAACCTCCTGGTGAATTCTTGAGCTCAGATTAATACATCATGCAGTTATTTAGCTGAAGTTTTCACAGCAGTGTATGATTTTGCTTTCATACAACTTGCTGGAAGTTCCTTCCATAATATTCTGGCCTTACTGTTCCCTGTCTGTTCCCCTATAGTGGATCACGTCCAACTTCAACCACACACTGCAAGTGGACCCATCAGTCTGCAATGCCCATACTCACGGTTGTTCTCAAACACAGAATCACTCATGTCTCGTATTTTTATTTCATAGTTGTGCATTTTACAAAATACATACTTCTTCCAGTCTCGGTCCTCTTTTCAGTGCCATTGTTCCTTTATTACTATTATTTTTGTACAGTCTTTTCAAAGTAGAGCTGGAATATTAGCATTGTTGTAAATCTGAGTTTGATACTTCATAGAAGAATACAGTGTGATGTTTCAAAGACTCTCAGGGTCTTGCAGATTTACCCATCTTCAAAACCAAGCAGCCTATTATTCCATCCTATTGCCTTCATCCACCTCCAGTAGCTGCTGGTTACTGTTCTTTGTCCATTAAGACTCTTCCTCCTTCTCTGGTTTTCTGTTTTCAATAGGAATGCTTACACGTCTGTATCTGTTTCTATCCTTATCTATATATCTGTATCCCCATCCATCCATCTTATCTCTCTCAGTTCCTCTCTACCTTCTCATCATTGGAGATGTATGTTTTCTCCCTGGATCAACTATTCTCAAAAGTTTCTTGGGAGGGGGAAGACAGTCTTAGTTTAACTAATATTTACTATGCAAAACATAAGCATTCTCCTCATCCCTGCTTCTGTTGGCATTGTCTTCTTCCTTTAGTTATCAATTTCCCCTTTAGCTCCACTCCTCTGCCTCTCAGAATGGTATCTGGAGGAGTTTTCCTGAGAGTCAGTGCACTGTGGTTTCTCTGGTTGCCAGTGTGGACAATACTGACAATATTTCCATCTCATCTCCTAAGGTAGGTGTCTCTGGTGCTAGTGTAGCTCATCTCCTCAGCCCATCTCTGATTTCACCGGAGGTGCAATGAATAGTCCTGTGCGAACTCAGATTCATGTTGCACTGACCCACCTTGAGCGTGCTGTATATGTTTTCCCATCTGCCTCAAGTCCTTATCTGACACTGGGGGAGCCCACCAGGCACATACACAAGTGCTGCACAGATACTCAGGAGATTTAATGGCCCTGAGGGAAATCGTCAAACAAGGGAAGAGGTAGTTAGTGGGAAAATGTCTCAACAACCCTTCCTTCAGGATGGAAACATACCTCCTGCATGCTTTTCAGGAAGTCCTGGGAGAACTGAGCGTCCCAGTCCCCTGGGAGAACTGTGCACATCTTGGCTAGTACATACTTATGTTGGCTGGCTTTCCTATCTCTCTCACTCTACTTCCATCACTCATTCTCCTGGAAATTATCTTCCAAATCAGGTACTTGAACCTAATTTCTCATCTTGGGCTCCGCTTTCTGGTAACTGAGCAGAGCTGCAACACAAGAACGCAGAATCTGGGAAGACATGTCAGGAGAGACATCGTTCATGAGTCAGACTGCAACAAGCTGCTCGCCCCCCCCCCCATTAATATGGAGTAAATGGAATTGTGGTAACTCTTAGCTTGCCCTAACATCAGCATCACTAATGGTCTTACCTGTTGTGCCTTGGGAGGAGATACAGGTAGGAGGAGAAGCATTGGATATATGGTACATCTAGACCTTGAAAAACATGGGGGTAATCATAATTAGATTATTGTCAACTTTGCTGGTTTTCATTGACTGTCTTGGGAGCCATGAAGAAAAAGAGGAATATAGTCCAGTCAGCCAATTATCAATATAGGGCTTGGTTCTCCAACCGTTTGTTTTTAATCAGAGTTCCTGATTCCATAGGTCTGGGGTGAGGCCCAAGAATTGGCATTTCTATTAGGGTCCCAGGGATGTTGATGATGCAGGTCCAGGGACAGACTTGAGAACCACTTACTTAAGGAATGTTTGAAATGCAAGATAGCTCCAGTGGAAGTTAGGAAGGAGATTCCTGTATACTACATAGGGAAGACTGTGGAAAGTCAAATCCAGGAGTTGATTGTTAGTATCACAGGGCTGCAAAGGAGACAAAACGCTCAGTCTCAGTATACATTTTAGCCCAAAGGTAGACCTTAATGGGGAAGGAGTCAGACAATTAGACCTGGAAAAGTGGGTATCTGTTTAGCTGCACCTTAAAAACATGAACTTTCAGATTTCTCTGAACCTTTGAAACTGGTAGAAGTCGTCTTCTCCCTCTTGTAGAAGAATGAGAGTTCCAATACCTGGAGATCATGTAAAGATGATACAATCCTTCTCAGAATCTCTCATTGCCCTATTCAGCACTCTCAGAGCTATGGATCATGCTATGAGAGGAAATAGCTTATCCTAAAACATGTAGGACTTGCCTAACATGCCATCAGGAAATTTTTCATTTTTATTTAAATTCAAGTTACTTGACATAAGTGTATTATTAGTTTCAGGAGGAGAGTCCAGTGATTCTTCTCTTACATATATCACCAGCGCTCATCCCAACAAGTGCCTTCCTTAATGTCCAACTTCCATTTAGCCCTTCCGCTTACCCATCTTCCCTCTGGCAACCCTTAGTTTTGCCTCTGTTTTTAAGACTCTCTGATGTTTTCTCTCTCTCCGTTTTTATCTTATTTTTCCTCCTTTCCTCTATGTTTAATTGTTTTGTTTCTTAAATTCCACATAGGAGTGTAATCATGTATTTGTCTTTCTCTGCCTGACTTATGTCTCTTAACATAATACACTCTAGTTCCATTCACATTGTTTCAAATGGTAAGGTTTCCTTCTTTTTTATCACTTAGTAATATTCCATTGTATATATAAATGACATCTTTATCCATTGATTAGTTGATGGACATTGGGGTTCTTTCCATGCTTTGGCTATTGTTGATAGTGATGCTATTAGGGGTGCACATGCCCCTTCAAATCAGCATTTTTTGTATCCTTTGGATAAATTCCTAGTATTGCAACTGCTGGGTCATACAGTTCTATTTTTAACTTTTTGAGAAACCTCCATACTGTTTTCCAGAAGGGCCACACCAGTTTGCATTCCCATCAACACCGCAACAGTGTTCCCCTTTCTATGCATCCTCACCAACACCTGTTGTTTCCCTATAGTTCATTTTAGCCATTTTGACAGGTGCGAATTGGAGTCTCATTGTGGTTTTCACTTGCATTTCTCTGATGATGAGTGATATTGACCATCGTTTCATGTTTTTGTGAGCCATCTGGATGTCTTTGGAAAAGTGTCTATTCATGTCTTCTGCCAGTTTCTACACTGGATTATTTGTTTTGTGGCTGTTGAGTTTTTAAGTTCTTAGATTTTGAATACTAAGCTTTTATCTGATACATCACTTGCAAATGTCTTCTCCCGTTCTGTAAGTTACCTTTCAGTTTTGTTGATTGATGTTAGGTTCATCTGTCCAGTGTGTCATTCAAAGCCATTCTTTTCCCTGTTCATCTGCTTAGATGATCTGTCCATTGATATAAGTGTGTTGTGAAAGTCCTGTACTATGATTGTATTATTAACAATGAGTTTCTTTAAGCTTGTTATTATTTAATTTATATATTTGGGTGCTGTCACGTTGGACGCATAATATTTACAATGGTTAGATCATCTTGTCTCCTTTATCACAGCGTAGTGCCCTACTTCATCACTTTTTATAGTCTTTGGTTTAAATCTAGTTTGATATAAATATCGCTACTCCAGCTTTCCTTTTTTTATTTATTGATTTAATCTTTCTTTCTTTCTTTCTTTCTTTCTTTCTTTCTTTCTTTCTTTCTTTCTTTCTTTCTTTCTTTCTTTCTTTCCTTCCTTCCTTCCTTCCTTCCTTCCTTCCTTCCTTCCTTCCTTCCTTCCTTCCTTCCTTCCTTCCTTCCTTCTTTCTTTCTTTCTTTCTTTCTTTCTTTCTTTCTTTCTTTCTTTCTTTCTTTCTTTCTTTCTTTCTTTCTTTCATCGAGACAGAGAGAGAGAGAGAGAGAGAGAGAGAGAGAATGAATCCCAAACAGGCTCCACACTGCCGTGCAGTGTGCTACACTGGGCTTAACCTCATGAGCTGTGAAATCATGACCTGAGCTGAAACGAGTTGGTCGCTTAACCAACTGAACCACCCAGGTGTCTTAACTCCAGCTTTCTTTTGATGGCCGTTAGCATGATATGGCTCTCTACCTTCTCCTCTCAATCTAGAGGTGTTTTGGGGTCTAAAATGAGACTCTTGAAAGCAGCATATCAATGGGACTTTTAAAAAATGTTTTTTTCTTTATTTATTTAGAGTGTGAGTTGTGGGGAAGCAGAGAAAGAGATGGAGAAAGAGAATCCCAAGCAGGCTCTGCACTGTCAGTGCAGAGCTGATGTGAGGCTTGAACTTGTGAACTATAAGATCATAACCTGAGCCAAAATCAAGAGTCAGACATCTAATTGACTGAGCCACCCAGGCACCCTTCATATGGTCTTGTTTTTTTATCCATTCTGATACCCTGTGTTTTTTGATTGCAGCATTTAGCCTATTTATATTCAGAGTAATTATTAATAGATATGAATTTAGTGCGATTGTTTAACATGTATAGTCCCTGTTCTGTAGATTTTCTTTCTTCCTTTCTAGTGTTTTTTGCTTTAGGTCTCTCCCACTCTAGGGGTCCCCTTTAATAAATCTTGCATATATGGTTTAGTGTCATGAATTCCTTTAGTTTTTGTCTGGGAAACCCCCTATCCCTCCCTTTGTTCTGAATGACAGCCTTGCTGGATAGAGTATTCCCGGCTGCAGATTTTCCCCATTCAGCACATTGAACATCATGCCACTCCCTTCTTGCCTGCCATGTTTCTGTGGAGAGATCTGCTTCTAACCTTATTTGTCTTTTCTTGTAATTTAGGGACTGTTGGGAGCCATCGTGGGCTCATAGGTTGAGACATCTCCCTGTGTGGAAAAGGCAGATGTTGCAAAGTTTCCTGCTGACCAACTGACGCCCAATACTATCTCCTTCTAATAACCTTTCAGGCCTGGATTTCTTGAACTGCTCTCGTTGGCCTCAAGGGATGTAATGCTATTTTGTTTTATGACATTTAAATAAAAAAGAGAGCCTGGAGTGCTCTGCTTTGATGGATTACATCTGAATGAGAGTAATCTGGCCAGAAGTAACCTCAAAGTTGCCTCTTGGGGATAGGTTACACAAATTGATAGCAGTTATGAGCTGGGTAAATATTAGTGTAACTTATGTAAACATTAGGCCCCTATTATATAAATTCACTCATTCATAAGCAAAGGAATAGGCAAGCATTAGGAATTATGTCTTTACCAGGACAGTTACACTTCCCCCATTGTAGTTTAGGAAGCTAGACGGAATGACTCCTAACCTATCTATAGATAATTAATATAGGTATTAAGGTGATAATGTATGTGCCCTCTGTTTACTGAGACTTACAATAACAACTCTGTTTTCTTCATAAACATCCCGTTCTCTCCCCCTGCCACAAATTTACCTAATCCTACTTCAAAGACAGTATACATTAATTAACTTAGGAGCAGAATCACAAAATAGCTAAGATAAGAATTGTTTCCTTTATGGTCTAAAAAAGAACAATGTAAAACAACATGCAAGACTGGGGAAATCAGCCTTTTTACTGATCAAAACACGTTGCTAAAGATATCAAACTATGCTTACTGATGTAATGTCACTCTTTGATGTAATGTCATTTACTACCTTTAAATAAAAATACTGAGATCAGCAGGGCAGAGACGCCTGCCTGGTTCCAGAAGCCACGCTGCTCTCTTGAGTCATTCATCAAGCTGACACCGTTCATCCCTTGGGGACACTTGGGAGTGCTGCAGCTGGCCCACAGCCAGAGACTTCTATTATCTTGCTGCTTTTAGGAATTTTCTTTGTATTTTGCAAATGTAACTATGATATGTCATGGTGTTCAGCTGTTTTTATTGATTTTGATGTGAGTTCTCTTTACCTTTTGGATTTGAATGCATGTTTCTTTCCCACATAGGGAATTTTCATTTATAATTTACCCACATAAACCTTCTGCCCCCCTTTTCAGCTCTTCTTCTTCTGGATTCTTATGATACAAACGTTATTATGTTTGATGGAGTCACTGAATTCTCTAAGTCTACATTCGTGTTCTAGTATTTTTCTTTCCACCTTCTCATCACATTCCTTATTTTCCATAATGTTCCCTCTATATCATTTTTTCATTCCTCTGCTTCTTCCATCCTTGTGTACATTACATCCAGTTGGTTTTGAATCTTAGTTATTGCATTTTTCATTTTGGTCTGACTAGTTTTTAACTCTTTCATCTCAGTGGTAAGGGACTCTCTGGTGTCTTCTGTACTTTTCTTAAACATGGCTTGTACCCTTATGGTTGTTACTTTAAATTCTGGATCAGGCATATTACCTATATCTGTTTCGATGATATCCCTGGCTGTGACCTTTTTTTTGTCATTGCTTTTGGGATGAATCCCTCATCTTGGCATTTGTCAACATCTCTGTCTTTTCCTCTATGTTAAGAAAGCTTGTTATGTTTTCTGCTCCAGAGAGTAATGGCTTTAGAAAGAAGAATTCATATACTGTCAAAGGCCTGGAGCTTCAGGAAATGTCTCTGGTGTGTGCAGTGTGCATTCTGCTACTGTGATTTCGTTGCTCTTTCCCTCAAATCAGTCTTCTGCAGAATTTCTTTCTTGCAGAAGGAAGTGTTTGGACGTTGGCTAGAGTGCGGTGTGTTTTAACCAGGTGTTCTCTGGTCTCCTTGTTAAGAGACCTGATGCTATTTCCACTAGAACTGAAACTTTCCAGAACTCTATGGTCAGTATATATGGTGCATTTCAGGGGTTTGTGCTAGTCTTTTTGGAGAGGCGCTCACTGCTCTGGTTCTCCGTCACACTTGCCTGAGAATAAGAGTACCAGAAGAGCACAGGGGGAAGGAGTGGGACTTAGTGTAAGCATTTTATTTAGGCTTCCACTGTTGGCACTGTGCTGCTTACTGAAATTAGTTTATATTGAGGGGCAGGGGAGAGAAATGCTTCCAGTCCCTCATTTATCCCAGCGGATAGAGTTGGTGCCCACTGCTGTCCAGGAAGCCCTCCTAGAAGAGAAAACTATCTCCCCTCTTGTGTCCCAAGCATCCTTCACATTCCTGCCTTCACTCTGTCTGTGTTCAGGCCATCTGCCCATGAAGCAGTGCAGTGCACCTGTATTCTATCTCAGACAGGCTGGCTGAGTTTTAAAACTCCAATCTTTTAGGGACCAGATGCACCAGAGACATGCACTGGTCCTCTAGGGAGGGTCTTGCTTTACTGGTACTGATGCAGGTTTGTCCCAGAAGGGAAATAACACCAAATCACATGGGTTGGACCTTGGAATAAGGCACTGCAAAAATCCAGTGTCCAGGTTAGCTGCCCTCATCATGTGTCTCTGTTCCTATGCTGAATGGCAGGCGAGGGTAATCATGTCAAGTTCTTTTGTCCCCAGGGAGGCAATGTGACTTCTCCCAGATACACTCCAAGAAGGGGGGGACGTTCTCTCCCAGTGCATCCCAGGGGATACTCAGATTGTGCCATCTGCTTCTGGGCTGTCTGCCCTCCTTCCCAGCATGAGCACTGCAGCACGCTCAGGGATCCACACTGGCCACTCATGCATCCCTAATACTCCACTCTTTGAGCCCTGCTTATTGTAAATGTTCAGGAAAATCAGACCCTCTCAATTTCCCAGTCAGTGGCTTTTGGAAAGTGTTTTCCTTGTGTGATCTCCTGGTGAGCTCCTCTCTGTCTCTCTCTCTGGCCTCTCTCCCTCCCCTCCTCAGCACCTATGGTTCGCTTCTCAGTCAAAGCACATCTCCCCACCTCTTCCTTTCCGTGATGTGACATCTTCTCTTCCTCATTGTGCAGTTCTGTCAGTCCTCAGATTGATTTCTTGGGTGTTCAGAATGATTTTATATATATCTAGCTAAGTTCAAGTTACAAGGCAAGCCTAGGTTCCTCCTACTACTCAGCCATTTTGCGTCTCCATTTTTTCACAAATCCTGAGCTATCACTTTAATTTTTTAAAACATAAGTTACTGTCAAATTGTCTAACATACAGTGTTTACATTGTGCTCTTGGTTTTGGAGGTAGATTCCGTGGTTCATCGCTTACAGACAACACCCAGTGCTCATCCCAACAAGTACCCTCCTCAAAGCCCATCTACATTTTCCCCTCTACCCGCCCCCCATCTGTGTTCATGTTGTTCTCTGTATTTAAGAGTCTCTTGTGGTTTTCCTATCTCCCTCTCTGTAACTATTTTTTTCCCATTCCCTTCCTGCATGGTCTTCTGTTAGGTTTCTTGAGTTCCACTTATGAATTAATATATATAATATCTGTCTCTCTCTGACTGACTTATTTCACTTAGCATAATACCTTCCAGTTCCACCCATGTTGCTACAAATGGCATGATTTCATTCTTTCTTATTGCCAAGTAGTATTCCCTTGTATATATAAACCACATATTCTTTAGTTTTTGAATTTATTTTTTATTTATTTATTTTTTAAAATTTATTGTCAAACTGGTTTCCATATAACACATAGTGCTTATCCCAACAAGTGCCCTTCTCTGTGCCCGTCACCCACTCTCCCCCTCCCACATCCCCCTCACCCCTCGGTTTGTTCTTAGTCTTTGAGAGTCTCTTATATTCTGTCTCCCTCCCTATCTGTGTCTTCTTTTCCCCTCTTCCCCTCCCCCATGGTTTTTGCTCAGTCTCTCAAAATTCACCTATGCGTGGAAACATATGGTATCTTTCTCTGCCTGACTTATTTCACTTAGCATAACACCCTCCAGTTCCATCCATGTTGCTACACATGGCCAGATTTCATTCTTTCTTGTTGCCACGTTATATTCCATTGTACATATATATGCCACATCTTCTTTATCCATTCATCAGTTGATGGACACTTAGTCTCTTTCCATGATTTGGCTATTGTTGAAAGTGCTACTATGAACATCGGGGTACATGTGCCCCTATGCATCAGCACTCCTGTGTCTCTTGGGTAGATTCCTAGCAGTGCTATTGCTGGGTCATAGGGTAGCTCTATTTTCATTTTTTTGAGCAACCTCCACACCGTTTTCCAGAACAGTTGCACTAGGTTGCATTCCCACCAACAGTGTAAGAGGTTGCCTGTCTCCACATTCTTGCCAGCATCTGTAGTTTCCTGATTTATTCATTTTAGCCACTCTGACCGGTATGAGGTGGTATCTCAGTGTGGATTTGATTTGTGTCTCCCTGATGCAGAGTGACATTGAGCATCGTTTCATGTGTCTTTTGGCCATCTGGATGTCATCTTTGGAGAAGTGTCTATTCATATCTCTGCCTATTTCTTCACTGGATTATTTGTTTTTCGGGTGTGGAGTAAACCACATATTCTTTATCCATTCAGTAGTTAATAGAAATTTAGGCTCTTTCAATAATTTGGCTATTATGAAAGTGCTGCTATAAACATCGGGGATACATGTGTCCCTGCGAATCAGCATTCCTGTATACTTTGGATAAATTCTCAGTAATGCTATTGCTGGGTCATAGGGTAGTTCTCTTTTTCATTTTTAGAGGAACCTCCATATGGTTTTCCAGAGTGGCTGTACCAGTTTGCATTCCACCAACAGTGCAAGAGGGTTCCCATTTCTCCACATCCTTGCCAGCATCTTTCGTTTCCTGAGATGTTAACTTTAGCCCCTCTGACCGGCGTGAGGTGGTATCTCAGCGTGGTTTTGGTTTCTGTTTCCCTGATGGTAAGTGATGCTGAGCACATCTTATCATGTGTCTGTTGGCCATCTGGATGTCTTCTTTGGAGAAGTATCTATTTATGTCTTCTGCCCATTTCTTCACTAGATTATTTGTGTTTTTGGGTGTTGAGTTGGTAAGTTCTTTATAGATTTTGGATACTAACCCTTATCCGATATGTCATTTGCAAATACCTTTTCCCATTCTGTCAGTTGCCTTTTAGTTCAGTTGATTGTTTCCTTTGCAGTGCAGAAGTTTTTTGTCTTGATGAGGTCCCAATAGTTCATTTTTGCTTTTAACCTCCTGGACGTTGGGGCTGTGTCAAGTAAGAAATTGCTGTCGCTAAGGTCAAAGAAGTTGTTTTCTGCTTTCTCCTTTAGGATTTTGATCGTTTCCTGTCTCACATGTAGGTCTTTCATCCATTATGAGTTTATTTTGTGTATGGTGTAGGAATTTGTGTATGGTGTAAGAAATTTCATTCTTCTGCATGTTGCTGTCCGGTTCTCCCAGAACCATTTGCCGAAGAGACTGTACTTTTTCCATTGGATGCTCTTTCCTGCTTTGTCCAAGATTAATTGGCCATACATTTGTGGGTCCAGTTCTAGGTTCTCTATTATATTCCATTGGACTATGTGTCTGGTTTTATGCCAAAACTATACTGTCTTGATGATTATAGCTTTGTAGTCGAGGCTAAAGTCTGGGGTTTTGATACCTCTCATTTCGATTTTCTTCTTTAATGTTAGTTTGGCTATTCAGGGTCTTTTATAGTTCCATACAAATTTTAGGATTCTTTCTTCTAGGTTTGAGAAGAATGCGGGTGCCACTTCTATTGGGTTTGCATTGAATGTGTAGATTGCTTTGAGTAGTACTGACATTTTAACAATGCTCGTTCTTCCAATCCATGAGCATGGAATGTTCTTCCATTTCTTTGTGTCTTCTTCAATTTCATAACTTTTCTACAGTTTTCAGCATACAGATATTTTACATCTTTTGTTAGGTTTATTCCTAGGTATTTTATGCTTCTTGGTGCAGTGTAAATGGGACGAGTTTTTTGATTTCTCTTTCTGTTGCTTCATTATTGTTGTATAGAAATGCATCCAATTTCTGCACATGGATTTTGTACCCTGTGACTTTGTTGAAATCATGTATTCCTTATAGCAGCCTTTTGGTGGAGTCTGTTGGGTTTTCCTTGTAGAGTATCATGTCACCCGTGAAAAGTTAAAGTTTGAGTTCTTCTTTGCCAGTTTTGGTGCCTTTTATTTCATTTTGTTGTCTGATTGCTGATGCTAGGACTTCCAACACTATGTTAAACAACAGTGGTGAGTGTGGACAGGGAGATCTCAGGGAGATAGCTCTGTTTTTCCCCATTGAGGATGATATTAGCTGTGGGTCTTTCATATATGGCTTTTATGATGTTTAGATATGTTCCCTATCCTGACTTTCTTGAGAGTTTTTATTAAGAAGGGATTATGTATTTTGTCAAATGCTTTTCCTGCATCTATTGAGAGGATTATATGGTTCTTAACCTTTCTTGTATTAATGTGATGTATCACATTGATTTATTTGCTAATATTGAACAAGCCCTGCAGCCCAGGAATGAATCTAACTCGATCATTGTGAATAATTCTTTTTATATGCTGTTGAACTTATTTGCTAGTATCTTGTTGAGAATTTTTGGAAATATGTTTATCAACAAATTGGCCTGTATTCTTCTTTTTCGTGGATCTCTGTCTGGTGCAGGGATCAAGGGAATGCTGGCTTCATAGAGCCCAGAATGAGCCCAGGAACTTCGCTTCCATTTCTCCTTTTTTGGAACAGCTTGAGAAGGAGAGGTTTTAACTCTGCTTTATTTTATTTTCTTATTTTATTTTGTTTTATGTTATGTAATTCATTTTATTTATTTATTTATTATTCATTTATTTTATATTTATTTATTTATTTATTTAATTTGCTTTCTAGAGATATCAACTAAAGAGCAGGGGCATGTGGCTTGAACCCACTCACCCTCTCTTTTTTATTTTTATATTTCAATTAATCTTTTTAACATTACTTCCAAATTAGTTAGCATAAAGTGCAACACTGATATATGGAGTAGATTCCTTCATGTGCCTTACCTGTTTATCCCCTCCCACAACGCCTCCAGTAACCCTGTTTGTTCTCCATTTTTAAGAGTTTCTTAGGTTTTGTCCCCCTCCCTGTTTTTATATATTTTTTGCTTTCCTTCCCTTATGGTTTTCTATTCTGTGTCTTAGAGTCCTCACATGAGTGAAGTCATATATTTGTCCTTCTATAACCATGTAATTTCGCTTACCATAATAGCCTCTAGTTCCATTCACGTAGTTGCAAATGGCAAGATTTCATTCTTTTTGATTATTAAGTAATACTCCCCATCGTCCTTATCCATTCATCCACTGATGGACATTTGGGCTCTTTCCATACTTTGGCTATTGTTGATAGTGCTGCTATAAATATTGGGGTACATGTGGCGCTTCAAAAAAGCATAACTTGTCCCTTGGATAAGGTATTAACTCTCTTTTAAATGTCTGGTAGAATTCCCCTGGGAAGCCACCTGGCCCAGGACTCTTTTTTTTTTTTAATTTATAAATTGAGTTTATTTATTAACATTTATAAAATCCATTTTTATACATCATTATTGATTTCCTAGATTTCAACTGGACTTTAGCCCTGTGGCTACTTTTGAATATAGCACATTGTATAGGTAAAGGCTATGTGATATTTCTTTTTTTTTCTTTTTTTTTTAAATTTTATAATAGTTTATTTTCAAATTGGTTTACATATAACTCCCAGTGTTCATCCCAACATGTGCCCTTTTTAATGCCCATCACCCCCTCTCCCCCCTCCCTTATCCCCCTTACCCTCAGTTTTTTTTTTAGTCTTTGAGAGTCTCTTATGTTTTATCTCCCTCCCTCTCTGTGTCTTTTTTTCCTTTCCCCTCTTCCCCTCCCCATGGTTTTTGCTTAGTCTCACAAAGTCCACCTATTCATGGAAACATATGGTATCTGTCTTTTTCTGACTGACCAGGACTCTTATTTGTTGGGATATTTTTGATAATTGATACATTTTCTTCACTAGTTATGGGTCTGTTCAAATTTTCTATTTCTTCCCATTTAAGTTTTGGTAGTGTGTGTGTGTGTCTGTGTGTGCACGCATGTGTGTGTGTCTAGGAATTTGTCCATTTGTTCCAGGTTGTCCATTTTGTTGGCATATATTTTTTTCCATAGTATTCTCTTATAATTGTTTGTATTTCTGAGGGTTTAGTTGTGATAAGTCCATTTTCATTTGTGATTTTATGTATTTGAGACCTCTGACTTTTCTATTTGAGGAGTCTGGCTGGGGGTTATTAATTTTGTTTATTTTTCAAAAAACCAGCTCTTAGTTTCATCGATGTGTGTGTGCTTCTACCCTTTTTTTTTTATTCTATATTGTTTATTTCTCCTCTGATATTTGTTATTGCTCTTCCTCTACTGGCCCTAGGGTTTCTTTGCTGTTCTGCTTCTAGTTCTTCTAGGTGTGCTGTTAGATTTTATATTAGTGATTTTTCTTGTTTCTTAAGATAGGCCTGGACTGCAATGTATTTTCTTCTTAGGACTTCCTTTGCTGCATCACAAAGGGTTCAGACTGTTGTATTTTCATTGTCATTTGTTTCCATATGTTTTTAAAATTCTTCTTTAAATTTTGGTTGACGCTTTCATTCTTTAAGGATGTTCTTTCGCCTCCATGCCTTTAGAGGTTTTCAAAACTTTTTCCTGTGGTTGATTTCAAGTTTCATAGCCTTGTGATCTGAAAATGTGCATGGTATGATATCAATTCTTTTATATTTCTTGAGGGCTGTTTTGTGACCCAGTATGTGATCTATCTTGGAGAATGTTCCATGTACACTTTAGAAGAATGTGTATTCTGTTGCTTTAGGATGAAAATCTCTGAATATATCTGTCAAGTCCATCTGGTCCAGTGTATCATTCATGGTTATTATTTCTTTATTGATTTTCTGTCTAGATGATCTGTCCATTGCTATAAGTGGAGCATTAAAGTCATCTGCATTTACCACATTCTTACCAATAAGATTGCTTATGTTTGTGATTAATTGACTTATATATTTTGGTATTGCCAAATTGTGGGCATAAACATTTATAATAGTTACTCTTCTTGTTGGATAGACGCCGTAATTATAATCTCCTTCTTCATCTCTTGTTACAGCCTTTAGTTTAAAATCTAGTTTTTCTGATATAAGTATGGCTCCTCCAGCTTTCTTTTGACATCCAGTAGCATGATAGATGGTTCTCCACACCTCAGTTTCAATCTGAAGATGTCCTCAGGTCAAAATTGAGTCTCTTGTAGACAGCAAATAGATAAGGTTTTTTGTTTGTTTGTTTGTTTTATCTATTCAGATACCCTGTGTCTTTTGATTGGAGCGTTTAGTCTACTTACATTCAGTGTTATTATTTTTTTTAATTTATAATAGTTTATTTTCAAATTGGTTTACATAAAACACCCAGTGTTCTTCCCAACATGTGCCCTTTTTATTTTTTATTTTATTTTTTTAAATTTTATAATAGTTTATTTTCAAATTGGTTTACATATAACACCCAGTGTTCATCCCAACATGTGCCCTTTTTAATGCCCATCACCCCCTCTCCCCCCTCCCTCATCCCCCTCACCCTCAGTTTTTTCTTAGTCTTTGAGAGTCTCTTATGTTTTATCTCCCTCCCTCTCTGTGTCTTTTTTTCCTTTCCCCTCTTCCCCTCCCCCTGGTTTTTGCTTAGTCTCACAAAGTCCACCTATTCGTGGAAACATACTACTACGCGGCAATGAGAAAAAATGCAATCTGGCCATGTGTAGCAACATGGATGGAACTGGAGGGTATTATGTTAAGTGAAATAAGTCAGTCAGAAAAAGACAGATACTTTTTGACTAATATGAATAATACAGTTACGAAAACTAGTAGACAAGTGTTTGTGTGGGCAGGTAATTTTCATTTAACTTGGGTAAATGCACAGTAGTGGAATTAATGGATCATGTCCTTAGTATATGTTCACATTTAGTAGAAATTGGCAGAATGTTTCACAATGTCCGTACCATGATCACTGTAAAGAGAAGTATATGTGAGTTCCGATTGCCCACATTCTCTGTAACACTTGGCATTGTCGATCTTTATTCTTTTAGCTTCTCAAGTAGGTTTATAGTTATGTGTTATTGTGGTTTTCTTTTGTTTTTATTTTATTATTTATAATTTTAGAATAATTTATTGCCAAATTGACTAACATAGAGTGTGTAAAGTGTGCTCTTGGTTTTTGGGGTAGACTCCCATTGTTCATTGCTTACATATGACACCCAGTGCTCATCCCAGCAAGTGTCCTCCTCAATGGCCATCACCCATTTTCCCCTCTCCCCCACCCTCCCACCCATCCTAAGTTTGTTTTCTGTATTTAAGAGTCTCTTGTGGTTTGCCTCCCTCCCTCCTGTAACTATTTTTTCCCCTTTCCTTCCCCTATGGTCTTCTCTTTTTAATTACAGTATAATTAACATGCAGTGTTATATTAGTTTCACGTGTACAACATAATGATTCAAGAATTCTATTCATTATTCAATGCTCATTAAGATAGGTGTAGTCATCATTTGTCACCAATGTTATTACAATTTTATTGACCATATTGCTTATGCTGTACTTTTTATATCCATGACTTATTTATTTTATAACTGAAAGTTTGTACCTCTTAATCTCCTCTTATCTATTTCATCCATTCCCACCTGCTTCTCCGCCGACAACCACCAGTTTGTCCTCTGTATTTAAGAGTGTGTTTTGGGGCACCTGGGTGTCTCAGTCAGTTAAGCATCTGACTTCGCTCAGGTCAATATCTTGCAGTTTGTGAGTTCGAGCCCCACATCGGCTCAGAGCCTAGAGCCTGCTTTGGATTCTGTGTCTCCCTCTCTATCTGACCCTCCTCCACTCATGCTCTGTCTCTCTCTGTCTCAAGAATAATAAACACTAAAAAATAAAAAAAAAGAGTGTGTTTTTATGTTTGTCTCTTTCTTTCTTTGTTTACTTGTTTTGTCTATAAAAATCTACATATGAATGAAATTACATGGTATTTGTCTTTCTCTGTCTGACTTATTTCAGTTAGCATAATACCCTTTAGGTGTTAGGAGCCGTTTTGGGCTCGCAGGTTGAGACCCCTCCCTGTGTGGAAAAGGTTGAAGCCAAGCTCCAGCCAGCCTAACTGGCGCCTAGTCTTACCTCCTTCTAAATAATCTTTCAGGCCTGGATTTCTTGAACTCCTCCCATTGGCCTAAGGGGTATAATGCTCTTTGGTTTTATGGCATATGGAAAAGGGGACCTGGAGTGTGATGTCTTGATGGATAAAATCTGAATGAGAGTAACCTGGTCAGAAGTAACCTCGAAGTTGCCTCTTGGGGATAGGTTACACGAATTGATCATACAGAATAGCAGTTTTGAGTTGGCTAGAAATTAGTAGGCGTTAGGCCCCAAGACTTCTTGAACCAAACTAGATTTTCCCTGCAGGTTTCACATTGTGTTAATCATCCCCTCAGCCCCACCGTAAAACCTCAAGGCACATCTCTATAAAGCTTCTCTCAGTATTTGATTAACAGACTGATAGGAAAGACTGTAAAGAGACTTAGGACCTTCCCGGAAGGTTAGCCTAAGCCCAAAAGTTAGAAGCACTGTTTTATAGATAAAGTACAAACTAAAGTAGCTACACATATCTTCATTGATCAGCAGCAAATATTGAGCACCTCCCTGAGGTTAACATTTCACAAATCCTTTTGTAATTCTCATCTCCACACTCCCTTATAATAAAAAGGCAATAACAAAATACTCTTACAAAAGCTACCATAAAGAATAGATAGACATGAGCCCTTACGATTATGGATAGAATGATTTCTAATCTACCTATAGATGACTAACATAGGTCTTGTGACAACAATGTATGTTGTTAAGAATGCCTTGTCACTGATGTAATGTCACTCGCTACCTTTAAAAATAAAGACACTGAGACCAGCAGGGCAGAGATGCCAGAATTGCCAGGGCTGCCTGCTTGGTTATCAGACTCCATCTCTCTCGTGGCTCTCTCACTTCATTTCGCCTGACCGTCCGTCCTTCCTGGACCCCTAGATTCGCCGGAACAAGGACCCCGGCATTTAGGTCCATCAATGTTATTACAGTTTAATTCTTTTTTTTAAAATGGTAATTTCATTCCTTTTCATGATGAGCAATATCCCATTGTGCCATATCTATATCTATATCATTTATATATCTATATCTATATCTATATCTATATCTATATCTATATCTATATCTATATATCTGTACCAGCACATCTTTATCCATTCATCTATTGATGGATACTTTGGTTGCTTTCTTACTTTGGCTTCTGTAAATAATGCTGCAATAACACAGGGGTGCATATATATCTTTTTGAATTAGTGTTATCATTTTCTTTGGATGAATATACAGTAGTGGAATTACTGGATCATGTGGTAAGTCTGTTTTTTGAGGAAACTATACTGTTTTCCACAGTGGCTGCACCAGTTTGCATTCTCACCTATGAGGGACAAGGGTTCCTTTTTTATTGTGCTTTTATTCGTGTTTCCCTGTAGACTGGAGACGTTCATTGTCTTTTCATGTTCTTGATATATCTTCTTTTGTGAAGTTTTAGTGAAAATATTTTACCCCTTTTTATTAGGTCATTCATCTTCTTTATTGGCTTTTTAAGTGTGATATATTCTTGACTCAAGTTCTTTGTCAGATATTTTGTGAATATATTCTTCTAGGCTATGGCATGACTTTTCTTTTATAATTGTGTCTTTCAAAGTGTAAGGTTTTAAACTTAGTGAAATATAATGTGTTTCTACAAAGAACCATGTTGGCAATTTGATCTGGATTTTGTTGAATTTATAGACCAATTTAGGAAGAACTGACATCTTGACAATATCAGATCTTCTGATCCATGGACAAGGCTTATATCTCCAATTGTTTACACCCTAATTTCTCTCAGATTCATTTGAAGTTTGTATTGTACAGATCTTGTACATGTTTTGCAAAATTCATCCCACGTTTTTGGATGCTAGTGTATCCAAAAGCCATTGTGAATGGCATGGAAATAAAATTGAGTTTCTAATTTTGTTTAATCTTTTTATTTTTAATTTTCTTTCAAGATTTTATTTAAATTCAAGTTAGTTGACATAGAGTGTAGTATTGGTTTCAAGGGTAGAATTTAGTGATTAAAAACTTACATATGACACCCAAGTATCCTCCCTAATGCTCATCACCCATTTAGTCCATTGCCACGCACCTCCCCTCCAGCAACCCTCAGTTTGTTTGCTATAGTTAAGAGTCTTTTATGATTTGCCTCCCTCTCTGTTTTTCTGTTATTTTATGTTTTCTTCCCTCACCATATGATAATCATTTTGATTCTTAAATTTCACATATCAGTGAACTTATGTTACTGGTCTTTCTCTGACTGATTTATGTTGCTTAGCATTATACGCAATGGTTCTATCCATGTCATTGCAAATGGCAAGATTTCATTGTTTTTGATGGCTGAGTAATATTCCATCACACACACACACACACACACACACACACACACACACACACACACACACAGACTACACCTTATTTATCCATTCATCAGTCGATGGACATTTGGGCTCTTTCCACAATTTGGTTGTTGTTGACAATGCTACTATAAACACCGGGGTGGATGTACCCCTTCCAATCTGTATTTTTTATCTTTTGGGTAAATACCTAATAGTGCAATTGCAGGATTGTAGAGTAGAATGCACCAGTTTGCATTTCCACTATCAGTGCAAGAGGGTTCACTTTTCTCAATATTTTACCAACACCCGTTGTTTCATGTGTCATTAATTTGAGCCAATATGACAGATGTTATGTGATATCCCATCATTGTTTTCACTTGTATTTTCCTGATGATTGATATTGAGCATCTTTTCAGGTGTCTGTGAGCCATTTGGGTGTCTTCTTTGGAAAAGTGTCTGTCATGACTTTTGCCCAATTCTTAACTGGGTTTTTTTTGGGGGGGTGTTAAGTTTGATAAGCTCTTTATGCATTTTGGATACTAACCTTTTCTCTGATATGTCATTTGTAAATACCTTCTCCCATTCCATAACCTTTTAGTTTTGTTGATTGTTTCCTTCACTATGCCGAAGCTTTTATTCTTGATGATATCCCAATAGTTCATCTTTGCTTTAGTTTGCCTCGTCTTTGGCAATGTGTCTAGTAAGAAGTTGCTATAGCCAAGTCAAAGCGGTTACTCTCCGTGTTCTCCTGTAGGATTTTGAAGATTTCCTGTCTCACGATTAGGTCTTTCATCCATTTTTGAATTTATTTTTGTGCATGGTGTAAGAAAGTGGTCCAGTTTTGTTCTGCTTGTTGCCATCCAGTATTCCCAGCATCATTCGTTGAAGACACTTTCTTTTTCCATTCGATATTCTTTCCTGTTTTGTTGAAGGTCAGTTGACCATATAGTTGTGGGTCCATTTCTGGGTTTTCTATCTGTTCCATTTGTCGATGGGTCTGCTTTTGTACCAGTACCATACATGCTTAATGACTACAGGTTTGTAATATAGCACAAATCCAAAATGGTGATGCCTCTAGTTTTCTTTTTCTTTTTCCAATTTGCTTTGGCTTTTTAGGATCTTTTGTGGTTTCCTATAGTTTTTAGGATTGTTTGTTTTATCCTTGTGCAAAACGCTGATGGTATTTTGATAGGGATTGCATTATATGGATAGACTGAATTGGGCTTAGTCATTTTTAAATATAATTTATTGTCAAATTTGTTTCCGTACATCACCCAATACTCATCCCAACAAGTGCCCTTCTCCATGCCCGTCACCTGCTTTTCCCTCTCCCCCACTCTCCATCAACCCTCAGTTTGTTCAAAGTGTCTCTTGTGGTTTGCCTCCCTCCCTCTCTGTAATTTTCCCCCTTCCTTTCCTCCATGGTCTTCTGTTAAGTTTCTCAAGATCCACATATGAGTGAGAACATATGGTATTTGTCTTTCTCTGCCTTTCACTTAGCATAATATCCTCCACTTCCATCCATGTTGCCAAATTTCATTCTTTGTCATTGCCAAGTACTATTCCATTGTATATATAAACCGTATCTTCTTTATCCATTCATCAGTTGATGGACATTTAGTCTCTTTCCATGATTTGTCTATTGTTGAACGCGCTGTTGTAAACATGGGGATACATGTGCCCCTATGCATCAGGACTCCTATATCTCTTGGGTAAATTCCTACCAGTGCTCTTGCTGGGTCATAGGGTAGATCTATTTCAATTTTTTTTTTTTTGAGGAAACTCCACACTATTATCCAGAGCGCTGCACCTGTTTGCATTCCCACCAACAGTGTAGGAGGGTGCCTCTTTGTCTACATCCTTGCCAGCATCTATAGTTTCCTCATTTGTTCACTTTAGCCACTCTGACCGGTGTGAGGTGGTATCTCAGTCTGGTTTTAGTTTGTATTTCCCTGATGATGAGTGACGTTGATCATCGTTTCATGTGTCTGGTGGCCATCTGGATGTCTTCTTTGGAGATATGTCTATTCATGTTTTCTGCCCATTTCTTCACTGGATTATTTATATTTTGGGTGTAGAGTTTGGTGAGTTCTTTATAGATTTTGGACACTAGCCCTTTATCTGATATGTCATTTGCAACTATCTTTTCCCATTCCATTGGTTGCCTGTTAATCTTGTTGATTGTTTCCTTTGCAGTGCAGAAGCTTTTAATCTTGATGAAGTGCCAATAGTTCATTTTTGCTTTTCATTCCCTTGCTTTTGAGATGTGTTGAGTAAGAAATTGCTGCGGCTGATGTCAAAGAGGTTGTTTCCTGCTTTCTCCTTTAGGATTTTGATGGCTTCCTGTCTTAGGTTTAGGTGTTTCATTCATTTTGAGTTTATTTTTGTGTATGGTGTAAGAAAGTGGTCCAGGTTTATTTTTCTGCATGTCGCTGTCCAGTTTTCCCAGAAACCTTTGATGAAAAGACTGTCTTTATTCCATTAGATATTCTTTCCTGCTTTGTCAAAGATTAGTTGGCCATATGTTCATGGGTCCATTTCTGGATTTTCTATTCTGTTTCACTGATCTAAGTATCTGTGTTTGTGCCAGTCCCATACTGTCTTGATGGTTACAGCTTTGTAATATGTCTTGAAGCCCGGGAGTGTGATGCCTCCAGCTTTGGTTCTTTTTCAAGATTACTTTGGCTATTTGGGGTTTTTTCTGATTCCATACAAATTTAACTATTGTTTGTTCTAGCTCTGTGAAGAATCCTGGTGTTATTTTGATAGGGATTGCATTGCATATGTAGATTGCTTTGGGTAGTATTGACATTTGAACAATGTTTGTTTTTTCAATCCACGAACATGGAATATTTTTCCATTTTTTTGTGTCTTCTTCAATTTATTTCATAAGATTTCTATAGTTTTCGGTATAGATATTTCGCCTGTCTGGCTATGTTTATTCCCAGTTAATTTATGGGTTTTGGAGCAATTGTAAATGGGATTGATTCCTTGATTTCTCTTTCTGTTGCTTCATTATTGGTGTATAGGAATGCAGCCGATTTCTGTGTATTGATTTTATATCCTACGACTTTGTTGAATTCGTGGATCAGTTCTAGTAGTGTTTTGGTAGAATCTTTTGGGTTTTCCATATAGAGTATCATGTCATCTGTGAGGAGTGAAAGTTTTCCTTCTTCCTGGCCAATTTGGATCCCTTTTATTTCTTTGTGTTGTCTTATTGCTGAGGCTAAGACTTCCAATACTATGTCGAATAACAGTGGTGAGAGTGGGCATCCCTGTCGTGGTCCTGACCTTAGCAGAGAAGCTTTCAGTTTTTCCTCATTGAGTATGATATTAGCGTTGGGTCTTTTATATATGGCTTTTATGATCTTGAGGTATGATCCTGTTATCCAAAATTCTTGAGGGTTTTTTCCAAGCTAGGATGCTGTATTTTGTCCAATGCTTTCTCTGCATCGATTGAGAAGATAATGTGGTTCTTGTCCTTTCTTATATTGATGTGATATATCACATTGACCGTTTTCCAGATATTGGACCATCTCTTCATCCCAGGTAAAAATCCCACTTGGTCGTGATGAATAATTCTTCTAATGTGTTGATGGATCCTGTTGGCTTATATCTTGTGGAAGATTTTTGAATGCAAGTTCATCAGAGAAATTGGTCTGTAATTCTCTTTTTTAGTGGTATCTTTGTCTGGTATTAGAATCAAGTTAATGCTGGCTTCAGAGAATGAGTTTGGACGTTTTCCTTGTTTTTCAATTTTTTGGAACAACTTCAAAAGAATAGGTGTTAACCCTTCTTTAAATATTTGGTAGAATTCCCCTGGGAAGCCATCTGCCCCTGGACTCCTGTTTTGTGGGAGATTTTTGATTACTAATTCGATTTCTTTCCTGGTAATGGGTCTGTTCAAATTTTGTATTTCTTCCTGTTTCAGTTTTGGTAGTTTATATGTTTCTAGGAATTTGTCCATTTCTTCTGGGTTGCCCATTTATTTGGTGTGTAATTGCTCATAATATTTTCTTATTATTGCTTGTATTTCTGTATTGTTGGTTGTGATCTCTCTTCTTTCATTGTTGATTTTATTTATTTGGGTCCTTTCCTTTTTCTTTTTTATCAAACTGGCTAGGTACTTATCAATTTTGTTAATTCTTTCAAGGAACCAGCTCCTCATTTCATTGGTCTTTTCTACTGTTTTTTTTTGGGGGGGGGTTTCAATAGTATTGATTTCTGCTGTAATCATTATTATTTCCTGTCTTATGCTTGTTTTGGATTTTATTTGCTCCTCTTTTTCCAGCTCTTTGAGGTGTAAAGTTAGATTATGTATCTGAGTCCTTTCTTCTTTCTATAGGAAAGCCTGGATTGCTATATACTTTCTTCTTATGCCCGCCTTTGCTGGGTCCCAGAGGTTGTGGGCTGTGGTGTTATCATTTTCATTGGCTTCCATGTAATTTTTAATTCCCTCTTCAACTTCTTGGTTAGCCCATTCATTCTTTAGGGGAATTTTTTTAGTATCCAAGGATTTGTTATCTTTCCAAATTTTATCTTGTGGTTGATTTAGAGTTTCATAGCGTTGTAGTAGGGAAATATGCACGGTATGCTCTCGATCTTCTTTATTTGCTGAGGGCTAATTTGTGCCTCTGTATGTGATCTATTTTGGAGAACGTCCCATGTTCACTAGAGAAGAATGTGTATTCTGCTGCTGTATGATGAAATGTTCTGAATATATCTGTTATGTCCATCTGGCCCAGTGTGTCATTCAAAGCCACTGTTTCCTTGTTGATTTTCTATTTAGATGATGTGTCCATTATTGTAAGTGGGGTGTTGAAGTCCTCTACTATTATGATGTTATTATCAATGAGTTTCTATATGTTTGTGATTAATTGGTTTATATATTTCGCGTCTCCTGTTTGGAGCATAATTGTTTATAATTGTTAGGCATTCTTGGTGGATAGACCCCTTAATTTTGATATAATGCCCTTCTTCATCTCTTGTTTCAGTCTTTCTTTTAAAATCTAGATTGTCTGATATAAGTGTGGCTATTCTGGCTTTCTTTTGGTGACTGTTAATATGATAGATTTTTCTCCATCCCCTTATTTTCAATCTGAAGTTGTCTTCAGGTAGAAAATGGGTCTTTTGTAAACAGCATATAGATGAATATTGTTTCATTATCCATTCTGTTACCCTATGTCTTTTTATTGGAGCATTTAGTACACTGACATTTCGAGTGAGTACTGAAAGATATGAATTTATTGCCAGTATGTTGCCTGTAGAGTTTGAGTCTCTGGTAGTGTTCTCTGGTCCTTTCTAGTCTTTATTACTTTTTGTCTTTTTTTTCCTCTTTTCTCCACTTAATGAGCCCTATTAAAATTCTTTCAGGGCTGGTTTAGTGGTCATTAACTCCTTTTATTTTTGTTTGTCTAGGACATATTTTATCTCTCCTTCTAGTTTGAATGACAGCCTTTCTGGATGAAGAATTCTTAGCTTCATATTTTTCTGATTCTTCACATTGAGTATATCCTGCCACTCCTTTCTGGCCTGCCAAGTTTCTGTGGCTAGGTCTGCTGTGAACCTGATATGTCTTCCCTTGTAGGTTAAAGACTTTTATTTCCTATGCTGCTTTCATAGTTCTTTCCTTGCCTGAGTATTTTGTGAATTAGACTATGATGTGCCTTTCTGACGGTCAATTTTTGTTGAACCTAATGGGATTCCTCTCTGATCCTGTATTTTGCATTCTGTGTTTTTTCCCAGGTTAGGAAAGTTTTCCACTGTGATTTGCTCACATGAATTGTCCACCACTTTTTCTCTCTTCATCTTCTGGGATGCCTATGATTTGGATGTTATCCTTTTTAATGAGTCACTGAGTTCTCTAATTTTTATTTCATGCTCTTTTTCCTTGGTGTCCCTCTTTTTTCCTGCTTCATTATTCTCCATGTTTGTCCTCTATATCACTGATTCACTGCTTTGCCTCATGCATACTTGTCACCATAGCATCCATTCGAGATTGCGGATTAGTTATAGCATTTTTATTTCATCCTGACTACCTTTTCCTTCTTTTATCTCGACAGGAAGGGATTTGAGTCTACTTTCAACCTAGCTACTATTCCTGTTATCATGATTCTAAATTCTGGTTCAGACATCTTGCTTGTATCTGTGTTGATTAAGTCCCTGTCTGTCATTTCTTCCTGTTCTTTCTTTTGGATGAATTCCTTCGTTTTATCATTTTGAAGGAAGAAAAGGAATTAATAAAGTAAAAAAAAATTAAAATTAAAACTTAAAAGCAACACAAAGAAATCAAATAAAGGATGCTAGATCCTAGGTGTGTTTTGATCTGGTTTTTGAAAGAAACTTGATAAATTAGAGAAGAAATAGGAAGATAAGAAAAAATGAAAGAAGAAAACAAAAGGAAAATGGGTGAATATTTGAAAAACTGAATACAATAGGATAGAATAAAATTAAATGATGAAACTAAAATACAATTTAAAAAATTTACAAAAAGTAAAACATATAGGAGAAAAAATTAAAGAAAACTCTTTTTAATAAAAATGGAAAATAAAAATATTTTTTCTTAGTGTATTGAAGAATAAGAAAAGAAAAGAAAAAGAAAGAAAAAATTAAATAAAAGGACCAGAAAACAGAATGAAATACGATTGAAATTACATATTGTTTTCCATAGATGTCAAGCTATGAAGCACTTTATAGTCTGTAAGTAAGCAGGTGGAGAGACTTAAGTTCATTAAGAGCACTGTTGGCCCAATTGGGTGGGTTTTAGAGTAATGGCTCCATTCTCCACTAGATGGCGCTGCTTAGTTTACTGGGGTGGATTGTTGGGATGCATGTAGGCATGTATGCACATGTATGGGATGGGTGAAAATGGCATCACCCAGCTACCCAGTCTCCAGTGTTTCAATTGTGTGCTCTCCACGACAGGCAGTCAAGCACCTCTCCTTTGTCTCCAGCTTCTGTCCACTGCCTGATTCTACCCTGTCCGTGACCAAGCCATCAGCCTGCCAGGCAGCATCTCACTCCTGAGGTTTATCTCAGATCTGGCTGTGTTTCCCAACCCCTCACTTCTGAGGGACTGAGGCTTTGGTTTGCTCAGAGGCTTTGGGCAGTTGGGGGGTCTCGCTGAGCAGTGACGGGGTACCCTACCCCCCACCGGGAATGTTCCTAGGACTGTGCTGCTCTCGATGCCCAGAGACTGTGGCTGCCAGCCCAGAAAACATTCAGGCAATCGTGGAGCAGCAGCGTTTCGGGGATTATGGAAAATCATGGCACACATCTGGCACCAGGCTTCACTCTTAACGACCTTGTTCCAGCACAAGCAAATGTGGTTATAGTCCAGGCTCTGCTGTGTCATTTGCCTGTGGGGTGGCCACACAGTGTCTACCAAATGTCCTCCCAGCAAGGGAGCCGCCTCACTCCATTTGGCCTGCAGACCCCTCAGACTTCACTCTGCTCCTGGGGATTTTCCCTTCCCACAGAGCACGACCAGGTATGCAGCTGTGGAGTTTCAGAGTCTGTGCTCCACCATTTTATAGAGTCTTAATGGAATTTACACCCTCTCCTTTCTCCTTTCTCCCTTTTTTGTTCATTCCCTGTGGCTGTTTCCACTTTTCCACTTTCTCTCCAGCTGCTTTGCAGAATGGTGCTTTTCCCGTTATCTCCCCCCATCTCTGTCCTCACTCCACAAGTAAAAACAGCTCCCTGCCCTCTGCAAGTTCTCTCCCCCAGTTCACCTCTCCACGTTGCGTACCTACCAAGTTCTGTGGTACAGGTTGTGCAGATTCTTGTGTTAATCCTCACATCACTTTCCCAGGTGTGCAAATAGTTTGGTGTTGATCTGGCTGTATTTTAGGGATGAAGGACACAAAAAAACCTTCCATGCTGTTCTGCCATCTTGGCCCTTCTGTTTATTTTTGAGAGAGATAGAGACAGAGTGAGAGTAGGGACGGGCAGAGAGAGATGGAGACAAAGAATCTGAAGCAGACTTGAGGCTGCAAGCTGTCAGCTCAAAGCCCAACACGGGGCTCAAATTCATGAACTGTATGATCATGACCTGAGCCAAAGTTAGATGCTTAACTGACTGGCCCACCCCTCTCACTATGTAACCAAAAACATTTTTTTTTAAATTTCCCATTCTATTTTTATTAATAAGATTGGTTATGTTTTTACTTAATTGTTTTACAAATGGGTGCCCCCAAATTCGGTATGTAGACATGTATAATTGTTAACTCTTCCTGTTGGATAGTCCCTGTGATTATCATATAATACCCTTCTTCATCTCTTGTTTCAGCCTTTCCTTTAATGTCTAGTTTTCTGATATAAGTATGGCTACTCCAGACTTCTTTTGACTTCCAGTAGCATGGTAGGTAATTCTCTATCCCCTTACTTTCTGAAAGTGTCCTCAGGTCTAAAATGTGTCTCTTGTAGACAGCAAATATATGGTCTTGTTTTTTTAACCATTCTGATACCCTGTGTCTTTTAAATGGAGGATTTAGTCCATTTACATTCAGTATTAATATTGAAAATTATAGGTTTAGAGTGATTATGTTAATTGTAGGTTTCATGCTTGTAGTGCTGTCTCTGCTGCTTTGTGTTCCTTGTAACATTTCCTTCATCGAATCTCCCTCAGGATCTCTTGTAGGGCTGTTTTATTGATCCTGAATTCCTTCAGTTTTTAATTTCTTGCGAAAACCTTTATATCTCCTTCTTTTTTGAATGACAGGCTGCCCGGATGAAGGATTCTTGGCTGCATATTTTTCCTGTTGATCACATTAAATCTCCTGCCATTCCTTTCTGGCCTGCCAAGTTTCAGTAGTAGGTCTGCTACTACACTTATGTGTGTACCTTCGTATGTTAAGGTTACTTGTCCCTAGATGCTTTCAGAATTCTCTTTTTCCTTGTATTTTGCCAGTTTCACTATGATATGTCGTGCAGAAGATTGATTCAAGTTACATCTGTGCCTCTTGGATTTCAATGTTTGTTTCCTTCCCCAGGTTGGGGAAGTTCTCAACTATGATTTGCTCAAGTACCCCTTCAGCTCCTTTCTCTCTCTCTCTTCTTCTGGAATTCCTACGATATGGATGTTTTTCCATTTGATTGCATCACTCAGCTCTTGAATTCTCTTTCCCTGTTCATGGATCAGATTATCTCTCTTTTCTTGGCTTCCTCTTTTTCCATAATTTTATCTTCTAATTCACGTATTCTCTCTTCTGTCTCTTCAATACATGCTGTGGCTACCTCCATTTTGTTTTGAATCTCATTTATAGTGTTTTTTAAATTCATCATGATTATTTTTAAGGTCTTTGATGTCTGTGGCAATGGAGTCTCTGCTGTCTCCTCTGCTTTTTTTCAAGCCCAGCGATTAATTTGATGACTGTTATTCAATATTCTTGTTTAGTTATGGTGCTTATGTCTGTTTTGATCAATTCTTTAGCTGTTACTACTTCTGGAGTTTCTTTGAGATGAGTTTTTCCATTTTGTCATTTTGGCTAATTTTCTGCCAAAAAAAATTGTTATGTGCTCTTCCCCTGCAAATACTGCTATATTAACAGGGGCTAATATACTGACCTTTTCGGGATATGTTTTTTGAGAGTGTTGCTCTCTGTTGTTGTGACTTTGGTTATCCTCCATCAGGTGTGCCTTGGTTTGTTCTGTGAGGAACCCCTGGAAAGGAAAACAGACAAACAAACAGGAAACAAAAATACAAAGGCACCGACAGATAAAACAGGCAAGGGGACTGAAACAGAAAAAGGAATAAACGAATGACAATCTGAAAGCATAAAACCAGAAATGCCAGCTACAAGTAAAGAACAGGTTGTGGGCAGTGCTGATGGAGGAGCATATACAAAGAGAGTAATGACAGGTATGGGGAGAATGAGAAAATGAGCTCTGACCGGTAGAGAGGCTGAAAGGCTTCATCCAGAGAAAGCGAGAGAGAGAGAGAGAGATCAGACTAAGGGAGGAGATGAGGAAAAAGAAATAAAGATGAAGTTACCCAGAGGAACTATATGGCCTAATTATTCCAAAGAGAGAGTGAAGAAAGTGAAGAAGGTGTAGAACATGCATCGAGAAAATGGATTGAGTATATCTTTATTAGCAAACCAATACTCCAAGTAACCAGCCTAGAGGAGGGAAGAGATAAGAAGGAGAAAAGGGAGAATATGTCTAAATTTCAAGAACTGACCTGGAGTTAATCCAGGCAATGCCACAGTGCTTGTTTCACGGCATCTGTCCAGCTCAGTTCCTGTAGAAAAGCTGCTATCCTGGGAGGAGGGGCGTGGTTTGTTGTAGGCGGGTCCCGCCACCACCATTTGCCCCACAGACTGAGGTTCCACTTTGGTGGTTGTGGTGAGAAAACTGGCGACTCACTAGTCCCTTCTTCATGGACCAGGAGTCCCAAATACCCCTGTGTCTCCATCCTCACTTTGCCAGGGGATCCAGGTGCAGTGGGTTTTGTTGTTTTGTAGTCTCCTGTGTCCCACACTTATCTGAGTTTTAAACTTGCTACAACCCCTACACCTGGTTTTCCTGGTGTAGATTGCGCCCCTCACACAGCACCCAGAGATGACTGCCTTTCTCCCCAGATATGCGAATGTGGCCGGCAGCCCCAGTCTGAAGAAAGTCCTGTGCAGTTAGAAATGGGACTTCTCTTAGAAAGCCTTGCAGTTAGAGACTGGCTGATAGGCTACCTCTCCATCCTGGTCTGAGGTTTTTCTCTTGTCCAGATACAGTCCTATGCTTCTATAGCCATTCTTTCTCTTCCCTTTGTCTCTCTGCAGAAGGGGCTTCCTACCCTCCATATCTCTATGTTCAGTTTTATCCCCACCAGTTCATACTCAAACACTTAAGGTGCTGCCTGGTTTTCGAGTTTTCTTCCTTGTAGACTCCATATACTTTCCTCCCAGACTCTTGTATTGAGAATCCTTTGGCTTCAGTCCTTCTTTGTTTGATAGATGCGGGAAGAATGGGTCCCTCTACTTCTTCACCATGTCAGCCCCTCACACTACCTCTTTCTTATCCATTCATCTATTGATGGACACTTGGGCTGTCTGTTATAAGGTTATTATATTTCTTTTGGTAATTTCTAAGTGCCTGTTGGGAAGATACATTAAAATTAGGGAGAATCCTGTTTTCACTTAATTTTACCTACTAGTTTTATAATCAGCCATCCCTTATTAATTCCTCCCAGAAACAGTTATTACCACAGTGGTCACCAAAGTTGATTTTCAGAGTTTCATCATTCATTGTATATATATTTGGTTGAGTGATAGGCTGAACATGCCTCTTCCTTCTCTTTTCACAAGATGTCCACATTCTAATCTCTCGGATATGTGATTATATATTAATTACATGGCAAAAGAACTTTTACAGATGTAAATCAATTAAGAATCTCGAGATAGGGAGATTATCCTGCATTATCTAGGTGGCTAATATAATCACAAGGGTCCTTACAAGATGGAGGCAGGGGGTCAAAGATGAGAGGACATACTACACTACTGGCTTTAAGATGGGGGGAAGAGCCAACAACTGAGGCATGTAGATGGCCTCTAGAAGCTTCAGAAAGCAAAGAAGGACTGAAATGAATAAAATCAGAAACAAAAGAAAATCAGGTATGGAGGTTCCTCAGCTAATTAAAAATAGAGCTTCTTCATGATCCACTTCAGGACAAATATCCAAAGGAAGCTAAATCAGTATCTTGAGGAGATAATCAACACTCCTGTGTTTATGGCAGCATTATTCATTGTAGGTAAGATATGGAAATAACATGTGTCTATCGATGCATGAATGGATAAAGAAAATGCAATATATATATTCATATATATACTCATATATATTTCATATATGTATGTTTATATATTATATACACATTAAATTATAATTATATATAAAGTACATCTACAACTTATATATAATCACATGTATTACATATATAAATATATGTATATAAATTACATATATATAATGGAATGTTATCCAGCTACAAAAAGAAAGAAATTCTGTCACATGTGACAACGTGGAAAAACCTACAGGACTTATAGTAGGTCCTTAGTACCATTAGTACTTATACTAAGTATTATTAGCCAGAGAGAGAAAAACAAATACTGTGTGAAGCCACTCAGATGTGGAATCTAAAAATCAATGTAGAATTTATATAAACAGACAGTAGTATGGTGGTTATCAGGGCCTGGGGCTAGGTGGCAGGAACGGGGAGATGCCGGTTAAAGAATATAAGATTTCAGCTGTACAATGAATAATCTGTTAGTATCAAATGCCCTGCAAGGTGACTTTAGTTAATAATATGTTGCATGCTTGAAATTTGCCAAGACAGCAAACCTTAAGCATTCTCACCACACACACACACACACACACTCACACACACAAGGTAAGTATATGATGTACATATATGTCAAATCATCACATTGCACACTTTAAATACATACAGTTTTGTCAATTACATCTCAAGCTGAAAAACATGTTTTTTTCTTTTCAAATTTTTATTTAAATTCTAGTTAGTTAACATACAATACAATATTGGTTTCAGGAGTAGAATTCAGGGATTCATCACGATCATCCAATACCCAATGCTTATCACAACAAATGACCTCTTTAGTACCCATCACCCATCTAGCCCATGGCTCCCACCTCCCTCCATGAACCCTCAGTTGGAATTCTGTATTTAAGAGAATTCACAGTTTGTTTCCCTCTCTCCTCTCCACCCCTTTCCCATACGTTCATCTGTTTTGTTTCTTAAATTCCACATATGAGTAAAATCATACCATATGTTAAAAAAGATTAATTCTCTGTGTTAACTTTCAGGTTAATAGTATAAACACATAATCTGATCATTTAAGAAGGTCATATAAAATAACAGCCAAGAGAAGAATAGAAAAGAATACATGATCATTTATATTTGATATTTTTGTTACCGCAAAACCAAAAGGGTAGGCTAGAAGGCATGTATTTTTTATACCATTATGGCCATTTTGGAGTAGGATTCTACAAAATATTAGTCTATGAAGTACTATTTTTAATAATGGAAGAGTTGACATAATCTAAGTCATGGAATCATAATATAAGTTTGGGCAACAGATTTGCCAAAAACTGTCATTAGCATGTTCAGTTTTCAGATCTGTTTACCAGATAGTCCATTAATAATAATGAATAATTCAGTAGTAACTGCAAGTTAAGAACTTAGATCCATCTAATATGTTGAAGGGAGTGTCTCTGACATTGAGACATATGATAACCCTTGATCAAATCTTTTAAAAGGAATGCATCTCATATTTTTCTCCTGAGCTATATAAAATCTATTTCAAAATAGATGTTTGGGAAGTAATTTGTATACTGTCAATTATTTAAGAATTCAATGACTTTTTTTGGATATGTGTCTCAAATAGAAAAGGAAAGTACCTGGCCACTCCACAATGTTCACAAATTTTATTTTTTTAATATATTGTTTTTATTTTTTATTGAATTATTATTGGCAAATAATTTGTGTAAGTATAAGATATACAATGTGTTCATTTGATATATTTATACATTATCATATGATTACCATCATAATGTTAGCATCTTATCATGTCACATAATTATAACTTTTTTTGTGGTGGGAACAATTAAGATCTAGTTTACTGGTAGTTTTGAAATTTATCATACAGTATTGTTGACTAGAGTTTCTTTGCTGTGCATTAGATAATTTCTATGATGTGCGGGACTTATATATCTCCTAGTTGCAAGTTTGAAACCTTAAACAGCATCTGCCCAGTACTCCCACTCCCTAACCGAGAACCAGCATTTTACTCTTATGAATTTGGCTTTTCAAGATTACACATATAAGTGTTTGTGCTTCTATGCCTAACATTTCACCCGACAAGGTACATACATGTTGTTGCAAATGGCATAATTTCCTTCTTTTTCATGGATGATATTCCATTATATCTATGTATCTATCTATAATCTTTCTATCATCTATCTATCTGTATTGAATGTGTATTTTATATATATATATATATATATAATGCACACACACACACATATATAATGCTACAAAACACATGAGAGTGCAGATATCCCTTTGAGATCCTGTTTTCATGTACTTTAGAAATGTAACCAGAAATAAGATTTCTGAATAAAATAGTATTTGTATTTTTAATTCTTTGAGGAATTTCCTTACTCTATGTTTTCCATTGTGTCTGAAGCAATTTACATTCCCACCAACAGCACACAAAGGCTCCCTTTTCTCCACATCTCACCAACAGTTGTTATCTCTTGTGTTCTTGATGATGGCCATTCCACCAGGTGTGTGGCGATGTCACATTGTGATTTTGATATGCATTTCCCTGATGATGAGTGATGCTGAGCATCAACATCAGGAATAAATCCACTTGAATGTGGTGAATTCTTTTAATGTACTGTTGGATTTGAATGTTGGTATCTTGTGGGGAGTTTTTTCATCCATGTTCATCAGGGATATTGGCTGGTAGTTCTAATTTTTCGTGGCATCTTTGTTTGATTTGAGAATCAAAGTAATGCTGGCCTCATAGATTGAGTTTGTAAGTTTTCAAGGATGCCCCATCTATTGACATATAATTGCTCATAATATTCTCTTTTAATTATTTGTATATCTGCAGTGTTGGTTGTGATCTTTTCCCCTCTCATTCATGATTTTATTTATGTGAGTCCTTCTCTTTTCCTTTTGATAAATCTGACAAGGGATTTATCAATAAAATATTAGAGCAGAAATAAATGATATAGAAATAAAACAACAGTAGAACAGATCCATGAAATAGTTCCAAGTTGCATTTCATTATTAATAGTACTTCCTTGTACTCTCACTGAGTCAGAAGACATATACCTAGATATTCAAAAAGAATATTAATCTTTGAGAGTCTCTTATGTTTTTTTTTTTTTTTTTTAAATTTTTTTTTTAATGTTTATTTATGTTTGAGACAGAGAGAGACAGAGCATGAGTGGGGGAGGAGCAGAGAGAGAGGGAGACACAGAATCAGAAGCAGGCTCCAGGCTCTGAGCCATCAGCACAGAGCCCGACGCGGGGCTCGAACTCACAGACTGCGAGATCATGACCTGAGCTGAAGTCGGCGCTCAACCGACTGAGCCACCCAGGCGCCCCGAGTCTCTTATGTTTTATCTCCCTCCCTCTCTGTGTCTTCTTTTCCTTTCCCCTCTTCTCCTCCCCCTGGTTTTTGCTTAGTCTCACAAAGTCCACCTATTCGTGGAAACATATGGTATCTGTCTTTTTCTGACTGACTTATTTCACTTAACATAATACCCTCCAGTTCCATCCATGTTGCTATACATGGCCAGATTTCATTTTTTCTCATTGCCACGTAGTAGTCCACTGTATATAAGTACCATAACTTCTTTATCCATTCATCAGTTGATGGGCACTTGGTCTCTTTCCATGATTTGGCTATTGTCGAAAGTGCTGCTATGAACATTGGGGTGCACGTGCTCCTATGCATTAGCATTCCTGTGTCTCTTGGGTAGATTCCTAGCAGTGCTATTGCTGGGTCATAGGGTAGCTCTATTTTCATTTTTTTGAGGAATCTCCACACCGTTTTCCAGAGTGGCTGCACCAGTTTGCATTCCCACCAACAACTGAGGGTGAGGGAGATGGGGGAGGGGGAGAGGGGGTAATGGGCATTGAAGGGGGCACATGTTGGGATGAACACTGGGTTTTATATGTAAACCAATTTGAAAATAAACGATTATAAAATTAAAAAATATAAAATAAAATTACAAAAAAAATAAAAAGAATATTAAGAAATTTATCTGTATGATTTTCCCTTAGTTTTATTTATTTTAAGATTTAATGATAAATTAATTTAAAAAAACGAAACACTGCACAGCTGTTTGTTAAACAATAGTCACAGTGTACTTTACGAGAAGCAATCATGTCTCCATAACTGAAGTTGATATGCTTAGGAAACTCGTGGTTGTACTAAAGGGTCGGGTGCCCCAGATGGAATGCACAGTGTAGCCCAGCTGCTGACTGAGACATGGGCAAATGTGGCAGAGTGCAATGAAGTGTTTCTTAGGTGATGCTGTAATTGAAAGTCCATTGATAGGTGGTTGCCATGCAATTTTATGAGGATTGGATTGAACATTATAACATATTTTATTAATACAGATAGTATTTTGGTAAGTACCAACCAGAGTGAAACTATTTTTAATGCATTTTCACAAACGGTTCACTTAGTTGTGCATATAGACAAGTAACTTTGTTGTCCAACATCGTTATATCGAATATCAGAAATATGATGTGTTCTGCAAGAAGATCTCACCTGAGATTTGGGGAAATAGGAGACAAGACTGAGTTACTAGCGAAAACCCTGTAAACTGTCTCTAACTGTGAAATAATTTCAGCTGTCACTTGGAGGCAAAAATGCCCCTGACTAGATTGCCTAATGCCCCCTTTACGTCCTTATTCCTCAGGGTGTAGATAAAAGGGTTCAGCACAGGGGTCACCACTCCATAGAAGAGCGCCATGAATTTGGGCTGGTCTCTTGAGATGGAGGAGGGAGGCTCAAGGTACATGCTAATGCCTGGACCATAAAACAAGAAAACTACAATGAGATGGGAGGAACATGTCCCAAAGGCCTTTTTCCTTCCCTCAGAAGACTTGATTTTAAATACAGCGTGTCCGATGCACACATAGGAAGCAAGAATTAAGCATAGTGGAACAGCTAACATAAAAATACACACCACAGAGAGTGTGAGCTCATTAGCAGCCTTTTCTCCACAGGCAGCCTTTATCAGAACAGGTATCTCACACAGCAAGTGGTCCAATTTATTGAGGCCGCACAGTGGTAACTGTAAGGTAGCAGTGGCCTCCGAGACAGCATAGGTGATTCCAGTCAACCACACAATGGATACCAGCAGGATGCAGATGCGTGGGTTCATGATGAGGGTGTAGTGTAGAGGCTTGCAGATAGCCATGTAGCGATCAAAAGACATAATAGCCAGAAGCAGACATTCTGTGCCCCCCATCGTGTGGAAGAAATAAAGCTGAGCCGCACACCCCACATAGCTGATGGTCTTCTTGGTGCTTCCCAGGTTAAACAGCATCTGAGGGACGATGCTTGTGGTGTAGCACATGTCCAGGAAGGAGAGGTTGGTGAGGAAGAAATACATGGGGCTGTGCAGACGGGCATCTAACTTGGACACCAGAATGATGGCCATGTTTCCTACCATGGCCATGGGGTATGTTATGAGAAGAATAGCAAATAGAGGAAGCTCCAGCCAAGGACGGTCTGCAAAGCCTAGTAGAATAAACTCTTCCGGATGGCTGTTGTTCATTGTGCTGCCTTCTTCCCTTTATTTTACCTACAGCAGGGAAGTGGCAGAAAAGATACGAAGGGTTAGGAGAAGTGCATCTGCCATCCACTCACAGAAGATGGGTTACAGTCGCTTGTGGGGGAAATAATAGGAACTGGCACCCAGTGACTTACATTCCTTCGCTACAAAATAGAGGTAATGACTTTAGACAAGTAAACTGACCACTCCAGAACTGAATGTAGAACAAGGATGATGGTAACTATCACCTTGTGTTACAAGGAGAGTTAAATGCAAAGTGAAAGCATCTTGTATTTGGGAAACTTGAAAGCAGGGTTTTTCAAACTTGGCTTGCTTGCATAAAACTCATCTGAGGAGGCCATTAAAATGCAGTTTATTGGTTTCTCTCTCTGGGTGTCTGATAGAGTGGATGTGGCATGGACCCAAGAGACACAGATGCAAGGGGTTCCTGAAATGTTTGAACAGTGAAGTTCTTCAGGTCACTAATGCACAAGTAGGGAAAGAGAAGCCAGAGCTCTAATACTCATCACGACAGCCTTGTTCAGACTCAACTAGTTCTGAATAGTTATATCATCTCTATGGGGAGTAGGAAGGTAGGTTTTAAACAAGTCTATTGTAGTATTTTGGAAGTAAGTAAGAAATGTCAGCTTCCTGAAGTATGAACTGAGAGAGATGAGCCTTGACATATGTTGCCCTGCTAAAGAATTAATTATTGGATGCATATTTTCTTGCATAAGTACTTCATTCAAACTGGGCACTTTTAAAATTAAGTTTTAATTCATCTGGTACCAATTTTCCTTTATTATGTGGGCTTATCTTTCTGTTTTTATATGAGTTTGGATGGTAATTAGTGATCTGCCTGATTGTATGCAGCTACCAATACAATTTTAACTCACAGAACGGATTTCAAGAGGAAAGTCAATATTCCATTTCAGTCAGGACCAGAGTCTTGCATATAACCACAAATTATTTTCCATATTTCTTTCCTTTTAAGATAAGAGGCACATAGTAACAGCCAAATTAAGTATCTGAGTAAGGCAGTAATTTGGAAAGATTAACTAGGTAATGAATTTTTTAATTTATACTATTCTTTCCTTTAGTGGTAAACTGTTTCACAATATTTACAATCTTCTGTAAGATAAGATAGATCATGATTATGGTTATGATGCACCCCACTGACAAATTCTAGGTTACCCTGAATTAGTGGCTTCAGGGTAACATCACATTCGTATGGTTACAAAGTACAGTTTTCACATTCTGTATTTCACTAAATCCTTCAAGCCATCCTGTGACGTGTCGCACAATACTCACAGCTTGAGAGCTTGTGTGGAGGTGCTAGCTGGGAAAACAGCTACTCATATACTCTAGACAGAAGAACGGTCCTCCTCCAAGCGGGAAGGCCAGCCTCGTTGACCCAGCACACAGCTCCGGGAGGGATGCACATGGAGTGGCGTGAGAGGAGGGGGACGCCTGCCTACCCAGCCAGATCAGCCGAATCTACCCTGGCGATTGATGGGGTGACAGATGTTGCAACCAGGTCACCCTACACTTGTTGTGAGGAGCACATTGAGTGTGATATGGAAGTGAGGAATCACTATGTTGCACGCCTGAAACAAAATAGCACGCTGTATGCTAACTACCCGGAATTTAAATATAAAGAAAAAACGACTCATGGCTAAGATGCGAATGTTGTCATTTGATTATAAACTATCCCTAGGTCAGAAGTGCACAGATAACAATAAAATAATAATAATTCCAACTAACTCTTAATGATACCTGTTTACTGAAAACTCCAGGGAACATTTTGCACCCTTTAAATCGTTTATTACTCCTTTGCAGACCTTTTGAGAAAAGAAATTTTAGTATCCAGATATTAGAATGTTGTTTATCATTTATTTAGGTTACAGTTAATCATTCAATGAATGATTGCTCATAACTAGGGAGGTTCTAACGATCAAAAAGCAATAAATTCCTTAAACGACATAGGGAGATCATGAAATTATGATTTCAGAGTTTCAAGATTCCAAAGAAAGCATCTGTAGTCTAGAGATGTTTCCTGAAAGATGTTTCTCCTACACCTTATTTGACCTTGACATTTTCAAGGTGTGGTCTGAGTGCATTGTGTTAAGAACACATGTTGGCCTAAGTTGTTTTTCAGGTGAAAATCCTATGTTTTAGATGGGATATGACATAAAAGCATGGTATGAATTAATTTGGTTGTTAAATATCCTAAAACTGTGATCCACACACATTATTAAATAAGTGCACGTTTTATTTACTCATGGCTATACCCACCTTTTAGATATTTCTGTTATGGAATATTGTTCAATTTTTTAAGGAGTAATTTCAGGCTTGAGGCTCTGTGAATTTTTCCAGAGTTAATTCTATCTAACCTTGAGGAGTGAAGTGTGCTTACGACAATTTTGCTAAATTCATATTATTTGGGATTTTGTTCAAATTTCTTATCTCAGAAGCTAGTTTTGTTTGTGATGGTGACCAGCCCAGGGCCTCCTTTATTTCTTTAGATAATTCCCTAGGGATACTATGGCAATATATAATCACTGAAATTCATTCTGAATTGAACTTTACAATTTTATCCTGGATTTATCGTCTTATCCAAGTCACTCTCATGGTGCTTCATTATTGTTAGCTCTTGGATCCATGAGTTTTGGATCTTCTAACTTCCATTGACTTTTAATGACTGTTTACTGCCTAGAGGTCTATTTATTGATTAATGCTTAAAATCACATTAATAAAGTGCAATACTTCATTACATTTGACATCTCCTTTGCATATTCAATCACATTTTCATCCCAGTTTATTTTATTCATACATCATCTTCATCACACACTGTTGGCTTAAGAGAGACCCTGAGAGGGATCGATTACCAGAGAAATCTATTTGCGTTCTAGGGCCCAAAATTAGGTATTTCCAAAGTCTAGAAAAGATTTCCCGAAATGAAATGCTTTCTCTTTACTTGTGTGTATTAGGTACTGTGATGTACATACATTCCCACCATCCCTTAGAATGGGCACTTTAAAACAAGTGTCTCTTTACTCACCTTCTTTTGAGAAATAGCACTTGATAAAAAGGAATTTTGAAGGAATACATGAATTTCCAAATTTTTAAAGAAGGACAGAGAAACACAGATGAGTATCTAAAAATTGGCTTCAGAAATGTTTGTTTTTCATTTGCAACAATGCTGCCAAGGAGAAAAAATTTGGGTTAGGAAGACAGTAGTGCATAAATGGAGAATGCATTTTGGGTATGTTGTTTATAGTATGTGCTCCAGACGCTTGGGCATTGTTTTCAAACAGGCCATTTATGTTGATCCCAGATGAGCTAAGAGAGAAAGTTCCTTGGGAGAGGTCGCCTTGGAAATGCTTCTTATTATAGTTAATTACCTAGTGAACTGAGGGTGGTAGCAAGTCCCGTCCATTATTAGATCTGTTTTAAAGTAAATTCATTTAATTTCCCAACATGAACGCTAATTTTGAATAGGATACAATTGGAATAAAGCTAGTTCGAAGAAATGATCCTGGAGAATTTAAGTGACAGTTTCTTTAGCATCTATGTTCATTTATAGAATGTCCCTCATTGATTTTTTTTAAGATACAAGAATTTGTCCAAGTTTTTATTTAAATTCCAGTTAGTAAACATATAGTGTAATATTGGTTTCAGGTATAGAGTGTAGTGATTCATCACTGACATACAATGCCCAATGCTAATCGCAACATGTGCCCTCTTTGATACCTATCACCTCTTTCATCCATCCCTCACTGGCTAATAACCATTTGTTTGTTCCCTGTACTTAAGAGTCTCTTTCTTAGTTTGACTCTCTCCCTCTCCCTCCCCATGTTCATTTCTTTTGTTTCTTATTTCAAAATATGACAAATCATATGGTATTTTTCTTTCTATGATTGATGTATTAAGCTTAGCATAATACATTCTAGCTCTATTCACTTTGTTGCAAATGGCGAGATTTCATTCTTTTTGGTGGTGGAGTAATATTCCATTGTATGTATGTTTATGTATATGTATTTACATAAAACTACATTTTCTACTATGTATATATTTTCTTCTATGTATATATCTATATATATGTGTGTGTTTATATATATACAATATACACACGATGCATTTTCATTATCCATTCATCAGTTGAAGGGCACTTTGGGTGTTACCATTGTTAGGCTATTGTTGACAATCCTGCTATAGACATTGGGGTGCATATATTCCTTTGAATTAGTACTCTTGTGTTCATGGTTAAACACCTACTAGTGCAATTCCTGGATCAAAGAGTAGTTCTGTTTTTAACTTTTTGAGAACCTGCATACTATTGTCCAGTCTGGCTGCCCTAATTTGCATTCCCACCAATAGTGCAAGAGGGTTCCCCTTTTTCTGCATCCTCACCAACAGTTGTTATTCCGTATGTTGTTAATTTTAGCTATTTGGACTGGTATGGGGGGGAACCTCATTATAGTTTTCTTTTTGTTTTGTTTGTTTGTTTTTAAAATTTATTTACATTCCAGTTAGTTAACATACAGTGCCACATTGGATTCAGGAGTAGAATTCAGTGATGCATCACTTACACACAACACCCAGTGCTCATCACTAGTGTCCTCTTTAGCACTCATCACCCATCTAGCCCGTCCCCCACCCACCTCCCCCCGTCAACCCTCAATATGTTCTCATCATTAAAAGTCTCCTGTGATTTGTTGCACTCTCTTCTCCTCTCCGCCCCCTGCCTTCCCATATGTTCATCTGTTTTGTTTTCTGAATTCTACAATGGGTGAAATTATATGGTATCCTTCTTTTCTCTGACTTATTTTGCTTCGCATAATACATTATAGCTCCTTCCATATCATTGCAAATGGCAAGATTTCATTCCTTTTGATGGATGAGTAATTTTTCATTACATATATAAACAGTCATTTCTTTTTTTTGACAATATAATAAACTTTTTAAAAAATAATTTATTGTCACATTGGTTTTCATACACCACCCAGTGCTCATCCCAAACAAGTGCCCTCCTCTGTGCTCATCACCCACTCTCCCTCCTCCCACACCCCCTCTCCCCTCAGTTTGTTCTTAGTCTTTGAGAGTCTCTTATGTTATGCCTTCCTCCCTCTCTGTGGCTTTTTTTTACTTCCTCACTTCCCCTCCCCCCTGATTTTCTATTAGAATGAAATCTGGCCATGTGTGGCAACATGCTTAATAGTCATTTCTTTATCCATTCATCAGTCGATGGACATTAGGGCTCTCTCTAGTTTGGCTATTGTTGATAGCGCTGCTATAAATATGGGGTTGCATGTGCCCTTTCAAATCCGTATCTTTTTTATCCTTTGGGTAAATACCTATTAGTGAAAATGCTGCATTGGAGGGTATTCTACTCTTAGATTTTTGAGGCACCTCCTTACTGTTTTCCAGAGTGTCCACACCAGTTTGCATTCCCACCAACAGTGCAAAAGTGTTTCCCTTTCTCTGCATCCTCGCCAGTCTCTGTTTTTTCCTCAGTTGTTAATTTTAGACATTCTGCAGGTGTGAGGTGGTATCTCTTCTTGGTTTTGATTTGTGTTTCCCCGATGATGAGTGATGTTGAATATCTTTTTATGTTGTCCGTTAGCCATCTGGATGTCTTCTTTAGAAAGGTGTCTATTCATGTGTTCTGCCCATTTCTTCACTGGATTATTTGTTTTTTTGTGTGTGTTGAGTTTGCTAAGTTCTTTATAGATTTTGGCTAGTAACCCTTTATCAGATATGTCATATGACAATAGCTTCTCCCATTCCACAAGCTGACTTTTGTTTTGTCAATTGTTTCCTTCTCTGTGCAGAACTTTATCTTGATGAGGTCCCAATAGTTCATTGTTGCTTCTGTTTCTCTCGCTTCTGGAGAAATGTCTAGTAAGAAGTTGCTGAGGCCGAGGTCAAAGAGGTTGCTGCCTCTCTTCTTTTCTAGGATTTTGATGGTTTCCAGTCACATTTAGGGCTTTCATCCGTTTTGAATTTATTTTTGTGTATGGTGTAAGAAAGTGATCCCAGTTCATTCTTCTGCATGTTGCTGTCCAGGTTTCCCAACACCATTTGTTGAAGAGACTGTTTTTTCCAATGGATATTCTTTCCTGCTCTGTCGGAGGTTACTTAGCCATACATACATTTGCTGGACTATTTCTGAGTTCTTTATTCTATTCCATTGATCTATGTGTCTGTTTTTGTGCCAGTACCATACTATCTTAATGATTACAGCTTTGTAATAAAGCTAGAAGTCAGGAATTGTGGTGTCTATAGGTTTTTTTTTTTCTTTTTCATCATTACTTTGTCTCTTTCAGGTCTTTTATGACTCCATATAAACTCTAGAATTGTTTGTTCTAGCTCTGTGAAGAATACTAGTGTTGACAGAGATTGCATTGAGTGTGTAGCTTGCTTTGGGAAATATAGAAATTTTACCATTATTTGTTATTCTGAATAATTAGCATTGGATGTTTTTCCATTATTTTGTGTCTTATTCAATTTCTTTCATAAATGGTCTATAGTTTTCAGTGTATAGATCTTTTACCTCTTTGGTTATTTCCTCCTAAGTATCTTATGGTTCTTGGTGCAGTTGTAAATGGGGCTGATTCCTTGACATCTACTTCTGCTGCATCATTATTGATGTATAGAAATGCAACCAATTTCTGTACATTGATTTTATATCCTATGACTTTGCTGAATTCCTGTTCTAGTGGTTTTTGGTGGAGTCTTTTGGGTTTTCCATGTAGAGTGTTATGTCATCTGTGAAGAGTGACATACCTTTACCATTTGTATACTTTTTCTTTCTTTCTTTCTTTCTTTTTTTTTGCCTGATTTCTGAGGCTAGGATTTCCAGTACTATGTAGAACAACAGTGGTAAGAGTGGACATCCTTGTGTTTCTGACCTTAGTGGGAAAGTTTTCAGTTTTCCCCCCACTGAGAATGATATTAGTGGTGGGTCTTTTGTATATGGCTTAATGACGTTGAGATGTGTTCCTTCTCTACCTGCTTTCTTAAGAGTTTTTTTTTTTTTTCAAGAAGGGATGCTGTTTTGTCAAATGCTTTTTTCGCATTTTTGAGAGGATCATGTAGTTCTTGTCTTTTCTTTTATTGATGTGATGTATCACGTTGATTAATCTGTGGATATTCAACCACTCTTGCAGCCCAGTAATGAATCTCACTTGATCATGGTGAATAAGTCTATTAATATACTTTTGTATTCGAGTTGCTAGTATCTTGTTGATAATATTTGCATCCTTGTTCATCAGGGAAATTGGTTTGTAATTCTCCTTTTTGGTGGGGTCTTCGTTGGGTTTTGGAATCCAGGTAATGCTGGCCTTGTAGACTGAGTTTGTAAGTTTTCTTTTCATTTCTAGTTTTTGGAGCAGCTTCAAAATAAATGGTGTTATGTCCTCTTTAAGTGTTTGGTTGAATTCCCCTGGGAAGCCGTAGGGCCCTGAACTGTTATTATTATTTTTTTTAGGAGAAGTTTGACTACTGATTCAATTTATTTACTGGTTATGGGTCTGTTCAAATTTTCTATTTCTTATTGTTTCAATTTTATTACTTTATATGTTTCTAGGAATTTAACCATTTCCTCCTGATTACCCAAGTTATTGACATACAATTGCTCATACTATTCTCTTATTATTTTTTGTATTTCTTTGGTGCTGGTTGTGATCTCTCCTGTTTCATTTGTGATTTTATTTTTTGGGGTCCTTTCCCTTTTCTTTAAGATTAATATAGTTAGGGGTTTATAAATTTTGTTAACTCTTTCGAAGAACCAGGTCCTAGTTTTGTTGTTCTGTCTGCCGTTTTTGTTTCTTTCTTTCTTCTTCTTCTTCTTCTTCTTTTTTTTTTTTTTTTTGTATTTCTATATCATTGATTTCTAATATATACTATATCCCTTCTTCTTCTGATTTGGGCTTCCATTTGTTGTTCTTTTCCCATTTCCTTTAGGTGTAATGTTAGGATGTGTATTTGAGATATTTCCTTTGTTAGGAAAGTCTGGATTGTTCCATACTTCACTCTTGTGTCCTTTGCTGCACACCAGAGTTTATGGAGTGTTGTGTTTTCATTTTCATTAGCTTCCATGTACTCTTTATTTCTTCTTTAATTTCTTGCTTAACCCAGTGATTCTTTAGCAAGATGTCCTTTAAGCTTCACGTATTAGTGTTCTTTCCAGTTTTTTTCTTGTGGTTGATTTCAAATTTCATAGCATTGAGGTCCAAATAATATGCAAGGTATGATCTTGATCTTTTTGTCCTTGTTGAGAGGTATTCGTGACACAGTATTTGATCTATTCTGGAGAATGTTCCATGTGCACTTGAGAAAAATGTGTATTCTGGTGCTTTAGGATGAAATGCTCTGAATATATCTGTTAAATCCAACTGGTCTAGGGTGTCATTCAAAGGCATTGTTTCTTTGTTGATTTTCTGCTTAGATGATCTGTCCATGGGTATAAATGGGGTGTTGGAGTCTCCTAGTATTATGGCTTTGTTGTCAATGATTTTATTTATGTTTGTGATTAACTCATCTATATATTTGAGTACTGTCGTGTTGGGGGCATGGTTTTGTACTGTCATGTTTTCATTTTCTTTTTTTCCACTTATTTTTTGAAAATATCTTCTTTGATTTCTGATTGAGACATTCATTGTTTAGTAGCATGCAATTTAACCTCCATGTGTTTGTGATCTTTACAATTTTTTTCTTGTGGCTGGCATCATGTTTTCTAGCACTCTGATCAGAAATGAGGCTTGGTATGATCTCAATATCTTTGTACTTGCCGAGGCCTGATTTGTGACCTAGTATGTGATCTGTTCTTGAGAATGTCCCGTGTGCCTTTGAAAAGAAAGTCTATTTTGCTACTTTAGGATTAAATATTCTGACTATATCTGTTAACACCATCTGGTCCAGTGTGTCATTCACATCTATATTTTCCTCGTTGATTTTCTGCTTGAATTACGTGTCCATTGATGTAACTGGGATGTTGGGATCATTGCTATTTTTATATCAGTGAGTTCCTCTATGTTTATTCTTATTCGTTTTATATATTTTGGTACTCCCAAGTTGGATACATAAATATTTACAATTGCTATATCTGCTTGTTGGATACTCCCCTTTTTTATGGTATATTGCCCTTTTTCATCTCTTGTTACAGTCCCTGGTTTAAAATCTAGTTTGTCTGATGTACATGTTGCTACTTCAGCTTTCTTTTGACGTCCATTTGTATGATAAATGTTTCTCAGTCACTTCACTTTCAATCTGCAGGTGTCTTTAGGTCTTAAGTGACTGTCTTCAGGGAACCTGTAGCTGGGTCTTCTTTAAAATCCATTTCAACACCCTGTGTCTTTTAATTGAAGTGTTTGGTCCACTTACATTCAGAGTAATTAGTGATATATATGTATTGGGTGCCATTTTATTACTTGTTCTGCTATTGTTTCTTGATATTTTCTCTATCTCTTTCTAGTCTTTGTTGCTTTTGATTTTTTTTTTTTTTTTACCAAAGACTCCCCGGTAATATTTATTTCATGGCTAGTTTAGTTGCCATGAAATCTTTTAGTCTTTGTTTGTCTGATAAACTCTATCTCTCGTATGTTGAATGATAGCCTTGCTGGATAGAATATTAATGGTGCAGATTTTCCCATTTAGCATGCTGAATATGTCATGTCACTTCCTCTGGCTTGGCTAGTTTCTATGGAAAGATCTGCAGCTGGTATTATAGATATTCCCTTGTAAGATAGGGATTTCTTCTGTCTTGCTGATTTTGGTTTTCTTTTATTTATCTCTGTATGTATTTTGCAGATTTAACTATCATATGTCTTGGTGTTGGTCTACTTTTGTTGATTTTGATAGGAGATCTCTATGCTCCTGAATTTTAATATCTGTTTCCTTCCCATGATTGGGGAAGTTTTCAACTATTATTTTATCAAATAAACTTTCTGCCCCTGTTTTTCTCTCTTCTTCTTCTGGGGACTCCTATAATACAAATGTTATTATGTTTGATAGAGTCCCTGAGTTCTCTAAGTCTATTCTCATGATCCATAATTCTTCTTTCTCTCTTTTGTTCAGCTTAATTATTTTCCATTATTTTATCTTTTATATCACATATTTGTTTTTATGCTTCTTCCATCCTTGTGGTCATTACATCCAGTTTGTTTCATATCTCAGTTATTGCACTTTTCATTTCTGCCTGCTTGTTTTTTTTTTAACTTTTTTATATCTGCCATAAGAGCCTTCCTGATATCTTCCATTATTTTCTCAAGCACTGCAAGTATCATTTTGGTTGTTGCTTTTAATTATCCATCAGGCATATTATTTATACCTGTTTCAACTGGATCTCTGTGCATGACCTCTCTTGTTCTTTCTTTTGGGATGGATTCCTCTGTCCGCATTTTGTCTGTCTTCTCTGTGTTAGGAAAGCCTGTTCTTCTTTCAGTCCCTGAGAGTAATGGTTTTATGAAGAGGAGGTCATATAGTGTCCAGAGCAACACAGTGCACTTTGGACTGTATCTCAGACAAGTCTACTGTCTTTTTAAAACCCCAAACTTTAGAGACATCTTTATCTATTCTTCAGTCAATGGGCATTTGGGCTCTGAAACAGGAAGAAATAGAAAATTTGAGCAGACCCATAACCAGCAAAGAAGTTGAATCAGTAATTGCCCAACCAACAAGAGCCCGGGGCTGGATGGCTTCCAGGGGAATTCTACAAAACATTAAAAAAAGTGCTAATACTTATTATTTTAAAGCTGTCCCAAAAATAGAAACAGAAGGAAAATTTCCAAACTCATTCTCTGAGGCCAACTTACCTTGATTCCAAAACCAGACAAAGACCCCCCACTAAAAAGAAGAATTACAGATCACTTTCCCTGATTTACATGGATACGAAAAATCTCAACAGGATACTAGAAAATTAAATTCAACAACTTGTTAAAAAATTATTCACCAGAATCTAGTGGCATTTTTCCCTGCGCTGCAGAGCTGTGTCACTATCCAGCAATCAACCAACATGATACATCATATTAATAAAAGAAAGGATAAGAACGACATGATCATTTCATTAGATGAATAAAAAGCATTTGACAAGGTACAGCATACGTTTTTGAAAAAAACCCTCAAGAAGGTAAGGATAGAAGGAACAACCTCAAGATTATAAAGGTCATATATGGAAGACATACAGCTAATTTTAACTTCAATGGGAAAAAAATGAGACCTTTCCCCCTAAGGTCAGGAATATGACAGAGATGTCCCTTTTCACCACTGTTGTTCAACATAGAACTGGAAGCCCTAGCCTCAGCTATCAGACAACACAAAGAAATAAAAGACATACATATTGGTAAGGGAGAATGCAAACTTTCACTCTTCACAGTTGACATCATACTATATGTGGAAAACATGAAAGACTCCACCAAAAGACTGCGAGAACTAGGATATGAATTCAGCAAAGTTGCAAGATATGAAATCAATGTACAGAAATCTGTTGCATTTCTATACACCAGTAATGTAGCTGTAGAAAGTGAAATGAAGGAATCTATCCCATTTAAAATGGCATGCAAACCATGAAATATCTAGGAATATATTTCACCAAAGAGGTGAAAACTCTATGCTGAAAAATATAGAATGCTTATTAAAGAAATTGAAGAAAAAGAAATGGAAAACCAGTCCATCCTCATGGTTTAGAAGAATAGATATTATTAAAATGTCAATACCACCCAAAGCAGTCTACGCATTCAATGCATTCTCTATCAAAATAACACCAGTATTCTTCACAGAGCTGGAACAAATAATCATAAAATTTGTATGGAAGCAGATATGACACTGAATAACCGCAGCCATGTTGAAAAAGAAAACCAAAGCTGGAGGCATCATAATTCCAGACTTTTACCTGTACTACAAAGCTGTAATCATCAAGACAGTATGGTCCTGGGACAAAATCAGACACGTGAATCAATGGGACAGAATAAAGAACCCAGAAATGGACCCAAAATGTATGGCCGACTAATCTTTGATAAAACAAGAAAGATTATTCAATGTAATAAAGAGAGTTTCCTCACTAAATGGTGTTGGGAAAACTGGACAGTGGATGCAGAAAAATGAACATGGACCACTGTCTTCTACCACACACAAAAATAAACTCAAAATGGATAAAAGAGTTCCAAGAGGCACAGGAATGCTGATGCATAGGAGCACGTGTACCCCAATGTTCATAGCAGCACTTTCGACAATAGCCAAAGCATGGAAAGAGACCAAGTGTCCATCAACTGACGAATGGATAAAGAAGTTATGGTACTTATATACAATGGACTACTACGTGGCAATGAGAAAAAATGAAATCTGGCCATGTGTAGCCAGATGGATGGAACTGGAGGGTATTATGTTAAGTGAAATAAGTCAGTCAGAAAAAGACAGATACCATATGTTTCCACGAATAGGTGGACTTTGTGAGACTAAGCAAAAACCAGGGGGAGGGGAAGAGGGGAAAGGAAAAAAAGACACAGAGAGGGAGGGAGATAAAACATAAGAGACTCTCAAAGACTAAGAACAAACTGAGGGTAAGGGGGATGAGGGAGGGGGGAGAGGGGGTGATGGGCATTAAAAAGGGCACCTGTTGGGATGAACACTGGGTGTTATATGTAAACCAATTTGAAAATAAACTATTATAAAATTAAAAAAAATAAAAAATAGTAAAATAAAATAAAATAAAATAAATGAAATAAAAAAAAATGGATAAAAGACCTAAACATAAGACAGGAAACCATCCAAATCCTAGATGGGAAAACAGGCAACAACCTCTTTGACCTTGGCTGCAGCAACTTCTTAATCAACACATTTCCAGAGGCAAAGGAAACAGAAGCAAAAATGAACTACTGGGACCTCATCAAGATAAAAAGCTTCTGCACAGAGAACGAAACAATCAGCAAAACTAAAAGGCAACAGACAGAATGGGAGAAGATATTTGCAAATGAAATATTAGATAAAGGGTTAGTATCCAAAATCTATAAAGGACTTACCAAATTCAATACCCAAAAACAAATAATCCCATGAAGAAATGGACAAAGCCATAAATAGACACTCTTCCAAAGAGGACATTTAGATGGCCAACAGACACATGAAAAAATGTTCTACTACACTCATCATCAGGGAAATACAAATCAAAACCACAATGAGATACCACTTCACACCTTTCAGAATGGCTAAAATGAACAACTCAGGCAACAAGAGATGTTGGAGAGGATGCAAAGAGACATTTTTGCATTGTTGGTGGGTGCAAACTGGTGCGGCCACTCTGGGGAATAATACATAGGTTCGTCTAAGTGTTAAAAATAGAACTACCATATGACACAGGTATTTATCCAAAGATACAATAATGCTGATTCGCAGGAGCACCTGCACCCCAATGTTTATTGCTGCACTATCGACAATAGCCATAGTATGGAAAGAGCCCCAATGTCTGTCGGACGGTGAATGGATAAAGAAGATGTGGTATATATATATATATATATATATATACATACACGATGGAATATGGAATACTACCCAGCAATGAGGAAGGATGAAATCTGGCCATATGTAGCAACATGAATGGAACTGGAGGGTACTATGCTAAGTGAAATAAGTCAGTTAGAGAAAGACAGATACCATATGTTTCTACCATAGGTGGACTTTGAGAGACTTAGCAGAAAGCCATGGGGGAGGGGAAGAGGGGAAAGAAAAAAGACACAGAGAGAGAGGCAGACAAATCATATGAGACTCTTGAACACTATGTCCTGTAAAATTTAATACTGAATATTGAATTATCCTTATAGCTAGAAAGTTGCTTTAATTTTCTCTTTATAACTCCAAAGACTCATGGGTGGTAGCCCTCATCACATCTGTATCTGGTCCACCGAAAACTCAGATAGATCTCGAATGATGACAACAGATCACCACATTTCATACAAGTAGTATCGCCATTCAATGAGCTGGGCCACGTGTCTCCTTCATAGAGCATGTTAACATGGTATGTGTCTCATGGTCTACAGAGCTTGACTTGGTGACTGGATCCTTTCCTTCCATATCAAGAAAGAAAGTCGGGAAGCGTTTACAACCACTTGGAGTTGACAATAGTGTACATTATCCCAGGGCCATTTTAACTCTTTCATCTTCTGTCACAATATAGACTGAAGAGGAACTAAGGTAGCTGTACATTTGGCAGGGTGCACACTGGTCGTCCACATCAAGCACATTGTATTACTCAGATATATGAGGAGGAAGTGATTAATATGTGATGGCCTTGACAAGACACATGTGCTCTTGATGGTGAATGAGAAACTATGAAGATTCAGGAGCCTGACACATCAACACAAGTTTTAGATGTTCAATGGTCTGGGACATTACGGGCTATCCCTTCAAAGTATAAGACACTTTGAGGCTTTGTGAATATCCTATCATTAAAAAAGAAGCAAAGTGCCAGAAAGGCCTATCTGTCTTTTATCGTAAGCATATTTGACACTATGAAATACTGCTCCAGTCAATCTGCTGGCGACACAGAAGGCTTCAACTTTGAATGGGCTCCAGGGGAGGTTTCCATTATAGTGCAAGTCACCCTGGAGCCTGAGGCACACCTTTTGTAAGACTTTATGGTAGTAGAGGTATAACTTCTTGTAAAAAAAAAAAGCATTTGGTGTATAACAAGTTTATTGGATAATCAAAACCATACATACCCTTAGGGTTTTAGGAAACCGCTCATGTTTGTACCAGAAGATTATACACCATTTGAAAAACCACCCCTGCTGTGCTGCTGGGTCTTGGTAAAGATAAAACACTCATCGAACATCAAATAACCATGCAACCAAAACTACACATTGAGAGCTGGACACTCTGTGACCCACCAACTCATCACATCAGTAATACAGCAGCAATCATTATAACAGGACATTGGCATATCCAGGATTGAGCACAAGGAAGACCAGAGAGCAGGAGCAAATGATGTGAGTCTGTAGCTCAGACCAAGCTCTCCATTTTTTTTACATAAGCATCTCTTGCTCAGATGACAACACTGACTACTGAAAAAATCACTTCTAACAAGTTAATGGAGGAGGAAAAAGCACGTGTGGGCCTCATGAACAGATCAGTGTGGTATGTGTGTGCAAGTAAAAAAGGATGAAAACTGTATTCTAATGACACTCCTGGGTGATTTGAAAGATCGTCGTGAGGGAAACCCCTTCCCATGGGCAGAGTTTGAAGTGGTACCTCATCCACTTTGTACAGAAAGAGTATTCTGAAGTAGGGTCATGTATAACTCAAGAGGAGTGATACATGACTTAGGAAGCTTTTCATATGGCCAGAAGGAAAAACAATAGATTTAGAATAAGGAAGTCTGGAACACAGGTGCATGTATCAACATATAGTAGTGGGCATCTGAAGTATTTAGTGTTTTGTATCACATGTCAGCACTCAAAAGATGGAATCCACCATTGAAAGGAATTAAACAACCAGATGGGGAGTGTAAACACCAGCAAATGTCGTCCAGCTTCTGTCATTTGCCCTTGTCCCGACACCTGCAGTGATGGTGCATGTGCACATGAGTGAAGCAGCCATGGTAGCAGGGAGGCCCTAGATCTTTGTAAGGTTATAACCCACTCTTGGCCATAGCTGTGATAGAATATTCAGAATTTCTGCTATTTCCTGCTTTTAGATCTGATTGGAATGCTGTCATGACTATAAAGGAACAGTCACATTCTGTGAAATATCAGGATGGTCAAGATTCCTACAGCCAGAATTTTGTCAGAAAGTGAGTTAACGTAGCTCCAAGGTGAGACTGTGAATGTGTCCTATTCTTTCCACACCTGTAAATTGCTTTAGATTCTCTTTACTAATGGGGATTGAAAATGATACATTCATGGGGTGCCTGGGTGGCTCAGTGGGTCTGACTCTTGATCTCGACTCAGGTCATGATCTGACTGTTTATGGATCTGAGCTCATCATCTGGCACTGACAGTGCAGAGGAACTTCCATACTATTTTCCAGAGTGGCTGCACCAGTTTGTACTCCCACCAGCAGCATAAGAGTGTCCGCCATCTCTACATCCTCACCAACATTTGTTGCTTCCTGCAGCTTTATGGCATTTTCCTTGACTCTTACTCCACCAAATCATCAATGAGTGGGTTCTTCCAGCGACTAAATATATTTATTCCCAGCACACATAGAGGGACTAGAAAATCACTAGGGTAGATCCACAAGTACAATGGACATACAAGTTGCACGTAGGCCAGGACTCCACTGATCTCTATCCTCTATAAGCCCCAACTCTGGCAACGGGTATGATGGCATTTTTGTGTGCTCTGCTTGGTTTGGGTCAACTATGACTCCATATTTAATGGCTTTCAAAATTTCAGTCCCAATATTTGTCTTTACTCTTGTACAATTACTGGCGTAAATGCCCACAGATTTTCTTGAGGAAATACCATGGGGAATATTTCTTATATATTCTTGCATTGGCTTCCAAAAATTCTTCCCTAAGGGACTGTCATTTCTTTTAATTGCTTACACTGGAAACTGAGTGAAAGATGAGTATATTTCCATGTCATCTCCATTTCACTAACTCTTAATTTTTTCTAATAAAATCAAGCAACTCTCTAATTGTCTCTATACCAATATCAGCTCTAATAAGATTAGAGTCCCTTAGCCATTACCATAGATCTTTGTAGAACAAGGCCCTCTTACTGCTGATGCAGCCCCACTGTTCGTTATATATTTTATCTAACCAGCCCCAAAATAAACCTGCACCTATATGGTCAACTGATCTATGACAAAGGAGGCAAGAATATACATAGGGGAAAAGACAGTGTCTTCAGTAAATGGTGTTGGGAAAACTGGACAGCTACTTGCAAAAGAATGAAACTGGACCACTCTCTGACACCATACACAAAAATAAGCTCAAAGTGGATTGAAGACCTAAACGTGAAAACGTAAACCATAAATCTCCTCGAAGAGAACACAGGCAGTAATTTCCTTGAAATCACCCATGAAAATATTTTCCTAGATCTGTCTCCTAAGATGAGGGAAATGAAACAAAATTAGTGGCACCTGGGTGGCTTGGTCAGTTAAACATCTGACTCTTAATTTAAGCTCAGTTCATGATCTCAAAGTTTGTGGATCGGAGCCCTGTATCAGGTTCCATGCTGACAGTGTAGATCCTGGTTGGGATTCTCTCTCTCCCTCTCTCTCTACCCCTCCCTGGCTTTCTCTCTCTCTCAAAATATGTAAATTTTAAACAATAAGCAAAAATAAAGTATTGGGACTACATCAAAATAAAACTTTGATACAGCAAATGACTATCAACAAGAAGAAAGCAATCTACTGTATGGGAGAAGATATTTACAAATGATACATCAGACAAGTGGTTAGTTTTTAAATATATATAAAGTGATTATACAACTCAACACCAAAACACTTCCAAATATTCTGATTAAAAATGGGGGGAGTACCTGAAAGGATAATTTACCAAAGAAGACATTCAGATGGCCAAGAAATACATCAAAAGATGCTCAAGCACTCATCATCAGGGTAATGCAAATCAAAACCACAGTGAGATATCACCTTGCAGTACCAGATGTCTAAAATAAAAAAGACAAATAACAAATGTTGGCATATATGTGGAGAAAGATGAACCCTCATGCAGTATTCATGGGAATGTAAATAGATACAGCCACTATTCAAAGCAGAATGGAGGTCCTCAAAAAGTTAAAAATTGAATTATGAATTATTATTTGATCCAGTTTTTGCACTATTGGATATTTATGCACAGAAAACAAAAACACTTACTTGAAAAAATATATGCCCTATGTTTAGTGCAGAATTATTTACAATAGCCAAGATAGGGAAGTATCCCAAGTATACATCTACTGAAGTATGGATTAAGAAGCTATGGTATATATGTGCAATGAAATATAATTCAGCCATAAAAAGAATGACATCTTACTATTTGCAACAACATGGGTGGACCTAGAGGGTGTTAGGCTGGGTGAAACAGTCAGTGAAAGAAAATATAGAGTTTCACTTATATGTGGAATCTAAAAGAAAAAAAATGAACAAATAAACAAACAAAACACAAACAGACTTATAAATACAGATAACAAACTGATAGTTGTCAGAGGGGAGTGGAAATGGGGGATGAGAAAAATGGGTGAAGGGTAGCAGGAGATACAGGCTTCCAGTTGTGGAATAAGAAAGTCACAGGGATAAAAGGTACAGTGTAGGAGAAATAGTCAACGGTATCGTAATAGTCTTGTGTACCGGAAGAAGGTGACTACACTTGTGGTGAGCACAGCATATTGTATAAAGATGTTGAGTCACTGTGTTGTACACCTGAAATAATGTAACATTGTGCATCAAGTATTCTAAAAATACCCATATCTAACTGGCTTTTGGTTAGGAACTGCCCTGCACCTCCAGCTTATTTGGACCTTGTTCTCCACATTCACAGTAGAGAGCCCAGTTCCCTGAAAGCATCTTCTCCTGACAACACTGGTCTGCAGAGGACAGAAAGTTTCTCAAAGACCTCTTGACTCTTCAACTAATACTTTCCATAGGGTGCCCTCTGGGACACCACAGGAGTGCAGTTAGGTGATTGGTTCTCTGCTTGTACACGATAAATCCTTGCTAGCCTTCCTAACTCTGACTGCTGTGCTCCCTGCTTCACCACTCCGTCATGACACCTGCAGCAACTCCATTGCATCCATGTAGATGTAATTGAGTCAAAGTTTTAATAAAACATCCTTGTGGTATTAGAACTGGGTCAAGAGTTCCGTTCCAGTCTAATTCCTAAATCCTGGGAAAGTGTCCCCATGTCTATAAGCTTTCCAAAATCCAGCCTTCTATTCTGATTCTCCCAAAGAGTTCCCGATGGGATTTTTTTTGGATACTCTTTCCTGCTTTGTCAAAGATTAGTTATCCATACATTTGCTAGGCCTTTTCTGGATTATTTGTTCTGTCCCATTGATCTATGTGTCTGTGTTTGTGCCAGTACCATACTGTCTTGATGATACAGCTTGTAATACAGTTGAAAGCCCATAATTGTGATGCCTGTAGTTTTGGTTTTTCTTTTTCAACATTACTTTGGCTATTCGCAGTCTTTTCTGTTTCCCTGCAAATTGTAGAAATTTTTGATCTAGCTCTGTGAAGAATGCTGGTGTTATTTTGATAGGGATTGCATTGAATGTGTACATTGCTTTGAGCAGTATCAACATTTTCATGACATTTGTTCTTCTGATCCATGAGCATGGAATGTTTTTCCATTTCCTTGTTTCTTTTTCAATTTCATTCACAAGCTTTATTCAGTTTTCAGTGTACTGATCTTTTACCTCTTTGGTTAGGTTTAACCTATGGTTAACTTATGGTTTTTGGTGCAATTGTAAGTGGGATCAATTCTTTGATTTCTTTTTCTTCTGATTGATTAGTGGTGTACAGAAATGCAAGTGATTTGTCCATATTGATTTTATATCCTGTGACTTTGCTGAATTCCTGTATCATCTCTAGCAATTTTCTGGTGGAATCGTTTCAGTTTTCCATGTAGAGTATCCTATCATCTACAAAGAGTGAAATTTTGACTTCCTCATTCCCAATTCGTATGCTTTTTATTTCTTTGTCTTTTCTGGTTGCTGACGCTAGGAGTTTTAACACTATGTTGAATACTGGTGACAGCAGACATCATGGTCATATTCCTAATCTTAAGGGGAAAGGTCTCAGAATTTCCCCGTTGAGGATGATATTAGCTGTGGGCCTTTCGTATATGGCCTTTATGATATTGAGGTGTGTTCTTCCTATCCCTTCTTTCTTGAGGGATTTTATCGAGAAAGAATGCTGTATTTCGTGAAATGGTTTTTCTCCATCTATTGAAAGGATAACATGGTTCTTATACTTTCTTTTAATAATGTGACATATCACATAACTTTATTTGCCAGTCTTGACTGACCCCTGCAGAACAGGAATAAACCTCACTTGAACATAGGTAAGAATTATTTTAATGTACTGTTGAATTCAATTTGTTAGTATTTTATTGAGAATTTTACATCTAAGTTCATCATGGATATTGGCCTGTAATTCCCTTTTCTAGTGGGTTATTTGTTGGTTTGGGAATCAGGTTAAAGTGGCTTCATAGAATGGGTTTGGAATCTTTCTCTCCATTTCTAATTTCTGGGACAGTTTGAGCTTTAAATGTCTGATAGAATTCCCTTCGGAAGCCATTTGGTCCAGGGCTCTTTTTTGCTGCGAGATTTTTTTAACCATTTCAATTTCTTTGCTGGTTATGGGCCTGTTCAGATTTTCTATTTCTTCCTGTTTTAGTTTTGGTAGTATGTGAGTTTCTAGGAATTTTTTCTTTTCTTTCATATTGGCTATTTTCTTGCCATATAATTTTCATAGTATTCTCTTATAATTGTTTGTATTTCTGTGGTGTTGGTTGTGACCTCTTCAGCAAATGGTGCTGGGAATACTGGACAGTGAAAAGCTGATGATTGAAACTGGATAACTTTCTTACGCCACATAGAAAAAATAAATTTGAAATGAATGAAAGATCAAATTGTGAGACAGGAAACCATCAAATCCTACAGGAGAACACAGGCAGCAACCTCTTTGACTTCGGCCATAACAACTTCTTACTAGACACATCGCCGAAGGCAAGCAAAACAAAGGTAAACAGGAAATATTTAGACTTCATAAAGATAAAAAGCTTCTGCACAGCGAGGAAAACAATCAACAAAACTGAAAGGTAACTGACAGACGGGAGAAGACATTTGCAAGTGACGTATCATATAAAGGATTAGTATCAAAAATCTATAAGGTACTTAGAAATTCAAGAACCACAAAACAAATACTCCACTGTAGAAATTGGTAGAAGACATGAATAGACACTTTTCCAAAGAAGACATCCAGATGGCTCACGAAAAGATGAAACTACTCTTAATATCAATGATCATCAGAGAAATGCAAGTGAAAACCATAATGAGATACTAACCCACACTTATCAAACTGGCTAAAATGAACTCTAGGGAAACAACAGATGTTGGCGAGGATGCAGAGACAGGGGAACACTATTGCAGTGTTGGTGGGAGTGCAAACTGGTGTGGCCATTCTGGAAGACAGTATGGAGGTTCCTCAAAAAGTTAAAGATAGAACAACCATATGACTCAGGAAATGCAATACTCGGTATTTATCCGAATGATGCAAAAATGCCGGTTTGAAGGGGCATTTGCACCCCAATGATTATAGCAGCACTATTGACAATAGCCAAAGTATGGAAAAAGCCCCAATGTCTATCGACTGCTGAATGGATAAAGAAGATATGGTTCATGTATATATGATGGAATATTACTCAGTGTTCAAAAAGAATGAAATCTTACTATTTGAAACAATGTGAACGGAACAAGAGTGTATTATGCTAAGAGCTGTAGGTCAGGAAGAGAAAGACAAATATATGATTTCACTCATATGTGGGATTTAAGAAACAAAACAGGTAAACATATGGGAAGGGAAGGAAAATAAGATAAAACCTGAGGGAGAAAAAACATCAGAGAGTCCTAAAAACAGAGACAAAACTGAGGGTTGCTGGAGGGGAGGTTGGTGGAGGGAAGGGCTAAGTGGAAGATGGAAATTAAGGAAGGCGCTTGTTGGGATGAACCTTTGGTGCTATACGTAAGAGATGAATCACTGGGCTCTCCTCCTGAAACTACTAGCACACTGTATGTCAAGTAACTTGAATTTAAATAAAAATGAAAAGTTTCCTGATGGCACGTTAGGCAAGTCCTACAGATTTTAGGGCAAGCTGTTTCCTCTCATAGCAGAGACCATAGTCATGGCTATGGGGGTGCTAAGTAGTGTGTTGACAAATTTAGAGAAAGATTGTATCATCTTTACGTGATCTCTAGATTTTGGACCTTTCACTCTTTCACCAAGAGAGAGGAGACAGATTTTATCAGTTTCAAAGTTTCCGAGAAATCCGGAAGTTCATGTTTTTTAAGGTGCATCTAAACAGATATCCACTTTTTCATATATAATTTTATGACTCCTTCCTTATTATGGTCTGACTTTGGCCTAAAATGTATATTGAGACTGAGCATTTTGTCTCCTTTGCAGCCCTGTGACCCTAGGAATTAACTCCTGGATTTGATTTTCCACAGTCTTCCCTATGTTGTATATAGGAATCTCCTTCCAAGCTTCCATGAAAGCTATCCTGCTTTTGAAACATTCCTTAAGTAAGTTGTTCTCAAAATATGTCCCTGGACTTGCATCATCATCATCCCTGGGACCCTGGTAGAAATGCCAATTCTTGAGCCTTACTCCAGACCTATGGAATCAGGAACTCTGAGTCACAAGCAGTTGGAGAGCCAAGCCCTAAGTTGACAATTAAATACCTGGACTATATTCCTCTTTTTCTTCAAGACTCCCAAGACAGCCAATGAAAATCAGCAAAGTTGACAATAATCTAATTATGATTACCCCCATGTTTTTCAAGGTCTATATGTACCATATATCCAATGGTTCTTCTCCTACTCGTACCTCCTCCCAAGTCACAACAGGTAAGACCATTAGTAATGCCAGTGTTAGGTTAGGGAGAGCTAAGAGATACCACTTACTCCATATTAATGGGGGAGGAGGGCTTGTTGTAGTCTGACTCATGGGCAATGTCTCTCCTGACATATCTTTTGAGAGTCTGCATTCTTATGTTGCAGCTCTGCTCAGTTACCTGAAAGCAGAGGCTGAGACAAGAAATTACGTTCAAGGATCTGATTAGGGAGGTAATTTCCAGGAGAATGAGTGATGGAGGCAGAGTGAGAGAGATAGGAAAGGCAACCAACATCAGTATGTACTAGCCAAGATGTGCACAGTGGGAGTTCAGTTCTCCCAGGACCTCCTGAAAAGCCTACAGAAGGTATGCTTCCATCCTGAAGGAAGGGTTGTTGAGATATTTTCCCACTAACTACCATCCTCCTTTGTTTGAAGATTTCCCCCAGGGACATTAAATCTCCTGAGTTTCTGTGCAGCACTTGTCTATGTGCCTGGTGTGCTCCCCCAGCGTCAGATAAGGACTTGAGGCAGACCGGGAAACATACACAGCGTGCTTGAGGTGGGTCAATCCAAGATGAATCTGAGTTCGCACAGGACTGCTCATTGCAGCTTTGATGAAATCAGAGGTGGGCTGAGGAGATGAGCTGCACTGGCACCAGAGACACCTACCTTAGAAGGTGAGATGGAAATATTGTCAGTATTGTTGTCCACATTGGCAACCAGAGGAATTACAGTGCACTGGGTTTCAGGAAAACTCTTCCAGATACCATTCTGAGAGGCAGAGGAGGTGAGCTCAAGAAAAAAATCACAGTGGAAATTGTTAACTGAAGGAAGAAGACAAAACTGAAGGAAATTGTTAACTGAAGGATAGTTTGGGGAAGAAGAAGGAATGAAGAGAATGCTTATGTTTTGCGTAGGAAATATTAAACTAAGACTGTCTCCCCCTCCCAAGAAACTTTTGAGAATAGTTGATTCAAGGAGAAAACATACATCTCCAATGAAGAGAAGGTAGAGAGGAAGTCAGAGAGATAAGATGGATGGATGGGAATACAGATATATAGGTAAGGACAGAAATAGATACAGACGTGTAAGCATTTCTATTGAAAACCGAAAACCAGAGAAGGGGAAAGAGTCTTAATGGACAAAGAACAGTAACCAGCAGCTACTGGAGGTAGAAGAAGGCAACAGGATGGAATAATAGGCTGCTTGGTTTTGAAGATGGGAAAATCTGCAAGACCCCGAGAGTCTTTGAAACATCACACTGTATTCTTCTGTGAAGTATCAAACTCAGATTTACAACATCAATGCTCTACTTTGCAAAGATTGCACAAAAATAAATAAATAAATAAATAAATAAATAAATAAACAAACAAACAAATGAATGAATGAATGAATGAATGAACAATGGCACAGAAATGAGGACCGAGACTAGAAGAAGATGTATGGGCTTAGTAAAATACATGGCTGTCAAATAAAAATACGAGACATGAGTGATACTGTGTTTGAGAACTACCTGTGAGCATGGGCATTGCCTACTGTTGGGTCCATTTGCACTGTGTGGTTGAAGTTGGACGTGATTCACTATAGGAGAACAGACAGGGAAGAGTAAGGCCAGAATATTATGGAAGAAACTTCCAGCAAGTTCTGTGAAGGCAAAATCACACACTACTGTGAAAACATTAAGTAAATAACTGCATGATGTATTGAACTGAGGTCAAGAATTTACCACTAGATACAATAGACTGTAAATATCAGGTCATGCCATGATTTTTTCTTAGAATCCTGGCTTCAGCGGTCCACTTGACCTGATGTTGTTTTTATAGGATTTTAAACATTTTCAACTATATTTCCAAGCATTTCATTTTCTCCAGTTTGCCCTATCATTATTAGGACTATGTTTAAATTATGAAAAATATATGATAAAGTATAAGAACATGAATCAGGCAAGCTTTATCATCCGAAAAAAAATTGTTGAGAGTTAAATAAGCTAATCCTGTTGCCAAATCGTCAGCTACACGATAAGAATCAGACAACCGTAGCTGCTCTGCCACTGATCTTAAATATGCATTTCATTTATGGACCACTAATTTTTAAAATTCCTCTCTATCCATTGAGTATAGGTACATTGTCTCAACTCTCTGTGGGATAGTTTGGGGAAAAAAGGAATAAACTGTGAAGAAAGAGATTAGAATAGTATCTGGGATTCCATCAGAATTTTGATGACATTTTAATTCCTTAATATTTGGTAATCTGGAAAATGTGTTGGAAAAGGAATATTTTTCTTTAAATGTTGGCATGAGTCAGAGTTTATTACACATATTGATTTAGGAGAAGGAAAGGGGCCTAGAGTCTAAATTTTTGGATACATATGCAGTCAAAGGAATTCCTGCAGGGCACAGATTTGTAAAACCTGCTTTAAGCACTAATATGGATTGTGTGTGTGTGAGAGAGAGAGAGATGCCAGGGAACTCCCCTGGCAAAAGCTTCTTGTAAATGGAAACACTGGAAACGTACAAGGTGGCTGTAAACAGGCTTGAAGTTAGAACACACTGTTATGCCATGCAGACAGCATGGTTGGTGGGAGAAGAGAAACAGGAACATGAGTGATGAAAGAATGAAAGATGATGAAGGAAAAGAAGCCGTGGGCCCTTTTCTCTAGTATGATAAGTAAAATGCCAGTGATTGAGTGAAATTAGTATCTCCTAAATCTCTTTTGATTCACTGCATAAAAGAATAAAAAAATAATGCATTTTCCAAACTTGCGTTGTAATCAGGTTTTAAGCTATGGAAAGAACAATAAATATGCATACATGTGCACTGTAATATAAAGACAGTTAATTTATAATGATGGATACGTGAGTATGATTACTTTTCATTTCTTTTAGAAAGGAGATGATACAGAGATAGGATATTTCTTTTTTTTATTAATGACATCACTCATATTCTCTGCAAAGTGTTGCATATATATTTTGATGTTTTTCGTCTGGGACAAGCATCTGAATAGTGTCGTCATCATCATTGTTGTCGTCGTTGTCATCGTCATTGTTGTCGTCGTCATCATCATCATCATCATCATTATGATAATTGTAGCTAACACACATCATACAGTTACTATGGGCCAGGAATACACTTTCTCTCTCTCTCTCAAAGTATTTTACTTTTGTTTTCACATGTAATTCCTCCAAAACACATTGATAGTTTCTTTGTTTCTCCTCTATTTTCCGAATAGAAATCTAAGGAAAGGACCAAGGTAAGAAAAAAAGTTTAAACAACTTTCCTAAGATTACATAGCATAAAGTGGCTGAGGAGGAACTCAAGCTCAGAAATCAAGAGAAGGTGGGAAGGAGAAAGGAAGAAAAAGGAGAGTGAAGACAAGAGAAGGAGGAACAAGGGAGGAGGATATTCAGATAAGTTGAGATATAAAGACACAGAAAAACAAGAGAATGAAATGAAGAGAAAAGGGCTGAAAGATGATATGATTGAACAGTGATATGTTTAAAAAACTTTGTGTTAAATGTTGAAAATGTGAAATTTTTGAGAGCAAAGATAGAATTATCTCTTAATGGTTAGCGAGGTGATTCTCACTAGTGAGTGTTTAATGCGCATTTAGTATTTATAATGCATAATTCTAATCAGATGAAAATGAAGAAGATGTGTAAGTGGAAGAGAAAGAGATAATGAATGCTGGGTATCAAATTTAGGACAAGTCACTGAATCTTTTCTTTTTCCCTGCACTGTAGGAGGCAGAATCTCATCTGTGAGTAGAAAGGAGGCAAATGTTTTCTTATCTCTGCATTGGAACCATCACAAGATTTTACCCCCAAAGAGGTGACTGCTCCAGAAGCTATGATCACAGTTTGCAATGACAGCCATGGTGATTTCATTCTCCTGGGCTTCTCCGAGAAGCCGTATTTGGAGAAGATACTCTTCTGGGTTGTTATGATCTTTTATTGTTTGACTCTTGCAGGAAATATGATCATAATTCTTGTTTCCTCAAAGGATCCTAAACTCCACACCCCCATGTATTTCTTCCTTTGCAACCTGTCCCTGCTAGACCTCTGTTTCACCAGCAGCTGTGTTCCGCAGATGTTAGTTAATTTCTGGGGCCCAGAAAAGACCATCAGCTACACTGGCTGTGCCGTTCAACTCTATGTCTCCTTATGGCTTGGGACCACCGAATGTGTCCTTCTTGTGGTCATGGCTATGGACCGCTATGTGGCAGTGTGTCATCCGCTACAATATACTGCTATCATGCACCCCAAACTTTGTCTGCAGCTGGCCATCCTTGCATGGGGGGCTGGTCTGGTCGAGACTCTGGTCCAGTCTCCTGCCACCCTCCAGTTACCCTTCTGCTCCCACCACAGGGTGGATGACATTGTGTGTGAAGTCCCAGCCCTGATTCAGGCCTCCAGTGCAGACACCACCTACAATGAAATCCAGATGTCCATAGCCAGTATCATTTTCCTGGTGCTACCCCTGGTCATCATCCTTTCCTCATACGGGGCTCTTGCTAAGACTGTGCTGAGAATAAAGTCAGCTGCAGGGCAGAGGAAGGCATTGAGCACCTGCACTTCTCACCTTCTTGTGGTATTCCTCTTCTATGGCACAGCCATAGCTGTCTACCTCCAACCCAAGAACCGCTATGCTCAGGAACAGGGCAAGTTCCTCACCCTTTTCTACACCGTTGCAACCCCAGCATTTAATCCACTCATCTACACACTAAGGAACAGGGAAGTCAAGGGGGCACTAATAAGACTGGGGAGGAAGACTTGGTGTTCCCAGAATAACTGAAGCAGTTGGCATATATTGGTCTCTTGCTTAACCTGAAGAGAGAATAACCTCATTGCAAAAAGCTGAATATTTACCTTCTCACCCGAAAATGGGGGAGAAATAGATGCATTTAGTTCAAGTTGTGGTTTCAATTCCATTCATCAATTGCTGATTAGGCCCTTACTTTCTGCGGGGTTCTGACTGAGGCACGGAATGGTATAGAAATGAGTAGATTTAATAATCACTGTTTAAAGAATGCTAAGTACAGCTGAATCGGGGGGAACAAAAGAAACATAGACTTGCAAAATAAAAGACCAAGAATATGTTTTGTGCCTTGCCATTTCTTTCTTTTTCTTTGCTCTATTGTTCTCGATGTTCAACCAGACCTTTCATCCAAATATCCAGTCCAGGAAGGGGACCTAAAATTTTGAGGTAGAGACTTTTAAGAAACTTCTGTGTTCTCACAGTCTGAAAAGTAGGTCTTGGTTCTGAGTCACTGTTGCCTCATCACCTCAACAGGACCACTGCTTATGGGTCGTTTGCCCAAAACTACCCAGTGCAAAGTGTTGGCCAAGCAGAAGCCCACACTCACTGCTCTCTGGGTCCATGTTCTTAGTTTGAGTCCTGAGATGCTAATCCCCCAGTTACAGGATTAGATTTTGTTTCTAGTTCATTCTGAGTATCTGTTGTAATAAGATGGGTTTCTTTTTATCAGATCCAATTATTCACTCATCTTGTAGATACATATTCATTTTTTGTTATACATCTATCATATCCTAGATGCTGTGGATATAATGGTGGATAAGACATAAAATCTTCAACATCACGGAGTATCAAATGAGCAAAAGGTGGATGTAGATACTAAATGAAATATTCTTTCTTTATTATTTAATGGAGAGGGACTTGTTCTTTGGCTCCTGTGTCAGGGTGATTGAGATGCTCCATGCATTTTGACTTTTGAATGTCATCCACCAAAGATCTATTTGTTGCCGTTTTTTCGCTATTCCTTTATAAATGTCCACTATTCTAGTTTGTTTCACTAAAATCATGAACCTAAGGTATTGATTTTGCTGCATAAATTGTCTAATTACCTGTGTTCAGACCTTAGCTGCTGCCAATTTCCGATATATATGGAGCTAGGATCAGGCCCTCTAACCCCTCTATTTCTTCTCAGAAATAATAGCACAATTTCTATGAGGTTGAACATCATTTCTCCCTGTCTATAAAAGAACAATATTTATAAAATCATTTTTATATCATTCTTCTCAGTTGCAAAGAATAAAGCGAGGGACTGAGAAGAAAATTACAAGGACAAAGTTGTTTTGTGTGTTCACTCTGAGCCTGTGGGGCAGGGGCAGCCCAGGGGGTGATGGGTTCCTGGTGTGACATGGTCGACATAAGGTAACTCTCCTGAAAGTGAAAGCATTCTTTATAGATTTTGGGTACCAATCCTTTATCTGATATGTCCTTTGCAAATATCTTCTCCCAGTCTGTAGGCTAATTTAGTTAATTGTTTCTTTACTGTGCAGAAGTTTTTTACTTTGATCACCTCCCAATAGTTTATGTTTGCTTTTGTTTCCCTTGCCTTTGGTGACATGTCTAGAAAGACATTGCTCTGGCTGAGGTCAAAAAGGAGCCTGTGTTTTCATCTAGGATTTTGATGGTTTCCTGTTTCACATTTAAGTTTTTCATCCATTTTGAATTTAGCTTTGTGTATGCTGTAAGAAACTGCTCCAGTTTCATTGTTTTTCATGTTGCTGTTCAGTTTTCCCAACACCATTTGTTGAAAAGACTGTCTTTTTCCCATTGGCTATTGTTTCCTGCTTTGTTGAAGTTGAGTTTTCCATGTAGTTCTGGGTCCTTGTCAATGTTTTCTATTCTTTTCCATTGACATGTATATCTGTTTCTGGAGCAGTACCATATTGTATTGATGACTATAGCATTTTAGTATAGCATGAAATCCGGTGCCGGAGTCCAGCTTTGGCGAGTCCAAGAGTCCCTAAAGGATGAACGGCCGGCAAAATGAATGAGCCACAAGATGTAGTCTGATCACCAAGCAGGCGTCTCTGGCAATTCTGGCATATCTGCTTTGCTGGTCTCAGTATCTTTATTTAAAGGCAGTGAATGGCATTACATCAGTGACAAGGCATTTTTAACAACTTTGCTTAGGTTGGCACATTTGTGAATCCCCCAGACCTAGGAGACAGTCTTATCTTAGGCAGCAACCAATTTTATGACTCTGTTCCAAACTATGGATCACGCACTGTTTTTGAGGCAAAGTTAGGTAGGCTTATAGCAGAGAAAATAACAAGATGTTTAGGAAGAGAGTAGGGTTGTTGTCGTAGCCCTCAGGAAACAGAAGGCAATACATTGTTGCCTTAAGACCTATGTTAACCATCTATAGATAGATTAGAAGTCATTCTATCCATAATCTTTAACCATAATGGAGGAGGTATAACTCACTTGGTAGAGACATAATCTCTCATGCCTGTCTAAGTTCTTTTCCTTTGTGAGTGAGTGAGCCTATACCGTAAGGGCTCATGTCTATCTATTCTTGGTACAAATGGTAGTTTCTGTAAAGGTATTTTGCTATTGCCTTTTCATCATAAGGAAGTGTGGGGATAGGAATTGCAAAAGGATTCGTGGAATGTAAACCTCAGGAAGGTGCTCAATATTTGTTGTTGATCAGTGAAGGTATGTGTACCTACTCTTGTTTGGCTTCTGCTTGTGCCTTATCTATAAACAGTGCTTTTAACTTTTGGGCTAAACTAACCTTCGGAGAAAGTCCTAAGTCTGTTTACAATTGTAGTTTCTCCTTTCAGTCCATTGAGCAAATACTGAGAGAAGCTTTATAGAGATGCGCTTTGGGGTTTTATGGTGGGGCTGAGGGGATGTTTAACACAATGCAATACCTGCAGAGAAATCTAGTTTGGTTCAAGGAATCTTGGGGCCTAACACCTACTAATTTTTAACCAACCAATAACTGCTGTTCTGTCTGATCAATTTGTGTAACATATCCCCAAGAGGCAACTTTGAGGTTACTTCTGGCCAGGTTACTCTCATTCAGATGTTATCCATCAAGGCATCACACTCCAGGTCCCCTTTTTCATATGCCATAAAACCAAAGAGCATTATATCCCTTGAGGCCAACCAGATAACTTGAGGCAGTTCGATAGCTCCAGGCCTGAAAGGTTATTAATAGAAAGAGATAATATTGGGATGCCATTTTAGTCAGCAGGAGACTGCAACATCTGCCTTATACACACAGGGAGACGCCTCAAACTGTGAGCCCAAGACGGCTCCCAACAATCTGGAATTGTGATGCCTCCAGTTTTGTTTTTTATTTTTCAACATTGTCTTGGTTATTTGGGGTCGTTTATGGCTCCATACAAATTTAAGGACTTTTTTTTATTGCTCTCGGAAAAATACTGGTGGTATTTTGATGTGGATTGCATTAAGCTTGTAGACTGCGTTGGGAAGTATAGACATTTTAAAAATATTTGTTTTTCCTATCCATGAGCATGGAATGCTTTTCCATTTTTCTGTGTACTCTTCAATTTCTTTCATAAGTGTCCTATAGCATTCAGAGTACAGACATTTTTATCTCTTTATTTAGGGTTATTCCTAGATATCTAATTGTTTTCACTGTGATTTCAAATGGGATTGATTCCTTGATTTCTTTTTCTGCTGCTTCATTAATGGTGTATAGAAATGCGACAGATTTCTGCACATTGATTTCATATCCTGTAACTTTGCTGAATCCATGTATTAGTTCTAGCAATTTTTTTGGTGGGATCTTTTGGGTTTTTTATGTAGAGTATCATGTGATCTACAAATAGTGAAAGTTTGATTTCTTCCTTGGTGATTTGGATGACTCTCATTTCTTTTTTTTTATTATTTAAATAGTTTATTTTCAAATTGGTTTACATATAACACCCAGTGTTCATCGCAACACGTGCCCTCTTTAATGCCCGTCACCCGCGCTCCCCCCTCCCTCACTCCCCTCACCCTCAGTTTGTTCTTAGTCTTTGAGAGTCTCTTATGTTTTATCTCCCTCCCTCTCTGTGTCTTTTTTTCCTTTCCCCTCTTCCCTTCCCCCATGGTTTTTCCTAAGTCTCTCAAAATCCACCTATGCGTGGAAACATATGGTATCTGTCTTTCTCTGCCTGACTTATTTCACTTAACATAATACCTTCCAGTTCCATCCATGTTGCCACACATGGCCAGATTTCATTTTTTCTCATTGCCACCTAGTAGTTCATTGTATATATATGACACAACTTCTTTATCCATTCGTCAGTTGATGGACACTTGGTCTCTTTCCATGATTTGGCTATTGTCGAAAGTGCTGCTATGAACATTGGGGTACACGTGCCCCTATGCATCAGCATTCCTGTGTCTCTTGGGTAGATTCCTAGCAGTGCTATTGCTGGGTTATAGGGTAGCTCTATTTTCATTTTTTTGAGGAACCTCCACTCTGTTTTCCAGAGTGGCTGCACTAGTTTGCATTCCCACCAACAGTGTAGGAGGGTGCCTACTTCTCCACATCCCCGCCAGCATCTATAGTTTCCTGATTTATTCATTTTAGCCACTCGAACCGGTGTAAGGTGGTATCTCAGTGTGGTTTTGATTTGTGTTTCCCTGATGAGTGACTTTGAGCATCGTTTCATGTGTCTGTTGGCCATCTGGATGTCCTCTTTGGAGAAGCGTCTATTCATATCTTCTGCCCATTTCTTCACTGAATGACTCCCATTTCTTTTTGTTGTCTGATTGCTGAGGCTAAGACTTCCAGTACTATGTTAAGTAGTAATGGTGAAGGTGAATATCATTGTCTTGTTTCTGACCTGAAGAGAAAGGCTCTCAGTTTTTCTCCATCGAGGATGATAGTAGGTGTGGGTCTTCTATATATGCCCTTTACAATGTTGAGGTATGTTCCATCTATCCCTACTTTGTTGAGGATTTTGTGAATAAAGAATGCTAAAAAAATGCTATATTTTGCCTAATCCCTTTTATGCATATATTGACAAAAACATATGGTTCTTATTCTTTCTCTTCTTAAAGAAGTATATCATGTTGATTGATTTGTGAATATTGAACCATCCCTGCAGTCCAGGAATAAATCCCTCTTGATCATGGTGAATAATTCTTTTAATGTACTGTTGGATTTGATTTGCTAGCATCTCGTTTGAGAAGTTTCACCTTCATGTTCATCAGGGAAATTGGCCTGTAATTATCTTTTTAGTAGGGTCTTTGTGTGGTTTTAGAATCAAGGTAATGCTAGCTTCATGAAAAGAGTTTGGAAGTTTTCATTCCATTCCTATTTTTTGGAACAGTGTGAGAAGAATAGGTATGAACTCTTCTTTAAATGTATCGTGGAATTCCCTGGCGAAGCCATCTGGTCCATGACTCTTGTTTGTTGAGAGATTTTGGATATTGATTTCATTACTTAGCTGGTTATGGGTCTGGCCAAATTTTCTATTTTTTCCTGTTTCAGTTTTGGTAGTTTGTAAGTTTCTAGGAATTTGTCCATTTCTTTCAGATTGTCCAGTTTGCTGGCATATAATTTTACATAGTATTCTTTTATAATTGTTTTTATTTATGTGGGGTTGGTTGTGATCTATCCTTTTTCATTTGCCATTTTATCTGTTTGAGTCCTTTCGCTTTCCTTTTGGTAAGTCTAGCTAGCATTTTATCAATTTTAATTCTTTCAAAGAACCAGGTCTTCGTTTCACTATATATTCTACTGGGTTATTTTTGTTTTGTTTTGTTTTGTTTATTTGGTTTCTATATTGTTTATTTCTGCTCAATATTTTTTATTTCCCTTCTTCTGTTGGCTTTAGGTTTTATTTGTTGTTCCCTTTCTAGCTCAGTTAGGTGTAAGTTTAGGTTGTGTATGTGGGACCTTTCTTACTTTTTGAGATAGGCCTGTATTGCAATATACTTCCCTCTTAGAACTGTATTTTCTACATCCCAAAGTTTTTTGACTGTTGTGTGTTCATTTTCATTTGCTTCTATGTATTTTTTATTTCTTCTTTAATTTATTGGTTAACCCATACTTTTTATTAAGATGATGATGATGATGATGATGATGATGATGATGATGATGATGATATTTTAGAGAGAGGAAGAAAGTGAGAGTGGGGGGTGGAAGCAGAGGGAGGGAGAGAGAAAATCCCAAGTAGGCTCCATGCTCAGCCTGGAGTCTGATTCTGGGCTCAACCCTATGACTCTGGGATCATGACCTGAGCAAAAATCAAGATTCAGATGCTCAACTGACTGAGTCATCCAGGTGCCTCACCTATTCGTTCTTTAATAGGATGTTGTTTAACCTCCGTGTATTTGAGAGCTTTACAAATTTTTTCATGTGGTTGACTTCAGGTTTTAGTATTGTGATCTGGAATTATGCATGGTAAGTTCTCGATGTTTTTGTACTTCTTGAGGCCTGATTTGTGACCTAGTATGTGATATATTCTGGAATATGTTCCACGTGCATTCAAAAGAATGTGTATACTGCTGCTTTAGTGTAAAATGTTATGAATATGTCGGTTAAGTGTATTCAGTCCAGTTTGTGATTCAATGCTACTGTTTCCTTGTTGATTTTCTGCTTAGATTATGTATCCATTGATGTAAGTGGGGTGTTGAAGTCCCATACCATATTGTATTATTATTATTATTAATGAATTCATTTATCCTTGTTATTAATTGTTTCATATATTTGGGTGTTTCACGTTGAGGTATTAAATATTTACAATTGTTAGATCTTGTTTTTGGATAGACTCCTTTATTATGATATAGTGCCCTTCATATTTTGTTACAGTCTTTGGTATAAAATGTAGATTGTCTGATATAAGTATGGCCTACCCTGTCTTTTCTTTTTTACATCCATTTGCATGATAAATGATTCTCCATCTCCCTACTTTCACTTGGATAGAACTAGGGAGTATTACAGCAAGCAATACAAGTCAGTCAGAGAAAGACAAGCACCTTAAAGTTTCACTCATGTATGGAATTTAAGAAACAAAACTAATAAACACAGGAGAAGGAAAGGAGAAATGATATAGGATAAAAACAGAAAGGGAGGCAAACCATAAGAGGCTCTTAAGTATAGAGAACAAACATGATTGCTGGAGGGGAGGTGGGTTGGGGGATAGGCTAGATGGGTGATGGGCGTTAAAGATGACACTTGTGCTGGGCACTGGGAATTATACATAAGTGATGAATCATAAATTCTATCTCTGAACCCAATACTACACTGTATGTTAACTAAGTTGAATTTCAATAAAATCTTGGTTGAAAACAGTGGCACTAAATTAATATCTATCAGTAATTACTTTGAATGTAAATGGAAGGAATTCTCCAATCAAAACACATAGTTTATCAGAATGGATAAAAAAAGATGCATCTATAATCTACCTAGAAGAGACATTTCAGATCTAAAGACACATATAGATTTAAAGTGAGGAGATGGAGAGTAATTTATCAAGCAAACAGATGTCGAAAGAAAACCGAAATAGCAATATTTATATGAGACTAGTTAGATTTTAAACTTTTAAACCAAAGATTGTAACAAGAGATGAAGAAGGGCAATATATCATTAAAAAAGTGCCTATCCAATACAAGATCTAACAAATGTAAATATTTATGCACTCAAATTGGGAGCACCTGTCTATATAAATCATTGCTAACAAACATAAAGAAACTCATTTATAATAATACCATACTAGTATGGGCTTTACCACACCATTCACATCAATGAACACATCATCGAAGTGGAAAATAAAAAAAGGAAACAATGGCTTTGAATGAATGACACACTGGGCCAGATATAGAAGGGGGTAAGGCTGCAAACAGGGAGCCTGCTTACAGAGGAAAGTATTATAAGCCGCAGAGCGCAAAGTCTAAACTTTTAGAAGTCTGCTACCACGGATGTGCCTGGCTTAAAGTTATTCAGGTGGTGAAGCAGGGCTGAAAACCAGGAGCGACAGCGGGGTCTGAGTTTCCCTCGGCTGCAAGATGGATAGGTGGAACCAACGTGCTGCACAGTTCATGGGCGTAAAAAGGGGGGACTGTGGCTGAGGGCAGCGAGCTGCGGTGCTGGTTTTCTACTCTGTTGTGCCATAAACTCCAAACCACTGCGCAGTCCTGTGACCTTTTTCCTCCCATACGCCGGGGAAACAACAAAAGCACAGCGAGAATCTCCTCCCCAAGAACAGTGCAGATCTGCCCCCCGGGAAACCTAAAATTTGCAGTTTTGAAACTCAGTCATGTTCTTGAGGTAAGGAAGTTTGGACACAGGCAGAGTGAATGCGGGGTTATGACGGTAACCAGACACACCAGAGGGGTGGTTGATTGCCGCCTGTGAGGGTTCTCTGAAGAGTGGGGAGCTCGATTTTTCAGCTCCAGGGCTAGAGAGTGGAGCATCCATTCTTTCCACTTGTCAGAGTTTAAAGCCTGCAGGGAGCAAAAGAGCGCCATCTAGTGGAGGCCGGAGCCTGGCTCCCCTGAGCCCTGGAGGTGCCTTTCCACTGAAACTACTCAGCCAGGGAATCAGCAAAGCCAGCCACTCCTGCTGAAGACCAGCTTTTACAAATCCTCTCTCACATTAAAGTCTACAGATCATAGAGAGCTACAAAGCTTCAGCTCTCAGGGAAATAGAATCTAGCTTCCTTTTTACTTTTTTTCTTTTTTAAATTATTTTTTTACTTATTTATTTTTTTCAATACGGTCACAAATTTTTTTATTCTTTTAATTTTTTATTTATATATATCATGTATTTTCATTTTTTCTTTTTTTTAGAATTCAAGTTTATTTATTTATTTAGAGAGGGACAGAGAGAGCACAAGCAGGGGAGAGGCAGAGAGAGAGAGAGCGAGAGAGAGAGAATCCCAAGCAGCCTCTGCAGGGTCAGTGCAGAGCATGACGGGGGGCCCAAGCTCACAAAACTGAGAGCAAGACCTAAGCTGAAATCGAAAGTTGGACACTTAACTGACTGAGCTACCCAAGTGCCCCTATTTTCTTTATTTTTAATTTTTAATTTTTAATTTTTTATTTTTATATACTTAACTATTTATTTTATTTTATTTATTTATTTTATTTCATTTTATTTATTTTTGTATCTAGATTCTTTTAACAAACACACTGAAAAATACCCAGGGTCTAGTTTTATGGTTTTTTTTGTTGTTGTTGTTTTGTTTTTTTCTTCTTTTATTATTTGGACAAAATTAAGAGATGGAGAAATTCACCCCAAAAGAAAGTACAGGAAGTAGAACTTATCGCCCGTATTTAATCAATACAGATATAAGTAAGATGTCTGAATTAGAATTTTTTCCCAATTATATTCCCACTTATTTATTTTTATTGTTTTATAATTTTTTTATTGTCAAATTGATTTCCATACAACAACACCCAGTGTTCATCTCAACCTGTGCTCTGCTCAGTGCCCGTCACCCGCTCTGCCCTCTCCCATAACCCATAACCCCCTCATCCCTCGGTGAACAAATACTTTGTTCTTAGTATTTAAGGGTCTCTTATATTTTGTTTCCCTCCTTCTCTGTGTCTTTTTTTTTTCCTTCTCCCCTTCCCCTCTCTTCTGGTTTTCCTGTTAAGTCTCACAAAGTTCACCTTGTGTGGAAACATATGGTATCTGTCTTTCTCTGCCTGACTTACTTCACTCAGCATAATACCCTCCAGTTCCATCCATGTTGCCACACATGGCCAGATTTCATTCTTTCTCATTGCTGTGTAGTAATCCATTGTGTATATATATATATATATATATACCACTTCTTCTTTATCCATTCATCAGTTGATGGACACTTAGTCTCTTTCCATGATTTGGCTATTGTTGAAAGTGCTGCTATGAACATTGGGGTACATGTGCCCCTATGCATCAGCACTCCTGTGTCTCTTGGGTAGATTCCTAGCAGTGCTATTGCTGGGTCATAGGGTAGCTCTATTTTCATTTTTTGAGGAACCTCCACATGGTTTTCCAGAGCAGCTATACCAGTTTGCATTCCACCAACAGTGCAAGAGGGTTCCCATTTCTCCACATCCTTGCCAGCATCTTTCGTTTCCTGAGATGTTAACTTTAGCCCCTCTGACCAGCATGAGCTGGTATCTCAGTGTGGTTTTGGTTTGTATTTCCCATATGGTAAGTGATGCTGAGAACTTCTTATCATGTGTCTGTTGGCTATCCGGATGTCTTCTTTGGAGAAGTGTCTATGTCTTCTGCCCATTTCTTCACTAGATTATTTGTGTTTTTGGGTGTTGAGTTGTTAAGTTCTTTATAGATTTTGGATACTAACCCTTATCCGATATGTCATTTGCAAATACCTTTTCCCATTCTGTCAGTTGCCTCTTAGTTCAGTTGATTGTTTTCTTTTCAGTGCAGAAACTTTTTGTCTTGATGAGGTCCCAATAGTTCATCGTTGCTTTTAACCTCCTGGATGTTGAAGCTGTGTCGAGTAAGAAATTGCTGTCGCTAAGGTCAAAGAAGTTGTTTTCTGCTTTCTCCTTTAGGATTTTGATCGTTTCCTGTCTCACATGTAGGTCTTTCATCCATTATGAGTTTATTTTGTGTAAGGTGTAGGAATTTGTGTATGGTGTAAGAAGTTTCATTCTTTTGCATGTTGCTGTCCAGTTCTCCCAGCACCATTTGCCGAAGAGACTGCATTTTTTCCTTTGGAGACTCTTTCCTGCTTTGTCCAAGATTAGTTGGCCATACATTTGTGGGTCCAGTTCTAGGTTCTCTATAATATTCCATTGGACTATGTGTCTGGTTTTGTGCCAAAACTATATTGTCTTGATGATTATAGCTTTGTAGTCAAGGATAAAGTCTGGGGTTTTGATACCTTTCATTTTGATTTTCTTCTTTAATATTACTTTGGCTACTCAGGTCTTTTGTGATTCCATACAAATTTTAGGATTCTTTCTTCTAGGTTTGAGAAGAATGCGGGTGCAACTTTTATTGGGTTTGCATTGAATGTGTAGATTGCTTTGGGTAGTATTGACATTTTAACAATGCTTGTTCTTCCAATCCATGAGCATGGAATGTTCTTCCATTTCTTTGTGTCTTCTTCAATTTCATAGCTTTTCTACAGTTTTCAGCATACAGATATTTTACATCTTTTGTTAGGTTTATTCCTAGGTATTTTATGCTTCTTGGTGCAGTTGTAAATGGGACGAGTTTTTTGATTTCTCTTTCTGTTGCTTCATTATTGTTGTATAGAAATGCATCCAATTTCTGCACATGGATTTTGTACCCTGTGACTTTGCTGAAATTGTGTATTCCTTATAGCAGCCTTTTGGTGGAGTCTGTTGGGTTTTCCTTGTAGAGTATCATGTCACCCGGGAAAAGTTAAAGTTTGAGTTCTTCTTTGCCAGTTTTGATGCCTTTTATTTCATTTTTTGGTCTGATTGCTGATGCTAGGACTTCCAACACTATGTTAAACAACAGTGGTGAGTGTGGACATCCCTATTGTGTTCCTGATCCCAGGGGGATAAGCTCTGTTTTTCCCCATTGAGGATGATATTAGCTGTGGGTCTTTCATATATGGCTTTTATGATGTTTAGATATGTTCCCTATGAAGACTTTATTGAGAGTTTTTATTAAGAAGGAATGATGTATTTTGTCAAATGCTTTTCCTGCTACTATTGATAGGATCATATGGTTCTTAACCTTTCTTGTATTAATGTGATGTATCGCATTGATTTATTTACTAATATTGAACAAGCTCTGCAGTCCAGGAATGAATCTAACTCGATCATGTGAATAAATCTTTTTATATGCTGTTGAACTTCTTTGCTAGTATCTTGTTGAGAATTTTTGGATACATGTTTATCAAGAAATAGGCCTATAATTCTCCTTTTTCATGGATCTCTGTCTGGTTCAGGAATCAAGAGAATGCTGGCTTCATAGAATGAGTCCAGAAGCTTTGCTTCCATTTCCCTTTTTTTGGAACAGCTCGAGAAGGCTAGGTTTTAACTCTGCTTTATTTTATTTATTTATTTATTTATTTATTTATTTATTTATTTATTTATTTATTTATTTATTCATTCATTCATTCATTCATTTATTTATTCATTTATTTATTTATTTATTTATTTATTTTGCTTTCCAGAGATATCAACTAAAGAGCAGGGGCATATGGTTTGAACCCACACACCCTCTCTTTTTTTATTTTTATTTTTCAATTAATTTTTTTAACATTACTTCCAAATTAGTTAGCATATACTGCAACAGTGATTTCTGGAGTAGATTCCTTAATGCGCCTTACCCGTTTATCCCCTCCCGCAACGCCTCCCGTAACCCTCTGTTTGTTCTCCATTTTTAAGAGTTTCTTAGGTTTTGTCCCCCTCCCTGTTTTTATATTCTTTTTCTTCCCTTCCCTTCTGTTTTTCTGCTCTGTGTCTTAGAGTGCGCCTTACCCGTTTATCCCCTCCCGCAACGCCTCCCGTAACCCTCTGTTTGTTCTCCATTTTTAAGAGTTTCTTAGGTTTTGTCCCCCTCCCTGTTTTTATATTCTTTTTCTTCCCTTCCCTTCTGTTTTTCTGCTCTGTGTCTTAGAGTCCTCACATGAGTGAAGTCATATATTTGTCTTTCTATGACTGAGTAATTTCGCTTAGCATAAACCCTCTAGGTCCATTCACATAGTTGCAAATGGCAAGATTTCATTCTTTTTGATTATTGAGTAATACTCTACATCTTCTTTATCCATTCATCCACTGATGGACATTTGGGCTCTTTCCATACTTTGGCTATTGTTGATAGTGCTGCTATAAACATTGGGGTGCATGTGGCTCTTCGAAAAAGCATGCCTGTATCCCTTGGATAAGGTATTAACTCTCCTTTAAATGTCTGGTAGAATTCACCTGGGAAGTCTTCTGGTCCAGGACTCTTATTTGTTGGGAGATTTTCGATAACTGATACATTTTCTTCACTAGTTATGGGTCTGTTCAAATTTCCTATTTCTTCCCATTTAAGTTTTGGTAGTGTGTGTGTGTGTGTGTGTGTGTGTGTGTGTGTGTCTAGGAATTTGTCCATTTCTTTCAGGTTGTCCATTTTGTTGGCATATATTTTTTTCGTAGTATTCTCTTATACTTGTTTGCATTTCTGAGGGATTAGTTGTGATAAGTCCATTTTCATTTGTGATTTTATGTATTTGGGTCCTCTGTCTTTTCTTTTTGAGGAGTCTGGCTAGGGGTTATCAATTTTGTGTATTTTTTCAAAAAACCAGTTCTTAGTTTCATCGATGTGTGCTACTACCCTTTTTTAAAAATTCTCTATTGTTTATTTCTCCTCTGATATTTGTTATTGCTCTTCTTCTGCCGGCCCTAGGGTTTCTTTGCTATTCTACTTCTAGTTCTTTTAGGTGTGCTGTTAGATTTTATATTAGCGATCTTTCTTGTTTCTTGAGATAGGCCTGGACTGCAATGTATTTTCTTCTTAGGACTTCCTTTGCTGCATCACAAAGGATTTGGACTGTTGTATTTTCATTGTCACCTGTTTCCACATGTTTTTAAATTTTTTCTTTAATTTCTTGGCTGACGCTCTCATTCTTTAAGGATGTTCTTTCGCCTCCATGCCTTTAGAGGTTTTCAAAACTTTTTCCTGTGGTTGATTTCAAGTTTCATAGCCTTGTGATCTGAAAATGTGCATGGTATGATATCAATTCTTTTATATTTCTTGAGGGCTGCTTTGTGACCCAGTATGTGATCTATCTTGGAGAATGTTCCATGTACACTTTAGAAGAAAGTGTATTCTGTTGCTTTAGGATGAAAATCTCTGAATATATCTGTCAAGTCCATCTGGTCCAGTGTATCATTCATGGTTATTATTTCTTTATTTTATTTTTTTAATGTTTATTTATCTTTGAGAGAGAGAGACAGACAGAGCATGAGCAGAGAAGGGTCACAGACAGAGAGAGAGACACAGAATCTGAAACAGGCTCCAGGCTCTGAGCTGTCAGCACAGAGCCCGACGCGGGGCTTGAACTCGGGAACGGTGAGATCGTGACCTGAGCCGAAGTCGGACGCTCAACCGACTGAGCCACCCAGGCGCCCCTATTATTTCTTTATTGATTTTCTGTCTAGATGATCTGTCCATTGCTATAAGTGGAGTATTAAAGTCACCTGCATTTACCACATTCTATGTTTGTGATTGATTTATATATTTTGGTACTACCAAATTGGGGGCATAAACATTTATATTAGTTACTATTCTTGTTGGATAGACCCTGTATTTATAATCTCCTTCTTCATCTCTTGTTACAGCCTTTAGTTTCAAATCTACTTTTTCGGATATAAGTATGGCTCCTCCAGCTTTCCTTTGACATCCAGTAGCATGACAGATGGTTTTCCATCCCCTCAGTTTCAATCTGAAGATGTCCTCAGGTCAAAAATGAGTCTCTTGTAGACAGCAAATAGATGAGGTTTTGTTGTTGTTATTGTCGTTGTTGTTGTTTTATCTATTCAGATACCCTGTGTCTTTTGATTGGAGCATTTAGTCTATTTACATTCAGTGTTATTATTGAAAGATATGGATTTAGAGTTATTGTGTTATCTGTAGGTTTCATGCTTATAGTTGTGTCTCTGGTCCTTTGTGGTCTTTGCAACACTCCACTCATAGAGTTCCCCTTAGGATCTCCTGTCGGGCTGGTTTAGTGTTCATTAACACCTTCAGTTTTTTTGTGTCTGGGAAAACCTTTATCTCCCCTTCTATTATGAATGACAGGCTTGCTGGATTAAGGATCCTTGTATGTATATTTTTCCTATTTAGCACATTGAATATTTCCTGTCACTTCCTTCTGGCCTGCCAAGTTTCAGTAGATGGGTCTGCTACTACCCTTATGTGTCTGCCCTTATAGGTTAAGGCCCATTTTGCCGGGGTCTGCCCTGAGAGGAGGCCAGCTCCTACTTCAGGGCTTCTGGCTGGTCCAGGGTTTCACCTGAGTGAGGGTTGGTCTAGGCGCAAGAGATGATGCGGAGTCAGTCTCTTGGAGTCAGCCTCGTATCAGGACTGGTCCAAGGCTCCCTATGTAAAGGCTGAGACAGAAAACATAAAGACAAGACAAAGACAAGACAAATGACATGGAGACGGCCTCATATTTGGACTGCTCAAGGTTAATTTTTTCTTTAGGGTTTTTATGCATTTTTTCTAAACACAACAAGCACACATCCTGCAAAGATTGGCAGGCTGAAAACACTCCAATTTCTCAAGGTTCTTAGTAAAATAAGAGAAACTGATTAAAACAAACTTTACTTCAAAGAACCCTAGTTTATCAAGGTTACATAGATTGTTTAAACAATTAGTATATGAGGGTAAAAAACAGCACACCTGCAGTCAAAGCATAATGGATACATTCTGGTGAATATTATGGGTTGGAAGGATAAGAACAAAGTATACAGATATCAGTTAAAGGTTCTAACTACAATTAGAGGATTGTGTCTAAAACATGTTTTTCTCTAAAGCTACACTCTAAGATTATTTATTATCTACTGACCATTAATAATGTCTAAACCCGAAAACTACAACAATTCTCACATTTCTGAGGGTCGGGCTGCACTCTTCGGTTTAATAGAACAATTAGAGGTTTATTTTATTTTTGAATTATTTCTATATTACCTGAGGCAAACTAAAGCCTCCTAAATGATTTTCTTATTATTTTCATGATGATCAACATTCTATTTCTCTATATTCCAAACCTATTAAGAGGAATAAAACCAACAGCATTAATTGGCTAGCAGAGGAGATGCCATAAGACCCTCTTTTACTTCACCCTGCAGCTGCTGCTGGCAGGGACTTTTCTTCAATATTATCATCACCCTGAGTGCAGGAATTCTTACAGACCCAATGTTCTTATCATAGGCCTGGCACGAATTTATCTCCTGATGGCTCTTTTGTGACTGTGCCTGTCTTAGGTTGTACCCCCACCCCGAGGGATCTTACATGTTATTGGCTAACCAGCCATCCTCTTAGGGTCAAACAAAGTGAGGAGATCAAAAGTCATAACTTTTATGGCTTCAGGCCTAATACTTGCCTTAGGACACCTCGCCTGCCGGCGGGAGTCCAGGCTCCAGGCCACCTGGGCCTTGGGCCTTATTTCTTCACCCTGGGCATTGGTCCCAGGGCCATGGCTTCTTGGTCCCTGGCACCATTTGTCCCTAGATACTTTTAGGATTCTCTATGTTTGTATTTTGCCAGCTTCACTATGATATGTCATGCAGAAGATTGATTCAAGTTATGTCTGAAGGTAGTTCTCTGTGCCTCCTGGATTTCAATGTCTGTTTACCTGGCCATATTGGGGAGGTTCCCATCTACGATTTGTTCAAGTAAACCTCCCATCCCTTTCTTCTGTCTTCTTCTTCCAGAACTCCTATGATATGGATATTATTACATATCATTGAATCACTTAGCTCTCTAATTCTCCCCTCGTGGTCTAGAATTTTTTTATCTCCCTTTTTCTCAGCTTCATCTTTTCCCATAATTTTATCTCCTATTTCACTTATTCTCCCCTCTTCCTCTTCAGTCCTCAATGTCACCGCCTCTAGTTTATTTTACACCTCCTTTACAGCATTTTTTTTAACTGAATTATCACTTTTAGAATAAAACTCATATGAAATAGGGGTCCTCTCATGGATAGTTATTTCCCTGTTGTTGTCACTGCTGCTGGAGGGTCTTCTAACTCTTTTACTTGCTCTGCATGGTCTTTATTGCTGTTCAGCCAACACATCAAATGTATCCCTGGGAAACCTCTTCCCCGTATGTGTCCTGACACTGACCCCCTGGCTCTATTCATTTCTCTGCTCAAAACCCCTCCTGGACCATCCCTTTTAAAATAGCACTTTCAATTACTCTCCCTTGTCTCTGCAGTGCCTTGTTTTTTTAAATTCAGCCTTATTGTGGTATATTTGAGATATAAAATTATAAGATACCTAACGTGTACATCATGGCAATTTGATATTTGTATACATTGTGGAAATGTACCTTCCGCCATCCAGTTAATTTACACATCCATCGTCTAACATATGTGTCTTTTTGGTTTGGGAGGACATTTCAATTCTAGTCTCTTAGCGGATTTCAATTATGAAATATAAGGTTAGCAACTATAGTCACCATGTTGTACATGAGATCCTCATGCCTTATGCATCTTATAGCAGAAGTCTGTGCCTTTTTCCCAACCTCTCCCACCCCCACCACCCCCAACCCCTATCAACCATTTTCCCTACTCTGTTTCAAAAAGTTTGATTTTTTTCTAAAGGTTCCACATATAGTGATATCATGCAGTATTTGTCTTTCTCTGACTTCTCTCATTTAGCATAATGCCCTCAAAGGCCATTCGTGTTGTCACCATGGCAGGATTTCCTTACTCAGGGATGAGTAAAATTTGATTATATTAATATTTGATTGAATATTATCAAATTAATTGTATATGTATGATTTTATTTATTTCTGGGATCTTTTTTCCCATTGATCTCTTGTCTGTTTATATTTCCATACCACATGCCTTTCATTAATATAGCTTTGTATTATGCTGTGAAATCAAGAAGCGCGATGCCTTCAACTTTGTTGTTCTTTCAAGTTTGCTTCTGCAATTCAGGTTCTTTTGTGGTTCCATACAAATGTTGGGGTTATTTGTTGTATTTCTAACATTAGACTTTTGATAGGGATTGTATTCAATCCATGGCTGTCTTCAGATAGTATGTACATTTTAAGGTATTCTTCCAATCCATAAGCATGGAATGTCTTTCCACTTATTTGTGTCTTCAAATTTTTTCATCAATCTTATACTTTTAAGTATATAGATCTTTCGCATCCTTGGTGGAATTTATTCCTACATATTTTATTCTTTTTAAATATGATTGTAAATGATATCTGTTTTCTTAATTTCTCTTTCTGGTAATTTGCAATTATTCTATAAAATTGATGTATTTTTATTTATTGGGTTTTTTTCTCTTGCAACTTTACTGAATTGTTCAGTATTTGTCTTTTATGGTGGAATCTTTAGGATTTTCTCTATATGATAGCATGTCATTGCCATATATAGACAGTTTTTTCTTCCTTCCTAATATGGATGCCCTTATTTCTTTTCTTGCCTACTTGCTCTGGCTAGGACTTGTAATACTTTGTTGAACAGTGGTGGCGAGAGTGGCTGTCCACCCTTGAGTACAGGGTTAGCTGTTGGCTTGTCACATAGGCCTTTATCATATTGTAGTCAAGGCCAATTCAAAGACTGAGGGCAGGGCTCACAGGGACTCATTTCTCATGCAAAAGAGGGCAGGGGAGTGTGCCTCCTTAGAAGGCCAAGTGAGGCTGGGGCAGAGATCTGGAATACTGGATCTCCTTATGATAGAGATGGCTGGGGTTTATGCCTGAATGACCATCAGCCCCCAGTAGTGCCTTGGCACCCATGGCATCATCCCTCAATAAGCAGAAATTGCAGTAGTGCATTTAATATACAGTATTTACTGATTGGCATGCACACTGATAGGCAAGTAATTATAGAATTTGAAAATTGTAGATTATTCCTGAGGAAAGGGAGCCCTAATTGGAAAAACTGGACTCCTGCTAATGCTACAGTTGGAAACTGATAAATACATTGGGAAATAATGATATTGAAGAAGGGCAGTAGGCCATATATTTGTAGTCAGAGTTCATGGAACATTTATTCCCAGTAAGATAGAATGATACAAAGGACAGAAAGTTTTATTTTGATATTTTAGTTGGAAATCAAGAGTGTAAGTCATGACTCACAGTAGTCACACGTCTGCTGTAAATGTGCATTTAAAATCATACATGAAATAGGGGAAAGTTAAGTTATTCTCTGGCAATATTTCTTCTCATCTTACCACTGCATCCTAAAACAGAGCCTAGTTTCTCTTGAATCCTCAGCTCCAGAGAAAATTTACAGTTTTATATGCAGCGACAGTAATCAGTGTCCTCCTTAAGAAGTAGCTGTTGTTTCTGAAAAATGAGAAGTAGCTAATATTACTCTATATTACAAAAGAATTGTTTTCTTTAAACACAGATCTGCCTTTGTGTAACAGAACTGAAAGCAAAGAGTAGAAGTAGCCTCATACATATTTAGGACAGGTTTGCTGCCAATAGACATATGAACACTTTTCCAACCTTTTAGATTCAGACTTGTGGGGATGGGATTGTCAACTTATGTCTGTAATTTCTAGCAGTTATGTTTGTTTCTAAAGACAAAGATTTATGAGGCAGTAGATAACTAATACAGGTAGGGAAGGGTGAGATGACTGTTTCCCCAAATTTATGGTAATACATGGTGTTGTAAAATTTTGTATAGTATTCCAGGGAATCTCCAGCATTTGAACCTGATTAACTGAGGCCATCCTTGGGTCCAAGGTGTCGGTCACTAAACTGGAAGACCATTCATGACTTCCTGAGGTGTTAGAGCCTGAGTATGCTGCCTTGTCAGTCTATTTGGACTGGGGGAGATCTCAGTCATCTTTGCAGACAGGGACGAGCACATGTCATGACACTGAGACATTGTATTTCGGTCTTTTTTACATTGTCAGCAACTCCCTCCCTGTGACGTTTTCACATCACAGCTACACTGTGTGTCTGTTCATGTACTGTGGCTCTTTGGAGGGCTACCCAGTGTATTTGCTAAGGATTTGTCACTTCCCTAGGAGCCAAGATTTTCTCCCTTGGGAGTGCTATATGTGATGAGAATGCATATGCTGGGGAAGGAAATCAGGTACTCAGTGTGACCCAAACTTTAGTATGGGTGGGAAGAAATTAAAGGAAATAAAGTATAAAGTTAACAGTCCTCATTTCTAGGTGATGAGATTATGAGCACGTTTTTATTATATTTCTCCTGTTATTCTTGTGCCCAGATACACATTTATACGGATTCCATAATATTATGCACTTGAAAGAAGAACTATCTTTCCCTTCTCTTAGGTCTCTGGTGTTGCCAATGTCCTAAACGTTAAAAGCCTGAAGATGATATTCCAGCATTCATTACCCAATGAATATGTGTCATATTCTGTGAAATAATACCATTTTCATGTATATTTATTTAAAACCTGTTCATTCCTTTGATCACACTGAGTAAAATCATACACAAATAAGAGTTTCTTGGTTGCTGAAAACCTCACAAGTTTTTGTCCTGAAACATATATACAAAGAAACGAAAAAACGAGAATGCCAATATAGTGACAGGGACAGGTGTTGGAGGGAATTCAGAGGACAGATATACGACATTTTTAAGGACATTTCTCATGAGAGAACACATCAACTGAGTGCAGAAGTTGAATAAGAGATTTTTAAGTAATAAATGTTTATCAAAGAAGAAAAATTGATATTCATTTCCAGTGGCCAGACTGTCACACCATTCTATAATTCTCCCCTCAAAGTCCTTACAGTACCGTGAAGTTTATTTTGTCTCTAAGCCTTCCTATGTTGAATATGATATTACTCTCTCAGATTCTTTATTTTTTACCAAGGCTTACACACTGATAATAGAAAGTTACCCACACGAGAAATAAAAACTGCAAAATACTGTTTTCACTGTGGAAACCTGGGAGCCACAGGATTTAAGGATGTGAGAGAAAAGTCTACTAATCCTTATAACCCCATATTCCCACTCAAATACTCTAGGTAGATGGTGGCTTACTCTGCATTGGTCAAAAGCAAGGAGACCATTAATGGCGACTCTCACAATAAAGACGATTTCCAATCTCTGAAATGGTTGACATGTAGTGAAGCGGAGTAGTAATTTCTCCATCCAGACATCCCCAGAAATTGACTGTATTTTCAAGTAAAACAAAGCAAAAAAATTGGGAACAAATATGACATTGCTAAAGTTATTTGTCAAGTAGGTACATTAGGCTCCTCTCAAAAAATTATCATCTACTCTCACCATAATTCTTAGAAGAAAGAATATTACAAAACCAGAAAGCAAGATGATGGTATTCCATAAAGAATAACCTTTTATATTAATTTCATTTAGGCGAAACTTCTCATGTCTTTCATTTCTGCCATTCAAGAGCCTTGAGAAATGGTACCCATCAATTTTCACATGTCTATATGATAGAAATTAATTAAAATCTATAAAACTATGTTAATTTTCTGTTTAGGGACTCATCTTTTTCCTTTCTCTGTAATAGTGGTTCTCGAATTTAGCCTCATCGTCTGTAGTGTGTGTTAAGAAACGTCAGTTGCAGAGTCTATCCTGCACTGTTGGCTCAGGAGGTCTGAGGTGAGCCCAAGAGTGTGCATTTCTGATAAGTTGCCAAGTGATGCTGTTTGTGCTGGTCCAAGGATTACATGACTTTAGAGGAAAAAGGTCAAACTCTTTATCAGGCTATGGAGGGTAAAGGTTAAGCTATTCTAACAGAGAAACCCAAAATAGAATGGCATAATTTATATTAAATAATATAGAAGATTTTTGTGCTGTAATAGTGTGGAGGCATTACTCTGCTGGTGGTGGGTGTTTCTGGTTCCACCTTATTGTTTCATTCCCTCTTAGAGTTTTTGGCTAAGTTAGAAACCTCCACATTCACATCCCAGCCATCAGGAACAGGAGGGAGGAGGGCGAGAATAAATGGCTTCATATTTGAAAATATGGCCCAGGAGTTGCACACATTTCAATCCTGACATTATGTTAGTGGAAGCCAATCTCAGAGATATGATATGCCCCATGGTGGCCCTGAGCAGTTAAAACTTGAAGCAGAAAGTGGAATGAGTAAGAGTGGACAGCTGATCTCCACCACAAAGTCCCCGCTGGCAGTATCAGGTGGACATAAGGAGCTTATGGGAATAAAAAATCAGTGTCCAATCAGTGTCCGGTGTAATCCTACATAAAAATATTTCCGCGTGAAATATGTTCTTAATACTCTTTACATATCTCTATTACTGTACTGAAGCACTTTTATCATTATACATGACTTCTATGTAGTCCCCGATTAGTCCTGAAGCCCTGTAAGTGTATGAACTGAAGTTTCAATATGTACCTGCATGTCTATCTCCTATAATTTCGGTGTACTTCCTGCATATTTACAAATCAGTAGCTAGTACAATTCTTGGTACAAGGTAAACACCCAGTGAATACTCCTTGCACAAATTATTTGAATCATCTTCTGTTGGTAAGGTCAGTGTTATTTCCTTAACTCTCTTCCATCGAACTCATGACTCTGCTGAGCGTTTTCCTTCACATAGGATTCTCTTTACTGCATTCTTCACATCTTTATTTCTCAAAGTGTAGATCAGAGGGTTAAGAGTGGGTGTGACGATTGTGTAAAAGAACGTAAGGAACTTCCCCTCATCTCGGGATGTGCTATTCTGTGGCTTCATGTACATATAAATGATTGTTCCATAAAACAGAGTTACTACTGTGAGGTGGGAACCACAGGTGTTAAGGACCTTACGCCACCTTGCTGATGACTTGATCTCATGACAGCTTGAGTGATAACTGCATATGAGGTGAAAATTAATGAGAGAGGTGCTAGAAGAAATATCACTCCAAGAGCAAAGACAACAATCTCAATTACTTTTGAGTAGACACAAGCCATCTTGAGCAAGGCTGGCATCTCACAGAAAAAATTATCCACCTCCCGGTGTCCACATCTTGGCAGCTTCAAAGTCAAGGAACAAACAATTAAGGCACTGCCAAGACCACCTAACCAGGCGGTGACTACCATCTTCTGGCAAAGTCGAGGGTTCATTATTACTGTGTAGTGAAGAGGTTGACAGACAGCAGCATAGCGGTCGTAGGCCATCACAGCCAAGAGAAGGCATTCTGTGGCTCCCAAGTCAAGGGCGACGAAGAATTGGAGCACACACCCTCCGTAGGTAATAGACTTTGTTGGACTCCACAGATTTACCAGCATCTGCGGGATAATGCTAGTTGCATAACAGAGGTCCAAAAAAGACAAGTTGGATAGGAAGAAATACATGGGTGTATGGAGCTGGCTGTCTAGGTTAGATACAAGGATGATGGTTGTGTTTCCTACCAGAGTCACAATATAGAAGATGAAGGCAACCCCAGAGATGATGTGTTCTAATTGGGGCCGATCAGAAAACCCCAGCAGGATGAAGTCTGTTGTGGAACTTCCATTGTTTGTGTTCATGACTCCTTATGAAGGTCTAGGAGAAAATACCATGGTAATAAAAAGAAACTTAGGTAGAAGTAAAATCACCGAAGTTAGCCACCAGTATCCAAAGCCACTTGTTTGTGTGCTCTATCCCTTTTGAACATTTGTTTTAACCCTCTGTATTCAGCGATCATAGCTTCGTTGTGTTTAGCCGTAACCAGAGTGGTTCTAAAAATAATACGATAAACCCCATCACACTGAATTGTAAATAATTTAAAAGACTTAATATGCTATGACACCTATGGTTCTATGTATTTTGGGTATGCAAGAAATCCATAAAGTTAATGACATAATTTAAGAGTAGGATATATTTGGAGTTGTTCCTTCTTGAAATTATGACATTAGAGCACTTGACATAACAAATCTTTTCCTTATCAAAGGAGTGACGTTTGAGGTAAAAAGTTAAATAACCCCTTATGTTGGGATAAGCTGCACCATTTGGTAGCACGGTCACTTTCCATATTCACCTCCAAATGTCTGCATTCCAGCCCTTATCATCACCATCACCATCACCACCAACCTCCTCCTCATATTTTCACTCCTATTCAGCCCTGCAGACACTGCTATTCCTGTATCAATTTTTGTGTTCCTCACTATACTGCTCTTTTTTGGTGTCAGGAAAAAATTGTCTTTCTTATTAACCATTATTTATATGTACAGAGGCCATGTGTTTCTTTGAATACCTCTCACGACTGCGGTTCCACCATATAAACAGCCTTAGAATTTGTTTGCAGAGTTAAATGAACCTATTGCAGAAGCATTCGGTCACCACATACACACATCAACAACCTGTGTTAGTTCCTACTCACCAGGCCATTCAGCAGGATTATCAAGAGAGGTAACTTGACCAAAAAGCTGTTCATTAAACAATCAGTGAGTTGTTTTCCCCTTGGAATTCACCAATCATATGGATCAATCCTCTGGTTGCTCCAGAACTCCGTAGGTAAACTCTCACTTCAATTCTGAAAGAATATAGAAAAGGGATCAAGAATATATAAATTTCACTATTTTTGAATAATTTAACATATCATTAAAGAGATGAAGCAATTAATGAGTGAATTAACCTACAATATATTTTATTTTTATATTTCTGGCTTATAAATTTTTATGTATATAATGTTAGAACATGGACTTTGGCTAGGGTACTTTATATTCATAGTGTGTTTGGAACCAAAGAATACTAAATTTACTTGCCGTAGTTACAGCAAAATAAGGAAAATTACCTATATTATATCTTTAAACCATTTTAGTTAGAACCTGAAAATGTTCTAATTATGAGGAACAAAGTGTTATTATCAAGTAGTATGATACAGGGATACAGTTTTTCTCCATATCAAAATGGAAATTTCATTTATTAATGATTGTGAAGTCTTTTTGTGATAGGATGTCAGTTAAGTTGAGCATAGTGCTTAAGCCTATCGATTCTGGACTGAGAGCTTGGTGTGAAATCCTAGCTAAGTACTGGGAAGTAAAGTGTCCTTGAGCAGTTATATAACCTGATCGTACATCAGATTCTCTGTACATCCTGTAAAGCTAATAATGTTCCTCAAAGGGAGGTTGAGAGGGTTAGTCTTTGTGAAAACACTAGAACTGTGCCTGGTTCATATTTAATTTGAAAATGTAAACTTCGTATTTACCTACCCAGAAATTATTATTATTTTACTTTTTCCTTACTCTCTTCATTTTTCCCACTTCTAATTTTACCATGATGATCTAGAACTAACCTGGAATGTTTAAAATTTTTTGTGTGGATCACTTTTCAAATGCACAGACACTTATGTACACAAAAGTGCCACAGAAACACAATGTAGATACTGAACTGATAAACTTAGAGGCAGGAGAGGACAGAGGACTTAAGCTCCCCAAATGCCTTGATTACAAAATGCATTCAGCTTTTCTTGACCACAACAGGTTGGGATAATGTTGGGAATGAAATACCATAGATCTTAGAGTTGACATAGACTCAGAAGTCACAATCCAGCCTTCTGCCCTACGAAGCAGGTCTTCCACAGAATGTTCCCACGACTCCTGTTTCATAGCTTCCTAACTGTCCTTTATGCCTGAGTGGCTCAGTCAGTTGAGCAGCCAACTTCGGCTCGGGTCATGATCTCGCGGCCTGTGAGTTCGAGCCCCACATCAGGCTCTGTGCTGACAGCTCAGAGCCTGGAGCCTGCTTCAGATTCTATGTCTCCCTCTCTCTGCTCCTCCCCAGCTTGTGCTCTGTCTCTCTCTCTCTCTCAAAAAACAAAAAAAGCATTAAAAAAAGTGTTAAAGAGGGCCTCATACTTACTCCTTACGTCAAGCTCAGAGATGCCTCTTTAACAGCCAGGCACTGCCTGTTTTTCTTAATTCTGGAAATAACGTGGAATAAGTCAATTCAACATGGCTTCATTAAAAAGAAAGTTTTATTATAAAATACAACATAGACATAGAAAAAAACAAAAATTCACTGAATCAAGGTGAATATTCTCATAACTAACATGCAGGTCAAGAAATAGAACTTTGGCAAGAAGCCCTGGAGCTTCTCTTTGTGTCTCGTGCCAATCATTACCCATCCCTATACCCCAAAGTATCCACTACTCTCAATTTTATAGTAACCATTTCCTTGCATTTTATTGGTGTGATTACCCAAATGTGCCTCTCTAGACAATATTGTTTAGTTTGCCTCTTTAAAGTTTTACTTGTCTTTTGAGTTTTCTTAATATTAGATTCTGTTGTCAAATATGCTCTTAGATTTATGTTCCCAGATTAAGTGCTAGATGGTTGTCAGCTGTTGCTCACACTGTATGACGTTTACTTAACATGTTTTTCTGGTGTGATCCATTGGACTCACTGTGAATTATTAAATGTCTTGATTTAGTTAATTGAGAGGTGAACACAGTACTGCAGATGAGCTATACCACTGAAGAAAGCAGTGAGCATCCATGATGTAATACAGTTTCTAAAACATATGTTAAGTAAGTTTAGAAGGTGAAAAACATTACTGGCTCAGTCTAAGCTTTGGGTCACTTAAGAACCCAGGTACACTTAGTGGAAGTGTCAAGCTTGAAATTAAAGTTTATTTAATTTAATGTAATGAATCCAAATATAGGACTTTTGGTTTTATGCTCGTAAATATTTCCCATGCTGGTTTAAGCCGTGTTCTCAACTTGTCCTTATTATTGCGATTTTAATTTAAAACTGAACATGATATTAAACACAAGAGAGCACACAGAAGAAGCAGATGTGAAAAAAGAGGCATGCTATGTATTCACCGAATCAGATTTTCATGTTTCATGGTGTGCAGTTCAGTTTCTAACGGAGAAGCATGAGCTTACATTTTTGTTTGTTCAGTGAAATTTAAGAGAAATGTAGCAAACATATTTAAACACAATTTGAACGTAAGAATGATGTGGAGAGAAAACTATGAAGAAAATTAGAACATATTTACATTTCAGAAGGAAGAATTCACAGCTCTCGTGTTCTTATGTAGCTCAAGGTACCCATGTTGCCATTTTTACACAGGTAATGAGAAGGATTCTTCTTTGGCAAGTTACTGAGTCCATGAAATATTGATGAGCCACCACTTTCTAAAACTAAGTCCACAATCACATATGCATTTAAATGCAACAGCTGAGCTAAAATTCAGTGAAATCTCTCTTTAATGTTGATATCGGAGAAGAACTAGAATCGGGATTGGTGGCAAAGTTGATAAATTTGGTTTATTAAATGTGTTTTTGATGGGATATTTGTAGTCTTTGAGTGAGTACTCCCATTAGACACATTTGTAGGTTGATCTGCCTATTAAAGGAGAGCCCGCTGCTGTGTATGTATGCTCCAAGAGGTGTTTATGTAGGTCATGAAGGGTAGTCTGTGGATGTGGTGTAGACCGTGGGGACTGGTTCCCCACAGAGGTGATTAACAATTCTTAGACTATGGTCAGTGGCTTCTTCTAACAACTATTTTAGGAAAGTTTCCCGTAAGCCACTAGTGGCTTTTTAAAAAATTTCTTCCATGGAAATTAATTTCAGAGATGAATTTCTTCATGTATTAAAATGACTACTGAAGATTGTGAACATAATGTAAATGTCTACAAGAATTAGCACATTTAATTGAACTTCATTTTTTTTTAAAGGTAAGACATCAATCAGGTTGAAGAAATGGAGGCATTATCTAGGTGTTGTGTTTTCTAGAAAGATAATATATGCTAAAAATATCTACAGAATCATCTTAATTCTGTGTTAAGTGAACCATATCATCATTGTTCCTTTTCAATCACTTAAAAATAATACCATGAACATATTTGGCCTGCCACTCAAATCAAGAACTGGGATCTTGAATTTATAGATACTTTTCTGCTTTCACAATTCTTATTCCTACCTGACCCTTGGCAAATCATGATCTTGAATTTTGTGTTCATTACACATTTGCATTACACTGTATTTTATGTATTAGCACACTCACACACATATGTTGATGCCTTAATATCACTCATCATGAGGAAAATGCAAATCAAAACCATGGTGGTACCTCTTCACCTGTAGGATACCTGTCAGAGTGGCTAAAATTAACAACTCAGAAAACAACAGATATTGGCAAGAATGCAGAGAAAGGAGAACACTCTTAAACTGTTGGTGGGAATACAAAGTGGTGCAGCCACTCATGAAAACTGTATGGAGGTTTGTCAGAAAACTCAAAATAGAAAAACCCTACCACTCAACAATTACACTGCTAGGTACTTCTCCAAAGTTTACGAATATGCTTATTTGAAGGGATATTTGCATCCCCATACTTATAGCAGTATTATCTGAAATAGCCAAAGTATGGAAAGAACCCAAATGTCTATTGACTGATGAATGGTTAAAGAATATATGATCACTGTTGGGATCAGCACTTGGTGTTGTATGGAAACCAATTTGACAATAAATTGTAAAAAAAAAAAAAAAGAATATATGGTATGTAGATATATATGTATAATGGAGTATTACTCAGAGTTCAAAAGTAATGAATTTTTTTCCATTTGCAACAATGTGGATGGTGCTAGAATGTAGTATGCTAGGTGAAATAAGTCAGTCAGAGAGAGACAAATACCATATAATTTTATTTATATGTGGAATTCAGAAACAAAACTGATGAACACATGGGAAGGAGGGGAACGGGAGTGAGGGAAACAAACCACAGAAGTCTCTTAATGATAGAGAACAAACCAAAGGTTAATGGAGGGAGGCGGCTAAGAGATGGTCAACTTGTAGAAAAGGGGAGTATTTTTTTCTCTTAATAGAGATATATTTCCCAGTAAAACGAAGTAAAAAATAATAGAGAATAAAAATTACATTTCTAAAGTTTTCTTTTGTCAAATAAGAGCACAAGCTCCTTTGCAAAAATTACTATCGACTATCTCCATAATTCAATAAAAGAAGAACCAAAGAGCAAGAAGATCATATTAAATGAAGAATAACCTTTTATACTGATTTCATGTCACGAAACCTGTAATTTCCTTCATTACTCTTATCTAAGAGCCTTGAGAAACTATTACCCATTTATTTTCCCATGTCTATAGAAAGGAAATTAATTAAAATCTATAAAACCATGTACATTTTCTGTTAGAGACTCAACATCTTCCTATTCCCTGTAACTGTGGTTCTCAAACTTTAGCCTTATCACCTGCAGTGTTGGCTAACATTCTGTGTTGTTGGTTCAGTAGGTCTGAGGTGTTCCAAGTTTGTTCAGTTTTGATAAGTTGCCAAGTGATGCTGATGGTGCTGGTCCAAGACCACATGACTTTACATGAAAAAAAATGGAACTCGTCTATAGGCCTTGGATGTGAATTGTTAAGCTACTGTGAAAAAGCAAGACTTAACAAAAACCAGGGGAAAGGGGAAGAGGGGAAAATAAAAGACACAGAGAGGGAGGGAGACAAAACATAAGAGACTCTTAAGTACTAAGAACAAACCGAGGGTTGAGAGGGGTATGAGAGGGGAGAGTGGGTGACGGGCACTGAGCAGGGCACGGGTTGGGATAGCACTGGGTGTTGTATGGAAACCAATTTGACAGTAAAAAGTTTTGTTTTTGTTTTTGTTTTTTTTTTTCAAAAAGAGACTCCAAAATAGAGTGGCTTAATTAATATTAAATAATAATAAAGATTTTTCTGCTGTAAGAGTCTGGAGGCATTGCTCTGCTGGTGGGTGGTTGTGCTTCCACCTTATTGTTCCATTCCCTCTTACGGATACTGGCAAAACTAGAAACCCTCCACATTCACATTCCAGATAGCAGGAAAAAGACGGAGAAGGGTGAGAGTAAATGGCTTCATATTTGAGAAGAAAACTCCGGAGTTGTACACATTGCTTTCCTGGCACTGTGTTGGTGGAAACCAGTCTTGGAAATGTGGTATTCAGCATGGTGTCCCTGTGCCCAGTTAAAACTTTAGAGAGAAGGTGGATGGGTTACTGTGGAGAGTTGATCTGCACCACAAAGACCCTGATGACAACAACAGGTGGATAAAAGGTAGTATTATTGCACATAAAAGTGGCAAATCTGGAAGAAAAAAACCAGTGTCCAGTGTAATCCTACATTAAAATAAATTTCCTTGTGAAATATTTTCTTAATACCTTGCACGTATATTACTGTATGTAACCACTTTTCATAATTCTAGGCTTACTTACCTATAGTTCCTATTAATCTTGAAGCATTTTAAGTGTATGAATTGAAGTTTCTTTATGTATTTGCATCTCTGTCTCCTTATAATTTCTGTGCACTTATTTACTTATTTACAAATCAGTACCTAATACAATTTTTGGTACAGGGTAAACAATGTACCAATTCTTGGTACAAGGTAAATGCTCTTTGCATAAATGAATCTTTCATCTTCTGTTGGTCAAAGTCAATGTTATTTCCTCAACTCTCTTCCATCTAACTCATGACTTTGCTGACCATTTATCCACACACAGTATTCTCTTTACTGCACTCTTCACATCTTTGTTTCTTAAAGTGTAGATCAGAGGGTTAAGAGTGGGTGTGACGATTGTGTAAAAGAGAGTAAGGAACTTCCCATCATCTTGGGATGTGCTATTCTGTGGCTTCATGTACATATAAATGATTGTTCCATAAAACAGAGTTACTACTGTGAGGTGGGAACCACAGGTGTTAAGGACCTTACGCCACCTTGCTGTTGACTTGATCCTCACGACAGTTTGAGTGATAACTGCATATGAGATGAGAATTAGTGATAGAGGTACTAGAAGAAATATCACTCCAAGAGCATAGACAACGACCTCAATTACTTTTGAGTAGACACAAGCCATCCTGAGCAATGCCGGCATCTCACAGATAAAATTATTCACCTCCCGGTGCCCACATCTTGGCAGCTTCAAAGTCAAGGAACAAACAATTAAGGCACTGCCAAGACCACCTAACCAGGCGGTGACTACCATCTTCTGGCAAAGTTGAGGGTTCATTATTACTGTGTAGTGAAGAGGTTGACAGACAGCAGCATAGCGGTCGTAGGCCATCACAGCCAAGAGAAGGCATTCTGTGGCTCCCAAGTCAAGGGCGACGAAGAATTGGAGCACACACCCTCCGTAGGTAATAGACTTTGTTGGACCCCACAGATTTACCAGCATCTGCGGGATAATGCTAGTTGCATAACAGAGGTCCAAAAAAGACAAGTTGGATAGGAAGAAATACATGGGTGTATGGAGCTGGCTGTCTAGGTTAGATACAAGGATGATGGTTGTGTTTCCTACCAGAGTCACAATATAGAAGATGAAGGCAACCCCAGAGATGATGTGTTCTAATTGGGGCCGATCAGAAAACCCCAGCAGGATGAAGTCTGTTGTGGAACTTCCATTGTTTGTGTTCATGACTCCTTATGAAGATCTAGGAGAAAATACCATGGTAATAAAAAAATAGCATCAGCTTTAAGTAGAAATAAAAATCTCTGAAGTTTGGATGAGTATCCCAAATTCGGAATACCTCTTTTAACACTCTCTGTGTCAGTGTTCAAAGACTCTCTCTGTGTACACATAACCAGAGTTATTCTGAAAATAATATGTCAGGAGCAGCTGAGCAGATTACTTGGTTAAGGATCTGAATTTGTCTCAGGTCATGATCTCACAGCTTGTGAGTTTGAGCCCTGTGTCAGGCTCTGTGCTGACAGGTCAGAGCCTGGAGCCTGCTTCATATTCTGTGTCTCCTTCTTTCTCTGCTCCTTCCCCAGTCGTGTTCTCTCTCTCTCTCTCTCTCTCTCTCTCTCTTTCTCTCAAAAAAAAGTAAAAATAATTTTTAAATAAGTAAAATCAATATGATAAACCCAATAACGCTGAATTGCAATTCATTGAAAATGCTTAATACGCCATGACACCAATGTTTCTGTGTTTTCTGGGTAAGCAATAAATTCATAAATTTAATGATATAATTTAGGAGTGGAATATAGATTGATTTGTTCCTTCTTGAAATTATGACATAAACATTACTTGATCATGATGAATATTTCCCTTATCAAAGGAGTGGAGTTCGAGGTAAAATATTAAGTGATCAATTTTGTTGGGATACACTCAACCATTTGGTAGTAAAATTACTTTCTATAATCATTTACATATGTCTGCATTCCAGGCATTATCTTCGCCATCACCACCAACCTCCTCCTATGTTTTCCCTCCTATTCAACATTTCAGACACTGCTGTTTCTGTTGTTCCTGTATCAATTTTGGACTTTTCACTATTTTGTTCTTTTTTTGTGAATGTATTTTTGATGTCAGGAAAAAAAATTCTCCTTCTTATTAACCATTATTTACATATTGAGAGGCCCTGTAGTTCTTGGAATATCTTTCATTACTGCTATTAGACCATTTAAAACTTTTTAAAGTGTTTATTTATTTTTAAGAGAGAGAGGAGGAGGAGGAGGGGGAGAGGCAGAGAGAGGCGGAAACACAGAATCCGAAGCAGGCTCCAGGCTCTGAGGTGTCAGCACAGAGCCGGATGTGGGGCTTCAACTCACAAACAGTGAGATCATGACATGAACTGAAGTCAGATGACTTCGACTGAGTCACCCAGGTGCCGCCATTTAAATAGACTTACTGATTTTTTGTGGAGTGAAAAATTGAACCATTTCCAGAAGCATTTGGTTACCATATACACACATCAACAACCTGTGTTAGCTCCTACTCACCGGACCACTCAGCAGGATTAGCGAGACAGGTAACTTGAACAAAAAAACAGTTCATTAAACAATCAGTGGGTTGTTTTTCTCCATGGAATTTACCAATAATATGAATTGATCCACTGGTTGCTTCAGAACTCTATAGGTAAAATTTCACTTCAATTCTGAAAGAATACAGAAATGGATAAAGAACACATAAATTTCACTCCCTGAATACTTTCTCATATCATTAAATAGATGGAATGTTTAATGACTAAATTAGCCCACTAATTTATTTTTAATTTTTTTGGCTTATAATATTTTCTGCAGATAACTTCTGACCATGAACTTCAGAACTAGGGTTTTTATATTCATAGTGTGTTTGGCGCCAAGGCATAATAACTTTATTTGCTGCCATTACAGTAAAACAAGGAACTTACATACAGTATATCATTGTTACAAGCGTATTAGTTAGAACTTGAAATGTTATACTCACAATGAAGGAGTTGTTATTACCAAGTGGTAAGATATAGGAATATAGCTTTTCTCCCTAGGAAATGGAAATTTAATTTAATTAATGAGTGTGACATTTGTATGTGATAGGATGTCATCTAAGTTGAAAATAATGCTTAACTGCACAGAATGTAAACTCAGAGCTTAGGGTCAAATCTCATCGTTTGTACATGGAAGTAATGAGTCCTTGGACAGTTATGTAACCCATTTGTACACCAGCTTCTCTATTTGTTCAGTGAAGGTAGTGATATTAAACAAAGGGATGTTGTGAGGGCTAGTATTTGTAAAAACAGAACTAGCAACTGTGCTTATTTAATTTAAATTATTTTAAATAAACTATTAAGTTATATTTAATTCTAAAATGTAAACATTGTATTCTCCTACCCACAAATTATTATTATTTTATTTTTTCCTTACTCTCCTCATTTGTTCCATTGGTAATTTTACCATGACAGTCTAGAACTAAACTGCAATGCTTAAAATTTTATGTTTGCATAGATTTTAAATGCACAGACACACATGTACACATAAGTGCCCACGAAAACAATGTAGATACCGAACTGATAAACTCAGAGGCAGGAGAGGACAGAGGACTTAAGCTCCCCAAATGCCTTGATTACAAAATGCAGTGGGCTTTTCTTGACCCTGTCAGGTTGGGACAGTGTTGGGTTGAGAAGGCCATAGAATTTTAGAGTTGACATAGACTCAGAAGCCATCATCCAGTCTTCTGCCTTATGAAGCAGGTCTTCCACAGAATGTTCACATGACTCCTGTTTTCATAGCTTCCTAACCTTCTTTTAAAAAGGGCCTCAAACTTACTCCCTATGTTGAGCACAGAGATGTCTTTAACACACAGGCACTGCCTATTTTTCTTAATTCTGGAAACAACATGGAATAAGTCGATTCAACATGGCTTCTTAAAAAAACAGTTTTATCGTAAAGTAAAACAAATAAAAAAATCAAAAGCTCGCTGAATCAAGGTGAGTGTTCTTATAACTAACATTCAGGTCAAGAAATAGAACCTTGGCAAGAAGCCCAGGAGCTTGTCTTTGTGTCTCATGCCAATCATTACCCATCCCTGTCCCACAAGTATCCACTACCCTCATGTTTATAGTGATCACTTCATTGTTTTTTAATAGTGTGATTATCCAAGTATGCATCTCTAGACAATATTGTTTAGTTTGGCTCATTAAATTTTTTACATGTCTTTTGAGCTTCCTTTAATATTAGAACCCATTATCAATCTTAGATTTATGTTCCTAGACTATGTGTATAGATGGTTGTCAGCTGGTGTTCATGCTGTATGAAGTTTAATTGCAATGCTTTTATGGTTGCAATCCATTGGACTCACCATGGATTATTAAATGCCTTTGATTAGTTAGTCGAAAAGTGAACATTGTACTACAGACGTGCTAAACTATTGAAGAGAGAAGTGAGCATCCATTATGCACACACAGTTTCTAAAATACGTGTTAGGTAGGTTTAGCAGCTGATAAACATTACATTACTGGCTCAGTGTAAGCTCTGGGTCACATAAGACCCCAGCTATCTTTATCAGAAGTGTCAAGCCAGAAATTACACCTTATGCAATGTAGTGAATACAAATATAGAAATTTTCATTTTATGCTTGTAAACATTTTCCATATTGGTTTAAGCCATGGTATCAACTTTTAGGTCTTATTGTAATTTTAATTTAAAAGTCATTGTGATATTAAAAATGAGAGACCACAAGCATAAGAAACAGATGTCTAAAAAGAGAAATGCTCTGTTTTTACTGAAACAGGTTTTCGTTTTCCATGGTATGGACTTCAGTTTCTAATAGCATAGCATGAACTTATTTTAGTTTGTTCAGTGAAATTTAAGACAAATGGAAGAAACACATTTAAACATGATTTGAATGTAACAATGATGTGGAGACAAAACTAGAAACAAAATTGGAAAGTATTTACGTTTCAGGAAGGAAGAATTCACAGCTGTCGTGTTCTTATGTAGCCCACAGGTACCCTTGTTCCCATCATGATGAGGCTTCATTTCACAGGTAAAAAGAAGGATTCTTGTTTGGAAGTTTGAGTCCATGAAATATTGATGAGCCACCACTTTCTTGTAGTAACTCCACAATCACGTGTGCATTTAAATGCAACATCTGAGCATTCAGTGAAGTCTTTATTTAATGTGATGTTGGAGAAAAACTGGTTGTGGGACTGGTGGAAAAGTTCGTGAATTTGGTTTGTTAAATATTTTCGATGGGATATTTTTAGTATTTTAGTGAGGATTCCTGTGAGACACCTTTGTAGGTGGATCTCTGCCCAGTTAAACAAGGAGCTTTCTCTGGTGTACGTGTGCTCTAAGAAGTGTTTATAGGGCAAGAAGGCTTGTATGTGAATATGGTGTAGACCGTGGGGACTGGTGCCCCACAGAGGTGATTAAAAAATCTTGGAATATGGTCAGAGGTTTGTACAAATAACTATTTTAAGAAAGGTTTCCTGAAGACTTTGGATTTCATTTTGTCTTTTTTTTCCTTAGATATCCCTCATGGAAATTAATTTCAGAGTTAAATTTATTTATGTATTAAATTCACCACTGAAGATTGCAAATACATTGCAAATAATATTGATAAAAATTAACACATTTAATCGAACTTTTTTTGGTGGGTAAGACATCAATAAAGTTGATGAAATATAGGTATTATCTAGGTGTTTTATATGCAGGAAAGAAAACATACACTTTTAAAAAAATTACAGACCCGTCATAATTCTGTGCTTTATGAGCCATATCATAATTGTTCCATTTTCAATGAATTAAGAATAGTTCCATGAAAATATTTTAGTCTATCACTCAGTTCAAGAACTGGGATGTTACTAATAGCTTATAGCTACTCTCTGTCTTTACACTCTCTCTTATTCCTAACTGCCACTCAGGGAAGTCATGATCTTGAATTTTGTGTTCATCACACACTTGCATTAGGATGTAACTTTTTAAATTTAAATTCAGGTTAGTATACAGTGTAGTGTTAGGTTTAGGAGTAGAACCCAGTGATTCGTCTCTTACACATGACAGCTAGTGTTCAGAAGTGCCCTCTTTAATGCCCATCATCCATACAGCCCATTCACCCCACCTACCGCCCCTCCAGCAAGGATCAATTTGTTCTCTGTTGTTCAGTCTCTTATGGTTTTCCTCCTTCCCTGTTTTTAACTTAGTTTTTCTTCCCTTCCCGTATGTTATCTGTTGTGTTTCTCAAATTCCACAAATGAGTGAAATCACATGATATGTGTCTTTCTCTGACTGACTTAATTCATTTAACATATTTCCCTCTAGTTTCTTTATACACACCCCCCCCCCACATATTCTTTATCCATTCATCAGTTAATGGACATTTGGGCTCTTTCCATAATTTGGCTGTTGTTAACGATGCTGCTATAAACATTGGGGTGCATGTGCCCCTTTGAATGTGCATTTTTGTATCCTTCAGATAAATACCTAGTAGTGGAATTGCTGGGTCATAGGGTAGTTCTAATTTTAATTTTTTGAAGAACTTCTGTCCTGTTTTCCAGAGTGGCTACACCAGTTTGCATTCCCACCAACATCACAAAAGTGTTACCCTTTCTAAGCTCCTCTCTAACATCTGTTATTTCCTGAGTTGTTAGTTTTATCCATTCTGACAGGCACGAGATGGTATCTAACAGTGGTTTTGATTTGTATTTCTCTGATGATGAGCAATGTTGAGCATCTTTTCTTTTTTTTTCTTTTTTTAATTTTATAATAGTTTATTTTCAAATTGGTTTACATATAACACCCAGTGTTCATCCCAACATGTGCCCCCTTTAGTGCCCATCACCTCCTCTCCCCATCTTTTCATGTGTCTGTTACTCATCTAGATGTCTTCTTTGGAAAAGTTTCTGTTCACTTCTTTTGCCCATTTCTTCACTGGATTATTTTTTGGGGGTGTGTGTTAAGTTTGATAAGAGTCTTATAGATTTTGAATACTAACCCTTTATCCGATATGTCATTTGCAAATATCTATTCCAATTCCATAGGCTGCCTTTTGGTTTTTTTTTTTATTGTTTCCTTTGCTATGCAGAAGCTTTTTATATTGATGAACTCCAAATAGTTCATTTTTCGTTTTATTTTCCTTGTCTCTGGAGACATGTCAAGTAAGAAGTTGCTGAAACCTAGGTCAAGGAGGTTGCTGCCTGTTTTCTTCTAGGATTTTGATCATTTCCTGTCCTACACATAGGTCTTTCATCTACTTTGAATTTACTTTTGTGTTGGTGAAATAAAATGGTCCAGGTTCATTCTTCTGCATGTTGCTATCCAGTTTTCTCAACACCATTTCCTGAAGAGACTGTCTTTTTTTCCATTAGATGCTCTTTCCTGCTTTATTCAAGGTTTGCTGACCTTACATTTGTGGTTCCTTTTCTGATTCTTTATTCTGTTCCATTGATCTATGTGTCTGTCTTTGTGCCAGCACCATACCGTCATGACGATCAAAGATTTGTAATACAATTTGAAGTCCAGAATTGTGATGCCTCCAGCTTTGGTTTTCTGTTTTGACATCAGAGTGGCTGTTGGGGTACTTTTGTGGTTCCATAGACATTTTAGGATTGTTTGTTCTAGCTCTGTGAAAAGTGATGGTGTTATTTTGATGGGGATTGCTTTGAATGTGTAGATTGCTTTGAGTAGTATCGACATTTTAACAATATTGTTCTTCCAATCCGTGAGCGTGGAATGTTTTTCCATTTCCTTACATCTTCTTGAATTTTTTTATATAAGCTTTCTATAATTTTCAACATACAGATCTTTTACCTCTTTTATTAGGTTTATTCCTACATATCTTATGGTTTTTAGTACAGTTGTAAATGGGATTGATTCCTTGATATACAAAAACAGTCACATACATATGCTAGCATATTTTTTAAAGTTTAGTTTATTTGAAATTCCATAAAGTATATCATCTATTATATGGGCTTCTGGCACTTTCCTTATTTCTCCTACCATTAAGACACTGAGATTTTCCAATATTGTTTGTGTAACTGTGGTTCATTTATTTCCAGTACTGTATAATATTCCATTGTGTGAATATATTATAATATTTTGTCTCTTCACTCGTTGATGACCATTTTGATGGTTAAAATTCCTGACTCATATGAAAGATATTAGGATGAACAATTTTGTTCGTGGCTCTTGGGGCATGTATGCAATAAAGTCTTTTGGATGTATGCCTAGGACAGGAATTGCTGGTTATGGAATTAGCAAACTTAACAAGGCATTTCCCCCCTAAGTGGTTGTATCAATTTATCCTACCCTAATTTTGTAAAAATTATTCCATTGGTCTACATTTTCTCTGACACCTGGTCTTGCAGACTTTTAAATAATTGCCAACTGAAAGATCATATGTTCTATCGGCTGTGACCTTGGTTTTTATTTCCGTAATAACTAATAATTGAGTATATTCTCATATACTTACTTCTATGTCTAATTGTGTTTCTATGAAAAGCCCATTTGTAGGTTCTGACAAGAGGTCTATGACATTGCTTCTCTGTTGTTTTCTTATTAATTTATAGGGGTCCTTATAATTGCTTTTGTCTCTCTGTTGGTTTTGTGCTCTGCGATATTTTCTCTCAGTTTGTTACTTGGCGTTCTACTTTAAAATAGGTCTCTTGGTGGCCAGAATTTCTAAAATTAACGTGGAAGAAATTTTAATTAATCTTTAAAATTGTTTTCCCAAAGTGAGAAAGATATTAACCTATCTATATAGGCACCGTCATCTGTCGGTTGTGTCACAGTCAGTGTTCTTTGGGGGCAAAATAGCAGAAAGCTCCTATTTTGCTATTTTGCTGATGTCACTCTTCTGATTGCAAGTCTTTTAAATTTCCACTATATTCTTTCATTTATGAGTTTCAATGCTCTAGTAAGTGATAACTTGTCTTTAAAAAACATAGTTTAAAGATCCCTTTCCCAGAAGGCCAAGAGAAACCTCTGCACGTTCTGTGTCTCCTGACCATAGAGTTCTGAAAGTCTTCAGTTTTACTGGAAGTAGCATCATTCTCATTTAACAAGCAGACCAGAGCATACCTAGTACAACTTGCTCTCTGATTAAGGTCCAAAACATGCATACTGCCGGCAAGGAGAGCCTCCGCAGAGGACTGAGCAGAAGGATAAAGCAGCCAAAAGACAGGAGCAGAGTGCATGCAGCACACGCCAGACACACTCCCTGAAGTGCCAGGTTCAGGACAATATATGACCTCTTCTTTATAAGTGCCATTACTCTCAGGAATATGCAACAGAAAAGGCTTTTTAACACACAGAAATATACAGAGACCTAGACATGTTGCCAATATAGAGTAAATCATCCCCAAGTAAAGAACAAGAAATGTCACAGACAGAGATCTAATCAAAAATAGTATGCCTGATGGAGAATTTAAAGCATAAATTCAATCATAAGGATACTCTCAGGGCTTGAAAAAAGGTTGGAAATTTCAGGGAGACTATAACACAGAGATAAAAGAAAGAAAAAGGCTTCTGCGTCCTGGTGCTGCATCGTCGCGGAGCCCGTATGGTCATTTAGCCGAGATGCCCGAGGAAACCCAGACCCAAGACCAGCCGATGGAGGAGGAGGAGGTGGAGACGTTCGCCTTCCAGGCGGAGATCGCCCAGCTGATGTCCCTGATCATCAACACCTTCTACTCGAATAAAGAGATTTTCCTGCGCGAGCTGATCTCCAACTCGTCTGATGCCCTGGACAAAATCAGATACGAGAGCTTGACCGATCCCAGCAAGCTAGATTCTGGGAAGGAGCTGCACATCAACCTCATTCCAAACAAGCAAGATCGCACCCTCACCATCGTGGACACCGGGATCGGCATGACCAAGGCCGATTTGATCAATAATCTCGGTACTATCGCCAAGTCTGGGACCAAAGCGTTCATGGAAGCTCTGCAGGCTGGCGCGGATATTTCTATGATCGGCCAGTTCGGGGTCGGTTTCTATTCTGCCTATTTGGTTGCCGAGAAAGTGACCGTGATCACCAAGCATAATGACGACGAGCAGTATGCCTGGGAGTCTTCTGCGGGAGGATCATTCACGGTTAGGACCGATACAGGTGAACCTATGGGTCGAGGAACAAAGGTTATCTTGCATCTGAAAGAAGACCAAACGGAATACCTGGAGGAAAGAAGAATAAAGGAGATTGTGAAGAAACACTCCCAATTTATCGGCTACCCTATTACTCTCTTAGTGGAGAAGGAACGTGACAAAGAGGTGAGTGACAACGAGGTGGAGGAGAAGGAAGAGAAAGAGGAGGAGAAGGAAAAGGAGGAGAAGGAGTCGGATGACAAACCCGAAATCGAAGATGTGGGTTCTGACGAGGAGGAGGAGGAGAAGAAGGACGAGGACAAGAAGAAGAAGAAGAAGATCAAGGAGAAGTACATCGACCAGGAGGAACTGAACAAGACGAAGCCGATCTGGACCAGAAACCCTGACGACATCACCAACGAGGAGTACGACGAGTTCTACAAGAGCCTGACCAACGACTGGGAGGACCACTTGGCAGTGAAGCATTTTTCGGTGGAAGGACAGTTGGAATTCAGAGCCCTTCTTTTCATCCCGAGACGCACTCCCTTTGACCTGTTTGAAAACAGAAAGAAGAAGAACAACATCAAGCTGTACGTGCGCAGAGTCTTCATCATGGACAACTGCTAGGAGCTGATCCCGGAGTACCTGAATTTCATTAGGGGCGTGGTGGACTCTGAGGATCTTCCCCTGAATATTTCCCGAGAGATGCTGCAGCAAAGCAAGATCTTAAAAGTGATCAGAAAGAACTTGGTCAAAAAGTGCTTGGAGCTCTTCACCGAGCTGGCGGAAGACAAGGAGAACTACAAGAAGTTCTACGAGCATTTCTCGAAGAACATCAAGCTCGGGATCCACGAGCACTCCCAGAACCGGAAGAAGCTCTCGGAGCTGCGCTACTACACGTCCGCCTCGGGCGACGAGATGGTGTCTCTGAAGGACTACTGCACCAGGATGAAGGAGAGCCAGAAGCACGTCTACTTCATCACCAGGGAGACCAAGGACCAGGTGGCGAACTCGGCCTTCGTGGAGCGCCTCCGGAAGCACGGCCTGGAGATGATCTACATGATCGAGCCCATTGACGAGTACTGCGTCCAGCAGCTGAAGGAGTTCGAGGGGAAGACCTTGGTGTCCGTCACCAAAGAGGGCCTGGAACTCCCGGAGGACGAGGAGGAGAAGAAACAGGAAGAGAAGAAAACCAAGTTTGAGAACCTGTGCAAGATCATGAAGGACATCTTGGAGGAAAAGGTGGAAAAGGTGGTCGTGTCGAACCGCCTGGTGACGTCGTCCTGCTGCATCATCACGAGCACGTACGGCTGGACGGCGAACATGGAGAGGATCATGAAGGCCCAGGCCCTCCGGGACAACTCCACCATGGGCTACATGGCCGCGAAGAAGCACCTGGAGGTCATCCCCGACCACTCCATCATCGAGACCTTGTGGCAGAAGGCGGAGGCCGACAAGAACGACAAGTCCGTGAAAGACCTGGTCATCCTGCTGTACGAGACGGCCCTCCTGTCGTCCGGCTTCAGCCTGGAGGACCCGCAGACGCACGCCAACCGCATCTACAGGATGATCAAGCTCGGGCTCGGTATCGACGAGGACGACCCCACCGCCGATGACAGCAGCGCCGCCGTGACCGAGGAGATGCCGCCCCTGGAAGGCGACGACGACACGTCGCGCATGGAGGAAGTTGACTAGGCGCGGCCCCGAGAGTTCCTTGTACACGCATTCGATACGTTCTCTCCATTCCCTCCGATAATATATTTTCAAGGATGTTTTTCTTTATTTTTGTTAACATTTTAAAAAGCTGTATGGCATGACAAGAACTACTTACAGGGAAGATAAGATTTCTTTCTGTTCGAGTGTGATACTGTGATGCGTAGAAATAAAGCCCAGCTAGTTTTTCTTTTTAGCGCCACGCTGGCCGCTCTTCCAGGACAAGGTGACGTGTGTCGTAAGGTGTGCGTGACCTCATGTGAACCGCGTGGTCGGAGGTGTTAGCGGTCAAGTGGATTCCTTAGGAAGACCAAACTCGTTTGTCTCTGAAGCGTTTTGAGCTGTTCCTTGGTGTCTAAAGCAAAATCTCACCTTCTAGGCTCTACCTTCGAAGTCTCCTGTCCCCGTAGTTCTCAGCTGCATGTCCCAGGCCCCTAGGAACCCGTGTATTAAACTGACCCGGCTCGATGGGAGGCGCTGCAAGGCTTGCTTTCCAAAGAGAAGAGCGCTGCTTGAGGGTAGCGAAGGCGGGAGCCCGCCATGGCGTGTCGCCGAGCTGTCGGAGCGGCGGCTCCGCGGGCTCTGTGGGTGGAAACGGAGTGCTCAAGTCACGTTCTGCTTTAAAAGTTGTAACAAATACAAACGAATTAAAAAAAAAGAAAGAAAAAAAAACAATCAAAAGTGAAAAATGGAATAACTGACCTTCAAAACTGTCTGGATGTAATGACCACAAGGATGGAAAAAGCAGAGGAATGAATAAGTGATATAGAATATATAATTATGGAAAATAATGAAACTGAAAAGAAGAAGAAAAGTAAAATATTAGATCACAAATGTAGACTTAGGGAAATCAGTCACTCTGTAAATCATAATATCACTCATATCATAGGAGCCCCAGAAGAAGAGAAAGTAATGGAGCAGAGAAAACTGCCTAAATGTAGGGAAGGAAACAGACTGCCAAATTCAGAAAGCACAAAGAAGTACCATCAAAATCAATATAAGTAGGCCAGCACCAAGATATATTTAAACTTACAAAATATCACAATAAAGAAAAAAATTCCTAAATGCAGCAAGACAAAAGAAGTTCATAACTTATAAGGGAAGACCCATGAGGCTGGCTGAAAATCTCTTCACAGAGACTTGGCAGGTGAGAATGGAGTGGCTTTATATGTTCAGTGTGCCTAATGGGAAAAATGTTCAGACAATAATACTCTATCTATCAAGGTTATCATTCAGAGCAGAAAATGACAAGTAATCCATTTAAGAAATGGGCAGAGACAAGAATACACATTTTTCCAAAGAAAACATCCTGATAGCTAACAGACACATGAAATGATGCTCAACATCACTCATCATCAGAGAAATACAAATCAAAACCACAATGAGATACCACCTCACATCTGAAAGAATGGCTAAAATGAACAACACAGGAAACAACAGATGTTGGTGAGAATGTAAAGAAACCCACTTACACTGTTGGTGAGAATGCAAATTGGTGCAGCCACTCTGGAATAGTATAGAAGATCCTCAAAAATTTTAAAGTAGAACTACCCTACAATACAATGCCTGTAGTACCAGGTATTTACACAAAAGAATAAAAAATACTGATTTGAAAGGACACATGAACCCTGAGGTTTATAGTAGCATAATCTTCAATAGGCAAATTATGGAATGAGCCCAAATGTCCATCAACTGATGAATGGATAAAGAAAATGTGGTGTGTGTGTATGTGTATATATATATATACACAATGTGTATATGTATGTGTATATGTATATATACATAATGGAGTATTAGTCATGAAAAATAATGAAATCTTCCCATTTGCAATGATGTGGATGGAGGTAGAGTGTATCATACTAGGCAAAATAAGTCATCCACAGAAAGAGAAATACCGCATGGTTTCACTCATATGTGGAATTTAAGAAATGAAAAGGATGACTATATGGGAAGGAAAATAAAAGAGAGAAGGACGCAAACCATAAGAGACTTTCAACAATAGAGAACAAACTAAGAGTTGATGAAGGGGTGGGTGGGGGATGGGCTAAATGAGTGATGGGTATTAAGGAGGACATTTACTATGTGAGCATTGGATGTTATATGTAAGAGATGAATCACTAAATTCTACTACTGAGACTAGTATTATACTATATGTCAACTATCTAGAATTTAAATAAAAATTAGGAAAAAAAATAATGAAAGCTTGCCATTCGCAATGATGTGGATGGCGCTACAGTGTATTATGCTAAGCAAAATAAGTCCGTCAGAGAAAGAGAAACACCATATGATACCAATCATATGTGGAATATAAGCAATGTGATTAATGAAAATGGGGAAAAAGAGAGAGAAATCATAAAAGATACTCAACTATAAACACACTGAGTGTTGCTTGAGGGGAGGTGATGGAGGGTTGGGTTAAATAGGTGATTGGTATTAAAGAGGGCAGATGTGTGATGAACCCTAGGTGTTGTATGTAAGTAATGAATCACTAAATCTTACACCTGAAACTACTATTACCCTGTACATTTATTAGGAATTTAAAGAAAAAATTTGAAGAAAAAGCAAACATACAAAAATGTAAATGCAAACCAGATGATATCATTTTAAATTGTCCACTGGCTTCCTATCACATTAATTTTTTTTATCCAATCTGATTTTTTATCTATTCCCATTTTTACCCATTCAGATACTTTTGAGACAAGCTAGATTTTAAAACAAAGACTAACAAGACATAAAGGTGGGCCTTATATCATTAAGGAGTCTATCCATCAAGATCTAACTATTGTAAATATTTATGCCCCCAGGCTGAAAAAACCCAAATATATAAATCAATTAATAACAAACATAAACCCATTGATAATCATACTATAATAGTAGGGGACTTTAACACTCCACTTACATCAATGGACACATGGTCTAAACAGAAAATCAACATGGAAACAATGGCTTTGAATGACACACTGGGCCAGATGGACTTAACAGGTATAATCAGAACATTTCATCCTAAATCTGCACAATATATATTCTTCTTGAGTGCACATGGAACCTTCTGCAGAAAGATAATATACTGGGTCACAAATCAGGCCTCATCAAGTATAAAAATGCGGTCATACAATTTATATTTTCAGGTCACAGCACTATGAAACTTGAAGTCAAATACAAGAAAAAAAATTGGAAAGCCCTCAGATATATGGAGATTAAAGAACATCCTCTTGGGGCGCCTGGGTGGCTCAGTCAGTTAAGCGTCTGACTTCGGCTCAGGTCATGATCTCGCAGTCCATGGGTTCAAAGCCCACATCAGGCTCTGTGCTGACAGCTCAGAGCCTGGAGCCTGCTTTGGCTTCTGTGTCTCCCTCTCTCTCTCTTCCTTTCCCACACTCACACTCTGTATCTCTCTCTCTCAAAAATAAAAATAAACATTAAAAAATTTTAAAAAAGAACATCCTCTTAAGAGATGAATGGGTTCACTAGGATATTAAAGAAATAAAAAAATACACTCATATGAGTGAATTCATATGATATTTGGGTTTCTCTGACTGAATAATTACACTTAGCATGATACCCTCTAGTTCCATCCATGTAGTTGAAAATGGCATGATTTCATTCATTTTGTTTGCTGAGTAATACTCCATTGTATATATATATACTACTTCTTCTTTATCCATTCATCCATCATTGGACATTTGGACTCTCTCCATGCTTTGGCTATTGTTGATAGTCCTGCTATAAACATTGGGATGCATGTGTCCCTTCGAAACACAATACCTGTATCCTTTGGATAAGGTATTAACTTTGCTTTAAATGGCTGGTACAGTTCCCCTGGGAAGCCATCTGGCCAAGAATTCTTATTTGTTGGGAGATTTTTGATAACTGATTCATTTTCTTCACTAGTTATGGGTCTGTTCAAATTTTCTCTTTTTTCCCATTTGAGTTTTGCTAGTGTGTGTATGTGTGTGTGTGTGTAGGAATTCGTCCATCTCTTCCCAGTTGTCCAGTTTGTTAGCATATATTTTTCCAAAGTATTCTCTTATAATTTTTTGTATTTCTGAGGGATTAGTTATAGTAAGTCCATTTTAATTTGTGATTATATATATTTGGGTCCTCTCTCTTTTCTTTTTGAGATTTCTGACCAGGAGTTTATCAATTTTGTTTATTTTTCAAAAAACCAGCTCTTAATTTCATTGACGTGTCATACTGCTTTTTTTTTTTTTTTGATTCTATATTGTTTATTTATGCTCTGATCTTTATTATTTCCCTTATCCTGGCCTTGGAGTTTCTTTGCTGTTCTGCTTCTAGTTCTTTTAGGTGTGCTGTTAGATTTTGTATTTGTGATTTTTCTTGTTTCTTGAGATAGGCCTGGATTGCAATGTATTTTCCTCTTAGGACTGCCTTTGCTGCAACATAAAGGGTTTTGACTGTTGTGTTTTCATTTGCACTTGTTTCCACATGTTTTTTAATTTCTTCGTTAATTGCCTGGTTCACCCATTCATTCTTTAAGGATGTTCTTTAAACTCCATGCCTTTGGAGGTTTTTAAAATTTTTTCCTGTGGTTGATTCTAAGTTTCATAGCATTGTGATCTGAAAAATTGCATGGTATTATCTCAATTCTTTTATATTTATTGAGGGCTGTTTTGTGACCCAGTATGTTATCTATCTTGGACAGTGTTCCATTTGCACTGAGAAGAATGTGTATTTCTTGCTTTAGTATGAAAATCTCTGAATGTATCTGTCAAGTCCATTTGGTCCAGTGTATCACTTAGGGCCATTGTTTCTTTATTGATTTTCTGTCTAGATCACCTGTGCATTGCTGTAAGTGGAGTATTGATGTCACCTGCATTTACCGCATTCTTACCAAAAGGATTGCTTATGTTTGTGATTAATTGATTTCTATATTTTGGTACTGCCAAATTGGGGGCATTAACATTTAGAATTGTTAGCTGTTTTTGTTGGATACACCCGTAATTATGATTTCTTTTGACTTTCAGTAGCATGATAGATGGTTCTTCATTTCCTCAGTTTCAATCTGAAGATGTCCTCAGGTAAAAAATGAGTCTCCTGTAAACAGCAAATAGATGAGACTTGTTTTTTTTTTTCCGTTCTGATATCCTGTGTCTTTTGATTGAAGCATTCAGTCCGTTTACATTCAGTGTTAATATTGAAAAAGATGGAATAAGACTCATTGTGTTATCTGTAGGTTTCATGCTTGTAGTGATGTCTCTGGTTGTTTGTGGTCTTTGCAACACTCCAGTCACAGAATCGCCATTAGGATCTCCTGTAGGGAAGGTTTAGTGTTAATGAACTCCTTCAGTTTTTGTGTGTCTGGGAAAAGCTTTATCTCTCCTTCTATTCTGAATGACAGGCTTGCTGGATAAAGAATCGTTGGAGGCATATTTTTCCTATTCAGCACACTGAATATTTCCACTCCCTTCTAGCCTGCTACTACCCTTATGTGTATACCCTTGTATGTTAAGGCCCGTTTGTCCCTAGCTGCTTTCAGAATTCTCTCTTTATCTTTTGTATTTAGGCAGTTTCACTATGATATGTCAAGCAGAAGATAGATTCCTGTTATGTCTGAAGGGAGTCTCTGTGCCTCCGGGATTTCAATGCTTGTTTACTTCCCCAAATTGGGAAAGTTCACAGCTATGATTTGTTCAAGTACATCTTCCACCCCTTTCTCTCTGTCTTCTTCTTCTGGAATTTCTATGATATGGATTTTATTACATTCCGTTGAATCACTTAGTTCTCTAATTCTCCCCTCGTGGTCTAGAATTTTTTTTAATCCTCCTTTTTTATCAGCTTTATATTTTCCCATAATTTTATCTCCTATTTCACTTATTCTCCTCTCTGCCTTTTCAATCCTCACTATCACTGCTGCTAGTTTATTTTGCACCTCACTTACAGCATTTTTTAAAACTGAATTGCCCCTTTAGAATAAAACTCATACGAAATATGGGCCTTCTCATGGATAGCTATTTCCCTACTTGTGCTGCCTCTGGAGGGTCTTCTATGATTCTTCTACTTGCTCTGCATGTTCTTTATTGCTGTTCAGCCAACACATCAAACTTATCCCTCGAAGCTTCCTGGGAACCCACTTTCCTATATGTGTCCTGACACTGTCCCCCTGTTTCTATTCATTTCTCTTCTCAAAAAGCCCTCCTGGACCACCCCTTCTAAAATAGCACTTTCAATCACTCTCCCCTATCTTTGCATTATCTTTTCTTTTTTAATTCAGCCTTATTGAGGTATACTTGAAATATCAAATTATAAGATATTTAACATATACATCATGGTGATTTGGTATTTGTATACATTGTGGGAATGTACCTTTTCCCATCTAGTTAATTTAGACATCCATCGGCTCACATATGTATCCTTTTGATTTGGGAGGACATTTCAATTCTACTCTCTCAGCAGATCTCAATTATGAAATACATGGTTAGCAACTATAGTAACCATGTGTTACATCCTTATTCATCTTATAGCAGAAGTCTGTGCCTTTTTACCAACCTCTCTCCATTACCCCACCACCCCCAACCCCTATCAACCATTTTCCCTACTCTGTTCCAAAAAGTTTGATTTTTTTCTAAAGATTCCACATATAGTGATATCATGCAGTATTTGTCTTTCTCTGACTTATCTCATTTAGCATAATGCCCTCAAAGTCCCTTCGTGTTGTCACAATGGCAGGATTTCCTTACTCATGGATGAATAATATTTGATTATATTAATCGTTGATTATATAATAAAATTAATTGTCTGTATATGTATGCTTTTATTTATCTCTGGGATCTCTCTTTTGTTCCATTGACCGATATGTCTGTGTATATTTTAATACCACATGCCTTTGATTAATACGGCTTTGCAATATGCTGTGAAATCAAGAAGTGTGATGCCTTCAACTTTGTCGTTCTTTCAAGATTGCTTGTGCAATTCAGGTTCTTTTGTGGTTCCATACAAATGTTGTGGTCATTTGTTGTACTTCAAACATTAGATTGTTGATAGGAATTGTATTAAATTCATAGCTGGCTTTAGGTAGTATGTACATTTTAAAATATTCTTCCAATCCATAAAAATAGAATGTCTTTCCACTTATTTGTATCTTCAAATTTTTTGTCAGTCTTGTGTTTTTCAGTGTAAAGGTCTTTTAACATCCTTGGTGAAATTTATTACTATGTATCTTATTCTTTTTGATGTAATTGTGTGTGAGATAGGTTTTCTTAATTTCCCTTTCTAGTAGTTTGCAATCATTCCATAAAATGATGTATTTTTGTTCATCGATTTTGTATCCTGCAACTTTACAGGTTTGTTCAGTAGTTTTCCTTTATGGTGGAATCTTTAGGATTTTCTATATATGATACCATGTCATCGGCATATATAGACAGTTTTATTTCTTCCTTCCTGATTTGGAAGCCCTTATCTCTTTTTCTTGCCTGGTTGCTCTGGCTAGGATATCTAATACTGTGTTGAACAAAGGTGGTGAGGGTGGGCATCCACCATTGAGTATGATGTTAGCTGTGGTCTTGTCACATAGGCCTTTAGAATGTTGTGGTGTAGGGTAACTCAAAGACTGAAGGCAAGGCTCACAGGGACTCATTTGTATGCAAAATAGGACAGGGGAGTGTTCCTCCTTAGAAGGCCAAGTGAGGCTGGGGCATAGATCTGGAAAACTGGTCGTTCTTATGATAGGGATGGTCGGGGTTTATTCCTGAAGGACCATCAGCCCCCAGTAGTGCCTTGGCACTTGTGGCATCATCCCCTAATAAGTACCATGGCAACTTTGGCACTGGCAGAAATGGCAGTAGTGCGGTTAAAAATTGTAGATTATTCCTGGGGAAGGGGAGCCCAAAATGGAAACACTAGATGTTCTCTAATACTGCAATTGGCATTAACAAATTAATTGCAAAATAATGATAATGAAGAAAAGATATAGGTCCTATGTGTACTGAGAGTTCATGGAACGTTTCTTCCCAGTAAGAGACAATGATACAAAGGACAGAAAGTTTTATTTTGATATTTTATTTGGAAAAAAAGGGTGTAAGTCTTGACTCATAGTTGTCACATGCCTGCTGTAAATGTGTGCTTAAAATCATAGATGAAATAGGGGAAAGTTAAGTTATTCTCTGGCAGTATTTCTTTTCATGTTACCACTGCATCCTAAAACAGAGCCTAGTTTCTCCTGAATCCTCAGCTCCAAAGAAAACCTACAGTTTTATAAGCAGTGATAGTAATGAGTGTCCTCCTTAAGAAGTAGCTGTTGTTTCTGAAAAATGACAAGTAGCTGATATTACTCTCTATTACAAAAGAATTGTTTTCTTTAAACACAGATCTGCCTTTGTGTAACAGAACTGAAAGCAAAGAGTAGAAGTAGCCTCACATATATTTAGGACAGGTTTGCTGCCAACAGACATATGAACACTTTTACTTTTCCAGCCTTTTTAGATTCAGAGTTGTGGGGATGAGATTGTCAACCTATGTCTGTCATTTCTAGCAGTGCTGTTTGTTTCTAAAGACAAAGATTTATGAGGCAGTAGATAACTAATACAAGTAGGGAACGGTGAGATGACTGTTTCCCCAAATTTATGGTAATACATGGTGTTGTAAAATTTTGTATAGTATTCCAGGGAATCTCCAGCATTTGAACCTGATTAACTGAGGTCATCCTTGGGTCCAAAATGTCGGTCACTAATCTGGAAGACCATTCATGACTTCCTGAGGTGCTAGAGCCTGGGTATGCTGCCTTGTCAGTCCATTTGGGCCAGGGGAGATCTCAGTCAACTTTGTAGACAACGACAAGCACATACTATGACGCCGAGATATTGTTTTTCGGTCTTTTCTCCATTGTCAGCAACTCCCTTCCAGTGACTTTTTCACTTCACAGCTACACTGTGTGTCTGTTCATGTACTGTGACTCTTTGGAGGGCTACCCAGTGTATTTGCTAAGGGTTTGTCACTTCCCTAGGAGCCAAGATTTTCTCCTTTGGGAGTGCTATATGTGATGAGAATGCATACACTGGGGAAGGAAATCAGGTACTCAGTGTGACCCAAACTTTAGTATGGATGGGAAGAAATTAATGAAAACCTATTATAAAGTTAGCAGTCATCATTTCTAAGTTATGAGATAATGAGAAACTTTTTTTTATATTTCTCTTATTTTTCTCCTGTCTGGATACACTTATTAGGATTCTATAATACTATGCATTGAAAGAAAAATTATCCTATCTTTCCCTTCTCTTAGGTCTCAGGTGTTGCAAATGTCCTAAATGTTAAAAGACTGAAGTTATTGTCCCAGTGTTCATTACCCAATCAACATTTATCATATTCTGTAGAATAATATAATATATATATATTATTAAACATGTTTCATTAATTTAATAGTAGTAGAGGTAAATATTGAATATGTAATTTCATCACAAGTCAAATTAGACATAACAAAATCTCACACAGCTAAGAGTCTCTATGTTGCTGAAAAGCTCACAAATATCTTTTTATCAAACATGCATAGAAAAAAATGAGATAATGTCAATGTAGTAACAGGAGTAGGTTTTGGAGGGACTTCAAAGCACAGATATATGAGATTGTAATGATGCATTCATGAGCTAAGATATCAACTAAGGGTAGAAGTTGAGTAAGAAATTTTCGATTGATAAATTACTTGTTTATCAAGATTGGGATGAGCTTTTCTCATAAAGAAAAGTTGATATTCATTTCCAGTGACCACACTGTCACCAATCTGTACATTCTCCTCTCAATGTCCTTAAAATATCATGAAGTTTAGATTCTTTCTGTGCTGTCTTATGTTTGAGTATCATCATCCTCTCTCAAATCTTTATTTTTAGTATCACCCGCAAAACTGGTAATATTAGAGTTACCCTCAAAAGAATCACAACTTGACATAATGTTTTCCCTGTGGAAACCTGAGAACCAGGAGGTTTAAGGATGGGAGGAAAAGACCATTAACCCTTACAACTCATGTATCCCACGCAAATACCACAAGTTGATGACTGCTAACTCCACCCCCATATCACAGAGAAAGGGCATGGTAATGTGAGGATTCTCACTTGCAGAGGATTCCCAATATCAGAAATGGTCAACTTGTAAAGAAGAGTGTTTTTTTTATCCAGCATAGAGATCCTCAGAATTTCTTGGCATTGTGTTATTGGAGGCCAGTCTCAGAAATGTGATATGACACATGGTGTCTCTGCAGCAGTTAAAACTTGAGGCAGATGTTGGGTGAATATTGGTGGGCAGTTGATCTGCAACACAGTGTCCCTAATGACTTATCTGGTGGATGAAGGGAATCTTTTTTCCCATGAAAGTAGTAAGTCTGATGAGAAGAAATCAGTGTCCAGTGTAATACTACATTAAAATAAAATTCCACTTGAAATATGTTCTTAACACCTTGTACATGTATCTATTACTAAACTTAACCACTCTTCACAATTCTATGGTTACTTATCTGTAGTTCCTGATTAGTCTCAAAGCATTTTAAGTGTATGAATTGAAGATTTTTTTTAATGAATCAGCTTCTCTATCTCCTAATACTTTCTGTGTACTTCCTACTTCTTCAAAAACTCAGTATGTAATACAATTCTTGGTACATGGTAAACATCTAGTAAATGCTCTTTGCATAAATGAATCTTTCATCTTCTGTAGGTAAAGATCAGTGTTATTTACTTAATCCTCTTCCATCTAACTCATGACTTTGCTAACCATTTTTTCCACATACAATATTCTCTGTATTGCGCTCTTCACATCTTTGTTTCTTAAAGTGTAGATCAGAGGGTTAAGAGTGGGTGTGACGATTGTATAAAAGAGTGTAAAGAACTTCCCCTCATCTCGGGATGTGCTATTCTGTGGCTTCATGTACATATAAATGAGTGTTCCATAAAACAGAGTTACTACTGTGAGGTGGGAACCACATGTATTAAGGACCTTACGCCACCTTGCTGTTGACTTGATCCTCACGACAGTTTGAGTGATAACTGCATATGAGATGAGAATTAGTGATAGAGGTACTAGAAGAAATATCACTCCAAGAGCATAGACAACGACCTCAATTACTTTTGAGTAGACACAAGCCATCTTGAGCAAGGCTGGCATCTCACAGAAAAAATTATCCACCTCCCGATGCCCACATCTTGGCAACTTCAAAGTCAGGGAGCAAAGGATTAAGGCACTGCCAAGACCACCTAACCAGGCGGTAACTACCATCTTCTGGCAAAGTTGAGGGTTCATTATTACTGTGTAGTGAAGAGGTTGACAGACAGCAGCATAGCGGTCGTAGGCCATCACAGCCAAGAGAAGACATTCTGTGGCTCCCAAGTCAAGGGCGACGAAGAATTGAAGCACACACCCTCCGTAGGTAATAGACTTTGTTGTACCCCACAGATTTACCAGCATCTGTGGAATAATGCTAGTTGCATAACAGAGGTCCAGAAAAGACAAGTTGGATAGGAAGAAATACATGGGTGTATGGAGCTGGCTGTCTAGGTTAGATACAAGGATGATGGTTGTGTTTCCTACCAGAGTCACAATATAGAAGATGAAGACAACCCCAGAGATGATGTGTTCTAATTGGGGTCGATCAGAAAACCCCAGCAGGATGAAGTCTGTTGTGGAACTTCCATTGTTTGTGTCATGACTCCTTATAAAGGTTTAGGAGATAATACCATGGAAATAAAAAAAGAAAATAGTATCACCTTAGGTAGAAATGAAAATCTCTGAAGTTTGGATGAGTATCCCAAAGTCACTTGTTTTGTGCTATCTCCGTTTGGAACATTTCTTTTAACATTCTGTATTCAGTGACTATAGCTTCTCCAAGTTTACTCGTAAGGGAATGGTTCTAAAAATAATACCATAAACCCAATCACACTGAATTGTAAATAATTTAAAAGACTTAATATGCTATGACACCTATGGTTCTATGTATTCTGGGTATGCAAGAAATCCATAAGGTTAATGACATAATTTAAGAGTAGGATATATTTAGAGTTGTTCCTTCTTGAAATTATGACATTAGAGCACTTGACATAACAAATCTTTTCCTTATCAAAGGAGTGACGTTTGAGGTAAAAAGTTAAATAACCCCTTATGTTGGGATAAGCTGCACCATTTGGTAGCACGGTCACTTTCCATATTCACCTCCAAATGTCTGCATTCCAGCCCTTATCATCACCATCACCATCACCACCAACCTCCTCCTCATATTTTCACTCCTATTCAGCCCTGCAGACACTGCTATTCCTGTATGAATTTTTGTGTTCCTCACTATACTGCTGTTTTTTGGTGCCAGGAAAAAATTGTCTTTCTTATTAACCATTATTTGTATGTACAGAGGCCATGTGTTTCTTTGAATACCTCTCACGACTGCGGTTACACCATTTAATCAGCCTTAGAATTTGTTGCAGAGTTAAAATGAACCTATTCCAGAAGCATTCGGTCACCACATACACACATCAACAACCTGTGTTAGCTCCTACTCACCTGGCCATTCAGCAGGATTAGCAAGATAGGTAACTTGACCAAAAAGCTGTTCATTAAACAATCAGTGAGTTGTTTTCCCCTTGGAATTCACCAATCATATGGATCAATCCTCTGGTTGCTCCAGAACTCCGTAGGTAAACTCCCACTTCAATTCTGAAAGAATATAGAAAAGGGATCAAGAATATATAAATTTCACTATTTTTGAATACTTTATCATATCATTAAAGAGATGGAGCAATTAATGAGTGAATTAACCTACAATATATTTTATTTTTATATTTCTGGCTTATAAATTTTTATGTGTATGTTAGAACATGGACTTCGGCTAGGGTACTTTATATTCATAGTGTGTTTGGAACCAAAGAATACTAAATTTACTTGCTGCAGTTACAGTAAAATAAGGAAAATTACCTATATTATATAATTTTTAAACCATTTTAGGGGCACCAGGGTGGTTCAGTCAGTTAAGCCTCCAACTTCGGCTCAGGTCATGATCTCACTGTTCTTGAGTTCGAGCCCCGCGTCGGGCTCTGTGCTGACAACTCAGAGCCTGGAGCCTGTTTCAGATTCTGTGTCTCCCTCTCTGTCCATGCCCTTCCCCTGCTCATGCTCTGTCTGTCTGTCTCTCTCTCTCAAAAATAAACATTAAAAAAATAAAAAAAACATTTTAGTTAGAACCTGAAAATGTTACAATCATTAAGAAGAAACTCTTATTATCAAGTAGTATGATAGAGGGATACAGTTTTTCCTCATATCAAAATGGAAATTTCATTTAATTAATTCTTGTGAAATTTTTTGTGATAGGATGTCAGTTAAGTTGAGCATAGTGCTTAAGCCCATGGATTCTGGACTCAGAGCTTGGTGTGAAATCCTAGCTAAGTACTGGGAAGTAAAGTGTCCTTGGGCAGTTATATAACCTGATCGTACATCAGATTCTCTGTACGTTCTGTGAAGCTAATAATGTTCCTCAAAGGGAGGTTGAGAGGGTTAGTCTTTGTGAAGACACTAGAACTGTGCCTGGTTCATATTTAATTCTAAAATGTAAACTTCGTATTTACCTACCCACAAATTATTATTATTTTATTTTTTCCTTACTCTCTTCATTTTTCCCACTGGTAGTTTTACCATGATGATCTAGAACTAAACTGGAATTTTTAAAATCTTATGTGTGGATAACTTTCCAAATGTGTAGACACTCATGTACACAAAAGTACCCACAAACACAATGTACATACTGAACTGATAAACTCAGAAGCAGGAGAGGACAGAGGACTTAAGCTCCCCAAATGCCTTGATTACAAAATGCAGTTAGCTTTTCTTGACCACGTCAGGTTGGGATAGTGTTGGGAATGAAAAGGCCATAGAATTTTAGAGTTAACATAGGCTCAGAAGCTACAATCCAGCCTTCTGCCCTACGAAGCAGGTCTTCCACAGAATGTTCACACAATTCCTATTTTCATAGCTTCCTATCTTTTAAAGAGGGCCTCATACTTACTCCTTATGTTGAGCTCAGAGATGCCTCTTTAACACCCAGGCACTGCCTGTTTTTCTTTATTCTGTAAACAACATGGAATAAGTCAATTCAACATGGCTTCATTAAAAAAGACAGTTTTATTATAAAAGAAAACATAGGTACAGAAAAAAAGCAAAAGCTTACTGAATCAAGGTGAGTGTTCTTACAACTCACAATCAGAGAAAGAAATAGAATCTTGCCATGCACCCCAGGAGCTTTTCTTTATGTCTCGTCCCAATCGTTACCCTTACATGCCCCACAAAGTACCCACTACCCTCGTGTTTATAGTAATCATATCACTGTGTTTTAATAGTGTGATTACCCAATGCACGTCTTTAAGACAATAATGTTTAGTTTGCCTCTTTAAAAAAATTTTCATTTGTCTTTTGAGTTTTCTTAATGTTAGATTCTATTATCAAATATGCTCTTAGATTTATGTTCCCAGATTAAGTACTAGATGGTTGTCATCTGTTGTTCACGCTGTATGAAGTTTAATTGTGATACTTTTCTGGTTGTGATCCCTTGGACTCACCACGGTTTATTAAATGCCTTGGATTACTTAGTTGGAAGTGAACACAGTACTGCAGATATGCTATACAATTGAAGAAAGCAGTGATCATCCATAATGTAATACAGTTTCTAAAACATTTGTGGAGTAGATTTAGCAGGTGAAAAACACTACTGGCTCAGTCTAACCTTTGGGGCACCTAAGGACTCAGGTATACTTATTGGAAGTGTCAAGCTTGAAATTAAAGTTTATGTAACTTAATGTAGTGAATCCAAATATAGGACTTTTGTTTTTATGTTTGTAAATATTTTCCATGTTGGTTTAAGTCGTGTTCTCAACTTGTCCTTATTATTGCAATTTTAATTTAAAACTGAACATGATATTAAATACAAGAGAGCACACACAGAAGAAACAGATGTGAAAAAAGAGGCATGCTATGTTTTCACTGAAATAGATTTTCATGTTTCATGGTGTGCAGTTCAGTTTCTAACGGAGTAGCATGAGCTTACATTTTTGTTTGTTCAGTGAAATTTAAGAGAAATGGAGCAAACATATTTAAACACGATTTGAATGTAACAATAACGGGGAGAGAAAACTAGAAAGAAAATTAGAACATATTTACGTTTCAGGAAGGAAGAATTCACAGCTCTCGTGCTCTTATGTAGCTCAAAGGTACCCATGTTGCCGTTTTTACACAGGTAATGAGGAGGATTCTTCTTTGGCAAGTTACTGAGTCCATGAAATATTGATGAGCCCCCACTTTCTTACACTAACTCCGCAATCACATTTGCATTTAAATGCAACAGCTGAGCTAAAATTCTGTGAAATCTCTCTTTAATGTGGGTGTTGGAGAAAAACTAGAATCGGAATTGGTGGCAAAGTTGATGAATTTGGTTTGTTAAGTGTGTTTTTGATGGGATACTTGTAGTCTTTTAGTGAGTACTCCCATCGGACACATTTATAGGCTGATCTCTGCCCATTTAAGGAGAGCCCACTGCTGGTGTATGTATGATCCAAGAGGTGTTTATGTAGGTAATGAAGGGTAGTCTGTGGATGTGGTGTGGAGACCGTGGGGACTGGTGCCCCACAGAGGTGATTAACAATTCTTAGACTATGATCAGAGGCTTCGCTAAACAACTATTTTTGGAAAGCTTCCCTTAAGACACCAGGTTTCATCTTGTGTTGTTTTTTTGTTTGTTGTTTGTTTGTTTTGTTTCATTTTTTAGATTTCTCCCATGGAAATTATTTCAGAGATGAATTTCTTCATGTATTAAATTGACTATTGAAGATTGCGAACATAATGTAAACTGTCTACAAAAATTAGCACATTTAATTCAACTTATTTTTTTTAAGTTTTTCTTTTAGAGAGTAAGACATCAATCAAGTTGAAGTAACGTAGGCATTATTTAGGTACTGTGTTTGCTGGAAAGATAATATATTCTAAAAAAATATGGAATCATCTTAATTCTGTGGTAAGTAAGCCATATCATCATTTTTCCTTTTCAATCAATAAAAATAATACCATGAATATATTTTGGCCTACTACTCAATTCAAGAACTGGGATCTTGAATTTATAGCTACTTCTCTGCTTTCACAATTCTTATTCCTACCTGTCCCTTGGCAAATCACGATCCTGAATTTTGTGTTCATTACACACTTGCATTGGATTGTAGTGTATGTATTAACACACTCACACACATATGTTGATGCCTAAGTAGCATGTGTTTTAAAGTTTAGTTCATTTGAACTTCCACAAATGGTATCATATCTTATAAGTTCTTTTGGCACTTTCCTTTTTTCACCTTCTTGTCTCTGAGATGATCCAATATTTCTGGGTAGCTGTGGTTCATTTATTCCTACTACCGTATAATATTCCATTGTGTGAACCTTTTATAATTTTTTCTCTTCACTCACTGAAGGCCATTTTGGCTGATTACACTTTTGGATTCATATGAATTTTGTTCATGTTTCTTGGGTTAGTGTATGCAAGAAGGTCTTTTGGGTGGATGCCTAAGACAGGAATTGCTGGTTATGGAATAAGCAAGCTTTATAAGATATTTTTCCCTAAAGTGGTTTTATCTATTTATCCTACTCTAGTTTTGTATAAATTATTCCATTGATCTTACATTTTCTCCAACACTTGATCCGGTGGACTTTTAAATTATTGCCAACTGAAAGATCATAAGTGCTCTCTAGCTATAACCTTGATTTCCATTTACCTAAAGAACTAATGAGGTTGACTTATCTTCCTATACTTACTGCTATATAAAATTGTCCTTCTTTGAAAACCCATTTGTAGGTTCTGACAACTGTTTTTTGGCCTTGCTTCTCTTTTTTTCTTATTAATTTTTAGAGATTTTTATAATTTCTTTTAACTCTCCATTGGTTGTGTGCCCTGCAATATTTTTTCTCAGTTTTTCGTTGGCATTTTACTTTAAAATTTTTTCAATACTTATTTGTTTTTGAAGGAGAGAGAGACAGAGTGTGATCAGGGGAGGGACAGAGTGAGAGAGACACAGATACTGAAGCAGGCTCCAGGTTCTAAGTGGTCAGCACAGAGCCTGACACGGGTTTCAAGCTCACAGACTATGAGATCATGACCTGGGCTGAAGTCAGATACTTAACCAAGTGAGCCACTCTGTTGCCCCCTTGGCATTTTATTTTAAAAGACGTGTCTGCTGCTGATCAGAATTTCTAAATTTGAACATGGAAAAATATTTTAATTAATCTTTAGTAATCCTTCTCTATTCCAGAGTCAGAATGATATTTACATATATTTTTTTCCTAATCATTTAAAAGTCATACCTTAATACACCTGGAATTAACTTATGTGTATAGTAGAGCCTAGGGATCCAAATTTGTTTTTCCACATGGATAGCCAAATTCCAGTTTAATTTATTGAATTATTTTTCCTTTCCTGTTTATGCCATCATATCTCTTTAATTTTAAAATCCTTCATATGTGTGTGTGCACGTGAGGGTGCTAGTGTGTTTCTGGGCCTAGAATTCTGCTGTATTGCTCAGTGAGTCTTTTCCTGCAACAGTGCCACCCAGTGGCAACCTCAAATAAACAGCCTAACCTTACACCAAAAGAAAATAGAAAAACAACAAATGAAGCCCAAAGCGAGCCAAAAGAAGGAAATAATAAAGTTTAGAGCAGAAATAAGTGGTACAGAAACCAAAGGAACAGTAGTACTGGAAAATGAAACCAGGGACCTGCTTTTTGAAAATATTTATAAAATTGAGAACCCCTAGCCATGTATATCAAGAAGAAAAGAGAAAGGACCCAAATAAATAAAATCACATATGAGGGAGGAGAAATAACAACCAGTGTCACAGAAATACAAACAATATAAGAGAATTTTATGAAAAATTATATGTCAACAAACTGGACAATCTGGAAGAAATGGATAAAATTCTAGAAACATATAAATTACCAAAGCTGAAAAATGAAGAAATAGAAAGCCTTAAAAGATTGATAAACAGCAAAGAAAGTAAACCAGAAATAAAAAATCTCCCAGAAACAAACGTCCAAGACTTGAGGGCTTCACTGGCTAGTTCACCAAATATTTAAATAAGTGTTCATAGCTATTCTTCTGAAACTATTCCAAAAAATAGAAATGAAGGAAAACTTCCAAATGGATCTATGAGGTAAGCATTACCCTGATTCCTAAACGAGGGAAAGACCCCACTAAAAAGGGTGATTACAGGCCAGTATCCTGGATGAACATGAATGTAAAAATTATCAACAAAATACTAGCAAATTGAATCCAACAATACATTAAAAGAACACGGAGAGGGAGGGAGACAACCATAAGACACTCTTAAATACTGAGAACAAACTGAGGGGTGAGGGGAGTATGGGAGAGGGGAGAGTGGGTGGCGGGCACTGAGGAGGGCACTGGTTGAGATGAGCACTGGGTGTTGTATGGAAACCAATTTGACAATAAAAAGTTAAAAAAAAAGACTATTCACCGTGATCAAGTGGGATTTATTCCTCTCCTGCAAAGTTGTTCCATATGGAAATCGATATGATACACCACATTAATAAAAGAAAAGATAGGAACCACAGGATCTTGTCAATATGTGGAGAAAAAATTTGACAAAGTACAAATCCATTAATCATAAAACACTCAAGAAGTAGGGATAGAATGAACATACCTCCACACCATAAAGGCCATATACAAATATTCAAAACCAATGTTATCCTCAAGGGAGAAAAATTGAGGCCTTTCCTCTACAGTCAGGAACAAGAAATGATGTCCACTCTCACGAGTTTTATTTAACACAGCACTAGAAGTCCTAGCCTCTGCAATCAAACAATGGAAAAAATAAAAAGCATCCAGATCAGCAAGGAAGAAGTTGAACTTTTATTGTTGAAGGATGACATGATTCTCCATGTAGGAAACCTGAAAGACTCTACCAAAAAGTTACTAGAGCCAATAAACAAATTCAGTGAAGCACAAGATAAAAAATCAGTGAACAGAAAAATTCTGCATTTCTATGCATGAATAGCGAAGCCTCAGAAAAATAAATCAAGGAATCCAGCCCATTTACAATTGTACCAAAAACCATAAGACACCTAGGAATAAACCTAACCAAAGAGGGAAACGATATGTACTCTGAAAACTGTAGAACACTCATGAGAGAAATGGAAGATGGCAAAAGAAATGGGAAATAATTTCATTCTCATGGATTGGAAAGGCAAATATTGTTAAAATATCCACACTAAGCCATGTAAACATTTAATCCAAACTCTATCAAAATACAACTGGTATTTTTTGCAGAGCGAGTAGCAACAATCCTAAAATTTGTTTGGAACCACAAAAGACCTCGAATAGCCAGAGCAATCTAGAAAAGCAAAGCAAAGTTGAAGGCATCAGAATTCCAGACTTTTGGATGTGTTACAATGCTGTAATCATTAAGACAGTATGGTAGTGGCACAAGGACAGACACTGAGATCAACGGAACAGAATAGAGAACCAGAAATGGACCCACAACCATATGGTCAAGTAATCTTCAACAAAGCAGGAAAGAATATCCAGTGGAAAAAAGACAGCCTCTTCAACAAATGATGTTGGGAAAACTGAACGGCGACATGCAAAAGAATGAACCTGAACCACTTTCTTACACCATACACAGAAGTAATCTCAAAATGGATGAAAGATCTAAATGTGAGAGAGGAAACCATCAAAATCCTAGAGGACATCTAAGACAGTAACCTCTTTGACATTGGCCATAGCAAGGTCTTACTAGAAAATTCTTGTGAGCCATGGGAAACAAAAGGAAACATGAACTACTGGGACTTCACCAAGATAAATAGCTTCTACACAGCAAAGGAAACAATCAACAAAACTCAAAGGCATCCTTTAGAATAGAAGATGTTTGCAAATGACATATCAGATAAAGGATTAGTATCCAAAAATATAAACAACATATAACACTCAACACTAATAAAATGAAAAATCTAGTTAAAAATGGGCAGAAGACAGGAATAGACTTTTTTCCAAGGCAGACATCCGTATAGCCAAGAGACACATGAAAAGATCTTAACATTACTCATCATCAGGGAAATACAAATCAAAACCACGGTGGTACCTCATTATCTGTCAGATACCTGTCAGAGTGGCTAAAATTAACAACTCAGAAAACAACAGATGTTGGCAAGGATGCAGAGAAAGGGGAACCCTCTTAAACTGTTGGTGGAAATGCAAAGTGGTGCATCCACTCTGGAAAACTGTATGGAAGTTTGTCAGAAAACTAAAAATAGAAAAAACCTATCACTCAGCAATTGCACTGCTAGGTACTTCCCAAAGTTTACAAAAATTCTGATTTGAAGGGATATTTGCATCTTGATATTTATAGCAGCATTATCTGAAATAGCCAAATTATGGAAAGAACCCGAGAGACACACACACACACACACACACACACACACACACACACACACACACAGAGAGAGAGAGAGAGAGAGAGAAGCATATTACTCAGCATTCAAAAAGAATGAATTTTTTTCCATTTGTAACAATGTGGATGGAACTAGAATGTATTGTGCTAGGTGAAATAAGTCAAAGACAAATACCATATGATTTTATTTATATGTTTAATTTAAGAAACAAAACTGATGAACACATGGGAAGGGGGGAAAAGGAGTGAGCTAAACAAACCACACAAGACTCTTAATGATAGGGAACAAACCGAAGTTGATGAAGAGAGGTGTGTGTGGGGGGGAGATGGGCTGATGGGTGATGGGCATTAGGAGGGCACTTGTTGGGATGAGCACTGGATGTTATATGTAAGGGATAAATCACTGAATTCTACTCCTGAAGCTAATATTGCACTGTATGTTAACTAACTAAATTTTTAAAAAAGAAGAGGCCAGGTAAATTGACTTATAGGACCTCCTAATTTAATCCCTTTTAGACTAAAAATGATATGAAATACGAGCCTTCTCATGGTTAGTGCTTTCCTTCCTGCTGCTGCTGGAGGGTCACTTAGAACTCAGCTGCAAGGTCTTTCTTGCTGTTAACAAATGCATCAAACATACTCCTTGCAACTTCCTGGGAATCCTCGTTTGCATAAGTGTCTTGAGACTGACCCTTTTGCTTTTTTCAGGTCTCTGCTCAGAGAGCCCTCCTAGACCACTTTTTCTAAAATGGCACTTTCCACCACTCTCCCCTAAAGCTGCCCTTTCTCTTTCTGTTTTCCTTTTTCTTTCTTCTCTTTCTTTCTTTTCCTTCCTTCCTTCCTTCCTTCCTTCCTTCCTTCCTTCCTTCCTTCCTTCCTTCCTTCCTTTCTTTCTTCTCTCTTTCTTTCTCCCTTTCTCTCTCTCTCTCTCTCTTTTTCTCAAGATTCAGCTTTATTGAATTACAATTGGGACGTAAAATTGTAAGATATTTAACGTGTATGTCATGGAGATTTGATATATGTATACATTTTGAAAAGATACCCTCCCCCATCTAGGTAACACATCTATCCCCGCATGTATTTTTTAATGTTTATTTATTTTTGAGAGAGTGCAAGGTGGGTGAGGGTCAGAAAATAGAGGAACAGAGGATCCAAAGCAGGCTCTGTGCTGACAGCAGTGAGCCTGGAGTTGGGTTCGAACTCATCAACTGCAAGATCATGGCCTGAGCCGAAGTTGGACTTAACCGACTGAGCTACCCAGGTGCCCCATGACCTCATGTATTTATTGTTTTGGTTTGGTCAGAACATTTCATTTGTACTGTCTCAGCAGATTTCATGAAATACAGTGCTATCATATGTAGACTCCATGTTTTACATGAGATCTTCATGCCTTATTCATCTTACAACTGAAGTTTGTGCCTTTTTACCAACCTCTCCCTATTTCCCCCACCCTCAGCTGCTGTCAACCATTTTTTCTCTCTGTTTCAATGAGTTTGACTCTTTTTTTAGGATTCCACATATAAGTGACATCATACAAGTTTGTGTCTTTCTTTGACTTATCTCACTTAGCATAATGTCCTCAAAGTCCATCCATGTTGTCACGATGGCGGGGGACCCTTTCTTGTAGATGAGTAATATTCAATTATATATATATATATATATATAGTCATAAATTACCATTGATGTGAATTTATTTCTGAGATGCTCCGTTTGTCCCATTGGTATATATGTCCTTATTTTAATACCACATGGCTTCGATTATCTTGGCCTTTAATATAGTTCAGAGTTAGGATGTGTAATGCCTTCACTTTGTTGTTATTTCAAGATTGCTTTAGCAATTTAAGGATTTTTGTGTTTCCATTCAAATGTTAGGATTGTTTGTTGTATTTCTAGGAGAAATGCCATTGGAATTTTGATAGGGATGTATTGAATCTGTAGCTGGCTTTAGGTATTATATACATTTAAAAATATTTTTCCATTCCATAAACATGGACTGTCTTTCCATTTATTTCTGTCTTCAGTTTTTTCATCAATCTTATACTTTTCAGTGTATAGGTCTTTCACATCCTTGGTGAAATTTATTCTTTTTGATGTGATTGTGAATGAGATAAGTTTTCTTAATTCCCCTTTCTAGTAGTTTGCAATCATTCTATAAAATGATGTATTTTTGTTCATTGATTTTGTATCCTGCAACTTTACTGGATTGTTCAGTAGTTCTCCTTTATGGTGGAATCTTTAGGATTTTCTATATATGATACCATGTCATCGGCATATATAAACAGTTTTATTTCTTCCTTCCTGATTTGGAAGCGCTTATCTCTTTTTCTTGCCTAGTTGCTCTGGCTAGGATATCTAATACTGTGTTGAACAAAGGTGGTGAGGGTGGGCATCCACCATTGAGTATGATGTTAGCTGTGGTCTTGTCACATAGGCCTTTAGAATGTTGTGGTGTAGGGTAACTCAAAGACTGAAGGCAAGGCTCACAGGGACTCATTTGTTGCAAAATAGGGCAGGGGAGTGTTCCTCCTTAGAAGGCCAAGTGAGGCTGGGGCATAGATCTGGAAAACTGGTCGTTCTTATGATAGGGATGGTCGGGGTTTATTCCTGAAGGACCATCAGCCCCCAGTACTGTCTTGGCACCTGTGGCATCATCCCCCAATAGATACCATGGCACCTGTGGCACTAAGCAGAAATGGCAGTAGTGCAGTTAAAAAATTGTAGATTATTCCTGGGGAAGGGGAGCCCAAAATGGAAACACTAGATGTTCTTTAACACTGCAATTGGCATTAACATATTAATTGCAAAATAATGATAATGAAGAAAAGATATAGGCCCTATGTGTACTGAGAGTTCATGGAACGTTTTTTCCCAGTAAGAGACAATGATACAAAGGACAGAAAGTTTTATTTTGATATTTTATTTGGAAAACAAGGGTGTAAGTTATGACTCATAGTTGTCACATGCCTGCTGTAAATGTGCACTTAAAGTCATAGATGAAATAGGGGAAAGTTAAGTTATTCTCTGGCAGTATTTCTTTTCATGTTACCACTGCATCCTAAAACAGAGCCTAGTTTCTCTTGAATTCTCAGCTCCAAAGAAAACCTACAGTTTTATAAGCAGTGATAGTAATGAGTGTCCTCCTTAAGAAGTAGCTGTTGTTTCTGAAAAATGACAAGTAGCTGATATTACTCTCTCTTACAAAGAAATTGTTTTCTTTTAACACAGATCTGCCTTTGTGTAACAGAACTGAGAGCAAAAGAGTAGAAGTAGCCTCACATATATTTAGGACAGTTTGGCTGCCAACAGAATTATGAGCATTTTTAGTTTTCCAGCCTTTTTAGATTCAGACCATTAACAGTTAAACCCCATATTCACACCCACATACTCTGGGCAGGTTGGTGAGATTGTCAACCTATGTCTGTCATTTCTAGCAGTTCTGTTTGTTTCTAAAGACAAGGATTTATGAGGCAGTAGATAACTAATACAAGTAGGGAAGGGTGAGATGACTGTTTCCCCAAATTTATGGTAATACATGGTGTTGTAAAATTTTGTATAGTATTCCAGGGAATCTCCAGCATTTGAACCTGATTAACTGAGGCCATCCTTGGGTTCCAGCTGTCAGCCACTAACCTAGAAGACCATTCATGATTTCCTGAGGTGCTAGAGCCTGGGTATGCTGCCTCGTCAGTCCATTTGGTCCGGGGGAGATTTCAGTCATTTTTGCAGACAGAGACAAACACGTGCTATGACTCTGAGATATTGTTTTTCAATCTTTTCTCAATTGTCAGCAGCTCCCTCCCAATGACGTTTTCACATCACAGCTATACTGTGTGTCTGTTCATGTACTGTGACTCTTTGGAGGGCTACCCAGTGTATTTGCTAAGGGTTTGTCACTTCCCTAGGAGCCAAGATTTTCTTCCTTGGGAGTGATATATGTGATGAGAATGCCTACACTGGGGAAGGAAATCAGGTACTCAGTGTGACCCAAACTTTAGTATGGGTGGGAAGAAATTAAAGGAAATAAATTATAAAGTTAGCAGTCTTCATTTCTAAGTTATGAGCTAATGAGAACCTTTTTATTTCTCCTGTTTTCTCTTCTCGTGTCCAGACACACACTTACAAGGATTCTATGATATTATTCACATGAAAAAAAAATCTATTCTATCTTTCCTTTTTCTTAGCTTGCAAATGTTCTAAATGTTAAAAGCCTGAAGCTGTTGCTCCAATATTCATTACTCAATGAACCTTTGACATATTCTGTGGAATATTAGCATTTTTATGTATATTTATTAAAAATGATTCACTCACTTAGTAGTACTATAGGTATTTACAGAGTATGTATTTCATGTTAAAAGCCAGTTTAGACACAGCAAAATCTCACATGAATAAGAGGTTCTATGTTGTTGAAAAGTTCACCAATGTCTTTTCCTCAAACATATACAAATAAATATATAAAATGAGATAATGCCAATGTAGTGACAGGGGCAGGTTTTGGAGATAATTCAAAGGAGAAAATATGAGATTTGTATGACATTTCTCATGAGGTAAGATATCAATTAAGTTGAATAACAGATTTTTAAGTAACAAACTCCTTGTTTAATCGAGATTGGGATGAATTTTTCTCACAAAGTTGGTGTTCATTTCCAGTGACCAGACCATCACCATTTTATATGTTCTTCTCTCAATATCCTTATAATTATATGAAGTTTATTTTCTCTCTGTGTCTTCCTATGTTTGGGTATAATCATCCTCTTTCAGATTTTATTTTTATCAAGGCTTACACACCTGGAAATTTTAAAGTTACCCAAAAAATAATCACAATTTTAGTTTTTTCACTTTGGAAATCTGGCAACCGGAAGGATTAAATATGGGAGAGAAAAGACCATTAACAGTTAAACCCCATATTCACACCCACATACTCTGGGCAGATGGTGACTTACTCGGCCTTGAAATCACAGAGCATGGGCACCATATATGTGAAGATGCTCATATGCAGAAGATTTCCAATCTCTGAAATGCTCAACTTTTAGAGAAGGGGAGTATTTTTTCTCCTAATAGAGATACTCAGAATTTAATGTATTTCCCAGTAAAACAAACTAAAAAATAATAGGGAGCAAACATGACATTGCTAATTTTTTGTTGTGTCAAATAAGAGCTTCAAGCTTCTTTGCAAAAATTACCATAGACTGTCACAATAATTCAATAAAAGAAGAAAAATTATAAAACCAAAGAGCAAGAAGATCATATTAAACGAAGAATAACATTTTATATTGATTTCATGTCATGTAACTTGTCATTTCCTTCATTATTCTTATCTAAGAGCCTTGAGAAACAATTACTCATTTATTTTCCCATGTCTATAGGAAGGAAAGTAATTAAAATCCATGAAACCAAGTACGTTTTCTGTTTAAAGACTCACTGTCTTCCTATTACCTGTAACAGTGGTTCTCAAACTTTAGCCTGATCACCTGTAGTGGTGTTTGAAAACATCAGTTGCTGGGGCCATCCTTATTGTTAGTTCAGTAGATCTGAGGTGGGTCCAAGGTTGTTCGGTTTTGGTAAGTTGCAGTTGGTGTTATTCCAAGGACCACATGACTTTACAGGAAAAAGCTGAAACTCCTCTTTAGGCCATGGATGGGAAAAGTTAAGCTACTCTAAAAAAGGAGACTCCAAAATAGAGTAGCTTAATTAATATGAAATAATAATGAAGATTTTTCTGCTGTAAGTCTGGAGGCATTGTTCTGTTGGTGTGTGGTTGTGCTTCCACCTTATTGTTCCATTCCCTCTTAGGGATACTGGCAAAGGTAGAAACCCTCCACATTCACATCCCAAATAGCAGGAACAAGACAGAGAAGGGGGTGAGAGTAAATGGCTTCGTATTTGAGAAGAAAACCTCAGAGTTGTACACATTGTTTTCCTGGCACTGTGTTGGTGGAAGCCAGTCTTGGAAATGTGATATGCAGTATCGTGTCCCTTGGCCCAGTTAAAACTTGAGAGAGAAGGTGAATGGGTATCTGTGGGCAGCTGATCTGCACCAAAAAGGCCCTGATGACAACAAAAGATGGATAAAAGGTAGTGTCATTGCACATATAAGTGATAAATCTGAAAGAAAAAAGTCAGTATCTAGTGTAATCCTACATTAAAATAAATTTCCATGTGAAATATTTTCTTAATACCTTGTAAATATATAACTGTACTTAACTGCTTTTCATAATTCTAGATTTACTTATCTGTAGTTCCTGATTAGTCTCAAAGCATTTTAAGTGTATGAATTGAAGTTTCTTTATGTATTTGCATCTCTATCTCCTATAATTCTGTGTACTTATTTACTTATTTACAAATAAGTACCTAGTAAAATTCTTGATACAAGGTAAACATCCAATAAATGCTCTTTGCATAAATGAATCTTTCATCTTCTGTTGGTAAAAGTCAATGTTATTTCCTTAACTCTCTTCCATCTAACTCATGACTTTGCTGACCATTTATCCACACACAGTATTCTCTTTACTGCACACTTCACATCTTTGTTTCTTAAAGTGTAGATCAGAGGGTTAAGAGTGGGTGTGACAATTGTGTAAAAGAGAGTAAGGAACTTTCCATCATCTTGGGATGTGCTATTCTGTGGCTTCATGTACACATAAATGATTGTTCCATAAAACAGAATTACTACTGTGAGGTGGGAACCACATGTATTAAGGACCTTACGCCACCTTGCTGTTGACTTGATCCTCACGACAGTTTGAGTGATAACTGCATATGAGATGAGAATTAGTGATAGAGGTACTAGAAGAAATATCACTCCAAGAGCATAGACAACGACCTCAATTACTTTTGAGTAGACACAAGCCATCTTGAGCAAGGCTGGCATCTCACAGATAAAATTATCCACCTCCCGGTGACCACATCTTGGCAACTTCAAAGTCAGGGAACAAAGGATTAAGGAACTGCCAAGACCACCTAACCAGGCGGTGAGCTACCATCTTCTGGCAAAGTTGAGGGTTCATTATTACTGTGTAGTGAAGAGGTTGACAGACAGCAGCATAGCGGTCGTAGGCCATCACAGCCAAGAGAAGACATTCTGTGGCTCCCATGTCAAGGGCAAAGAAGAATTGGAGCACACACCCTCCATAGGTAATAGACTTTGTTGGACCCCACAGATTTACCAGCATCTGTGGGATAATGCTAGTTGCATAACAGAGGTCCAGAAAAGACAAGTTGGATAGGAAGAAATACATAGGTGTATGGAGCTGGCTGTCTAGGTTAGATACAAGGATGATGGTTGTGTTTCCTACCAGAGTCACAATATAGAAGATGAAGACAACCCCAGAGATGATGTGTTCTAATTGGGGCCGATCAGAAAACCCCAGCAGGATGAAGTCTGTTGTGGAATTTCCATTGTTTGTATTCATGACTCCTTATGAAGATCTAGGAAAAAATACCATGGTAATAAAAAAAAATAGCATCAGCTTTAAGTAGAAATAAAAATCTCTGAAGTTTGGATGAGTATCCCAAAGTCACTTGTTTTGTGCTCTCTCCCATTCAGAACACCTTTTTTAGCACACTCTGTGTCAGTGCTCAAAGACCCTCTGTGTGTACTCACAACCAGAGTTGTTCTGAAAATAATATGGTAGGGGCGCCTGAGTGGATTACTTGGTTAAGGGTCAGACTTTGGCTCAGGTCGAGATCACAGCTCATGAGTTTGAACCCCGTGTCAGGCTCTGTGCTGACAACTCAGAGCTTCCATCCGGCTTCAGATTCTGTGTCTCCCTTTCTGCCCCTCCCCCACTTATGTGCTGTGTCTCAGAAATAAGTGAATATTAAAAAATTTTTTAAAAATATATAGAAATAATATGGTAAACCCAATCACACTGAATTGAAAATCATTTAAAAGGCTTAATATGCCCAAAATCTATGTTTCTTTGTTTTCTGGGTAAGCCCATAAGTTTAATGAGGTAATTAATAAATCCATAAGATTAATGATATAATTTAGGAATGGAATATAGTTTGAGTTGTTCCATGCAAAAATTACAATGTTAGCATTACTTGATCACTACAAATTTTTCTCTTATCAAAGGAGAGAGTTTGAGGTAAAACATTAAAAGTTCAATTTTGTTGGGATAAACTCCACCATTTGGTAGTAGAATCACTTTCATAACCACTTGCATATGTCTGCATCCAGGCATTATCTTCACCCTCATGGTCAACCTCCTCCTCATATTTTCCCTCCTAGTCAACATTTCACAAACTGCTGTTCCTGTATCAATTTGGGATGCTTTCACTATTTTGTCCTTTTTTTTGTGAACGTGTTTTTGTTGCCATGAAAAAAAATCCTTCTTTTTAACTATTATTCACATGTACAGTGGCCCAGTATTTCTTGGAATATCTTACATTACTGCCATTACACATTTTAAATAGACTTACTGATTTGTTGCAGAGTTAAAAAGTTGAACTAATTCCAGAAGCATTTGGTTACCATATACGCACATCAACAACCTGTGTTAGCTCCTACTCACCGGGCAGGCAGGTAACTTGAACAAAAAGCCATTCATTAAACAATAAGTGAGTTGTTTTTCCCCACGGAATTTACCAATAATATAAGTTGATCTTCTGGTTGCTTCAGAACTCTATAGGTAAAATTTCACTTTAATTCTGAAAGAATACAGAAAGTGGATAAAGAACACATAATTTCACTCTCTGAATACTTTATCATATCATTACATAGATGGGATGTTTAATGACTGAATTTGTCCACTAACTTAATTTTCAATTTTTGGCTTATAATTTTTTCTGCAGATAATTTCTAACTGTAAACTTCAGAACTAAGATTTATATATTCATAGTGTGCTTGGAGTCATGGAATCATAACTTATTTGCTGCTATTACAGTAAAATAAGGAAATTACATACAGTATATCATTGTTGCAAGCATTTTAGTTAGAACCTGGAAATGTTATAATCATGATAAAGGAGCTGTTATTACCAAGTGGTAAGATAAAGGAATATAGCTCTTCTTCCTAGGAAATGGAAATTTAATTTAAGTAATGAGTGTGACATTTGTATGTGGTAGGATTTCACCTAAGTTGATCATAATGCTTAACTGCACAAAATGTGGACTCAGAATTTAGGGTCAAATCCCAGCTTTAGTACTTGAAGTAATGAATCCTCGAACAGTTATGAAACTTGTTTGTACACCGACTTCTCTATGTATTCAGTGAAGGTAATAATATTCAACAACAGGAAGTTGTGAGGGCTAGCATTTGTGAAAAAACTAGCAACTGTGCTTGTTTTATATAATTTAAATTATTTTAAATATATTACTAAATTAAATTTATTGAATTCTAAAATGTAAACATTATATTCACCTACTCACAAATTATTATAATTTTATTTTTTCTTTATTCTCTTCATTTTTTCCACTGGTAATTTTACCATGATGGTCTAGAACTAAACTAGAATGCTTAAAATTTTATGTTTGCATAGATTTTAAATGCACAGACACGCATGGACACATAAGTGCCCACAAACACAGTGTACATACCGAACTGATAAACTCAGAGGTAGGAGACGACAAAGGACTTGAGCTCCCCAAATGTCTTGATTACAAAATGCAGTTGGCTTTTCTTGACCATGTCAGGTTGAGGTAGTGTTGGGAATGAGAAAGCCATAGAATTTTAGAGTTGACATAGACTCAGACATGATGATCGAGCCTTTTGTCTTATGAAGCAGATCTTCCACCAAATGTTCACACAACTCCTGTTTTCATAGCTTCCTAATTGTCCTTTATAGAGGGGCTCATGGGTCCTCCTTATGTTGAGCTTGGAGATGCCTCTTTAACACCCAGGCACTACTTGTTTTTCTTTATTCTGGAAATTATATGGAATAGGTGAATTCAACATGACTTCTATACTACGCGGCAATGAGAAACAATGAAATCTGGCCATGTGTAGCAACATGGATGGAACTGGAGGGTATTGTACTAAGTGAAATAAATCAGTCAGGGAAAGACAGATAACATATGTTTCCACGCATCGGTGGACTTTGCGAGACTTATGAGAACACTATGGGGGACGGGAAGAGGGGGAAATAAAAGCCACAGAGAGGAGGGAGACAAAACATAAGAGACTACTAAATACTAAGAACAAACTGAGGGTTGAGGGGGGTATGGGAGCGGGAAGATTGGTTGATGGGCACTGAGGAGGACACTGGTTGGGATGAGCACTGGGTGTTGTATGGAAACCAATTTAACAACAAATTGTTAAAAAAATAAAAACTAAATAAAAAGCAAAAAAACCCCAGTTTTATTATAAAATAAAACATAGATACAGAAAAAAAGCAGAAGCTCACTGAGTTAAGGTGAATATTCTCATAACTAACATGCAGGTCAAAAAATAGAAACGTGGCAAGAACCCTAGGAGTTTCTCTTTGTATCTTGTGCCAGTCATTACCCTTTCGTGTCCCCCCAAATATCCACTATCCTCATGTTTATAGTAATCACCTCCTTGTATTTTAATAGTGTGTTGCCCAAATGTGCACCTCTAGACAATATTCTTTAGTTTGCCTCTTTAAAATTTTTTATTTGGTTTTTGAGTTTCCTTTCATATTAGAACCCATTATCAAATATACTCTTGGATTCATGTTCCTAGACTATGTGCATAGATGATTGTCAGCTGGTGCTCGCGCTGTATGAAGTTTAATTGCGACGCTTTTCTGGTTGCGATCCATTGGACTCACCATGGATTACTAAATGCCTTTGATTAGTTTGTTGAGAAGTAAACACAGTACTACAGAGGTGCTAAACTATTGAAGAAAGCAGTGAGCATCCATGATGCACCACAGTTTCTAAAATACATGTTAGGTAGATTCAGCAGGCGAAAAACATTACTGACTCAGTCTAAGCTTTGGGTCACTTAGGGCCCCAGCTGTCCTTATCAGAAATGTCAAGCCAGAAATCACACCTTATATAATTTAATGTAGTGAATCCAAACATAGAACTTTTCATTTTATGCTTGTAAACATTTTTCATATTGGTTTAATTCATGGTCTCAACCTTCAGCTCTTATTGTAATTTTAATTTAAAAGTCATTGTGATATTAAAAATAAGAGACCACAAGCAGAAGAAACAAATGTCTAAAAAGAGGAATGCTCTGTTTTCACCGAAGCAGATTTTCATTTTCCATGGTATGGACTTCAGTTTCTAATAGAATAGCGTGAACTTACCTTTTAGTGTGTTCAGTGAAACTTAAGACAAATGGAAGAAACACATTTAAACATAATTTGAAGGTAACAGTGATGTAGAGAGAAAACTAGAAACAAAATTGGGACATATTTACATTACAGAAGGGAAGAATTCACAGCTGTCGTTTTCTTATGTAGCCCAAAGTTACCCTTGTTCCCATCATGATGAGCCTTCATTTCCAGGTAAACAGAAAAATTCTTGTTTGGAAGTTTGAGTCCATTAAATATGATGAGCCACCGCTTTCTTGTAGTAACTCCAGAGTCACATGTGCATTTAAATGCAACATCTGAGCTAAAATTCAGCGAGGACTTTATCTAATGTGGATGTAGGAGAAAAAGCTCGATGTGGGAGTGGTGAAAACACTCATGAATTAGGTTTGTTAAATGTCTTTGATGGGATATTTCTAGTCTTTTAGTGAGGACTCCTGTGAGACATGTTTATATAGGTGGATCTCTGCCCAGTTACACAAGGAGCCTTCTTTGGTGTACATATGATCCAAGAAGTGTTTGTGTAGGGAATGAAGGCCAGTATGTGAACCTGGTGTATACCTTGGAGACTGGTGCCCCACAGAGGTGATTAACAAATCTTGGAATACGGTCAGAGGCTTATCCAAATAACTGTTTTAAGAAACGTTTCCTGAAGACATTGGGTTTCATCTTGTCTTTTTTTTTTCCTTCTTTAGATTTCTTCCATGGAAATTAATTTCAGAGATAAATTTATTTATGTATTAAATTCACTATTGAAGATTGCAAATATATTATAAATCATATTGATAAAAAAACTAACGCATTTAATTGAACTTTTTTTAGTTGGTAAGTCATCAATAAAGTTGAAGAAATATAGGTATTATCTAGGTGTTTTATATGCAGGAAAGAAAATATATGCTTTTTAAAAAATTACAGACATCATAAATCTGTGGTTCATGAGCCCTATCATCTTTGTTCCATTTTCAAAGAATTAAAAATAGTTCCATGAAAATATTTTAGCCTACCACTCAATTCAACAACGGGGATATTACTAATAGCTTATAGCTACTCTCTGTCTTTACATTCTCTTGTTCCTATCTGGACAGCGACATGCAAAAAAATGAATCTGGACCATTTCTTACACCATACACAACTTTCTTACACCATACACAAAAATAAACTCAAAATGGATGAAAGACATAAATGTAAGACAGGAAGCCATCAAAATCCTCAAAGAGAAAGCAGGTAAGAACCTCTTTGACCTAGGACGTGGCAACTTCTTACTCAACACATCTCCAGAGGCAAGGGATACAAAAGCAAAAATGAACTACTGGGACCTTATCACAATAAAACCTTCTGTTCGGTGAAGGAAACAATCAGCAAAACTAAAAGGCAACTGACGGAATGGGGAGAAGATATTTGCAAACGACATATCAGATAAAGGTTTAGTATCCAAAATCTATAAAGAACTTATCAAACTCAACACCCAAAAAAAACCCACCAAATAATCCAGTGAAGAAATGGGCCAAAGACATGAATAGACACTTTCCCAAAGAGGACATCCAGATGGCCAACAGACACATGAAACGATGCTCGACATCGCTCATCATCAGGGAAATACAAATCAAAACCACAGTGAGATACCACCTCACACCTGTCAGAATGGCTAACATGAATAACTCAGGCAACAACCAATGCTGGTGAGGATGTGGAGAAAGAGGATCTCTTTTACCCTGCTGGTGGGAATGCAAACTGGTGCAGCCACTCTGGAAAACAGTATGGAAGTTCCTCAAAAAATTAAAAATAGAACCACCCTACGACCCAGCAATTTCACTATTAGGTATTATTTATCCAAGGGATACAGGTATGCTGTTGCAAAGGGACACATGCACCCCAATGTTTATAGCAGCACTATCAACAATAGACGAAGTATGGAAAAAGTCCAAATGTCCATTGATGGATGAATGGATAAAGAAGATGTGATACACACACACACACACACACACTGAAACTCAGATGCTCTATTTGGACTTGTTGAAACCTCTTCAAAATGGCTCCTTTGTTGTCTTTCTTTCTTTCTTTCTTTCTTTCTTTCTTTCTTTCTTTCTTTCTTTCTTTCTTTCTTTCTTTCCTTCCTTCCTTCCTTCCTTCCTTCCTTCCTTCCTTCCTTCCTTCCTTCCTCCCTCCCTCCCTCCCTCCCTCCCTCCCTCCCTCCCTCCTTTCTTTCTTTCTTTCTTTCTTTCTTTCTTTCTTTCTTTCTTTCTTTCTTTCTTTCTTTCTTTCTTTCTTTCTTTCTTCTTTCCCCGTTTCCTTCCTTCCTTCCTTCTTTCCCCGTTTCCTTCCTTCCTTCCTTCTTTCCTTCCTTCCTTCCTTCCTTCCTTCCTTCCTTCCTTCCTTCCTTCCTTCCTTCCTTCCTTCCCTCCTTCCTTCCTTCCTTGTTTTTTTCTACAGTTCAATGAGCTTTATGTTTTCCTGAATTATTGGAGAATATGTTGCCCCCTCATCACACCCTGTTTAGCTGGCATGTATTTCCTGGCGTAAAGGCATCCTCTCCCATGATCACCCACACGAATAAATCAACATGAGTCTATTACTACCAATCCAGGGACCTATTCAACTTTTTGCCTATTAATGTCTCCTAATAACAGGATCCAAATTAAGAGTATGGGTCACTTTTAAATGTCACATCTCTTTTAATTTCACTCTGGAACATTCAACTATTTCCTTGACTTTCATATTCTGGACACTATTAAGATTACTAGCACTTTGTTTTGTAGAATTCCCTTCAATTTGTGTGTGTCTGATGTTTTCTCATTAGATTCAGGTTATGCAATTTTTTTGTCAGGAACATCACAGCTGTGATTCTGGTTTCCTTTCTGTGCATTGTAGCATCTTGTACACAAATTTGATTTGTTATTTTATTTATTGAAACCATGATAACTTGGTTAATGTGATATCTGATGTTTTCTCCATATAAAATTAATCAGTTTTAATAATCAATATGTATTTTGTGGGGTGGTACTTTCAGAATGTGTAAATATCCCATTGCTCAATAAACTCCACCGCCAGTTTAACATGTTTATATTTCTTGCTTGAATTATTTATTATGGGTTCCAAATGGTGATTTTTCTAATTATATCCTATCCTTCATTCTTTCTATATTTATCACTTGGCATTTACTTATATTAGTGTGAACTCATGGACTCCTAGCTTACTTAATGAGCTGTAAGCTGGGACTATCATCTTTTTTTAAATTAATTTTTTAAAAAATTACATCCAAGTTATTTAGCATACAGTGCAACATTGATTTCAAGAATAGATTGCTTAATGCCCCTTACCCATTTAACTCATCCCCTCTCCCACAAGCCCTCCCATAACCCTCTGTTTGTTCTCTGTATTTAATGGTCTCTTGTGTTTTTGTCCCCCTCCCGTTTTTACATTATCTTGGCTTCCCTTCCCTTATGTTCATCTGCTTTGTGTCCTAAAGTCCTCTTAGGAGTGAAGTAATATAATATTTGTCTTTCTCTGACTAATTTCGGTTTGCATGATATCCTCTAGTTCCATCCATGTAGTTGCAAATGGCAAGATTTCATTCTTTTTGATTGCTGAGTAATACTCCATTGTGTGTGTGTGTGTGTGTGTGTGTGTGTGTGTGTGTGTGTGTGTGTGTATCACATCTTCTTTATCCATTCATCCATCAATGGACATTTGGACTTTTTCCATACTTCGTCTATTGTTGATAGTGCTGCTATAAACATTGGGGTGCATGTGTCCCTTTGCAACAGCATACCTGTATCCCTTGGATAAATAATACCTAATAGTGAAATTGCTGGGTCGTAGGGTGGTTCTATTTTTAATTTTTTGAGGAACTTCCATACTGTTTTCCAGAGTGGCTGCACCAGTTTGCATTCCCACCAGCAGGGTAAAAGAGATCCTCTTTCTCCACATCCTCACCAGCATTGGTTGTTGCCTGAGTTATTCATGTTAGCCATTCTGACAGGTGTGAGGTGGTATCTCACTGTGGTTTTGATTTGTATTTCCCTGATGATGAGCGATGTCGAGCATCGTTTCATGTGTCTGTTGGCCATCTGGATGTCCTCTTTGGGAAAGTGTCTATTCATGTCTTTGGCCCATTTCTTCACTGGATTATTTGGTGGGTTTTTTTTGGGTGTTGAGTTTGATAAGTTCTTTATAGATTTTGGATACTAAACCTTTATCTGATATGTCGTTTGCAAATATCTTCTCCCCATTCCGTCAGTTGCCTTTTAGTTTTGCTGATTGTTTCCTTCACCGAACAGAAGGTTTTATTGTGATAAGGTCCCAGTAGTTCATTTTTGCTTTTGTATCCCTTGCCTCTGGAGATGTGTTGAGTAAGAAGTTGCCACGTCCGAGGTCAAAGAGGTTCTTACCTGCTTTCTCTTTGAGGATTTTGATGGCTTCCTGTCTTACATTTATGTCTTTCATCCATTTTGAGTTTCTTTTTGTGTATGGTGTAAGAAAGTGGTCTAGGTTCATTTTTCTGCATGTCGCTGTCCAGTTTTCCCAGCACCACTTGCTGAATAGACTGTCTTTATTCCATTGGATATTCTTTCCCGCTTTGTCAAAGATGAGTTGGCTGTATGTTTGGGGGTCTGTTTCTGAGTTCTCTATTCTGTTCCATTGATCTGAGTGTCTGTTCTTTTGCCAGTACCATACTGTCTTGATGATTACAGCTTTGTAATACAGCTTGAGGTCTGGGATTGTGATGCCTCCTGCTTTGGTTTTCTTTTTCAGGTTTTCTTTGGCTATTCGGGGTCTTTTCTGATTCCATACAAACTTTAGGACTGTTTGTTCTAGCTCTGTGAAGAATGCTGGTGTTGTTTTGATAGGTATTGCATTGAATATGTAGATTGCTTTAGGTAGTATTGACATTTTAACAGTATTTGTTCTTCCTATCCAGGAGTATGGAGTATTTTTCCTTTTGCGTGTGTGTCTTATTCAATTTCTTTCATAAGCTTTCTATAGTTTTCAGTGTATAGATTTTTCACCTCTTTGGTTAGGGTTATTCCAGGGTATTTTATACCTTTAGGTGCAATTGTAAATGGGATCGGTTCCTTGATTTTCTTTCTGTTGCTTCAATATGGCATATAGGAATGGAATCGATTTCTGTGCATTGATTTTATACCCTACCACTTTGCTGAATTTATGGATCAGGTCTAGCAGTTTTTTGGCAGAATCTTTTGGGTTTTCCATATAAAGTATCATGTCATCTCTAAAGAGTGAAAGTTTTACCTCCTCCTGGCCAAGTTGGATGCCTTTTATTTCTTTGTGTTGTCTGATTGCTGAGGGTAAGATTTCCAATACTATGTTGAATAACAGTGGTGAGAGTGGACATCTCTGTCTTGTTCCTGACCTTAGCAGGAAAGCTCTCAGTTTTTCCCCATTGAGTATGATATTAGCGTTGGGTCTTTCATATATGGCTTTTATGATCTCGAGGTATGGTCCTTCTATCTCTACTTTCTTAAGGGTTTTTTTTTTCCAAGAAAGGATGCTATATTTTGTCAAATGCTTTCTCTGCATCTATTGAGAGGATCTTGTGGTTCTTGTCCTTTCTTTTATTGATCTGATGAATCACACTGATTCCTTTGCAGTTATTGACCCAGCCCTGCATCAAGGTGGGATGGCTTCATAGAAAGAGTTTGGAAGTTTTCCTTCCATTTATATTTTCTGGAGAAGCTTCAAGACACTAAGTGTTAACTCTTATTTAAATGCTTGGTAGAATTCCCCTGGAAAGCCATCTGGCCCCGGACTCTTGTTTTTTGGGAGATTTTTGATGACTAATTCAATTTCTTTACTGATTATGGGTGTGTTTAATAGTATATTTCTTCCTGTTTCAGTTTTGGAGTTTATATGTTTCTAGGAATTTGTCCATTTCTTCCAGATTGCCCATTTTATTGGCATATAATTGCTCATAATATTCTCTTATTATTGTTTTTATTTCTGCTGTGTTGGTGTGATCTCTCCTCTTTCATTGTTGATTTTATTTATTTTGGTCTTTTCCTATTTCTTTTTTATCAAACTGGATAGTGGTTTATCAATTTTATTAGTTCTTTCAAAGAACCAGCTTCTGGTTTTATTGATCTGTTCTACTGTTTTTTGTTTGTTTGTTTGTTTGTTTGTTTCAGTAGCATTGATTTCTGCTCTAATCTTTATTATTTCCTGTCCTCTGCTCGTTTTGGGTTTTATTTGCTGTTCTTTTTCCAGCTCTTTGGGATGTAAGGTTAGGTTGTGTATCTGAGACCTTTCTTCCTTCTTTAGGAAGGCCTGGATTACTATATACTTCCCTCTTATCACTAGTTTTGCTGCATCCCAGAGGTTTTGGGCTGTGGTGTTATCATTTTCATTGGCTTCCATGTATTTTTTAATTTCCTCCTTAACTTATTGGTTAGCCCATTCATTCTTTAGTAGGATGTTTTTTAGTCTCCAAGTATTTGTTATCTTTCCAAATTTTTTCTTGTGGTTGATTTCAATTTTCATAGCGTTGTGATCTGAAAATATGCGTGGTATGATCTCGACCTTTTTGTACTTATTGAAGGCTGATTTGTGTCCCAGTATGTGGTCTATTCTGGAGAAAATTCCATGTGCACTGGAGAAGAATGTATATTCTGTTACTTTAGGATGAAATGTTCTAAATATGTCTGTTAAGTCCGTCTGGTCCAGTGTGTCATTAAAAGCCATTGTTTCCTTGTTCATTTTCTGTTTACATGATCTGTCTATTGCTGTAAGTGGAGTGTTGAAGTCCCCTACTATTATGGTACTATTATCAATGATTTTCTTTATTTTTGTGAGTAATTGATTTATATATTTGGGTGCTCCCACATTTGGAGGTTAAATGTTTACAATTGTTATGTCTTCTTGGTGGATAGACTCCTTAATTATGATATAATACCTTCTCCATTTCTTGTTACAGTTTTTATTTTAACGTCTAGATTGTCTGATATATGTATGCTACTCCAGCTTTCTTTTGGTGACAATTAACATGAAAGATGGTTCTCCATCCCCTTACTTTCAATCTGAAGGTGTCTTTGGTCTAAAGTGGGTCTCTTATAAACAGCATATAGATGGATCTTGTTTTCTTATCCATTCTGTTGCCCTATGTCTTTTGATTGGAGCATTTAGTCCATCGAAGTTTAGAGTGAGTACTGAAAGGTTTGAGTTTATTGCCATTATGTTTCTTGTAGAGTTGGAGCTTCTGGTGGTGTTCTCTGGTCCTTTCTAGTCTTTGTTGCTTTTTGCCCCCTCCCCTCGTCTTTTCTTCCCTTAGAGAGTCCCCTTTAAAGTTTCTTGCAGGGCTGGTTTAGTCGTCACGAACTCTTCTAACTGTTGTTTGTCTGGGAAACTTTTTATCTCTCCTTCTATTTAGAATGACAGCCTAGCTGGATATAGAATTCTTGGCTACACATTTTTCTGATTCAGCACATTGAATATGTCCTGCCACTCCTTTCTGGCCTGCCAAGTTTCTGTGGATAGGTCTGCTGCAAACTTAATCTGTCTTCCTTTGTAGGTTAGGTACTTTTTTCCCTTGCTGTTTTCATGATTCTTTCTTCGCCTGAGTATTTTGTGAATTTGACTATGATATGTCTTGTTGATGTTTGGTTTTTGTTGAATCTTGTGGGAGTCTTCTGTGTTTCCTGTATTTTGAAGTCTATGTCTTTCCCCAGGTTAGGAAAGTTTTCCACTAGGATTTGCTCACATAATCCTTCTACCCATTTTTCTCTCTCTTCATCTTCTTGGACCCCTATGATTCTGATGTTGTTCCTTTTTAATGAGTCACTGATTGCTCTTTTGCTTTACCCTCCCTCTTTTTTTCTGCTTCATTATTCTTCATAAGTTTCTCCTCTATATCGCTGATTCTCTGCCCTGCCTCAACCATCCTGCCACCGTGGCATCTGTTTGAGATTGCAGCTCAGTTATAGAATTTTTTATTTCATCCTGAATAGCTTTTACTTCTTTTAACTCCGTAAAGAGGGATTCTAATCTATTTTCCACACCAGCTAGTATTCTTATCATCGTGATAGTATATTCTGGTTCATACATCTTGCTTGTATCTGTGTTGGTTAAGTCTCTAGCTGCCGTTTCTTCCTGCTCTTTCTTTTGGGGTGAATTCCTTCATCTCATCATTTTAAAGAAAGAAAAGGGATTAATAAGGTAAAAATTTTTAAATGAAAAAACTGAAAACAATAGACACACACACGAAGCAAATAAATGATGCTAGATCCTAGGTGTGTTTTGGTCTGGTTATTGAAAGGAGCTTGATTCATTAGAGAAAAAAGGGAAAAAATTAAAAATTAAAAAATAAAACACACACACACACACACCCATACAAAATCAAATCAATGATGTTAAATCCTATGTGTGTTTTGGTCTGGTTGTTGAAAGGAGCTTGATTCTGTAGACAGAAATAAAAAAGGAAAAAAAAGAAAAAGAAGAAACAAAAAAGAAAAAAAAGCGTTTGAAAATTTCAGAAAATGAATTCAATGTAATAGATTAATGAAGAGGAGCTTGACTGGGAGAGAAAAAAAGGGGAAAAATTACAATTAAAAAGTTAAAAACAACCCACACCCCAATAAAATAAAATAAATGATGGAAATATAATGGAATTTGAAAAATGTACAAAAAGGTGAAAAATTTAGTAGAAAAAACTAATAAAGGAAATGTTGGAGTTATAATAGAATTTTAAGTATTTACCAAAAAAGTGAAAAATTTAGTAGAAAAAAATAAAGGACAATATGTGGGGTACCAGAAGATGAAGAGAGAGAAATAAATATAATTTTTTTTCTTTCTGTATTCAAGCAAAAGAAAAGAAACAAAAAAGAAAGAAGAGAAAAGAAGAAAAATAAGAAAAAGAAAAAGAAAAATGAATAGCTAGACCAGTGAGCAGTCTGAAATAGGATTGATATTATATCTTTTCCCCCTAGAGGTCAAATTATGATGCCCTTTATAGTCTGTGAACTAAGCAGGTGGATAGATTTGTGGTGTTCCTGAAGAGCAAGGTCAGCCCAGTTGGGCGGGGCTTAGTGTAACAGCTCTGTTCTCCACTAGATGGCGCTGCTTGGCTTATTGCAGTGGATCTTGTGGCGCCTATAGGTGTGTGTGCGCATGCGTGGGCGGGGTGAAATGGCATCATCAGGTCATCAGCTCTACATTGGAATTCTGTGTCTTCTGTGACCAGGAACCGCGCACCAGTCTTTTGTCTCTGGTTTCCGTCACTCTCTGCTTTTACTCTGTCCGTGGCCTTGCCAGTCAGGCTGCCTCGAGGCACCTCCATCCTGAGTTTTATCTGAGATGCGGCTGTTTCCTGACCCCTCACTTCTGAGGACTGTGGCTTTGTCCCACTCAGATCCTCTGGGTAAGGGTCGCCCTGATCAATGGCTGATTTGTCTTCTGCACCCAGAAATGCTCTTTGGACCTTGCTACTGCTGGTGTCTAGAGACTTGCGGCTGGGTGCAAGCCCATGCCAGACAAAGTTCACGCTATCGTGTAGCAGCAGCGTTTCCAAGATTACGGTAAATCACACATGGTCTGAGGACCTCCCGGACCTGCTCTTCTGGAAATTTGCCCTTCCCACCAGAGTATCGCCAGGTATTTTGAACTGCAGAGTTTCAGACTCTGCGCTCCTCCTTTTTATAGAGTTTTAATGGAATTTAAACCCTCTCCTCTCCTTTTAGTTCAGTCTCTGTGGCTGTTTCCACTTTTCCACTTTCTCTCCAACTGATTTTGTGGGGTGTGGTTTCCTTGTGCTCTCTCCCCTGTCTCCGTCTTGTCTCCACAAGGCAGCACACCTGCCTGCCCTCCACGGCTCCTCTCTCCCCCAGTTCGCCTCTGCATGCCACATACCTGTTGAGTTCTGTGGTTCAGGTCATGCAGATTGTTACCTTATTCCTCAAGTCCATTTTCTAGGTGTGCAGGATGGTTTAGTGTAGATCTGGCTGTATTTCATGTATGCAAGACAGAAGAAAAGCTTCCATGCTGTTCTGCCATCTTGGGTCCTCCCCTTCCTTGAAGACGTCTTTGGTGCAAAAAGGTGATATTATTAATCCACGGGAATAGGACCCGTGAGCAGAAAGAGCTGCCCTGGGACCATGGGGAGAGACTCTGACTATCATCCTTCATTTATATTAGTATAGGCTGATGGATTCTTACTTTACTTAGTGAGCTGTAATCTGTGACTGTCATTTTTTCTATATCAGTGTAGACTGATGAATTTGTTTTATTTAGTGTGCTGTAAGCTGTGACTATCATTATTTATTTTGATGTGGAAACTGTCTAAGATTGTATCACTGCGAGCACCTTGAAGCCAGTTTCTCTGTTTTATTGGTTATGTTCCAATTATTTGAGCATTACTTTTTGACATAAGGAAGAATTTCCAAAGGTCATCTGCCTTCTCCCACCCCAGCCCTGTGACTAGTCATTTGTCTAAAGATCTCTGGTGTGTGAGGAGGTAATTTATAAACTGAGATCCTGTTAAAAGATAGGCTCATTGGTACTGGGATGGTGGAACTGGAAACAGAGCTAGGGAATGAGTATATCTACATATATATATACTTACACACACACACACACACACACACACACACACACACACCAGCAAATACACATACATACGTCTATACAGTGATGCACTCTACTACATTCTTATGCACATCTGTATCTTCTATCCGTTCTGAATCTGACTCAGCCAATTCCAACCCACTACAAGGTGCATTCTTGTTTTCTCCTTTTATTTTTTCTTTTATTTTTCATTTGCCTTCTCCACTTCCATGTTTTAAACTCATCCTTCTGATTCCAAAGTCAAAATCTGGGTCTTATTATCTTCAATATATTTACTTACTGAACAATCTTCTTATGTAACCAATTTTCTATTGCTGCTGCTGCTTTTTAAAGAAACTCTGTCATCATCTTGCAGAGGTGAGGATACTGCACGGGACCCCTGCCACCCTGGCTTCCGGTTCAGGCTTCCTGTTCAGTATTTGGCACCCCTGGCCGTCTTACTGCCAAGGCCTCTTCACCCCATACATTCCTCTTCTCATCCTCTGACGCCCCGGACATCCTGTGCTGGGGAGCAGCAACCCTGGCCTCCCCCTTTACGCTACAGTGTGTATGTTGCTTCATCCCACCTGAGGACTTCCAGACTAAGTTATTCAGGCAGGAAAGAAAAAAGATTTTTGTCCTTTGGAAAAAAATGTCTGTAGTATTTGATAATTTACTTGCTTTCCAATAAGACCAGATTTCCCAGACTTTCGTATATATTTTATAGGCTGTCTTTCCAAGAAAGGCATACCTCCTCGGTGAAAGGTGGTGCTTGGAAACTATTGTCCTGGTATTTGTGTGCTCATTGCTGTTGAACTAGTCATTGCTTCTAGATCTTTCCAGTGGAAAGAACTAGGAAGTATATATTATTTTTTTTAAAGAGAAAACTATGTCCTTGTTTTATATCAGTATTTCCAATTCTGTTAAAATTATATGGTTTCTATCGAAAATCATGGATTTATTGTATACCACATTTCCTTTCTCCCACACTGAAAACCCTAGTTTCCAATTTTTCTAGCAGTTATATATCTGATTAATCTTACAACAAAGTATACTTTTCCCCGCAAGTTTTTGTTTAAATTTCAGATAGTTAACATACAGTGCAATATTAGTCTCAGGTGTAGTCTCATCGCTTACATACAACACCAGGTGCTCATCACGAGAAGTGCCTTCCTTAATCTCCATAACCGATTTCACCCGTCCCCCCACCCACCTTGCTTCTGATAATTATCAGTTGGTTCTCTGTTGTTAAGGGTCTGTTTAGGGACGCCTGGGTAGCTCAGGTGGTTAAGTGCGTGACTCTTCATTTTGGCTCAGATCCTGATCTCATTGTTCTGAGAGCTCTGCACTGAGAATGGAGCCTGCTCGAGGTTTTCACTCTCCCTTCCCCCTCCCCAACTCACACTTTTCCTGTCTCTCTCAAAAAAAAATAAATAAAAGAGTCTGTTTCTTAATTTGCCTATCTGTTTTTTCTCCATTTGTTTTGTGTCTTAAATTGCACATATAAGTGAAACCGTATGTTATTTGTCTTTTTCTGACTTATTTTGCTTAGCATCATACTCTCTATCTCCACTCAAGTCCAAACTATACTTTTAAAATACTATTACTTTAAACATGGTGATTAGTGGATGCAACATAAAACTTATTTGCAGGTAATTCTACCTCTGAGATTTATCTCATTTAGGTAAGTCAATCACTATGTTCACAATCACTTGTAATAATTATTCATTCTGGGGGCACCTGGGTAGCTCAGTCAGTTAAGCGTCTGACTTCGACCCATAGTTTCTGGGTTTGAGCCCGCATTGGGTTCTGTGCATTGAAGCCTGCTTCAGATTCTGTGTCTCCTTCTCTCTCTCCTCTCCCTTACTCACACTCTGTCTCTGTCTCTCAAATAGAAGTAAGCAGTAAAAAATTTTTTAAAAATTCAAAAAAAATCTCAAATCTTCTTTTTGTGGATAAGCCAACAACTTGATAAATCATTAAGTTACTTTTTTATGGTTTATATTTGTGTATGGGTTTATTTAGTTTTATAATTATTTAAAGCATTTATATGATTTAGATAACTTAGAAAAGAACCAAGTCATTCCTAAAAACACACAAGTTGCCAAGGTTGATTCATGGATCTCGAATCCAAGAAAAAAAAAATCATCTTAGACCAATAACAAGAATGAAATTTGAATTAGAAATAAAAAATCTCCCAGCAGAGAAAAGCCCAAGACTACGTGGCTTCATTGGTGAATTTCACCAACATTAAAATAATAATTAATGACAGTCTTTGTCAAAATCTGAAAAATAATGGAGTAGAGGGAAAAGATTCAAAATTATTCCATGAGGGCAGTACTACCCTGCTATGAGAACAGGATAAAAACAATACAAGATCAAAATAGTCTAGATTGTCTGATGTAAGTATTGCTACAATGGCTTTCTGTTGACTTCGATTTGCATAACAGATGTTTCTCCACTCCCTCATATTCAATTGGTAGGTGCTGTAGGTTTAAAAGGAAACTTTTGTAGGTAGAACACAGATGAGCCTTTTTTTTCATCCATTCTGACAACCTATCTTTATTGCAGCATTTTTGTCCCTTTACGTTCAAAGTAAGTATTGATAGATAGGTAGTTATTGCCATTTTATTACTTCTTTTGTCATTGCTTCTGGAGATTTTCTCTGATTCTTTCTTTCCTTTGTCACATTTGGTTTCTCCTTTGCACTAGGGTCCCCATTAGTATTTATGCAGGCCTGGTTTAGTGGTCACGAAATGCTGTAGTTTTTGTTTGTTGGGGAAACTCTCTCTCTCCTATTCCGAATGATAGCCTTGCTGTCATCCTTAGTGGCGGGTTTTTTCCCATTCGGGATTTTGAATGTATCATGCCACTCCCTTCTGGCTTGCCAAATGCCTATTGAGAAGTCTCCAGCTAGTCTTCTGGGTTTTCCCCTCTAAGTTAAGGATTCTTTTGTCCCACTGCTTTTCTTTTTTCCTTTATCACTGTATTTTTCAAATTTAATTAGAATATTGATGTATTGGCCTGCTTTGGTTGATTCTGCCTCCTGCATTTGGATGTCTGTTTTCTTCCCCAGTTTAGGGAAGCTTTCAGGTATTAATTCTTGAACTAAATTTTCTGCCCCCTTTCACTCTCTTCTTCTTCTGGGTCTCTTATAACATGAATGACATCACATGTGATGGAGTCCCTGAGTTCCCTAGGTCTGTTCTCGTGGTCTGTCATTCTTTCTCTGTTTTCTTCGGGTTCCATATTTTACAATATTTTGTCATCCATATCACTTATTCATTTCTCCGCTTCTTCCAGCCTACGTTCATTTCATCAAGCCTGTCTCCCATCTCGTTTATTGCATTCTTCATCTCTGATGGATTCTTTTTAACCTCTTTTGTCTCTGTTGTAAGGGTCTCCCTGATGTCTTCCATTCTTTTCTCAAGCCCAGTGTGTATCTTTATGATTGTTGTTCTATATTTTCCATTAGTCATGTTACTTATATCTGTTTCACTTAGAATCTGGCCATAATCTTATCTTGTTCTTTCATTTGATATGAATTCCTCCATTTTGGAATTTTGTCTGTTTCTGTCTTTTTCTCTGTGTTAGAAAAGCCAGTTATGACTCTTGCTCCTGAAAGTAATGGCCAGGTGTGTTCCACTGCTGTGTTTTGGCTACACTGTCCTTCAGGCCAGTCATCTGCAGAGGCTCTGCTTGCCTCCCACGGGCAGTGTTTGGTCCCTGGCCTGAATGTGGCGAGTTTAACTAGATGTGCTCCGGTATGCTTATAAAATGAGACCTGCACCAGCTCCACCAGAACTGAGGCCCTGCAGAACTCTCTGGTTGGGAAATGTGGTGTGGGCAGGTGTTTGTGCTGGCCTGCTGGGGGAGGGGGCCTGTCACACTGAGGCTGAGGCAAGCTTACCTGAAAAGGGCCATCGTGCCAGCGCACAGTGTAGTGGGATTTGGTGAGGCAAGTTAGGCAGGAGTGTCGGTGCTACGCTGTTTCCCACAGGTGGTTCTGTGCTTATGCTGAGGGGCGGGGGAGGGCAACGGTACTGGCATCTCCCTGACAGCTGCCTCTCAGGAAAGCATTCCTAGAATAGAGAATAATCTCTCCACTGTGTGCCCCAGGTGATTTTTAGATCACTGTTTCCCTGCTGTCTTCTCTAAAGTCGTTTGCCTTCCCTCCAGGAGCAGTGCAGCGCCCTCCTGGCTCTATCCTACTCAAGCCTGCCGACCTTTAAAACTCCATGGTTTAGAGACATGGTGTGGGCAGGGGCCTGAGCTGGTCTTCTGGGGTAGGGACCCACCATACTGGGACTGAGGCAAACTTGACTGAGAAGGGCAGTCCTGACAGAGTGTGGGTGGAAAAGGAGCTAGGGCTTGGTGTGAGCAAGTGGGGCAGCCAGTATTAGCACCGTGCTGCCTGCGACGGTGGCTCCGCGTCTATGCTGAGGGGTGGGGGAGGGAAATGGCACCAGTCAGTCCCCCTGTGCCCAGACAGGTGTCCCTGTGAACATTGCTTACCAGGGATGCTCTCCCAGAGGATCGAATCATCTCCCCGCTGCGCACCTCGGGTGTTCTTCAGATCACTTTTTTCACGCATTTTTCTCTGGGGTTCATTGTCTGCCTTCACTCCAGACGCAGGGCAGAACCTTCGCTCTATTTCAGCCAAGCACGTAGGCTTTTTAACTCTTAGGTTCGCAGCCCCAACAACCGTGCAAGATGGTTCTCTGCATCCTCGCCAACATGCAAAACATGTTGTTTCCTGAGTTGTTAATTTTAGCTATTCTGACAGGTGTGAGGTCGTGTCTCATTGTGATTTTGATTTATATTTCACTGATGATCCACGATGTCGAGCATCTTTTCATGTGTCGCTTAGCCATCTGGATGTCTTCTTTAGAAAAGTGTTTATTCGTGTCTTCTGCCCACTTCTTAGATGGGTTATTTGTTTTTTTGGGTATTGAGTTTGAGAAGTTTTTAATAGATTTTGGATATTAACCCTTTATCAGATATGCCATTTGCAAATACATTTTCCCATTCTGTAGACTGCCTTTTAGTTATGTGGATTGTTTATTTCTCTGTGAAGAAAGTTTCTTATCTGGATGAGGTCCCAATAGTTCATGTTTGCTTTGGTTTCCCTTGCCTCCAGAGACATGTCTAGATAGAAGTTGCTCCAACAGAGGCCAAAGGGGTTCCTGCCTGTGTTCTCTCCTAGGATATTTATGGTTTTCTTTCTCACATTTATGTCTTTAATCCATTTGGCATTCATTTTTGTGTATGATGTAAGAAAGTGGTCCCGTTTCATACTTTTTCATATTGCTATTCAGTTTTCCTGAAAGAGAGACAGGACCTAAAAGGACAGTGATGAGAGAATTACAAAACAGGAGGCTAAGACTCTCCAGGAGCCAAAGCATTAGTCTCCCGGCTCAAGCGTCTTTTATTTCGCAATTTGTTGGATAAGAGCAAGCACATACCACATAGTATTTGGCATCCTGACAGGTCATGCACCTGCAGCATATTCAATACTGAGTCAGAAGTACATCTGGCACCAGGTAAAACATTATTATCCCTGGCCTGGTGCCCGTGTCATGTCCTTCTGGAGAGAACGAGCAGTCCCAGTGGCTTTCCGACCTGGGAATGGAATTGCTTTGAGTTCCTTGCTCCTCCTATCCTTTCCTTCAGGACATTCTCCCAGCGCCTCCAGCTTCTTGTTCTCCAACATTTCCCAACATTATCTATTGAAGAGACTGTCTTTTATCCATTTGGTATTGTTTCCTGATTTGTTGAAGATTAGTTGTCCGTATAATGGTGGGTCCATTTCTGGCTTTTCTATTCTGTTCTATTGCTCTATATGTCTTTTTTCACGCCAGTACCATACTGTTTTGATGACTACATCTTGGGAATGTAGCTTGAAATCTGAAATCGTGGTCTTCTAGTTTTGTTTTGTTTTTATTCCAGAATATTCTTTGGATATTTGAGCTCTTTTGTGGTTTTCTACAAGTGTGAGGGTTGTTTGTTTTAGCTCTGTTAAAAATACTGATGGTATTTTGATGGGGATTCATTAAAAGTATAGATTGTTTTGGGTAGTATAGACATTTTAACAATGTTTGTTCTTCCACTCCATGAACATAGAATGTTATTCCATTTCTTTGTGTCCTTTTCAATTTCTTTCATAAGTGTTCTAGGGTTTTCAGAGTACATATCTTACCTCTTTAGTTAGGTTTACTCCTAGGTATCTTATGTTTTTTGGTGCAAGTGCAAATGGAATCAAATCATTGATTTCTTTTTTTCTGCTGCTTCATTCTTGGTATATAAAATGCTACCGATTTCTGTATGTTGGTTTTATATCCTGTGACTTTGCTGAATTCATGTATTAGTTCTAGTAATTTTTTGGTAGTGTCTTTTGGGTTTTCTACAGAGTATCATGTCCTCTGCAAATAGTGATAGTCTGACTTTTCAATGCTGATTTCGATGCCTTTTATTTCTTTTGTTGTCTGATTTCTAGGGGTAAGACTTTCGGTACTATGTGAAATAGTAATGATGAGAGTGGACATCCTTGTCTTGTTCCTGACTTTAGGTGTAAAGCACTTACTTTTTCCCCATTGAGGATGATATTAGGTGTGGACCTATCGTATATGGACTTTATCATGTTGTGGTATGTTCCATCTATCCCAGTTTTATAGAGGGTTTTTTTTTGAAGAATAGGTACTGTAGTTTGTCAAATCCTTTTTATGCATGTATTGACAGGATCATATGGTTGTTATCCTTTCTTTTATTAGTGTGCTATATGATCTTGATTGATTTGCAAATATTCAATACAGTGTATTCTTGGCTTCTTATTTTTCCCGTTCAGCATGTTGAATATATCTTGCCACTCCTTTCTAGCTTGCCAAGTTACTGTGAATAGATCTTTTACAAATCTCTTCTGCCTTCCCTTATAGGTTTAGGACTATTTTCTGTTGCTGCTTTCAGGATTCTTTCCTTGTGTGTGTATTTTGTGAATTTGACTCTGATATGCCTTGTCAGTGTTCAGTTTTTGTTGAGTTTAATGAGAGTTCTCTCTGTTTCTTGGATTTTGATGTCAGCATCCTTCCCCAGAATAGGGAAGTTTTCAGCTATAATTAGCTTGCATAAAACTTCTGCTACTTTTCCTCCTGCTTCATCTATTGGAATTCCTATAATATAAATGGTATTCCATTTTAATAAGGCACTTAGATTCCTAAGTCTATGTCGGTGATCCATTACCATTATTTTCCTCTTTATTTCAGGTTCATTATTTTCCATAACTGTATCTTCTCTGTCACTGAATTGCTTCTCTGCCTGTTTATCCTTGTTTTTTTGGCATCCATTTGGGTTTGTACCTTGGATTATAGCATTTTTAATTTCAGCCTGACTAGATTTTAGTTCTTTTGTCTCTGCAGTAAGGGATTTTCTGGCATCTTCCATGATTTCTTTTCAAGCCCATCTAATATCCTTATAACCACTGTTTTAAATTCGAGTTGACATCTTGCTTGAATCCGTATTGCATAATTTCCTTGCCATGAGTTTTACCTCCTGTTCTTTCTTTTGTGGTGAATTTCTCCATATTGTCATTTTGTCCAGAAAAGAAAAGAATAAATGAAAACAAACAAAAAACAATGAAAACAACCAAAAAGAATCCCCAAAAAACTAGATCTTGGGTGTGTTTTAGTCTATTTGTTAAAAGAATCTATATCTAAACAAACAAACAAACAAACAAATAAATAAAATAAGATAGGGTAAATAACACAAAATAAAAATAAACTAGAAATAAAAACAAAATTAAAAAAATAAAAATAAAGGATTGAAAAACAAGAAAATAAATTAAAATAATCATAAAAAATAAATAATAAAACTACAAAGTAAGCTAGATCTTGTTCTCCTGAAGCTGAAGCTTTGGAGCTCTAGATGTTCATTTGAATTGGTGTAGGCGAGTTGTTTGTGCTCATCTGGGGGTCTGGACTGTTGTGCTGATTCTCAGGTAGATTTGCTGTGGTGGGTTTGTTCCTTCAGGGAGCAGATGTGAATGTCTTGGTGTAAGCGTCTCTGACCTCCACTAGATGGCAATGTTTTGACATTTGAGGTGCGACTGGTGTTGGGGATGGAAAAAATGGCTTCCTGCTATCAGCCCATTCTCCCCGCCTCCCTTTCAGGGAATTGTCACAGAAAAGCAATTAATCACCCTTCTTGCGTCCCAGGTTTCTGTCAGAACCCTGCATTTACCCTGCCTTTGTTTGACCTTTTTTATCTCAGGTGCAGAGCTGAATTTCAAATCTCCAAATTTTAGGGACTCTGTGGCAGTTCCTGTGGGGGAGGGTCTCATTGCCCTTTTAGTGTTTGCACACCTGTGCCAGGAAAGTGGTCACATGACTGCACAGTGGTTCAGAGTTTATGGCCAAACAGAGGAGAAAGCTGGCATGCCTGGTTGATTCCTGCAGGTGGAATGCCTGATCTTATGCCTGGGAACAGTGATCCCATTGGTGCACCCATTCTTCTTGTGACCCAGGGGATTTTCAGATCACACTCTCACCTTAGGGCCTCCACTCTACTTCTCCACATGAGCACGTTTAACCCAGGTACATCCCCCACTTCAGGGAACTAATAAAAGTTAAGATTTCTCTCGCTGCTTATAACTCTTTGCAGTAGCCTCCCTGAGCAGACTCCCTTCCCGCCACCACAGCCACAGTTATGTCTCCCCACAAGTCAATTCTCTGTACCTCTGATCTTCCAAAAGGTGGTCACTTTTATTCTTGTAGACTTGCACTTTTCATTCTCTCAAACCTCTGATTGATTTCTTGGGTGTTCAGAATGATTTGATAACTATCTAGCTGTTATCCAGAGATAAGACAAGCTCGGGCTCCCCCTACTCCTCTGCCATCTTAACTCCTACACTCATCAAGGATATTTTATCCGACATATTTCACATTTTTTTCATCAAAGGTATTGAATATTGATAATTGGTCATTTTCCTGTGTTGTCTTTATCTGATTTTGGTATCAGGGTAATGCTGGCCTCCTAAATGAGTCTGTGTTCCTTCCTCTTTAGTTTTTTTGGAAGAGTCTGAGAAGGATTGGCATTAATTCATCTCTAAATGGTAGTGTGTACCATGAGACCGTCTTGTCCTGCGCTTTTCTGTGGTGGGAGGAAGTTTTGATTATTTATTCAATTTTCTTACTCATCAATCTGTTTAGATTTTCCAGTTCTTCATGATTCAGTTTTGGCGGATAGCATGTTTTAAGGAATTCACCCATTTCTTCTATGTTGTCTAAGCTGTTGGCATATAATTGTTCATAGCAGCCTTTCATCCTTCGGATTTCTGTTGTGTCAATTGTAATGTCTCGTCTTTCATTTTAGATTCTGTTTATTTGAGTCATCTGTCTTCTTACTTACCCTAGCTAAAGATTTGTCAATTTTGTTTGTTTTCAAAAAACCAACTCATACTTTAATTGGTCTTTTCTATATGATTTGTTAAATCTTTATATCCTTGATTTCTGTTATCTTTATTTTTTCCTTTGGTTTGCTAAATTTGGGCTTAAATTTTTCTTCTTCTTCTAGTTTTTTGAGGTGTCAAGTGAGGTTGTTTTTTAAGGTCTTTCTATTTTTTATAAGGTATTTATTGCTACAAACTTTCCCCTTATAACTGCTTTTGAAGCAACACATAGATTTTGATATGTTTGATTCCATTTTTGTTTGTTTCAAGATGTTTCTTGATGTCCCTATTGATTTCTTCATTGACCCATTTTGTTGTTCAGGACCATGTTGTTTTAATCTCCATATCTTTTGAATTTTCCAGGTTTTCTAGTTTTAGTCAATAGTAGTTTTATAACATTTTGGGAAGGAAAGATACTTGATGTGTGATTTGAAGCTTCTTAAGTTTGCTAATCTATTATGTAACCTATCATATATTGTATACTAGAGAATGTTCCATATGTGCTTCAGAAATATGTATATTCTGTTGTTGTTAGATGAGATATTCTGTATACATCTGGATTCTCTATTGTTAAAGTTGGGTATTGAAATTACCTATTATTGTTGTTAGCTGTCTGTTTTCCACTTCAGATTTTGTTAATATTTGCTTAATTTTTTAGGTGCTCCAATGTGGGTGAAAATAGTTGAATTTTTTTCTAAATCCATCTAGTTATTCTATGCTTTTTAATTGGAGAATTCAATTCATGAACAATTTAGAGTAATTTTTGACAGTTATGGATTTACTATTGCCATATTACTAATTGTCTTCTAGTGTTTCGTAGTTCTATTTCCTTTCCTCCTTTCTTGCAGACTGCTTCTGTTAATTGATGATTTTCTGTAGTTGTGTGCTTTGATTTTGTTCTCTTTGTTTCATATATCTACTGTAAATTTTTCATTCTTCCCCTGAGACACGCATATATATATAAATTATTGATATAATGTATATATTATATATATACATATTGTGTGTATATATATACATATATGTGTGTGTATATATATATATATATTTACATATACATAAATATAAATTGTTCTCTGACATTTAAGTTAAAAAAATTCACAGCTATTTTTAAAGATTTTTTAAATTCCAGTCAGTTACATACAGTGTAATATTAGTTTCAGGTATAGAATTTGGTGATTCATCACTTAACATATAACACCTGGTGCTCATCACAGTAAGTGCCCTCCTTAATCCCCATCACCTATTTATTCTATTCCCCCACCCACCTCTCCTGCAGTAACCATCATTTTGTTCTCTATAGATAAGAGTCTGTTTCCTGGTTTCCTTCTTTGTTTCATTTTTTCCCCACATATGCTCATTTGGTTTGTCTCTTAAATCCCACATATGAGGGAAATCATTTACCATTTGCCTTTCTCTGATTGAATTATTTTGCTTAGCCTAATACTCTCTAGCTCCATCCCCATTGTTTCAAATGGCAAGATTTTATTCTGTTAATGTTGCATACTATTCCATTGTATGTATACACCACATCTGCTTTATCTCTATCCATCCATCAGTTGATGGACATTTGTGCTAATTTCATATATGGCTACTGTAGATAATGCTGCTATAAACAGTGGGGTGCACATATCCCTTTGAATTAGTGTTTCTGTACTCTTTGGGTAAATACATCGTAGTGTAATTGCTGGATCATAGGGTAGTTCTATTTTTAACTTTTTGAGGATCTTCCGTACCGTTTTCCAGAATTGCTGCACCAGTTTGCATTTCCACCAACAGTGTAAGAGGGTTTCCCTTTTTATGCATCATTACCGATATCTGTTGAATCTTTTGTGGATTTTAGCTACTCTGACAGGTGTGAAGAGATACCGCATTGTAGTTTTAATTTGTATTTCCTCGATGTGGGAAATTGAACATCTTTTCATAATTCTTTTGTCCATCTATATATCTTCTTTGGAAACATGTCTATTCATGTCTTCTGCCTACTTTTTAGCTGCATTATTCATTTTTTGAGTGTTGAGTTTTTAGTAAGTACTTTATGTTTTTTGGATAATAACCCTTTCTCCAGTATATCATTTGGAAATGTCTTCTCCAATTCCGAGGTTGCCTTTTAGTTTTGTTGCTTGTTCCTTCCCTGTGCAGAAGTCACTGTGATAATGTCCCAGTAGTTTATTTTTACTTTTGTTTCCCTTACCCCAGGAAACATGTTTAGTAAGAAGTTGGTATGGCCAGTGTCAAAGAGGTTACTACCTGTGTTCTCCACTAGGATTTTTATCGTTTCCTGTCTCACAGTTAAGTTTTTCTTCCATTTTGAATTTATTATTGTATACAGTGTAAGAAAATGGCTCGATTCCATTCTTCTGGATGTCACTGTCCAGTTTTTGAAACAGCATTTGTTGAAGAGACTGTGTCTTCTCCATTGGATATTCTTTCCTCTGTCAAAAATTAATTGTCCATATCACTGTGGGCTCATTTCTGTGTTTTTTCTATTTTGCCTTATTGATCTGTGTCTACTTTTGTTCCAGGATCATACTGTTTTGATCACTAAAAGTTTGCAATACAACTTCAAATCTGGAATTGTTTTTCTTCCTCTTTGCTTTTATTTTTCAAAGTTGCTCTAGGATGAATTGTTCTGAATGTTTCTCTTAAGTCCATCTGATGTCAGTGTGTCATTTAAAACCATTGTTTCTTTTTCAGTTTTCTGGTTGGATGATCTGTCCGTTCCAGTAAGTGGGTTGTTAAAGTTCCCTATATTATCGTATGATTACCATTGAGTTCCTTTATCATTGCTATTAATTGTTTTATACATTTGGTTACTCCCATGTTGAGGGCTTAATTTACAATTTTAGAACTTTATGTTGCATAGTCCACTTTATTATAATGTAGTGCCCTTCATTTCTTGTAAGAGTCTTTGTGGTAGAATCTAGTTTGTCTGATATAAATATGCATACCCCGACTTTCTTTTGTCATCCATTAGCATGATAAATGTTTCTCCTTCCCCTAACTTTCAATCTGGAGGTGTCTTTAGGTCTAGAATGAGTTTCTTATAGGCATCATATAGATCGGTCCTGTTTGTTTGTTTTTTATACATTTTGACATCTTATGTGTTTTGATTGGAGCATTTAATCCATTTACATTCAGAGTAAGTATTGAATGATATGAATTTACTGCCATTGTGTTACCTGTTGAACCACTGTTTCTAAGGATTTTCTTTGTTCCTTTCTAGCTTTTGTATTATTTGGTATTTCTTTCCCATGCAAGGAGTTCCCCTTAATATTTATTGCAGGGGCTGTTTAGTGGTCAAGAATTCATTTAGTTTTTGTTTGAGAAAGTCCAGTGAGTATCCATATGATTGATGCTTTAATGTTCCCAAAAACATAAACGTGAGGAAAACTTCCAAACTCGTTCTATGAGGCCATCATTACTTCGATTCCAAAATCGAAGACCCCACTAAACAACTACAGACTAATTTCCCTGAACCACATGGATGAAAAATTTCTCAATATACTAGCCAACCCGATCTAATAATACATGAAAAGAATTATTCACCAGGATCAAGTGGGACTTATTCCTGGGGTTCAGGGCTGTTTCAATATCTGCAAATCAATCTATATGATACATCACATTAATAAAATTAAGGATAGGAACCACATGATCCTCTCAATAGATGCAGAAAAAGATTTGAAAACATACAGCATACTTCCTTGATAAAAACCCTCAAGAAAGTGGGGCTAGAAGGATCATACTTCAAGATCATAAAGGCCATATATTAAAACCCATAGCTAATATCATCCTCAATGGAGAAAAAACAGAGCTTTCCCTCTAAGGTCAGGAACACGACAAGGATGTCCACTCTCATCTCTGTTACTCGACATAGTACTGGAAATCCTAGTCTCAACAATCAGACGGCAAAAAAACAATAAATAAATAAAAGGCATTCACATCAGCAAGGAAGAAGTCAAACTTTTCCTCTTTGCAGAACACATAATACTCCACCTAGAACACCCAAAAGACTCCACCAAAAACCTCCTAGAATGGATACTTGAATACAGCAAAATCACAGGGTAGAAAATCAACATGCAGAAATCAGTTACATTTCTGTAAGCAGAAAAAGAAATAAAGGAATCAATCCCATTTAAAATTGTACAAAAACCCATAAAATACCTAGTAATAAGCCTAACCAAAGCAGTAAAAAGTATATACTCTGAAAACTATAGAAAGGTTATGAAAGAAATTGAAGAAGACACAAATAAATGGAAAGACATTCCTTGTTTATGGGTGGAAAAACAAATACTGTTCACATGTCAGTACTACCCAAAGAAATCTACACATTCAATGCAATCCATATCCAAATAGCACCAGCTTTCTTCACAGCCTAGAACACACAATCCTAAAATTTGTATGAGACCACAAAAGACTGATAACAGCAAAAACAATCCTGAGAAAGGAAACCAAAACTGGAGGTATCAATTCTGGATTTCAAGCCATATTACAAAGCTGTAAGCATTCAATGGTATGATACTTGCACAAAAACAGATGCAGAGATCAATGGAACAGAATAGAGAACCCAGAAATGGACCCACAAATGTATGGCTAACTATTCTTTGAAAAAGTAGGAAAGAATATCCATTGGAATAAAGATAGTCTTTTCAAAACATGGGGTTGGGAAAACTGGACAACGACATGCAGAGGAATGAATCTGGACCACTTGCTTACACCCTACACAAAAAGTAAACTCAAAGTGAATGAAAGACCTAAACGTAAGACAGGAAGCCATCAAAATCCTAGAGAAGTAAACAGCCAACAACCTCTTTGACCTGGGCCACGGCAACTTCTTACTCGACATATCTCCAGAACCAATGGAAACAAAAGCAAAAATGAACAATTGGGACCTCCTTAAGATAAAAAACTTATGCACAGTGAAGGAAACAATCAGCAAAAATAAAAGTCAACTGAAGAAGTGGGAGAAGATATTTGCAAATGACATATCGGATAATGGGTAGCATCCAAAATCTATAAAGAACTCATTAAACTCAGCACCACAAAACAAATAATCCAGTGAGAAATAATCCAGTTAGTGCTGTGCTCTCTAGGTCCAGCCATGGTGTTGAAATGGCACGATTTCAATCTAAAAAGCAAAATGAACAAACAAAACCACGAAGAGACTTGTAAATACAGAGAACAAAGTGTTAGTTGCCAGAGGGGCAGGGGCAGGTAGGGGGACCAGTGAAATAGGAGAAGGGGGTTAAGAGATACAAATTTCAAGTTATAAATACATAGGTCACAGAGATTAAAAATACAGCAGGGGGAATATAGTTAATTATATTGTAATAACATTGTATGGTGACAGATGGTGACTATATTCATTGTGGTAAGCATTTCATAATGTATATGATGGTTGAATCACTAGGTTGTACATGTGAAAACTAGTATAATATGGATGTCAACTATACTAAAAAACAACTTTCCAAGGTTTTGGTCCCTTGAATTTTTCTGGCCTTTCACTGTCCTTTAAGTGAAAAATAAAGAGTTTTTTTTTTAAATCATTGATTAATTATCTTATTTACTCATAGGGCAGTTACGATCTAGAAGGGTAGTGAGGAATGACCAAGGCACTGTCATTTGATTTATTGATGGTGGTCCCACTGTGTTCTGAGAAATTTTAGACTTGTTGCATTTGCTCATCCTTTTTCCTAGAAAGGTGTTGACATCTCTGTGGACCTGGTTAAAGAGCAGTGTTTATTGTTTGAAGTTAGATATGGAATTAGGGAGATATTCAAAGTATCCACTTCTTCCTAAGGAGGAAGGCAGACCCTTGGGATCTCATTATTGAGCTGGGTGAATACAGGGGCTGATAGCGAGGAGCTCATTTTCTCTTTGCCCCCTGAGTTCTGTCATACTCAGAAGAGAGCCCCGAGGAGGTGTTTGGTCCCCATGCTCAGGCAGCTGTTGAGGTTTCCAATATTTTATTTCTGTTCACACAGCGATGTAACTCTGGGTTCATTTCTTTCAGGGAAGAAAGAAGCAATTAAGGACGGTTTATTGATGAATGCTAAGTGAACAGGTCACCCCGCTCCCTAAGTCCTGCCCCTTGTGGACGCTGCCCTGAGCAGTGGGGCTGCTGGGCCATCCCCTCACTGCTGCTGCCACCTCAGTCCTCAGATGTCAGTAATCAGCATCCTTCACTCCCCCAGAATGGCAGCAAGTGAAGGATTTGGTAGGAAGCTCTGTGAGAAATAGGTCCTAAAAGGGGCAATATCTTTTGGTACGTTCCAGAGATAATGATCACAATGATCTCTAATGCATAATTATTCTGTGTAACAGGGCTTGAAAAGACAAGCTGCAGAAAAATACATATATTGTCTTGTACTTCAAGTTTAAATACCTGTATAGCCTTATTTTATATTATTTAAGGATACATTAATATATAATAAAATGTAAAGAACAAATAAAGATAAAATGAATTTCATAATAGTGATCATCTGTGAGAAGGGTTACTGTAATCGGGCAGGAGTAAACATGATGCTTCTGCTGTATCGATGATATTGTGCTTTATTTTGTAATTTTGGCAGTGTGGGTAGGTGTGTATTCAGGAAGAATGAAATGGTGGCAAGGCCAAACCTTAGATTCAGTAACAGTCCATTTGATGCTGTTTCAATATTAACCAAGTCTGGACCTTTCAATCTTATGTCCACACTTAATAGAGAACCCACACCATAGAGAATGTCTTCTCTGGCTGTGTGTGTGGGTTGAGGGAGAAGCAGGAAGTCTGTAAGACAACACAAGGGGCTGGGCCTGGCACATGCATTTCACTTGTGTCTGAAAGTGGGTTTGAGCACCACCCCCAAATGAATTACATGCTCTTCTCTATCCTGTTCAGGCCTGGTCCTATGGGTGACATTCATATTTAAATATGAAATGTCCCCTGGAGTGTCCAACTTTATGATTTTGGTAGATTAGATAACACTCATTTCATGATAGGTAGATTGAGTTATGTAGTTACTTCGTGGCCTATAATCAGCTTCTTTGAGCAGAGATGAACAGTAAGCTAGAAGCTCCTTTCACATAGAGAATTGTCAGCATGAGCTCTCATTTCCCCGCTGGAGTTTGCCAGAGACTCCATGCAGCATTCTTGTCTTCCACAGATGCTGGCGGGCCTTGTAACTCCTAGGACACAGTCAGCATGACCATATAACTTATTAGCTAAATTAGGATATTTCTGAGCAGAAAAGGGAACACTATTGAAATTATGCATAAACATGGACAATATGACCTCCCTAGTTGTAGATGTCATGTGATGGCTCTCCTTGCACTTCAGCCTCGACCTATTGTAGAGCCTTTTCTTGTTCCAGTTCCTCCCACCCCCACCATCCAATATTGACAGCCTCAGAGATTATCTAAAAGTGTGTTGGAGCTTCATACTTACATTAGGAATATTTGTCTTCTAAATTTGTAACTGGTCTACCAAATTTGAATTGTTTTTTAAAGTATGAGTGGTACAAGATAAATCAACACACATTCTGATTTGCTTGGAATAATAATCAAAACCATGTAACTTTATAATATAGTTGGAATTGGGGAATTAGATGACTGTAGCTTGTTCTTCTTTCTCAGGATTCCTTTAGCTATTCAGGATCTTTTGAGGTTTCATGCAAATTTTAGAATCATTTTTTCTTCTTCTGTGAAAAATACCATTTTAATTTAGGGGGGATTGCATTTATATATATATATATATATATATATATATATATGGCTTTAGGTATTATGGACATTTTAAAAATAATTTTTTGGTCCATGATTAAGACATGTTTTTTCCACTTATTTGTGTCTTTGTCAATTTCTATCATCAATGTCTTAAGTTTTCAGTGTTAAAATGATTTACCTCCTTGGTTAAATTTATTTGTATTATATTTTATTGCTTTTGATGCTATTGTATATGGGATTATTTTCTTATTTTTTCATATAATTCATGGTTGGTGCATAGAAATGCAACTGATATTTGTATGTTGATCTTGTACCTACTACTTCGCTGAACTTATTAGTTCCAAATAGTTGTGGTGGAATCTTTAGGATTTTCAGTATACATGATAATGGCATCTGCAAACAGAGGTAATTTTACTTCTTTCTGTCTGATTTGGGTGCCTTTTATTTCTTTTTCTTGTCTTATTGCTTTGGCTAGGACTTCTAGTTATGTTATTGGACCATTCAGGTGTTCTGTTTCTTCATGATTCAGTCTTTTATGTTTCTAGGTTGTCCAATTTGTTGGTGTGTAATTATTTGTAATAGTCTCTTATGATCCTTTATATTTTTTGGTATCACCTGAATGACTACTTTTCTTTTATAATTTTCCTTATTTGGATCCTCTCTCTCTCGGTTAATATAGCTAATGGCTTGTCAATTTTGTCTTTTTAGAGAACAACTCATGGTTTTGTTAATCTTTTCTGTTGTTTTACTGTTCTCCACTTCATTTATTTCTGCTCTAATCTTTATTTCCTTCCTTCTGCTAACTCTGTGCTTAGTTCTTCCTTTTCTAGTTCCTCAAGATATATATTAGGTTTTTTATTCAAGATATTTCTTTTTTCTTGATGTATACATTTATTGTTCTAAACTCTTAGAACTGCTCTTGTTACATAAGATTTCGAATGTACATGCCCCCTTTTTTGTGTGTTAGGATTTTTTTTAATTTCCTTTATAATTTCTTCAATCCAATGGATCCATTTGATCCAGCAGTGTGTTGTTTAATCTCCATGTACTTGTGAGTTTTCCTGATTTCTTACTGTTACTGATTTCTATTTTTATACCATTGTGGTCAGTAAATATACTTAACAGAATTCCTATCTTCTTGAATTTGTTGAGACTTGTTTTGTGTCCTACCATTTAATCTGTCCTAGAAAATATTCCATCTCTGCTTCTCCACTTGAGAAGAATGTGTGTTTTGTTGATGCTGGATGGAATGTTTTGTGTATATCTGTTATGTCCATTTGATCTAATGTGGTGTTGGAATCTTCTGTTTCCTTATTGATTCTCTGTCTGATGGTCTAACCATTGCTGAGATTGGGAAATTAAAATTCCCAGTATTATTATATTGCTGTTTAATTTCGTCTCTAAGTTCTGCTAGTATGTACTTTATATATGTAGGTGCTCTGATGTACACATATTACATTTTTTGTATTATTCTGATGAATCGATCATTTATCTTTATATAGTTACCTTCTTTGTCTCTTTTGACAAGTTTTAGCTTAAAGCTTAATATGTTTGTGATATTAGTATTCATCCTGCTTTCTTCGGTTATCCTTTGCTTGAAATATCTTTTTCCATCGTCTCATAAGTATATGTGTGCCCTTAAAGTTGTTGTAAGCTTCTTCGGGGCAGCATATTTCTGTATCTTGTTTTTTAAATCCATTCAGCTATTTTTCTCTTTTGATTGGAGATTTTAATTCATTTACATTTAAAGTAATTATTGATTAGTAATATCTTACTAATACCATTTCATTAATTGTTTTCCAGCTGTTTTGTAATTATCTTGCTCCTTTCTTTCTCTTTTGCTGCCTTCCTTTGTGAATTGATGATTTTCCATAGTGAAATGTTTTATTTTTTAAATGTTTATTTATTCTTGAGACAGAGAGAGATAGAGTGTGAGCAGGGAAGGGGAAGAGAGACAGAGAGGGAGACACACAATCTGAAGCAGGCTCCAAGCTCTGAGCTGTCAGCATACAGCCCGATACGGAGCTTGAACCCACAAACTGTGAGATCATGACCTGAGCCGAAGTCGGACGCTTTACCCACTGAGCCACCCAGGTTCCCCCCATAGTGAAATGTTTTGAATCCCTTCTCTTTATCTGTCGGATCTTTTGCAAGCCTACTATAGGTTTCTGCTTTTCATTTGCTAGGTAGCTTACGTAAATCATATATATATATAAATATATAAATATTTTGGTGTATCTATTATATAAAACATTCTACTTTATGCTGATAACTTCAGTTGCAAAAGATTCTTTACCACTTTTATTTCTTTTTATGATGTAATGTAACAAGTTATTGCTTTTTGCATTCTTTATTAATAAATTTATTAGCTATAGTTATTTTTAATACTCTTGTCCTTTAGTCTTTATACTATAGTTAAGTGGTTAATAAGACCCCACCATAATTATGGTATTAGAGTATTCTGAATTTTATTGTATATTTACAATTGCCTGTAGCTGCATATTTTCACATGTTGTTTTACTTCAGTTTGAATAACTTTCATCCGGAAGGCAAGTCTAGTGACGATGATTTCCTTCAGCTTTTGTTTTTCTGGAAGTCTTATTTCTCTTTATTTCTAAAGGATAATTTTCCTGGAGAGAGTATTCTTTAGCTTTTTTATTTTCTTGCTGCTTTTAGGATTCTCTATTTGTCCTTCATTTCGGATAGTTTTATTATGTGTTTTTGAATTTCTTAATTTAAAAATATTTTAGAGAGAGAGAGAGCACAGGAAGGGCAGAGGGGCAGGAGAGAGGGAGAGAATCTTAAGCTGACTCCATGCCCAGTGGATAGCCTGACTTGAGGCTTGATTCAATGATGATCTAATTGATTCAATGATGATCATGATCTAAGCTGAAATCAAGAATCAGGTGCCCAACTGCCTGAGTCATCCAGGTGACCCAGAGAAACTACTTTTGTGATCTAATAGCCTGACAGATATGGATATTCAAATATCTCCCCAGGTTTAGGAATTTCTCAGCCATTATTTTTTATTTTTTTTATTTATCAAAAAAGATTTTTAATTTTTTAAAATTTTATATTTAAGAGGAGAGAGACGGGGGGAGAGAGAGAGAGAGAGAGAGAGAGAGAGAGAGAGAGAGAGAGAGAGAGAGAATATGAGAATGAGCAGTGGAGGGGATGGAAGAGAGGGAGACCCAGACCTAAAGCAGTTTCCTGGCTCTGAACTGCCAGCACAGAGCCTGACACGGGCCTCAAACTTACAAACTATGAGATCATGACCTGAACTGAAGTCAGCGCTCAACCAACTGAGCCACCCAGGTGCTCCTCAGCCATTAATTTTTAAAATAAGCTGTCTTCTCTCTTCTGCTTCCCTTGTCTTTCTGGAACTGCATTAATTTGTACATTGTTTCCTTTGATGATATCCCATAGATAATTGGCATTCTTCACTCTTTTTCATTCTTCTTTTTTTATTCTTTTCTAACTCAGTAATTTCAAACTTCTTATTTCCAAATCATAAATTCTTTCTTTCCTTTGATATATCCGATGTTAATACTCTCTATTGCATATTTCATTTCATTATTGTATTCCTTTATCTCCATAATTTCTGTTTGGTCTTTTAACCATATATATATCTTTGCTAATCTTATTTTATTCATATATATTTTTTTCTTGATTTTAGTGACTTGTCTTTCTGTGTTTTCCTTTAACACATCAAATTTCCTTAAATATTGAATTGTTTATAGGGTAAGTTGTAGATCTCTATGTCTACGGGTTCCATTACTAGAAGATTCCTGTGACTCTTTGGTGAAGTCATGTCTTCTTGATTTTTCATCTTCTTTGAAGTTTTGTGTTCCTTGCTGTGCTTTTGAAATATCAGTCACTTCTTGCAATTTTTAATAAATGTATTCATGGGAGAAATACTTTTCATCAGCCCTGCAAAAGATTCTGAGGCTTTCTCAGATCTTGTGCAGATACACCCACTCGGTGCTAGCACACATCTCAAGCTTGTATGTCTTCTGTTGATCCTTCCATTCACCAGGCTGGCTGCTGATGGACTCTCTTTTGCTTTCCTGCAGGTGATGCCACAGATTAAGTATGTAATTTCTGAGCGGCTCTCTAGTCATCCACTTGAGATCACTCTTGCCACTGTGGTGGCAGTGTGTGTTTGAGGGGGTCACACAGGGCACAGGAGGTGCCTGTGGGTATTTTATGCCACCATTATGCTGATGTTACTCTCCCTGAATTTCTATTCCTGATGATCTATTCCTTATAATCATTTCTGTTACAAAACATATATTTTGTTCAAGGTTTAGTACATAAATCAGGGACATTTTAGACAAAAAAGACATAACATAGAGAACTAATTCATTACAAAAGCAGTGGAAAGAGTAGAGGAAAAACTCCAGGCTGGGCTTCCTCTGAAGATCTGGTTGGCAGGAGAGTTACTGGCAGAAATGGTAAGCTGTCACCAGGTTTACTGAAGTCAAGAACATATTGTTCTGTCTGCAATCCATTGATCAGGAACCAGTACCAGTGCACAAACGGAAAACACTTCTCTCAACCAGACGCTCATGGAATACAAACTATATTTGTCACAGATAAGAAGATCACCAAAAGAGAATGTGCTTCACAAGAAAGAAGAAGGCATAGGATCCACTAACACAGACTACTACAGAAGAAAATGGAAAATGATTTTAGGATGATGAATAAGGAAGGGAGTTCCAAGATGGCACCCATGTGCAGAAGGATGTTGTCCTGGATGTTGTTGTGAGAAGAGTAAGTGTGCTGTTAATTAATTACTGGATACATATAGGGGAGGAAGGTGGTAGGCCTGTTCAGGCTGGATTTAGTAGATATTATCTAAACAAAAGAATAATTAGCAGTTTAAGTGGGTGCTTATTTTTGAATGGTATCAGGGATTGAGAAGGATGGAACAGGTGACTATTCCACAGGTGATCAAGTGAAATTATAGTATAAAGTTTTTTTCATATACATATATAAAGTTTACATTACAAAATGTTTGTATTTATATATGCATATATTGCACATATTTATGTATATATTATTATATGTTTATATAGACATTTATATACAATATAATATTTGCATATATTTATTATACATGCTTATATGTTATTATATAATATTTGTGTAACATATAATATCATATATATATATGAAACTATATACAATATTTATACAATTTTTAAAAATTCGAATCCAGGTTAGTTAACTTATAGTGTCATAATGTTTTCAGGAGTAGTATTTAGTGATTCATACTTACATATAACACCCAGTGCTCACCCCAACAAGTGCCTTCCTTAATGCCATCACCCATTTATCCCTTGTCCCCTACCCTCCAGCAAACCTTAGTTCTTTGTATATAAGAATCTCTTATGCTTTGCCTCCCTCTATGTTTTTACCCTATTTTGCCTTCCCTTTTCTATGTTCATCCATTTCATTTCTTAAATTCCACTTATGAGTGAAATCATATGATATTTGTCTTTCTCTGACTGACTTATTTCATTTAGCATAATTAATTCTAGTTCCATCTACACTGTTGCAACATGGCAAGATCATTCTTTGATGGCTGAGTATTATTCCATTGTGTATATAAACCACAGCTTCTTTATCTATTTATCAGTTGGTAGACATTTGGGCTGTTTCCATAATTTAGGTATTGTTGATAGCACTGCTATGTTCATTGGGGTTCATGTGCCACCTTTAAATCGCATTTTGTATCCCTTGGATAAATACATAGTAGTGCAATTGACACTTTTAATCTAAAATAATTTTTTTTAAACTTTTTGAGGCATGTCCACATTGTTCTCCAGAGTTCTGCACCAGTTTGCATTGCCATCAACAGCGGAAAAGTGTTCCCTTTTCTCTGCATCCTCGCCAACATCTATTGTTGCATGAGTTGTTAATCTTAGCCATTTTGACAGGTGTGAGGTGATATTTCATTGTGGTTTTTACTTGTATTTCCCTAATGATGAGTGATGTTGAGCATCTGTTCATGTATTTGTGAGCCATCTGGATGTCTTCTTTGGAAAATTGTCTGTTCATGTCTTTTGCCCATTTCTTTGCTGAATTATTATTATTATTATTATTATTATTATTATTATTATTATCATCATCATCTTCATCATCATCATCATTATTATTTTGGAATTTGAGTTTATACGTTCTTTATAGATTTTGGATACTAACCCTTTATCTGATATGTCATTTGCAAATGTTCTCTCCTATTCTGTCAGTTGCCTTTTAGTTTTGTTGATTGTTTCCTTCACTGTGCTGAAGTTTTTTATCTTGATGAAATCCCAATAGTTCATTTTTGCTTTTGTTTCCATGCCTCTGAAGACATGTCAAGTAAGAGGTTGCTGTGGCTGAAGTCAAAGAGGTTGTGGCCTCTTTTGTCCTCTAGGATTTTGCTGCCTTCCTGTATTCTGTTTACATCTTTCATCCATTTTGAGTTTATTTTGGTGGAGGGTGTAAAGAAGTAGTCCAAGTTCATTCTTCTTCCAGCCACAGTCCAGTTTTCCCAAATCCATTTGCTGAAGAGATTGTTTTTTTTTCCCCATTGGATATTTTTTCCTGCTTTGTTGGAGATTATTTGGCCATACATCTGTGGGTCCATTTCTGGGTTCTCTCTTCTGGTCCATTGATCTAAGTGTCTATTTTCATGCCAGTACCATACTGTCTTGATGATTATAGCTTGTAATACAGCTTAAAGTCTGGATTAGAGATGCCTCTAACTTTGGTTTTCTTTTTCAACGTTACTTTGGCTATTTGGGGACTTTTGTCATCCCATACAAGTTTTAAGATTATTTGTTCTAGCTGTGTGAAGAATGCTGGTGGTACGTTGATAGGGGTTGCATTGAATGTGTAGATTGCTTAGGGTAGTATCGACCCTTATTTTTTTTTTCAGAATTTCTATAATAGTTTATTTTCAAATTGGTTTACATATAACACTGACTCTTCATCCCAACAAGTGCCCTCTTTAATGCCCGTCACCCCCTCTCCCCCTCCCTTACCCCCCACACCCTCAATTTGTTCTTAGTCTTTGAGAGCCTCTTATGTTTTATCTCCCTCCCGCTCTGTCTTTTTTTTTTCCTTTCCCCTCTTCCCCTCCCCCTGGTTTTTGCTTAGTCTCACAAAGTCCACCTATTCATGGAACATACGGTATCTGTCTTTTTCTGACTGACTTATTTCACTTAACATAATACCCTCCAGTTCCATCCATGTTGCTACACATGGGCAGATTTCACTTTTTCTCATTGCCACGTAGTAGTTCATTGTATATATTTGCTCTTCCAGTCCATTAGCATGGTCTTCCAATTCATGCGAATGAACTGTTGTGTCTTTTTTTGTGTGTCTTTCTTTTCATTTCTTTGTGTCTTCTTCAATGTCTTTTATAATCTTCTATTATTTTCAGAGTACATATTTTTTATCTCTTTGGTTAGTTTATTACTAGGTATTTAATTGTTTTTGGTATAATTTAATTTTTATTTCTTAATTGATTTTAAGTGTGTTTATTCATTTCGAGAGAGACAGAGAGAGCAAATGGGGGAGGGGGAGAGAGCGAGAGAGAATTTCCCGCAGGCTCTGCATTGTCAATATAGAACCTGATGCAGGGCTTCATTTCACAAAATGCGAGACCGTGACCTGAGCCAAAACGAAGTGTTAGACACTTAACCGACTGAGCCACCCAGGCATCCCTGATCTGGTGTAATTTTAATGGGATCGAATCCTTTATTTCTGTTTCTGTTGCTTATAAAAATGGAACTGATTTCTCTATGTTGATTTTATATCCTGTGACTTTGCTGCATTCATGTATGTGTTCTTGGAGCAGGTTTTTGGTGGAGTCTTTCTGGTTTTCTAGTATTATCTGGTCTGCAAAGAGTGAAAGTTTGACTTCTTTCTTGCTGGTTTGGATGCCTTTTATTTATTTACTTAATTATTTTTACTTTTGCTGTCTGATGGTTGAGGCTAGGATTTCTAGTCCTGTGTTGAATAACAGTGGTAAGAGTGGACATCTTGTCGTGTTCCTGACTTGACGGGAAAAGCTCTCAGTTTTTTCTCATTGAGGATACTATCAGCTGAGAGTCTTTCATTTATGACCTTTACCAGGCTGCAGTATGTTCCTTCTAGCCCTACTGTCTTGAGGGTTTTTATCTAGAAAGAACGCTGTATTTTGTCAGATCTTTTTTCTGCTCCTATTGAGAGGACCATGTGGTTCTTATATTTTCTTTTATTACCGTGATGTATCACATTGATTCATTTGAAAGTGTTGAAACACCCCTGCAGCCCAGGAATGAATCCCATTGATCTTGGTGAATAATTCTTTCAATGTATCATTGGAAAAGATTTGCTAGTGTCTTGTTGAGTATTTGTGCATCCATGTTCATCAGGTATATTGGTCTGTAATTCTTTTCAGTAGAGTCTTTGATTTTGGAATCAAGGTAATGCTGGCCTCATAGAATGAGTGCAGAAGTTTTCAAATATTAATAAAATTGATTAAATGCTAAAATAAAATATACTTTGAGATTAATATTGTGTATCTTAATGTAACAAACATAACAAAATGTATTGCACTTTGCTATCCTCATAAAACAGAATATTTAATATTTTTATCTATTAAATCACAGGAGACTTTAATGGTTTATGTTAATGGAACATGGCTTTGTATAGCAATGGTTTGTCTCCCACATATAATTGCAAAATGTGTGTGGCTGAACTTTAATATCACGTGAAAGCAACGAAGAGTTCTAACTTAGGAGCCAGCATACTTGGTTTCAAATGCTGCTGCCTCTGCTCACATGGTGGAAGTGGACGAGTGACATAAGTTCTCCGTACCTCAATTACCTCATCTTGAGAAGTTGATAATTAGCGGTGGGGATTTAATGGAAAGTGTTTAAAACTGTCTAACTCCTATTAAGTGCACCAGAGTGTTTGGTATTTTTATTAGTGAGGGCATGTAAGAACCAGTGTAAAATTGGAAGCAAGTATATAAAGCCAAATGTACACAGAGTTCAGTATGAAAGGCAAGTGACATAAATTTGGCTCATTGTAGAGCTAAAACACTGCTAGAGTTTTGAAGGAATAAGGGAGATACAAACTTAAGACTTTTAAATGAATGTCTGTGTCTCCTGCTAGACTCAGAGGAGTTGACATGCAATACAGAAAACGGGCCACAACATTAGCAGTGTGATTAGTTATTAGAAAACAAAAATCCCTTCCTGACATAGGGATTTTGATGGGAAGTCAAGAAAAGTTGTTAATGGAAGATTTTTGAAATATTAAACAAAACTGGTAGAGATCATCTTAATGTTCAGTATAAAAGATTTGAGTGATATTTGGATTGTTTTCAATTTTTAAAGTTTTTATTTATATTCCAGTTAGTTAACATACAGTGTAATATTAGTTTCAGGTGTAGAATCTAGTGATTCAACACTTCCATACAACGCCAGGTGCTCATCACAACAAGTGCCTTCCTGAATCCCCATCACCCATTTAACCCACTCCTCCACTCCCCCTTCCCTCTGGTAACCCTCAGTTTGTTCTCTACAGTTAAGAGTCTTTTTCTTGGTTTGCTTCTCTCTTTATTCCCCCTTTGCTTGTTGGTTTTGTTTCTTAAATTCCACATATGTTTGAAATCATATGGTATTTGTCTTTCTCCGATTGACTTACTTCCCTCATCCTAGTACTCTCTAGCTCCATCCATGTCATTGCAAATGGTGAGATCTCATTCTTTTTTGGCTGAGTAATATTCCATTGTATATAGATATATATACCACATTTCTCCCCCTTGTATCTAGGGTCAGGGTAAGGTTTAGGGCTCGGGTTAGGGAAAGTGTTAGTGTTAGCACCAGAGTGATAGTATGTGCCTGGTATCCTGTAGTTCAAAGACGTCTCTAGAGGGTCAGGTTTAGGTTAGGATTTGAATTAGGGGTTAGGAATTATGGGTTTGGGTTAGGGTGAGGGCCAGGTTTAGGGTTTAGTTAAGGTATGTGCCTGGCAACCTGCAGTGCAGAGCCCTCTCCAGAGAATGCAATACCAGGGTTCTTTCGGAGTGGGAATGACATGGCAGCTATCTACTAAGCTGAGGGTAGGAGGGGTCAGGGCTCTAAGGACTCTTACATAGATTTCTAAACTTTTGTAGGCTAAACTTGGAATTGAATCTAAAAGACAATCAGGAAGGCATAAATGGTCTAAGTTGACTCTCAAGGAGCACCAGGTTAATAAGGAAAAGGTTAGTATTAATGTATTCCATCTTTTCTGTTTCATGGCTGCTGAATCTACCCTACTTCTAACCAGTTGTCTGGTAAATTTGGGATTTACCCCCATGGGGAGCAGGGGAAATTCAGGTGAATCAGTAGAATCCATTCCCTTCATTGACAGTAGAACTGAAAGCAAGTTTTTCCCTTTTGGTTGGGGATAAGTTGTGGTGTCCCAGTACAAAGACAACATCCTGTCGAAGGCATTTCTGTGAAAAGTTTGTTCTTGTGAATCCTTCACTGATCTAACCTGGAGTATTCCATGAAGGGTATTAATTGCAATTTTGGGATTTATCTTCCCCATGGTCTCCGTCAAGGAAAGAAAGTCACATTATTCTTTTTGTTTCCTTAAAGGCCCTATTTGCTCAGGGATGAGGATTCCATCCCCTGATACCTTAAATGCCCTAAAGAATTCCTGCATTCTGCTCAAAGCACATCTTCTGGACAAGTCCAACCTTTCTTTTCTGTGATGATGAGAGCCACAGTTTGTTTTAGACTCGGCTTTCCTTGGTTAGATTTTGAACATTAGCACAGTGGGAACAGGAAGGCAGTTAGGTCGATGTTCTCAGGTTGCATGACAGCCAGAGAGCCTGAGTGCTTTGTAAATGGTAAAGCATAGACCACGACGAGACCAGCGAGGAGAGGGGACAAATACAAGAAGGTCAGTATGGAAAAGCTGAGAGAGCCTTGCATAAGAGCGAGGCTTAGTTCAAAGGAACAGATATGACAGGAATTAGGAGAATGTCTGTTAGTGACTGCGGGGTGAGAAGAACGTGCTAAGCCATCCATTTTCCCCAAGAATTTTTGACTTCAAAAAATAGATATTTTGTTCCACGATTCTAAAACTACCTTTGATAGGGTCTTCATTCCCTCTTTTCCACTAAGAAGAAAATCAAGCCATTAAATCTCCAAATTTCTCTTTTTTTATTAATTATGGACATGAATAAACACCCAAAACTGAGTATTCACAGTAGGATGTAAGCTGAAGGTCTTAATCCTAACTGAGAAATGAAATAGCCTTGGCGATTCTGTGGCTGGTGTAACAGTTAAAGAAAGGTCACAGAACTTCTGTTTTCTTTGAATTAATGCAGAAAGGAATTCAGGCATCTTTGTAAGGCAAGAAAATTGTGTCTACATCAGAGAAAATACCACAGTATTTGAGTTAAAATATTTAGTGGTGTGTTACCTCTCGTTTTAGAGAAATAAAAAAGAAATCCCTTGAAGTTTCCCCCCATCCCTCATGATATTAATGACACATTATGAATAATATTAAAGGGTGTATAGATATATTTGTGAATAGATCTTAACAATCTTGGGCCACATTCAGTGTTCCTGTCTCTCTAGCTGTAACTTGACCAATTAACATCCTTTACATCTTTTTCAAGTGCTAAGATTACAATATTTGAGATACTAAGTGTCCTTGAAAAGGCTGCATTTGAGTCAGTTCTGGTTGGATTTGTCTCTGCTGTCTTCTGTCAGAGAGTGATGGGAGACGTGACTGAGTAAAGCTATTTGGGAACATGTAAATGCGGGTTAGTATGTCTTTTAGCAAGATCTATATAGTAAAATGTTAATTTTTCCTATGAAAGATTGGTAATACACAAGAGAAAATAAGTAACTGAAAACCAAATTATTAATGCATGTTGGAGTTCCTTAGGCTTATTTTTCACAGTGGAACAACCACAAGATAAACTTATGATTGCATTTTAGGCAATATTCACATATTTTTCTATTATAAATCAATGAATTTTTATTTAGAGGCTCGATTTGAAATTATAGAAAACGTAAAAATGTGGAATAATTATAAACTATGACTCAAAGTTCAAATGTCTTAGCTGCTGTCCTAAAGCATGTGAAATTTTGTGGAAACTGTCTTTCCACGCTGATGTCCAGGCCTCACAGCCTGGGACTCACACACATTCAGTCCCAAGCACCACGGGTTCCTGTCCAATCTCCTAATCTAAATACCCTCCCTTTTCCTCTTGCTCCCTCTGTAGTTTCCTTCAATTCTGTAATTTCATTTTGGTCTTTCAAAATTAGTTCTAGTCTCATTGATGGTTGGAAGTATTCCATCACGGAATCTCCCAGGCTATTTCACTTCTCAATTAGGATTAAGTTCTTCAGCTTACCTTATAGTGTGAATACTCATTTTTGGGTGTATATGTGTACACGTGTGCCTTTGTTTATAATTCCAGTGGCGTGCTATTTCCTTTTTGTCTAAAAATAAGGCATTAGCATATGAATGTATAAGAATATTTTGTTCTTCCTATAATCATAATTAAAATGAAATTTAATTTTTTCACCCTATATTAATATTTTAAAATTGCTACTGAGTTGTTTTTCCTCTCATGGTAAGCTCTCATTTATATATGTTTATTAAAAGTCGAGATATTCCTTTCTGTGTAACCGCAAAATTAGAAATATTCTGAAAATAGATAAAAGAGGAATAAATTGAAATATCTTTTGTTTTTGGTTAGAAATGATTACTTTCCATGAAAATTGTCTTATTGGCCATGGAACTTAATCTTTAATTTTTATTTATCTAATACTAACTTAGGGATTTATAAAAAGAACGCATTCTTGAGAACTTATTGATTGTATCCACAACAGGAAAAATATCTGCATGAAACATAAGAATAAAACTATAAAAATGTTAGTGTAACAAGAGCCTTTTGGAAATGACTTAGGTTTTCCTCAGTCTCCTGACAGGTGTTTCACAATGAGTGCGCAGCTTTTGAGTGTATGATCCTTCTTCCAGGTACTGGAAAAAATAATGATGGGGAAAAATGCAAGTTCTGAAAGCTACTTCGTTCTCCTGGGTTTTTCACATTGGCCTCATCTGGAAGTGGTTCTCTTTGTGCTCATCTTGATGTTCTACTTGATGACATTGATAGGCAACCTCTTTATCATTGTCTTGTCATACCTGGATGCCCATCTCCACACTCCCATGTACTTCTTCCTCTCAAACCTCTCTTTTCTGGACCTCTGCTACACCACCAGCTCCATCCCTCAGTTGCTGGTCAACCTCTGGGGCCCAGAAAAGACCATCTCTTATGCCGGTTGCCTGACTCAACTTTACTTTGCCCTTGCACTGGGAACCACAGAATGTGTCCTCCTGGTGGTGATGTCCTATGACCGTTATGCAGCTGTCTGTAGACCCTTGCATTATACTGTGCTCATGAACCCTCGTGTCTGCCACCGGTTAGCTGTGGCTTCCTGGGTTAGTGGGTTTACCAACTCAGCACTTCATTCCTCCTTAACCTTCTGGGTTCCCCTATGTGGCCATCGCCAAGTGGATCATTTCTTCTGTGAAGTTCCAGCACTGCTGCGATTATCATGTGTTGATACTCATGCTAATGAGCTGACCCTCCTTGTCACGAGCTCCATTTTTGTTTTCATACCACTCATCCTCATTCTCAGCTCATATGGTGCCATTGCTTGGGCTGTGCTCAGGATGCAGTCATCAACCGGACTTCAGAGAGTCTTTGGGACATGCGGAGCCCATCTTATGGTTGTGTCCCTCTTTTTCATTCCAATCTTGTGCATATATCTACAGCCACCATCAGGAAATTCTCAAGATCAAGGCAAGTTTATTGCCCTCTTTTATACTGTCGTCACACCTAGCCTTAACCCTCTAATCTACACGCTCAGAAACAAAGATGTAAGAGGGGCAGTGAGGAGACTAGTGGGACGGGAGAGGCCCATGCACTCATGACCTTCACAGGCCAGCACAGAGCCTCTTCAGCAAGGACTCAGCTGCATCCATAAATCTCCCCTTTACTCACTCTGTCAGCACTAGTGGACTCTGTGACTCTCAGGACCACAGAGCTCTGACTCACAGATATGAATTAAACAGTCTGCCTAAATGCCAATCACCCTCCACTGGAGAAAACAGCCATGTAAAACCAAGACCAGACATCAATATTTTCGTTGGTATAATAAATAAAACAAAGATATCCTATTCTTAATTGAAAATTAAGAAATGAAATTCCTATAGAAAGATGATATACTTAATTATTAAAAACCCACACTATTGTCTTCTAATTTCTTGCTTTTAAAGCAGAATTTGACATAATTTGTTTTTCTATTTTTGGTTTAGCTAAAGACATAGCAAAATATCCTAAATGTTTTCTGCAATACTGTTATTCTTTTTTGAATTACTATAGAGAGGAATTTTGGTCTGTATTCTTTAATATCCCATAGCAATAGTAAGAAAATAAGTTTTATGAATTATAGCAAAAACGTCTCTGTAGTAGTGAAGCATCTTGCCTTTCTTTCTCGAGGCAGTGGTAAGTGTATATGAGGTGGAAATCACTTACAGAGCTATGGGATATATAGCCTGTAAGGTAAGGGTCATTATTGGCCAGGTATCAGTAGGAAAGGTGCTTGGGCACAAGTATAGCCTGGGGAGCAATGAAGAATATCTGTGGCAGACAGACTTCTAGGCTCTGGAAATGACTGCATTAAGCTAATGCAGAATTACCTGAAAATGTAGTAGAAAAATTTTGTGATAAAAGCTGTATGGAAAAAATTAGTTTTCTTTTTAAGCTTGATCTAATTTGAATGTTTGAGATTAGAAAGTCCATAATGAAAATCAACTTGTACATTTTCCAAATAAAAAAATATATTTTTTATAAAAGTAGTTTTGTTACCTCTATTATTGCCAACCTCCTCCTTATGAAATACGTGTGCTATGTACATAACACTAAACTGGCACCTGTATTCAACTAGAGCAGATGAGGAATAATTCACTATAAAGTAAAATCTTGAAACCTGAGTTATGTATGGTAAACCAAATCTCATTTGTAGTTTTTGAGGCCTTTAGATATGATGATTCGAACCCTATTTCCTAGAGTATTAAGATGAAAAATACATCCACAAACTTTCCCTCCATTTCCTGTGTGCTGAAACTACTTTGTTAGTTTCTGTTGACTTTCTCTTCTCCTTTGTATATCTGTGATCCTTCCTTTATGGCCAACTAGGTATAAACAACAATACAATGTATGCAGTTGTCCTTACTGTCCAAGGAATGAAGAACCAAGAATCATGCATACTAAAGAACTTTTAGTGAATAACTGGGACCCCATAGAGTGAACCATCACAGAGTAAAAACAAACTTTGCAAAACAAGAAACATAGCTTGGTTCTTCAAATCGTCTTGCACTATGGAAATCTTATTATTTGGGATGCCTCGTGTAGTACCAGAGCATTCAGTATCTAACTTTAGTTTTATTTAAATTTTTAATTTTTATTTATTTTTGAGAGAGAGAGAGAGAGAGAGAGAGAGAGAGAGCGCATGAGCAGGAGATGGGTAGAAAGAGAGGAGACACAGAACCCAAAGCAGGCTCCAGACTTCGAGCTGTCAGCACAGACCCCAATTGTGGGGCTCAAATTCATGAACTGTGAGATCATGACCTGAGCCGTAGTTGAGCTCTTGACTAAGCTTAACTTGCATGTGATTAAAGTGAGTAATGACAATAGAATTTTAGCCTCGGAGTTCCTTTTACGATCACTAATACCCAAGATAGACCAGAAGCCAAGGGATCCTCCCATTGCCAACTCTAAACTTCAAACTAACTTTTGAAAAATTGGCATTTACACAGTATGCGTGGATTTGGACCACAGGCAACCTTCCTGAAGAACTAGCGATGGATCCGACTTTCTCCCATCTGCCAATGGTGGCCAAATCCACTGACGTGCCAGCTGCTGCATGGCCCCAGGAAATCTCTCCCCCTCAGCCAGACAAGTGTCTCCCATTGTTTTCCCACTTCCTCTTGTACTTGCTGCTGTGCAGAATATGCGTACCTGACTATTTCTCCCTGTTGTGGCTCAGCATACAGGATTACTAGCACAGGCATGGCATCCAGGTCATCACAGGATCCAGCTCTGGCTTATAGGAGGTACAGTCATTCACTGTTCTTCTACTGGCATCAGAGTCACATCTTCTGTATCTGTTGGACAAATGTGGGGCTGGCAGATTATGTTATGACAACATGGAGTGATTTCAAAAATAATAAAAATTTTAAATTCATATTCATCCTATTCCAATTATAATTTTACAACAACAACAACTTACAAAAAAGATAAATAGTACAGAGACTTACTATAGACCTTCAGCAGATTCCCCAAATGTTAACACTTTACCATGGATGCGTTATCATTTTATATCTCTAATAATGTAATGTTAATATGCACTTTAAATATTTCTCTGAAATAATATAGAGAATAATATACATAGTTACCCCTAAGTGCCCTTGAGAGTATTTCCAGAAGAAATGATCTAACCCAGAATCACACGTTGGATTAGGTACTATATCTCTTACTGTGCTCTAATCTGGAAACATTTCTTAGTCTTTCTTGGTCTTTAATGGACTTAACATTTTTGAAGAGCATAGGCTATTTATTTAATATACTTATCTTTCAGTTTAAGTTTTGTTTATGCATGACCACTTTCAATATATTCAGTTATTGGCATGAATACCATAGAAGTGATATTGTGATATTAGTGATACTGGTGCCTGCCAGGATTTTTTTTCTTAAGTTTTTATTTAAATTCCAGTAGGCTAATATACAGTGTAATATTAGTTTCAAGCGTACAATACAGTGAGTTAACACTTCCATACAATACCTACTGCTCATCACAACAAAGTGCCCTCCTTCATTCTTTTTGATGGCTAAATAATGTTCCATTGTATATAGTATATATATACACACACACGCACCCACTACCTCTTTTTTATCCATTCATCTATTAATGGAAACTTGGGCTTTCTGTTATAAGGTTATTATGTTTCTTTTGATAATTTAAAAGTGCCTTATGATGAGATACATTAAAATTAGGTAGAATTCTGTTTTCACTTAATTTTACCTACTTGGTTTATAATCAACCATCAGTTACTAATTCCTCCCAGAAACAATTATTACCATGTGGTCACCAAAGTTGATTTTCAGAGTTTCATCATTCATCGTATATATATATGGTGGTGTGATCGACTTAACAACGCCTCCTCCTTCTCTTTTGTCAAGGTACCCACATCCTAATCACTGGGACATGTGATTACATTACATATACTTACATTATATATTATAAATTATATAATACTTACATGGCAAAAGAACTTTTAAGGATGTGAATAATTTAAGAATCTTGAGATGGGGAGATTAGCCTGCGTTATCTAGGTGGACTAATGTAATCACAAGGGTCTCTATAAGAGAGAGGCAGGAGGTCAGAGATGAGAAGACATACTACACTGCTGGCTTTAAGATGGGGGAAAGAGTCAACAACTGAGGCACGTAGGTGGCCTCTAGAAGCTGGAGAAGGCAAAGAGAGGACTGAAATGAATAAAATCAGAAATGAGAGAAAAAAGCAGTATGGAGGTTCATTAACAAATTAAAAATAGAACCTTTATATGACCCACTTCAGGGAAAATATCCAAAGGAAGCTAAATCAGTATCTTGAGGATATAATGTGCATTCCTATGTTCATGGCAGCTTTATTCATTGTAGGTAAGACATGGAAATAACACGTGTCTATCAACGCATGAATGGATAAAGAAAATGCAATATATATTTTATATATATTTTCATATATATAATATATATTTTATATATGTATGTTTATATATCATATACACAAAAATAATAAATAATTATATATAAATTACATATACAACTTATATATAATCACATATATTACACATGTAAATATATGTATATAAATTACATATATATATATATATATATATACATACATATATATATACACATGCATGAAATGGAATATTATCCAGCTACAAAAAGAAAGAAATTCTGTCATTTGTGACTACATGGAAAAACCTAGAGGACATTATGCTAATTATTATTAGACAGAGAAAAAAAAATACTGTGTGAAGTCACTCAGATGTGGAATCTAAAAATCAAAGTAGAATTTATATAAACAGACAGTAGTATGGTTATCAGGCAGGAACGGGGAGATGCTGGTTACAGGATACAAGACTTCAGCTGTACAAAGAATTACCTGTTAGTATCAAATGCACTGCAAGGTGACTTTAGTTAATAACATGTTGCATGCTTGAAATTTTCCAAGACAGAAAACCTTAAGCATTCTCACCACACACACACACACACACACACACACACACACACACACACACTTACACGCGCACACACACACATACTTACACACATACAAGGTAAGTATATGAGGTGATGGATGTGTTAATAAACAAGATTTTTGTGTTAAACATTTCACAATGTACACATACGTCAGTCATCACGTTGCGCACTTTAAATATATAGAATTTTGTCAATTGCATCTCGATTAAGCTGAAAAGCATGTTTGTTTTTCTTTTCAAATTTTTACTTAAATTCTAGTTAACTCAGTGCAATATTAGTTTCAGGAGTAGAATTCAGGGATTCATCACTTTCATACAACACCCAGTGCTCATCACAAGTCCCCTCCTTAGTACCCACCACACATCTAGCCCTTTCCCCCACCCCACCTCTCTCCATCAGCCCTCAGCTGGAGCTCTGTATTCGAGAGTCTCCAGGGGTGCCTGAGTGGCTCAGTCTGTTAAGTGTCTGACTTTGGCCCAGGTCATGATCTCACAGCTCGTGAGTTCGAGCCCTGCGTTGGGCTCTGCGCTGACAGCTCGGAGCCTAGATCCTGCTTGGGATTCTTTATCTCCCTCTCTCTCTGCCCTTCACCTGTTCACATTCTGTCTCTCTCTCTCAAAAATAAATAAACATTACGAAAAAAAAGTCACCAGTGGTTTGTTTCCCTCTCTCCTCTCCACCGACTTCCCATATGTTGTTCTGTTTTGTTTCTTAAATTCCACATATGAGTGAAATCAATGTTAAAAAAGATGAATTCTCTATTTTAACTTTCAGGTTAATAGTATGTAAACATAATCTTATCATCTAAGAAGGTCATAAAAAATAATAGCCAGGAGGAGAATAGAAAAGAATATACAATCATTTATATATGATATTTATTGTTAATGCAAAATCAAAGCGGTAGGATAGAGGCGTGTACTTTATAACATTATGGCCATTTTGGAGTAGGATCATAGAAAAGTATTGGTATATAATGTACGATTTTTAATAACTGAACAGCTGACTTAATCTAAGTCATGAAATCAAAATGTAAGTTTGGGCAAAGAATTTGCCAAAAACTCATTAGCATGTTCAGTTTTCAGATCTGTTTACCACATATTATATTAATAATAATGAATAAGTCAGTTAGGAAAAACCATGGGGGAGGGGAAGAGGGAAAAAGAAAAAAGACACAGAGGGATGGAGAAAAAACATAAGAGACTCTCAAAGACTAACAACAAACTGAGTATGAGGGGGGTAGGAGGGGGGAGAGTGGATGACGGGCATTGAAGAGGGCACTTGTTGGGATGAACACTGGGTGTTATATGGAAACCAATTTGAAAATAAATTCTTTAAACAAAAAACGTAATCAATAAGTCAGTATTAACTGCATGTTAAGAACTTAGATCCATCTAAGGGGGTGTCTCTGACATTAGGACATATGACAACCCTTTATCAAATCTTTTAAAAGGAATGCATCTCATATTTTCCTTCTACAGCTATATAAACTCTATACCATACTGTCTTGATTATTATAGCTTGTAATACAGCTTAAAGTCTGGATTTGTGATGCCTCTAACTTTGGTTTTCTTTTTCAACGTTACTTTGGCTATTTGGGGACTTTTGTCATCCCATACAAGTTTTAGGATTGTTTGTTCTAGCTCTGTGAAGAATGCTGGTGGTACATTGATAGAGATTGCATTGAATGTGTAGATTGCTTTGGGTAGTATCGACCTTTTAACAGTATTTGTTCTTCCAGTCCATGAGCATGGTCTTCCAATTCATGAGAATGGACTGGTGTGTCTTTTTGTGTGTGTCTTTCTTTTCATTTCTTTGTGTCTCCATCAATATCTTTTATAATATTTCTATAACTTTCATAGTACGTATTTTTTTTATCTCTTTGGTTAGGTTATTAGTAGGTATTTAATTTTTTGTGTGTAATTCAATTTTTATTTCTTAATTGATTTTAAGTGTGTTTATTCATTTCGAGAGAGACAGAGAGAGCAAATGGGGGAGGGGCAGAGAGAGAGAGAAAGAGAGAGAGAGAATTCCAAGAAGAGTCTGCACTTCCAATACAGAAGCAGATGCTGGGCTTCAACACACAAAATGCGAGAACATGACCTGAGCTGAAACGAAGTGTCAGACACTTAACCGACTGAGCCACCCAGGCATCCCTGATCTGGTGTAATTTTAAATGAAATCGAATCCTTTATTTCTGTTTCTGCTGCTTATGAAAATGGAACTGATTTCTCTATATTGATTTTATATCCTGTGACTTTGCTGCATTCATGTATGTGTTCTTGGAGCAGGTTTTTGGTGGAGTCTTTCTGGTTTTCTAGTATTATCTGGTCTGCAAAGAGTGAAAGTTTGACTTCTTTCTTGCTGGTTTGGATGCCTTTTATTTATTGAATTATTATTATTATTTTTTGCTGTCTAATTGTTGAGACTAGGATTTCCAGTCCTATGTTGAATAACAGTGGTGAGAGTGGACATCTTGTGGTGTTCCTGACTTGGCGGGAAAAGCTCTCAGTTTTTTCTCATTGAGGATACTATCAGCTGAGAGTCTTTCATTTATGACCTTTACCAGGCTGCAGTATGTTCCTTCTAGCCCTACTGTCTTGAGGGTTTTTATCTAGAAAGAACGCTGTATTTTGTCAGATCTTTTTCTGCTCCTATTGAGAGGACCATGTGGTTCTTATACTTTCTTTTATTACCGTGATGTATCACATTGATTCATTTGAAAATGTTGAAACACCCCTGCAGCCCAGGAATGAATTCCATTGATCCTGGTGAATAATTCTTTCAATGTATCATTGGAAACGATTTGTAGTGTCTCACTGAGTATTTGTTCATCCATGTTCATCAGGGATATTGGCCTGTAATTCTTTTCAGTAGAGTCTTTGATTTTGGAATCAAGGTAATGCTAGCCTCATAGAATGAGTGCAGAAGTTTTCAAATATTAATAAAATTGATTAAATGCTAAAATAAAATATACTTTGAGGTTAAAATTGTGTAATCTTAATGTAACAAACATAACAAAATGTATTGCATTATTCTATCCTCATAAAACAGAATATTACATATTTTTATCTATTAAATCACAGGAGACTTTAATGGATTATCTTAGTGGAACATGGCTTTGTATAGCAATGGTTTGTCTCTCACATATAATTGCAAAATGTGTGTGGCTGAACTTTAATATCACATGAAAGCAACAAAGAGTTCTAACTTAGGAGCCAGCATACTTGGTTTCAAATGCTGCTGCCTCTGCTCACATGGTGGAAGTGGACGAATGACATAAGTCTCCGTACCTCAATTTCCTCATCTTGAGAAGTTGATAATTAGCAGTGGGGATTTAATGGAAAGTGTTTAAAACTGTCTAACTCCTATTAAGTGCACCAGAGTGTTTGGTATTTTTATTAGTGAGGGCATGTAAGAACCAGTGTAAAATTGGAAGCCAGTATATAAAGCCAAATGTACACAGAGTTCAGTATGAAAGGCAAGTGATATAAATTTGGCTCATTGTAGAGCTAAAACACTGCTAGAGTTTTGAGGGAATAAGGGAGATACAAACTTAAGACTTTTAAATGAATGTCTGTGTCTCCTGCTAGACTCGGAGGAGTTGACAGGCAATACAGAAAACGGGCCACAACATTAGCAGTGTGATTAGTTATTAGAAAACAAAAATCCCTTCCTGACATAGGGATTTTGATGGGAAGTCAAGAAAAGTTGTTAATGGAAGATTTTTGAAATATTAAACAAAATTGGTAGAGATCATCTTAATGTTCAGTATAAAAGATTTGAGTGATATTTGGATTGTTTTCAATTTTTAAAGTTTTTATTTATATTCCAGTTAGTTAACATACAGTGTAATATTAGTTTCAGGTGTAGAATCTAGTGATTCAACACTTCCATACAACACCAGGTGCTCATCACAACAAGTGCCTTCCTGAATCCCCATCACCCATTTAACCCACTCCTCCACTCCCCCTTCCCTCTGGTAACCCTCAGTTTGTTCTCTACAGTTAAGAGTCTTTTTCTTGGTTTGCTTCTCTCTTTATTCCCCCTTTGCTTGTTGGTTTTGTTTCTTAAATTCCACATATGTTTGAAATCATATGGTATTTGTCTTTCTCCGATTGACTTACTTCCCTCATCCTAGTACTCTCTAGCTCCATCCATGTCATTGCAAATGGTGAGATCTCATTCTTTTTTGGCTGAGTAATATTCCATTGTATATAGATATATATACCACATTTCTCCCCCTCATATCTAGGGTCAGGGTAAGGTTTAGGGCTCGGGTTAGGGAAAGTGTTAGTGTTAGCACCAGAGTGATAGTATGTGCCTGGTATCCTGTAGTTCAAAGACGTCTCTAGAGAGTCAGGTTTAGGTCAGGATTTGAATTAGGGGTTAGGAATTATGGGTTTGGGTTAGGGTGAGGGCCAGGTTTAGGGTTTAATTAAGGTATGTGCCGGGCAACCTGCAGTGCAGAGCCCTCTCCAGAGAATGCAATACCAGAGTTCTGTCGGAGTGGGAATGACATGGCAGCTATCTACTAATCTGAGGGAAGGAGTGGATTCAGGGCTCTAAGGACTCTTACATAGATTTCTAAACTTTTGTAGGCATAAACTTGGAATTGAATCTAAAAGACAATCAGGAAGGCAAAAATGGTGTAGGTCGACTCTCAAGGAGCACCAGGTTAATAAGGAAAAGGTTAGTATTAGTGTATTCCATCTTTTCTGTTTCATGGCTGCCGAATCTACCCTACTTCTAACCAGTTGTCTGGTGAATTTGGGCCTTACTCCCATGGGGAGCAGGGGAAAATCAGGAGAATCAGTAGAACCCATTCCTTTCATTAACAGTAGAACTGAAAGCAAATTTTTCCCTTTTGGTTGGGGATAATTTGTGGCGTCCCAGTACAAAGACAACATCCTGTCAAAGGCATTTCTGTGAAGAGTTTTTTTCTTGTAAACATTAGACTTTTCTAACCTGGAGCATTCCTTGAAGGGTATTAATTGCAATTTTGGGATTTATCTTCCCCATGGTCTCCGTCAAGGAAAGAAAGTCACATTATTCTTTTTGTTTTCTTAAAGGCCCTATTTGCTCTGGGATAAGGATTCCATCCCCTGATACCTTAAATGCCCTAAAGAATTCCTGCATTCTGCTCAAAGCACATCTTCTGGACAAGTCCAACCTTTCTTTTTTGTGACGATGAGAGCCACAGTATGCTTTAGACTCGGCTTTCCTTGGTTAGATTTTGGACATTAGCACAATGGGTACAGGAAGGCAGTTAGGTCGATGTTCTCAGGTTGCATGACAGCCAGAGAGCCTGAGTGCTTTGTAAATGGTAAAGCATAGACCACGACGAGACCAGCGAGGAAAGTGGACAAATACAGGAAGGTCAGTATGGAAAAGCTGAGAGAGCCCTGCATAAGAGCGAGGCTTAGTTCAAAGGAACAGATATGACAGGAAGTATGTGAAGGTATGTTAGTGACACTGGGGTGAGAAGAACGTGCTAAGCCATCCATTTCCCCCAAGAATGTTTGAGTTCAAAGAATAGAGAGACATTTTATTCCACGAACATGGCGGAGGAGTAGGGGGCTCCAGTATTTCGCTTGCCCTTTAAAGGGGGACGACTGAAACCATTGTCTCTCTCTCAACTCCAAAAATCGGGGGGAAAAGGTGCTAGAGCTGACAAGAAACTAAGGCGAACACAGACACGGCCCAACTGAACTGTGAGTTTAATCTGGGTCGGATAAAACGAACTCGAACTCGGGAAGTTGAGCTGAGGGGAGGGTGAGCGTCTTCGGAGATAGCTGGGAAAGTGCCGACCGAACAACATCTGAACGAGAGGGCCAGAGCGGGTGAGACCACTACCATCCAGGCCCTAAATGCAGGGCTTTTGAAGAGAAGTTCAGTGGCAAACAGCAGCAATCCCCGCGCGCTGCTGGGACCGCACCAACCTCGTCCTGAGCCACTGGGACGCGCGCGGGAGGGACTGGCAGCGGGGACGCAGGCGGCGCCGCCTGCGGAGCACCTCTAACCCCGGCACAATTATAACGAAATCGGGGGGTGGCAGACGGCCGCACCACCGCGCCACCCTCGCCCAGCGCCTCCGGGGCGCGCGCGCTGCCGGGACAGGCAGGGGGGACTCAGGCGGCGGCTCCTGCGGAGCACCTCTAACCCCCGCACAGTTATAGCCAAATCGGGGGGTAGCAGAGGGCCGCGCCACCGCGCCACCCTCGCCCAGCGCCTCCGGGCACGCACTCTGCCGGGATAGGCAGCAGGCACCCAGGCAGCCCCAGGCGCGGCTCCAGTAAACCACACTAGGCTGGCGTGGGCGGTGGAGAGAGAACAGAAATAAAGGGGCGAATAAAGCCTCCAGGACTGGTGGCGCGGGTCTGGAGAGACGCCATTGTTGTCTCACAAGCCAGGAAGTCACCCCAGAAGCCATCCCTGCAGCAGTGGAGGCCGGACCCGCCTACACTAAACCACGCCCCTCCCAAACTATCAGCAGGAGCGACTGATCCAAGTGGAGATTGCTGCCTGGAGTAACGCCAGTCATTTCTTCTTTTTAAATTTATCCCTCCCTTTCTCATTCCTACCGATCCCCATCCCTGAGCTGGTCATCCAGGGTACTGACTGGCTTAATCATTTTTTTCGTTCTTTTTGTTTTTTGTTTTTTTGTTTTTTGTTTGTTTGTTTGTTTTGTTTGGGTTTTTTTTGTTTTGTTTTTTGTTTTTTGTTTTTTGTTTTTGTTTTGTTTTTTAACCCACTCTTTGAGGACATGTCCTACAACCTCTTCTTTACTTCCCTAGCCCTTTTTCTGGAATAACCAGGCCGTATAAGTTCATCTAGACGACATCGATCTTTATTCCTTTTCCCTCGCACCTGTCCTTATTCTGATTTCTATCAGTCTGGATTAAACCCTTTAGTCGCTCTACCTGGGCAAAGTCCATTTCCTTCTTCTCCCTGCACCAGTCATTATTCTGTCTATATATGCTCTGCCACCAGCACACTACATACCCTGTCCTTAACGTGTAGCTGTTACTTCAGGACATTGCCCTCAGAGAGTCACTTGTTATTTTTTTCTGTTGTGAACTGCTTGTCTGGACCATTTGTCGGTACGTTTGAGTATTTCTGTGTTCTGTGTGTCTGTCAGTTTTCCTTTCCAGGGCAACTTCAAGAAACAACCCATAACACATCCAGCCAAAATGACGAGACGGAAGAATTCTCCTCAAAAGAGTCTACAAGAAGCAGTGACAGCTCAAGAATTAATGAAAAGAGATATAAGCAACATAACAGAACTTGAATATAGAATGTTAATCATAAAACTAATTGCTGGCCTTGAAAAAAGCTTAGATGAATGCAAGGGGTCCTACGAGGCAAAGTTCAAAGACCTTAAAAACGGTCAGGAAGAATTAAAGAAGACATTGGAAGAAATACAGGGGAAACTGGAAGCAACCACAGCACGGATTGAAGAGGTAGAGGAAAGAGTTAGTGCATTAGAAGACAAAATCATTGAAAAAGAGGAAGCAGATAAAAAGAGAGAGAAGCTGATCCAGGAACAGGAAAGGAGAATTCGAGAGCTGAGCGATGCAGTCAAAAGAAACAATATCCGTATCATAGGAGTTCCAGAGGAAGAAGAGAGAGAGAAAGGAGTCGAAGGGGTTCTGGAACAAATCATTGCTGAGAACTTCCTCAACATGAGAAAGGAAACGGGCATGGAAATCCAAGAGGCACAGAGAACTCCCCTCAGACGTAACTTGAATAGACCTTCTGCACGGCACATCATAGTGAAGCTGGCAAAATACAAAGATAGGGAGAGAATCCTGAAAGCAGCTAGGGACAAAAGAACCCTAACATACAAAGGGAGACCTATAAGGGTAGTAGCAGATTTATCTACGGAAACTTGGCAAGCCAGAAAGGAATGGCAGGACATCTTCAATGTGATGAGCAAGAAGGACATGCAACCAAGAATTCTGTATCCGGCTAGCCTGTCATTCAGAATAGAAGGAGAGATCAAGGTTTTTCCCAACAAACAAAAACTGAAAGAATTTATCACAAATAAGCCAGCACTGCAAGAGATCCTGAGGGGCACTCTATGAAAACAAGGAGGCAAAGAATACAAACTACCAGACACAGCCTTACAAACATGAAACTTACAGATAATACAGTGACTGTAAGCCCATATTTTTCAATATTAACACTGAATGTAAATGGACTAAATGCGCCAATCAAAAGACACAGGATAACGGAATGGATTAAAAAACAAGACCCATCTATTTGCTGTCTTCAAGAAACTCATCTTAAACCTGAAGACACCTTCAGATTGAAAGTGAGGGGATGGAGAACTATCTACCATGCTACTGGAAGTCAGAAGAAAGCCGGAGTAGCCACACTTATATCAGACAAATTAGACTTTAAAATGAACGATGTAATAAGAGATGAGGAAGGACATTATATAATAGTCTCAGGGACCATCCAGCAGGAAGAGCTAACAATTGTAAATATCTACGCACCGAATTTGGGGGCACCCAAATTTGTAAAACAACTAATTACAAACATTAGCAACCTCATCGATAAAAACGTCCTAATAGTAGGGGATCTCAACACTCCACTCTCGGCATTGGATAGATCAACAAAACAGAAAATCTCCGCAGAAACAATAGCCCTGAATGACACATTAGGACAGATGGGCCTCACAGACATCTTTAGGGTCCTTCATCCAGAAGCAAAGGAATTTACATTCTTCTCATCTGCACACGGTACATTTTCCAAGATAGACCACATTCTGGGGCACAGGGAAGCCCTGAATAAATATAAAAGAATTGAGATCATACCGTGTACAGTGTCAGACCACAAAGCTTTGAAACTTGAAATCAACCACAGGAGAAAGCCTGGAAAATATCCAAGAACATGGCGGCTAAGAAATAACCTACTAAAAGATGACTGGGTCAACCAAGCCATCAGAGAAGAAATTAAAAAATACATGGAAACAAATGAAAATGAAAATACAACAATCCAAACGCTCTGGGATGCAGCAAAGGCAGTCCTGAGAGGGAAATATATTGCAATCCAGGCCCATCTCAAGAAACAAGAAAAATCAATAACACAAATTCTAACAGCACGCCTAAAGGAACTAGAAGCAGATCAACTAAAACAACCCAAGCCCAGCAGAAAGAGAGAAATAACAAAGATCAGAGCTCAAATTAACCATATGGAGACAGAAAAGGTAGTGGAACAGATCAATGAAACCAAAAGCTGGTTCTTTGAAAAAATAAACAAAATAGACAAACCTCTAGCCAGGCTTCTCAAAAAGAAAAGAGAGAGAACTCAAATAAATAAAATCGTGAATGAAAAGGGAGAAATTACAACCAATCCCTCAGAGATACAAGCAATCATCAGAGAATACTATGAAAAATTATATGCCACCAAACTTGGCAATCTGGAAGAAATGGACAGCTTCCTAAATAGCCACACGCTACCAAAACTCAAACGGGAAGAAATAGAAAATTTGAACAGACCCATAACTAGTGAAGAAATAGAATCCGTTATTAAAAACCTCCCAGCAAATAAAAGCCCTGGACCAGATGGCTTTCCTGCGGAATTTTACCAGACATTTAAAACAGAGTTAATTCCTATCCTCCTCAAGCTGTTCCAAAAAATTGAAACGGAAGGAAAACTCCCGGACTCATTCTATGAAGCCAGCATCACTTTGATTCCCAAACCAGATAGAGACCCAGCAAAGAAAGAAAATTACAGGCCAATATCCCTGATGAATATGGATGCAAAAATTCTCAACAAGATACTAGCAAATCGAATCCAACAGCATATAAAGAGAATTATCCACCATGATCAAGTAGGATTCATCCCTGGGTTGCAGGGCTGGTTCAATATTCGCAAATCAATCAACGTGATACATCACATCAACAAAAGAAAAGATAAGAACCATATGATCCTGTCAATAGATGCAGAAAAAGCATTTGACAAAATACAGCATCCTTTCTTAATAAAAACTCTCGAGAAAGTCGGGATAGAAGGAACATACTTAAACATCATAAAAGCCATATATGAAAAACCCACAGCTAATATCATCCTCAATGGGGAAAAATTGAAAGCCTTCCCCCTGAGATCAGGAACACGACAGGGATGTCCACTCTCGCCACTGCTATTTAACATAGTGCTGGAAGTCTTAGCATCAGCAATCAGACAACAAAACAAAATAAAAGGCATCAAGATTGGCAAGGAGGAAGTCAAACTTTCACTTTTTGCAGATGACATGATACTTTACATGGAAAACCCGACAGAATCCACCAAAAGCCTACTAGAACTGATTCATGATTTCAGCAAAGTTGCAGGATACAAAATCAATGTACAGAAATCGGTGGCATTTCTATACACCAACAATGAAGCAGCAGAAAGAGAAATAAAGAAGCTAATCCCTTTCACAATTGCACCAAAAACCATAAAATACTTAGGAATAAACCTAACCAAAGATGTGAAAGACCTCTACACTGAAAACTATAAAAAACTTATGAAGGAAATTGAGGAAGACACAAGGAAATGGAAAAACATCCCATGCTCATGGATTGGAAGAATAAATATCGTCAAAATGGCAATACTACCCAAAGCAATCTACACATTCAATGCAATCCCAATCAAAATTGCACCAGCATTCTTCTCAAAGCTAGAGCAAACAATCCTAAAATTTGTATGGAACCACAAAAGACCTCGAATAGCCAAAATAATACTGAAGAATAAAACCAAGGCGGGAGGCATCACAATCCCAGACTTTAACCTCTACTACAAAGCGGTGGTCATCAAGACTGTATGGTATTGGCACAAAAACAGACGCATAGACCAATGGAATAGAATAGAAAACTCAGAAATGGACCCGCAAGTATATGGCCAACTAATCTTTGACAAAGCGGGAAAATGTATCCAATGGAAAAAAGACAGCCTTTTTAACAAATGGTGCTGGGAGAATTGGACAGCAACATGCAAAAGAATGAAACTAGACCACTTTCTTACACCACTCACAAAAATAAATTCTAAATGGATAAAAGATCTGAATGTGAGGCAGGAAACCGTCAAAATCCTAGAGGAGAAAACAGGAAAAAGCCTCTTTGACCTAAGACGCACCAATTTCTTACTCGACATGTCTCCAAAGGCAAGAGAATTAAAAGCAAAGATGAACTATTGGGACCTCATCAAGATAAAAAGCTTCTGCACGGCAAAAGAAACAACCAACAAAACGAATAGGCAACCAACGGAATGGGAAAAGATCATCGCAAATGACATATCGGATAAAGGACTAATATCTAAAATTTATAAAGAACTTACCAAACTCCAAACCCGAAAAACAAACAACCCAGTGAAGAAATGGGCGGAAGATATGAATAGACACTTCTCCAAAGGGGACATTCAGATGGCCAACAGACACATGAAACGATGCTCAATGTCACTCAGCATCAGGGAAATACAAATCAAAACTACACTGAGATACCACCTCACACCAGTCAGTGTGGCTAAAATGAACAAATCAGGAAACTATAGATGCTGGCGAGGATGTGGAGAAGTAGGCACCCTCCTACACTGTTGGTGGGAATGCAAACTGGTGCAGCCACTCTGGAAAACGGTGTGGAGGTTCCTCAAAAAAATGAAAATAGAGCTACCCTATGACCCAGCAATAGCCCTGCTAGGAATCTACCCAAGAGACACAGGAATGCTGATGCATAGGAGCACGTGTACCCCAATGTTCATAGCAGCACTTTCGACAATAGCCAAATCATGGAAAGAGACCAAGTGCCCATCAACTGACGAATGGATAAAGAAGTTATGGTACTTATATACAATGGACTACTACGTGGCAATGAGAAAAAATGAAATCTGGCCATGTGTAGCAAGATGGATGGAACTGGAGGGTATTATGTTAAGTGAAATAAGTCAGTCAGAAAAAGACAGATACCATATGTTTCCACGAATAGGTGGACTTTGTGAAACTAAGCAAAAACCAGGGGGAGGGGAAGAGGGGAAAGAAAAAAAAGACACAAAGAGGGAGGGAGATAAAACATAAGAGACTCTCAAAGACTAAGAAAAAACTGAGGGTGAGGGGGATGAGGGAGGGGGGAGAGGGGGTGATGGGCATTAAAAAGGGCACATGTTGGGATGAGCACTGGGTGTTATATGTAAACCAATTTGAAAATAAACTATTATAACAAAAAAAAAAAAAAAATAAAACTACCTTTGATAGGGTCTTCATTCCCTCTTTTCCACTAAGAAGAAAATCAAGCCATAAATTTCCAGATTTCTGTTTTTATGAATTCTAGGTACTTTGTCTCTTATCTCTTAATCCTTTTCACTTCTGGAAGAATGCTGAACAATGGCTGGTAAAGCAGTTAAAGAAAGGTCACACAACTGCTGCTTTCTTTGAATTAATGTAGAAAGGAATTCAGGCAGCTTCGTAAGGCAAGAAAATTGTGTCCACCTCAGAGAAAATACCCCCAGTATTTGGGTTAAAATATTTAGTGGTGTATGACTTCTCATTTTGGAGAAATAAAAAGAATTCCCTTGGAAATTTCTCCCCATCCTTTATGAGGTTAATGACACTTACATTATGAATAATATTAAATGGTGTATAGATATATTTGTGAATCGATCTTAACAATCTTGGGCCATACTCAGTGTTCCTGTCTCTCCAGCTGTAACTTGACCAATTAACATCCCTTTAATCTTTTTCATGTGCTAAGATTACAATATTTGAGCTAGTAAAAGTCCTTCAAAAGACCATGTGGGTCTGTTCTGGTTGAATTTGTCTTTGGTGTCTTCTGTCAGAGTTATGGGAAACGTGGCTGGGCAGAGCTATCTGGGAACATGTAAATGCGGGTTACTACGTCTTTTAGCAACAACTCTAAAGTGTTAATCTTTCCTATGAAAGGTAACACACAAAAGAAAATAAGCAACTGAAAACTAAATCATTAATGCACATTGGAGTTCCTTAACTTTATTTTTCACAAGAGAACAACCGCAAGATAAACTTATGATTGAATTTTAGGCAATATTCTCATATTTGTCTATTATAAATCAATGAATTTTCTCTTTATAGGCTCCATTTGAAATTATACAAAACCTAAAAACGTGAAATAATTATAAATTATGACTCAGAGTTCCAATGTCTTAGCTGCTGTCCTAAAGCATGTGAAACTGTAGGAAATGTCTCTTCACGCTGATGTCCAGGCTTCCAAGCCTGGGATTCACACACATTCAGTCCCAAGCACCACGGGTTCCTGTCCACCTTCCTTATCTAATTACCCTTTGTTTTCCTCTTGGTCCCTCTGTAGTTTCCTTCTATTATGTAATTTCATTTTGGTGTTTCAAAATTAGTTCTAGTCTAATTTATGGTTGGAAATATTCCATCGTGGAATCTCCCAGGTTATTTCACTTCTGAATTAGGATTAAGACATTCAGTTTACCTTATATTGAATACTCATTTTTTGGTGTGTATGTGTACACGTGTACCTTTGTTTATACTTCCAGTTGTGTGCTATTTATTTTTTGTCTAAAAATAATTCCTTAGCATACATGAATGTATAAGAATATTTTGTTCTTCCTACAATCATAATCAAAATGAAATTTAATTTTTTCACCCAATATTAACATTCTAAAATTGCTACTGAAGTTGTTTTTTCTCTCATGGTAAGCTCTCATATATATGTATATATATACTTATTTATTTATTTAAAGTAGAGATATTCATTTCTGTGTAACCACAGAATTAGAAATAGTCTGAAAATAGAAAAAAGAGGAATAAATTGAAAAAATATTTTGTTTTTGTGAAAAAAGAATACTTTCCATGAAAATTGTGGTCCTGGATATAGAACTTAATCTTTAATCTTTATTTATCCAATACTAACTTAGGGATTTATAAAAAGAACTAATTCACTTGAGACGTTGTTGATTTTATCCACAACAGGAAAAATATCTGCATGAAACATAAGAATAAAACTATAAAAATGTTAGTGTAACAAGAGCCTTTTGGAAATGACTTAGGTTTTCCTCAGTCTACTGACAGGTGTTTCACAATGAGTGGGCAGCCTTTGAGTTTATGATTCTTCTTCCAGGTACTGGAAAAAATAATGATGGGGAAAAATGCAAGTTCTGAAAGCTACTTCGTTCTCCTGGGTTTTTCACATTGGCCTCATCTGGAAGTGGTTCTCTTTGTGCTCATCTTGATGTTCTACTTGATGACATTGATAGGCAACCTCTTTATCATTGTCTTGTCATACCTGGATGCCCATCTCCACACTCCCATGTACTTCTTCCTCTCAAACCTCTCTTTTCTGGACCTCTGCTACACCACCAGCTCCATCCCTCAGTTGCTGGTCAACCTCTGGGGCCCAGAAAAGACCATCTCTTATGCCGGTTGCATGACTCAACTTTACTTTGCCCTTGCCCTGGGAAGCACAGAGTGTGTCCTCCTGGTGGTGATGTCCTATGACCGTTATGCAGCTGTCTGTAGACCCTTGCATTACACTGTGCTCATGAACCCTCGTGTCTGCCACCTATTGGCTTTGGCTTCCTGGGTCAGTGGGTTTACCAACTCAGCACTTCATTCCTCCTTTACCTTCTGGGTTCCCCTTTGTGGCCATCGCCAAGTGGACCATTTCTTCTGTGAAGTTCCAGCACTGCTGCGATTATCGTGTGTTGATACCCGTGCTAATGAGCTGACCCTCCTTGTCACGAGCTCCATTTTTGTTCTCGTACCACTCATCCTCATCCTCAGCTCATATGGTGCCATTGCCCGTGCCGTGCTGAGGATGCAGTCATCAACCGGATTTCAGAGAGCCTTTGCGACATGTGGAGCCCATCTTATGGTTGTGTCCCTCTTTTTTATTCCAGCCATGTGCATATATCTGCAGCCACCATCAGAAATTTCTCAAGATCAAGGCAAATTCATTGCCCTTTTTTATATTGTTGTCACACCTAGCCTCAACCCTCTAATCTACACTCTCAGAAACAAAGATGTAAGAGGGGCGGTAAGAAGACAATTAGGGCTAGAGAGGGAGATATGACAGAAAGATCACAATTCTCATCCTGCAACTTTCGTTCAGATCTGGTCCATTTTGGAGGGTGGTTTCCGTGATTCTTTGAAACTTATTTTAGTCTACAACTCAGCAAGCATAGAAGAATGTTCAGCCCTACATTTGGGTTGTTTTAGTTTGCTAATTCTGAAATATTATCTAGAGATAACTTTTTTGATTTGTAACACTTTAATTTTTAATAATTCCGTATTTAGTGTCCATATAAATTAGGAACTTTTTAAACCTTTATTTATTCATTTTAGGAAAGATGGAAAGCATAAGTGGGGTTGGGGAACGAGAGGGAGAGAGAGAATCCCACACAAGCTCCACAGAGCACAGGCCTGATGTGGGGCTAGAACTCATGAAACCATGAGATCATAACCTGAGCTGATATCAAGTTTTGGATGCTTAACCGAGACTCCCAGTCACCTCTAGGGGCTGGGGTTTAAAAATTATATGCTAAAAGGTGCCTGGGTGGCTGAGGGTAGATTAAGTGTTGGACTCTTGACTTGGTTCGGGTCATAACCTCATGGTTTGCAAATTCAAGCCCCACATATGTGTCTGGCCTGACAGGGTGGAACCGGCTTGGGATTCTCACTTCCTGTCCATCCCCCACTGGCTCTCTCTCCCTCTCAAAATAAATAAATAAAAACTTTAAAAATAAATAAAACTTAAAAATAATATGCTAAATTGGAATAAACATTAAAATTTACCAAAAAGATGGGGGCACTATACCAAAGACGTAGATGAATGGAGTTTTTGGTTATTGGCAGAGATTCCGTTTACCTAAATGGTAAAAAAAAATTTAGACAATTATTTGATTGAAACATACTTCTTTCAAGATACTATATTATATGAGTGTTTTATTCTATGGGTCTATATCCTTGTCACATTGAACAGTATAAAGAAATATCCATTCAAAATAGTTCATTTGTTCACTGATGCAATTATTCATCTACTCATTAATTTATTCGTTTACTTCAATAGCTAAATATCTTCTAGATTTCAGATTTTTTGCTAAAATAGATGAATAAAACACTTTTTACCTTAATATAACTTATTTTCTGGTGGAAGAAATAATAATGTAAGATAAAGAATGAAGTTTCTTTGTATGACTTAGTTTGTCACTGGGCACAGTACTAATAAATTAGCATAGCTTTTTAAACGTAAAACAAGGTGTGCCTGTGTGGCTCAGTTGGCTAAGTGTCCAACTTTGGCACAGGTCATGAATTCACGGTTCCTGAGTTTGAGCCCCACGTTCAGCTCTGCTCTCAGTGCAGAGCCTGGTTTGGATCCTCCGTCTCCCTCTCTCTGTGTCATGCCCCCCGTCAAAAATATTTAAATAACTTCTTTATCCATTCGTCAGTTGATGGACACTCGGTCTCTTTCCATGATTTGGCTATTGTCGAAAGTGCTGCTATGAACATTGGGGTACACGTGCTCCTATGCATCAGCATTCCTGTGTCTCTTGGGTAGATTCCTAGCAGTGCTATTGCTGGATCACAGGGTAGCTCTATTTTCATTTTTTTGAGGAGCCTCCACACCGTTTTTCAGAGTGGTTGCACCAGTTTGCATTCCCACCAACAGTGTAGGAGGGTGCCTACTTCTCCACATCCTCGCCAGCATCTATAGTTTCCTGATTTGTTCATTTTAGCCACTCTGACTGGTGTGAGGTGGTATCTCAGTGTGGTTTTGATTTGTATTTCCCTGATGATGAGAGACATTGAGCATCGTCTCATGTGTCTATTGGCCATCTGAATGTCCTCTTTGGAGAAGTGTCTATTCATATCTTCCATCCATTTCTTCACTGGGTTGTTTGTTTTTCGGGTGTGGAGTTTGGTAAGTTCTTTATAAATTTTAGATATTAGTCCTTTATCCGATATGTCATTTGCGATGATCTTTTCCCATTCCGTTGGTTGCCTATTCGTTTTGTTGGTTGTTTCTTTTGCCGTGCAGAAGCTTTTTATCTTGATGAGGTCCTAATAGTTCATCTTTGCTTTTAATTCCCTTGCCTTTGGAGACGTGTCGAGTAAGAAATTGGTGCGTCTTAGGACAAAGAGGCTTTTTCCTGCTTTCTCCTCTAGGATTTTGACGGTTTCCTGTCTCACGTTCAGATCTTTTATCCATTTAGAATTTATTTTTGTGAGTGGTGTAAGAAAGTGGTCTAGTTTCATTCTTTTGCATGTTCCTGTCCAATTCTCCCAGCACCATTTGTTAAAGAGGCCGTCTTTTTCCCATTGGATGCATTTTCCCGCTTTGTCAAAGATTAGTTGGCCATATACTTGCGGGTCCATTTCTGAGTTTTCTATTCTATTCCATTGGTCTATGTGTCTGTTTTTGTGCCAATACCATACAGTCTTGATGACTACCGCTTTGTAGTAGAGGTTAAAGTCTGGGATTGTGATGCCTCCTGCCTTGGTTTTATTCTTCAGTATTATTTTGGCTATTCGAGGTCTTTTGTGGTTCCATACAAATTTTAGGATTGTTTGCTCTAGTTTTGAGAAGAATGCTGGTGCAATTTTGATTGGGATTGCATTGAATGTGTAGACTGCTTTGGGTAGTATTGCCATTTTGACGATATTTATTCTTCCAATCCATGAGCATGGGATGTTTTTCCATTTCCTTGTGTCTTCCTCAATTTCCTTCATAAGTTTTTTATAGTTTTCAGTGTAGAGGTCTTTCACATCTTATATACAATGGACTACTACGTGGCAATGAGAAAAAATGAAATCTGTCCATGTGTAGCAACATGGATGGAACTGGAGGGTATTATGTTAAGTGAAATAAGTCAGTCAGAAAAAGACAGATACCATATGTTTCCACGAATAGGTGGACTTTGTGAGACTAAGCAAAAACCAGGGGGAGGGGAAGAGGGGAAAGGAAAAAAAGACACAGAGAGGGAGGGAGATAAAACATAAGAGACTCTCAAAGACTAAGAAAAAACTGAGGGTGAGAGGGTTGAGGGAGGGGGGAGAGGGGGTGATGGGCATTAAAAAGGGCACATGTTGGGATGAACACTGGGTGTTATATGTAAACCAATTTGGAAATAAACTATTATAAAATTAAAAAATATATTTAAATAAATAAACAAATAAAATTTAAAACAAAGCAAAGAGTTTGGCGATAAATCTCTAAAAATAAATACCTTATTCATAATTCCTGTAGGAAGATGATACTATTCAAGAAAACTAAACAAAACAGAATATGTGTTTAATTTGTTTTGATTAGGCTTTCTTAATGACATATTGAAGATACATTAAAACTTGTCTTTTTAAACATCATTATTCTTTGCTAACTGGAATTAGTTTTTAATGTTAAAAAGAAAATTGGTCCATATCCTTTAATTTATCACTCTTACTGGTAGGTAATAATCCTGATGAATCATGGGTGGGAGAGACTCTCAAGTAATGTAGTACAGGTAGGCTTCTCTTCATTTACTACTTTTAAAGACACCTAAAAATGTATATATATTGTGGGAATAACTTTTAAAATTGTGATTTATAGACTGCTAAATCTCAGCTAATGAGAATTCATAAATGGAACAATTAGCTGAAGTAATATTAGAACATCTAACATCTGAAGTTGATAGAACTAGGCTCTGAAAAAATATGATTCATCCAGGGGATGTTTTAATGAATTATCTGAACAAATAATTATTGATAAAAAGCACTGATTGGTCCATGTTAGCTTTGCTTTTAAAACTGCATTTAATATTAATATTTGTTAGTAGTATGGATGTTATAAAAATAAACATATATGATATTTTTCAATTAATATTAACATATGATATTTTTCTTGTAATGACTTGTTTGATGTATTCCACATATCAGTTCCCCCATGACCGCTTGAAATAAATTTACTTTGCATATTCTGTTTCACAATGGGAGACATGTTCAGTTGAAGTAAGTCAGCTTATATTCAGGGACAGTGGTCTAGGGACAGTTTATTTTAAAGTGATATCTTACATACTCATCAGTCAGAGAAAGACAAATATCATAGGATTTCACTCATATGTGGAACTTAAGAAACAAAACAGATGAACATAGGGGAAGATAAGAAAAAATAAAATAAAAACAGAGAGAGAGGCAAACCATAAGAGATTCTTAAACACAGAGGAAAAACTGAGGGTTGCTGGAGGAAGGTGAGTAGGGGGATGGGTTAAGGGGGTGATGGGCATTATGGGGGGCACTTATTGGGATGATCACTGGGTGTTATATGTAGGGGATGAATCACTAAATTCTATTCCTGAAATTATAATTACACTAAATGTTAAATAACTTGGAATTAAATAAATAAATTAAAGGAAAGAAAAAACAAACTCATTACTCTTATAACTGTAATTCAGATATTAAAGTTGTAGCTTATTACCTCTTTTAAGATCCAGATCCTATTAAGTGGATAATAAAACTAAGAACATAAAGTGCAGGATCTCCCCTAAGCTCCTGAGTGCATTACCGTTACACGGTCTGCTGTGCTTGGATCCTCTCTGGATTTTGTGTTCTTCTCTCATCCTCTTTTTAGTCTCTTACTAGACGTGAACCCTGATAGGAGGCAGAGTCCCATGAACCCATCCACAAGCAAGGTTGGTGTATGTAATAAAGTTTTTATTAAATAATTATTTTATATTAAATCATGTTATGGGGTACCTTTTTGAATCACACAAACTTTACGAAATGTGTAAACATGGACTCTTCCTGCCCCCTCTGGAAATATTAACTTTTGTAATACCTCTTGTAGCCCTCCAGCATTTCTTTTTATTTTCTTGATGTTTATTTATTTATTTTCATAGAGAACATGAGTGGGGGAGGGGCAAAGAGAAAAAGAAAGAGAAAGAGAGAGGGAGAAAGAGAGAGAGAGAATCCCAAGGAGACTGCACAGTGTCAGTGGGGAGTCCAAGGCAGGGTTTGAACTCACGAAACCGAGAGATCATGACCTGAGCCAAAACCAAGAGTTGGATGCTCAATCAACTGAGCCACCCAGGTGCCGAACTCCAGACTTTCAACAGATAAATGACTCTCTTTTTTCAGGTTTATTGAAGTATAATTTACATTCAATAAAATCCATCCACTTAAAATGTACAGTTCAATGAGGTTTGACAAATGTGTAATTATGTAAATATCACACAATGAAGACATAGAACATTTCTATCACTCTTAAAAGAACACTGTGCTCTTTTGCAATTAAGTCTTTTCCTCCACCTACAGCCTTAAGGAACCATTGGTTCTCCATCACTATAGTTTTGATTTTTCTTTCTTTCTTTCTTTTTTATTTTTTGAATGTTATATAAATGTAATGATTCAGTGTGTAATCTTGGAGTCTGACTTCTTTCACTTGGCATGATGTCTTTGAAATATATGCATATATCAGTAACTCCTTCCTTTTAAAGTGATGGCTAGAATTCCATTGTATGAATATGAAAAATATTTATCTGATAATGGTCTTTTGAGAGTATTTACTCTTTGACTAATATGAATAATACAGTTATGAAAAGCTAGTAGGCAAGTGTTTGTGTGGGCAGGTAATTTTGATTTGACTTGGGTAAATGCATAGTAGGGGAATTAATGGATCATGTCCTTATTATATGTTCACATTTATTAGAAATTGACAGAATGTTTCACAATGTCCATACCATGATCACTGTAAAGAGAAGTATATGTGAGTTCCAATTGCCCACATTCTCTGTAACACTTGGCATTGTCGATCTTTATTCTTTTAGCTTCTCTAGTAGGTTTGTAGTTATGTGTTATTGTGGTTTTCTTTTGTTTTTATTTTATTATTTATATTTTTAGAATAATTTATTGCCAAATTGACTAACATAGAGTGTGTAAAGTGTGCTCTTGGTTTTTGGGGTAGACTCCCATGGTTCATCGCTTACATACGATACCCAGTGTTCATCCCAACAAGTGCCCTCCTCAATGCCTATCACCCAGTCTCCTCTCTCCCACACCCCCATCAACCCTCAGTTTGTTCTCAGTACTTAAGAGTCTCTTATGTTTTGCCTGCCTCCTTCTCTGTGACTTTTTTCCTTCTTCTCATCCCCCATAGTCTTCTGCTAAGTCTCTCAGAATCCACCTATGTGTGGAAACATATGGTATCTGTCTGTCTATGTCTGACTTAATTCACTTAGCATAATATCCTCCAGTTCCATCCACGTTGCAACAAATGACCAAATTTCATTGTTTGTCATTTCCAATTACTATTCCATTGTATAAATAAACCACATCTTCGTTATCCATTCATCAGTTGATGGACGCTTTGTCTCTTTCCATGATTTGGCTTTTGTTGGAAGTGCTGCTGTAACACTGGGGTACATGTGCTCCTATGCATCAGCATTCCTGTATCTCTTGGGTAAATTCCTAGCAGTGATGTTCCTGAGTAAGAGATAATTCTGTTTCCATTTTTTTGAGGAACCTCCACACTGTTATCCAGAGTGACTGCACCAGTTTGCATTCCCACCAACAGTGCAAGAGGGTGCCTCTTATTTATTTATTTATTTATTTATTTATTTATTTATTTATTTAATTTGATTTCCAGAGATATCAACTAAAGAGCAGGGGCATGTGTCTTGAACCCACACACCCTCTCTTTTTTTATTTTTATTTTTCAATTAATTTTTTACATTACTTCCAAATTAGTTAGCATATATTGCAACAGTGATTTCAGGAGTAGATTCCTTCATGCGCCTTACCCGTTTATCCCCTCCCACGATGCCTCCAGTAACCCTCTGTTTGTTCTCCATTTAAAAAAATTTTTTTTAATGTTTATTTATTTTTGAGACATAGAGAGAGAGAGTGTGAGCAGGAGGAGGGCAGAGAGAGAGGGAGACAGAATCTGAAGCAGACTCAATGCTCTGAGCTGTTAGCACAGAACCCGACGTGGGGCTCGAACTCATAGACCGCAAGATCATGACCTAAGCTGAAGTCGGCCGCCCAACCGACTGAGCCACCCAGGGGCCCCTGTTCTCCATTTTTAAGAGTCTCTTAGGTTTTGTCCCCCTCCCTGTTTTTATATTATTTTTGCTTCTCTTCCCTTATGTTTCTCCGTTCTGTGTCTTAGAGTCCTCACATGAGTGAAGTTATATATTTGTCTTTCTATGACTGAGTAATTTCGCTTAGCATAATACCCTCTACTTCCATCCACATAGTTGCAAATGGCAAGATTTCATTCTTTTTGATTACTGAGTAATACTCCACATCTTCTTTATCCATTCATCCACTGATGGACATTTGGGCTCTTTCCATACTTTGGCTGTTATTGATAGTGCTGCTATAAACATTGGGGTGCATGTGGCCCTTTGAAAAAGCATACCTGTATCCCTTGGATAAGGTATTAACTCCCCTTTAAATGTCTGGTAGAATTCCCCTGGGAAGCCACCTGGCCCAGGACTCTTATTCGTTGGGAGATTTTTGATAACTGATACATTTTTTTCACTAGTTATGGATCTGTTCAAATTTTCTATTTCTTCCCATTTAAGTTTTGGTACTGTGTGTGTGTGTGTGTGTGTGTGTGTGTGTGTGTGTGTGTGTCTACGAATTTGTCCATTTGTTCCAGGTTGTCCATGTTGTTGGCATATATTTTGTTCATAGTATTCTCTTTTACTTGTTTGTATTTCTGAGGGATTAGTTGTGATAAGTCCCTTTTCATTTGTGATTTTATGTATTTGGGTCCTCTGTCTTTTCTTTTTGAGGAGTCTGGCTAGGGGTTATCAATTTTGTGTATTTTTTCAAAAAACCAGCTCTTAGTTTCATCGATGTGTGCTACTGCCTTTTTTTAATTCTATATTATTTATTTCTCCTCTGATATTTGTTATTGCTCTTCCTCTGCTGGCCCTAGGGTTTCTTTGCTGCTCTGCTTCTAGTTCTTCTAGGTGTGCTGTTAGATTTTATATTAGCGATTTTTCTTGTTTCTTGAGATAGGCCTGGACTGCAATGTATTTTCTTCTTAGGACTTCTTTGCTGCATCACAAAGGGTTCGGACTGTTGTATTTTCATTGTCACTTGTTTCCACATGTTTTTAAATTGCTTCTTTAATTTCTTGGTTGACGCTTTCATTCTTTAAGGATGTTCTTTCACCTCCATGCCTTTAGAGGTTTTCAAAACTTTTTCCTGTGGTTGATTTCAAGTTTCATAGCCTTGTGATCTGAACATGTGCATGGTATAATATCAATTCTTTTATATTTATTGAGGGATGTCTTGTGAGCCAGTATGTGATCTATCCTGGAGAATGTTCCATGTACACTTTAGAAGAATGTGTATTCTGTTGCTTTAGGATGAATATCTCTGAATATATCAGTCAAGTCCCTCTGGTCCAGTGTATCATACATGGTTATTATTTCTTTATTGATTTTCTGTCCAGATAATCTGTCCATTGCTAAGTGTGGAGTATTAAAGTCACCTGCATTTACCACATTCATACCAATAAGATTACCTATGTTGGTGATTAATTGATTTATATATTTTGGCATTGCCATATTGGGGGCATAAACATTTATAATTGTTAGCTCTTCTTGTTGGATAGACGCCGTAATTATAATCTCCTTCTTCATCTCTTGTTACAGCCTTTAGTTTAAAATCTAGTTTTTCGGATATAAGTATGGCTCCTCCAGCTTCCTTTTGACATCCAGTAGCATGACAGATGGTTCTCCACCCCTCAGTTTCAATCTGAAGGTGTCCTCAGGTCAGAAATGAGTCTCTTGTAGACAGCAAGTAGATGAGGTTTTTTTGTATGTTTGTTTGTTTGTTGTATCTATTCAGATACCCTGTGTCTTTCGTTTGGAGCATTTAGTCTATTTACATTCAGTGTTATTATTGAAAGATGTGGATTTAGAGTTATTGTATTATCTGTAGGTTTCATGCATGTAGTTGTGTCTCTGGTCCTTTGACATCTTGACGACACTCCACTCACAGAGTCCCCCTTAGGATCTCCTGTAGGGCTGGTTTAGTGTTGATGAATGCCTACAGTTTTTGTGTGTCTGGGAAAACCTTTATCTCCCCTTCTTTTCTGAATTACTGGCTTGCTGGATAAGGATCCTTGTATGCATATTTTTCCTATTTAGCACATTGAATATTTCCTGTCACTCCCTTCTGGCCTGCCAAGTTTCAGTAGATAGGTCTGCTACTACCCTTATGTCTCTACCCTTATAGGTTAAGGCCCATTTGCCCCTAGATACTTTTAGAATTCCCTCTTTATCTTTGTATTTTGCCAGCTTCACTATGATATGTCATGCAGAAGATTGATTCGACTTATGTCTGAAGGCAGTTCTCTGTGCCTCCTGGATTTCAATGTCTGTTTAGTTGTCCATATTGGGGAGATTCCCAGCTATGATTTGTTCAACTACACCTTCCACCCCTTTCTCTCTGTCTTCTTCTTCCAGAACTCCTATGATATGGATATTATTATGTTTCATTGAATCATTTTGCTCTCTAATTCTCCCCTCATGGTCTAGAACTTTTTTATCTCCCTTTTTCTCAGCTTCATCTTTTTCCATAATTTTATCTCCTATTTCACTTATTCTCCCCTCTTTCTCTTCAGTCCTCAATGTCACTGCCTCTAGTTTATTTTACACCTCCTTTACAGCATTTTTAACTGAATTAACCTTTTTTTGAATAAAACTCATATGAAAGAGGGGTCCTCTCATGGATACTTATTTCCCTGTTGTTGTCACTGCTGCTGGAGGGTCTTCTAGGACTCTTCCACTTGCTCTGCATGGTCTTTATTGCTGTTCAGCCAACACATCAAACGTATCCCTGGGAACCCACTTCCCATATGTGTCCTGACACTGACCCCCTGGCTCTATTCATTTCTCTGCTCAAAACCCCTCCTGGATCACCCCCTCTAAAATAGCACTTTCAATTAGTCTCCATTGTCTCTGCAGTATCGTTTTTTAAAATTCAGCCTTATTGTGATATATTTGAGATATAAAATTATAAGATATTTAATGTGTACATCACGGCAATTTGATATTTGTGTACATCGTGGAAATGTACCTTCCGCCATCCAGTTAATTTACATATCCATCGCCTCACATATGTATCTTTTTGGTTTGGGAGGACATTTCAATTCTACTCTCTTAGCAGATTTCAATTATGAAATATAGGGTTAGCAACTATAGTCGCCATGTTTTACATGAGATCCTCATGCCTTATGCACCTTATAGCAGAAGTCTGTGCCTTTTTCCCAACCTCTCCCACCCCCACCACCCCCAACCCCTATCAACCATTTTCCCTACTCTGTTTCAAAAAGTTTGATATCTTCTAAAGGTTCCACACGTAGTGATATCATGCAGTATCTGTCTTTCTCTGACTTATCTCATTTAGCATAATGCCTTCAATGTCCATTCGCGTTGTCACCGTGGCAGGATTTCCTTACTCATGGATGAGTAAAAGTTGATTATATTCATACTTGATTAAATATATTCAAACTAATTGTATATGTACGGTTTTATTTATTTCTGGGATCTTTTTTCCCATTGATCTCTTGTCTGTTTATATTTCCATACCCCATGCCTTTCATTAATATAGCTTTGTATTATGCTGTGAAATCAAGAAGCGTGATGCCTTCAACTTTGTTGTTCTTTCAAGATTGCTTCTGCAATTCATGTTCTTTTGTGGTTCCATACAAATGTTGGGGTTGTTTGTTGTATTTGTAACATTAGATATTTGATAATGATTGTATTCAGTCCGTGGCTGGCTTCAGATAGTATGTACATTTTAAAATATTCTTCCAATCCTCAAGCATGGAATGTCTTTCCACTTATTCGTGTCTTCAAATTTTTTCATCAATCTTATACTTTTCAGTATATAGGTCTTTCACATCCTTGGTGAAATTTATTCCTACATATTTTATTCTTGTTAAATACGATTGTAAATGAGATTTGTTTTCTTAATTTCCCTTTCTGGTAGTTTGCAATTATACTATAAAAACGATGTATTTTTATATATTGATTTTTTCTCTGACAACTTTACTGAATTGTTCAGTAGTTCTCCTTTATGTTTAGGAATTTCTATATATATATATAGCAGGTCATTGCCATATATAGACAGTTTTTTTTTTCTTCCTTCCTAATTTGGATGCCCTTGTTGCTTTTCTTGCCTACATGCTCTGGCTCGGACTTCTAATACTTTCTTGAACAGTGGTGGTGAGTGTGGGCATCCACCTTTCAGTACAGTATTAGCTGTGGGATTGTCACATAGGCCTTTAGCATATTGTGGTCTAGGCCAATTCAAAGTCTGAGGGCAGGGCTCACAGGGAGTCATTTCTTGTGCAAAAGAGGGCAGGGGAGTGTGCCTCCATAGAAGGCCCAGGGAGGCTGGGGCAGAGATCTGGAATACTGGTTCTCCTTATGAAGGAGATGGTCGGGGTTTATGCCTGAATGACCATCAGCCCCCAGTAGTGCCTTGGCTCCCATGGCATTATCCCCCAATAGGTACCGTGGCCCCAGGGGAACTAAGCAGAAATGGCAGTAGTGCATTTAATATAGAGTATTTACTGATTGGCAAGTCCTTTTTGAATTTGAAAATTGTAGATTATTCCTGGGGAAAGGGAGCGCAAATTGGAAACGCTGGACGACTCCTATTTAGTGCAGTTGGGGACTGATGAATACTTTGGGAAATAATGATAATGTAGAAAAGCAATAGGCCATATATATGTAGTCAGAGTTAATAGAACATTTCTTCCCAGTGATATAGAATGATACAAAGGACAGAAAGTTTTATTTTGATATTTTAGTTGGAAAACAAGGGTGTAAGTCATGACTCATAGTTGTCACACGCCTGCTGTAAATGTTCACTTAAAATCATAGCTGAAATAGGAGAAAGTTAAGTTATTCTCTGGCATTATTTCTTTTCACGTTACCCCTGCATCCTAAAAGAAAGCCTAGTTTCTCTTGAATCCTCAGCTCCAGAGAAAATCTACAGTTTTATAAGCAGCAATAGTAATGAGTGTCCTCCTTAAGAAGTAGCTGTTGTTTCTGAAAAATGAAAATTAGCTAATATTACTCTCTCTTACAAAAGAATTGTTTTCTTTAAACACAGATCTGTCTTTGTGTAACAGAAATGAAAGCAAAGAAGAGAAGTAACCTCACACATATTTAGGACAGGTTTGCTGCCAATAGACATATGAACCCTTTTACTTTTCCAGCCTTTTTAGATTCAGACTTGTGGGGTAGAGATTTTCAACCTATGCCTATCATTTCTAGCAGTCCTTTTTGTTTCTAAAAATAAATATTTATGAGGCAGTAGATAACAAATACAACATGACTGGGATGACGCTTTCCCTAAATTTGTGGTAACGCATTGTCTTATCAAAATTTTGTATAGTATTCCAGGGAATCTTCAGCATTTGAACCTGATTAACTGAGGCCATCCTTGGGTCCAAGGTGTCGGTCACTAAACTGGAAGACCATTCATGACTTCCTGAGGTGCTAGCGCCTGGGTATGCTGCCTCGTCAGTCGAATTGGGCCAGGGGAGATCTCAGTCATCTTTGCAGACAGGAACAAGCACATGCTATGACACTGACACATTGTTTTTCAGTCTTTTTTCCATTGTCAGCAACTCCCTCCCAGTGACGTTTTCACATCACAGCTACACTGTGTGTCTGTTCATGTACTGTGGATCTTTGGAGGGCTACCCAGTGTAGTTGCTAAGGGTTTGTCACTTCCCTAGGAGCCAAGATTTTCTCCCTAGGGAGTGATATATGTGATGAGAATGCATACACTGGGGAAGGAAATCAGGTACTCAGTGTGACCCAAACTTCAGTATGGGTGGGAAGAAATTAAAGGAAATAAATTATAAAGTTAGCAGTCCTCATTTCTAGGTTATGAGATTAGGAGCACCTTTTATTATATTTCTCCTGTTATTCTTGTGTCCAGATACACATTTATAAGGATTCCACAATATTATGCACTTGAAAGAAAAACTATCTTTCCCTTCTCTTAGGTCTAAGATGTTGCCAATGTTCTAAACGTTAAAAGCCTGAAGATGATATTCCGGCATTCATTACCCAATGAGTATTTGTCATATTCTGTGGAATAATACCATTTTCATGTATATGTATTTAAAACCTGTTCATTCCTTTAATCACACCAAGCAAAATCACACACGAATAAGAGTTTCTGTGTTGCTGAAAAGCTCACAAGTACTTGTCCTGAAACATACATAGAAAGAAATGAAAAAACGAGAATGCCAATATAGTGACAGGGACAGGTGTTGGAGGGAATTCAAAGGACAGATATACGACATTTTTAAGGACATTTCTCATGAGATAACACATCAACTGAGTGTGGAAGTTGAGTAAGAGATTTTTAAGTGATAAATGTTTATCAAAGAAGAAAAATTGATATTCATTTCCAGTGGCCTGACTGTCACACCATCCTATACATTCTCCTCTCAAAGTTTACAGTACCATGAAGTTTATTTTGTCTCTAAGCCTTCCTATGTTGAATACGATCTTACTCTCTCAGATTCTTTATTTTTTAACAAGGCTTACACACCTGGTAATATAAAGTTACCCACACAAAGGAATCAAAACTGTAAAATACTGTGTTTTCACTGTGGAAACCTGGGCGCCACAGGATTTAAGGATGTGAGAGAAAAGTCTACTAACCCTTATAACCCCATATTCCCACCCAAATACTCCAGGTAGATGGTGGCTTACTCTGCCTTGATCAACAGCAAGGAGACCGTTAATGGTGGACACTCACATGAAGAGGATTTCCAATCTCTGAAATGGTTGACATGTAGTGAAGTGGAGTAGTAATTTCTGCATCCAGACACCCCCAGAAATTCACTATATTTTTGAGTAAAACAAAGCAAAAAGAAAAGGAAACAAACATGACATTGCTAAATTTATTTGTTAAGTAGGTACATTAGTCTCCTTCCAAAAAATTATCATCTACTCTGATCATAATTCACAGAAGAAAGAATATTACAAACCAGAGAGCAAGATGATGGTATTCCATAAAGAATAACCATTTATATTAATTTCATTTAGGCGAAACTTCTCATGTCTTTCATTTCTGTCATTCAAGAGCCTTGAGAAATGGTACCCATCAACTTTCACATGTCTGTAGGATAGAAACTAATTAAAATCTCTAAAAACATGTTAATTTTCTGTTTAGGGACTCGTGTTTCTCTTTCTTTAGCCTCATCGCCTGTAGTATGTGTTAAGAAATGTCAGTTGCTGAGTCTATCTTGCACTGTTGGCTTAGGAGGTCTGAGGTGAGTCCAAGAGTGTGCATTTCTGATAAGTTGCCAAGTGATGCTGTTTGTGCTGGTCCAAGGACCACACGACTTTAGAGGAAAAAGCTCAAACTCTTTATCGGGCTATGGAGGGTAAAAGTTAAGCTATTCTAACAGAGAAACCCAAAATAGAATGGCATAATTAATATTAAATAATATAGAAGATTTTTGTGCTGTAATAGTGTGGAGGCATTACTCTGCTGGTGGGAGGTTCTGGTTCCACCTTATTGTTTCATTCCCTCTTAGGGTTTTTGGGTAAGCTAGAAACCTCCACATTCACATCCCAGACATCAGGAACAGGAGGGAGGAGAGTAAGAATAAATGGCTTCATATTTGAAAAGATAGCCTAGGAGTTGCACACATTTCACTCCTGACATTATGTTAGTGGAGGCCAATCTCAGAGATATGTTATGCCCCATGGTGGCCCTGAGCAGTTAAAACTTGAAGCAGAAAGTGGAATGAGTAAGGGTGGACAGCTGGTATCCACCAAAAATGCCCACTGGCAGTATCAGGTGGACATAAAGGAGCATACGGAAAGAAAAAAAATCAGTGTGCAGTGTAATCCTACATAAAAATATTTCCACGTGAAATATGTTCTTAATACTTTGTACATATCTCTATTAATGTACTTAAGCACTTTTATCATTCTACGTTGACTTATGTGTAGTCCCCAATTAGTCTTGAAGCACTAATGTGTGAACAGAAGTTTCTATATGTACCTGCATGTCTGTCTCCTATAATTTCTGTGTACCCCCTGCAGTACCTAGTACAATTCTTGGTACAAGGTAAATACCCAGTAAATGCTCCTTGCACAAAAGAATTGAATCATCTTCTGCTGGTAAGGTCAGTGTTATTTCCTTAACCCTCTTGCATCTAACTCTTGACTCTGCTGAGCGTTTTCGTTCACATAGGGTTCTCTTTACTGCATTCTTCACATCTTTGTTTCTCAAAGTGTAGATCAGAGAGTTAAGAGTGGGTGTGACGATTGTATAAAAGAATGTAAGGAACTTCCCCTCATCTAGGGATGTGCTATTCTGTGGCTTCATGTACATATAAATGAGTGTTCCATAAAACAGAGTTACTCCTGTGAGGTGGGAACCACAGGTATTAAGGACCTTACGCCACCTTGCTGATGACTTGATCCTTATGACAGCTTGAGTGATAACTGCATATGAGAAGAAAATTAATGATAGAGGCGCTAGAAGATATACCACTCCAAGAGCAAAGACAACAATCTCAATTACTTTTGAGTAGACACAAGCCATCTTGAGCAAGGCTGGCATCTCACAAAAAAAATGATCCACCTCCCGGTTCCTGCATCTTGGCAGCGTCGAAGTCAAGGGACAAACAACTAAGGCACAGCCAAGACCACCTAACCAGGCGGTGAGCACCATCTTCTGGCAAAGTTGAGAGTTCATTATTACTGTGTAGTAAAGAGGTTGACAGACAGCAGCGGAGCAGTCGTAGGCCATCACAGCCAAGAGAAGACATTCTGTGGCTCCCATGTCAAGGGCAAAGAAAAATTGTAGCACACACCCTCCGTTGGTAATAGACTTTGTTGGACCCCATAGATTTACCAGCATCTGCGGGATAATGCTAGTTGCATAACAGAGGTCCAGAAAAGACAAGCTGGATAGGAAGAAATACATGGGAGTATGGAGCTGGCTGTCTAGGTTAGATACAAGGATGATGGTTGTGTTTCCTACCAGAGTCACAATATAGAAGATGAAGACAACCCCAGAGATGATGTGTTCTAATTGGGGCCGATCAGAAAACCCCAGCAGGATGAATTCTGTTGTGGAACTTCCATTGTTTGTGTTCATGACTCCTTATGAAGGTCTAGGAGAAAATACCATGGTAATAAAAAGAAATAACATCAACTTAGGTAGAAATAAAATCACCGAAGTTTGCTATGAGTATCCCAAAGTCACTTGTTTGTGTGCTCTCTCCCTTATGAACATTTCTTTTAACCTTCTGTATTCCGTGATCAAAGCTTCGCTGTGTTTAGCCATAACTGGAGTGGTTCTAAAAATAATACGATAAACCCAATCACACTGAATTGTAAATAATTTAAAAGGCTTAATATGCTATGACACCTATGGTTCTATGTATTTTGGGTATGCAAGAAATCCATAAAGTTAATGACATAATTTAAGAGTAGGATATATTTAGAGTTGTTCCTTCTTGAAATTATGACATTAGAGCACTTGACATAACAAATCTTTTCCTTATCAAAGGAGTGTGGTTTCAGGTTAAAAAGTTAAATAACCCCTTATGTTGGGATAAGCTGCACCATTTGGTAGCATAGTCACTTTCCATATTCACCTCCAAATGTCTGCATTCCGCCATTATCCTCACCATCACCATCACCATCACCATCACCATCACCATCACCACCACCACCGTCCTCATATTTTCACTCCTATTCAACCCTGAATACACTGCTATTCCTGTATCAATTTTTGTGTTTCTCACTATACTGCTCTTTTTTGGTGCCAGAAAAAGATTGTCTTTCTTATTAACCATTATTTATATGTACAGAGGCCATGTGTTTCTTTGAATACCTCTCACGACTGCGGTTACACTATTTAACAGTCTTAGAATTTGTTGCAGATTTAAAATGAACCTATTCCAGAAACATTCGGTCACCACATACACACATCAACAACCTGTGTTAGCTCCTACTCACCGGGCCATTCAGCAGGATTAGCAAGGTAGGTAACTTGACCAAAGACCTGTTCATTAAACAATCAGTGAGTTGTTTTCCCCTTGGAATTTACCAATCACATGGATCAATCCTCTGGTTGCTTCAGAACTCTTTAGGTAAACTCTCACTTCAATTCTGAAAGAATACAGAAAAGGGATATAGAATACATAAATTTCACTATTTCTGAATACTTTATCATATCATTAAAAAGATGGAGCATTTAGTGAGTGAATTAACCTACAGTGTATTTTTGTTTAATCTTTCCGGCTTATAAATTTTTATGTGTATGTTAGAACATGGACTTCGGCTAGGGTACTTTATATTCATAGTGTGTTTGGAACCAAAGAATACTAAATTTACTTGCTGCAGTTTCAGTAAGATAAGGAAAATTATCTATATCATTTTTAAACCATTTTAGTTAGAACCTGAAAATGTTACAATCATGAAGAAGAAACTGTTATTATCAAGTAGTATGATACAGGGATACAGTTTTTCTCCATATCAAAATGGAAATTTCATTTATTAATGATTGTGAAGTCTTTTTGTGATAGGATGTCAGGTAAGTTGAGCATAGTGCTTAAGCCCATGGATTCTGGACTCAGAGCTTGGTGCGAAATCCTAGCTAAGTACTGGGAAGTAAAGTGTCCTTGGGCAGTTATATAACCTGATCGTACATCAGATTCTCTGTACATCCTGTAAAGCTAATAATGTTCCTCAAAGGGAAGTTGAGAGGTTTAGTCTTTGTGAAAACACTAGAACTGTGCCTGGTTCATATTTAATTCTATATTTAAACATCGTATTTACCTACCCAGAAATTATTATTATGTTATTTTTTCCTTACTCTCTTCATTTTTCCCACTGGTAATTTTACCATGATGATCTAGAACTAACCTGGAATGTTTAAAATTTTACGTGTGGATCACTTTTCAAATGCACAGACACTCGTGTACACAAAAGTGCCACACAAAACAATGTAGATACTGAACTGATAAACTTAGAGGTAGGAGAGGACAGAGGACTTAAGCTCCCTAAATGCCTTGCTTACTAATTGCAGTCAGCTTTTCTTGACCACAACAGGTTGGGATAATGTTGGGAATGAGAAATCCATAGAATCTGAGAGTCGACAGAGACTCACAAGTCACAATCCAGCCTTCTGCCCTACGAAGCAGGTCCTCCACAGAATGGTCCCATGACTCCTGTTTTCGTAGCTTCCTAACTGTCCTTTAAAGACGGCCTCATTCTTACTCCCAATGTGAGCTCAGAGATGCCTCTTTAACGGTCAGGCACTGCCTGTTTTTCTTAATTCTGGAAATAACATGGAATAAGTCAATTCAACATGGCTTCATTAAAAAGAAAGTTTTATTATCAAATAAAACATAGATACAGAAAAAATCAAAAGTTCACTGAGTCAAGGTGAATATTCTGACAACTAACATACGGGTCAAAAAATAGAACTTTGGCAAGAAGCCCAGGAGCTTCTCTTTGTGTCTCGTGCCAATCATTACCCATCCCTGTCCCCCAAAGTATCCACTACTCTCAATTGTATAGGAATCACCTCCTTGTATTTTATTGGTGTGATTACTCAAATGTGCATCTCTAGACAATATTGTTTAGTTTGCCTCTTTAAAGTTTTATTTGTCTTTTGAGTTTTCTTTTTTTTATTATAATAGTTTATTTTCAAATTGGTTTACATATAACACCCAGTGTTCATCCCAACATGTGCCCTTTTTAATGCCCATCACCCCCTCTCCCCCCTCCCTCATCCCCCTTACCCTCAGTTTTTTTCTTAGTCTTTGAGAGTCTCTTATATTTTATCTCCCTCCCTCTCTGTGTCTTTTTTTCCTTTCCCCTCTTCCCCTCCCCCTGATTTTTGCTTAGTCTCACAAAGTCCACCTATTCGTGGAAATATATGGTATCTGTCTTTCTCTGACTGACTTATTTCACTTAACATAATACCCTCCAGTTCCATCCATCTGGCTACACATGGCCAGATTTCATTTTTTCTCATTGCCACGTAGTAGTCCATTGTATATAAGTACCATAACTTCTTTATCCATTCGTCAGTTGATGGGCACTTGGACTCTTTCCATGATTTGGCTATTGTCGAAAGTGCTGCTATGAACATTGGGGTACACGTGCTCCTATGCATCAGCATTTCTGTGTCTCTTGGGTAGATTCCTAGCAGGGCAATTGCTGGATCATAGGGTAGCTCTAATTTCATTTTTTTGAGGAACCTCCACACCGTTTTCCAGAGTGGCTGCACCAGTTTGCATTCCCACCAACAGTGTAGGAGGGTGCCTACCTCTCCACATCCTCGCCAGCATCTATAGTTCCCTGATTTGTTCATTTTAGCCACTCTGACTGGTGTGAGGTGGTATCTCAGTGTGGTTTTGATTTGTATTTCCCTGATGCTGAGTGACATTGAGCATTGTTTCATGTGTCTGTTGGCCATCTGAATGTCCTCTTTGGAGAAGTGTCTATTCATATCTTCCGCCCATTTCTTCACTGGGTTGTTTGTTTTTCGGGTGTGGAATTTGGTAAGTTCTTTATAGATTTTAGATATTACTCCTTTATCTGATATGTCATTTGCGATGATCTTTTCCCATTCCGTTGGTTGCCTATTCGTTTTGTTGGTTGTTTCTTTTGGTGTGCAGAAGCTTTTTATCTTCATGAGGTCCCAATAGTTCATCTTTGCTTTTAATTCTCTTGCCTTTGGAGACGTGTCGAGTAGGAAATTGGTGAGTCTTAGGTCAAAGAGACTTTTTCCTGCTTTCTCCTCTAGGATTTTGATGGTTTCCTGTCTCACATTCAGATCTTTTATCCATTTAGAATTTATTTTTGTGAGTGGTGTAAGAAAGTGGTCTAGTTTCATTCTTTTGCATGTTGCTGTCCAATTCTCCCAGCACCATTTGTTGAAGAGGCTGTCTTTTTTCCATTGGATACATTTTCCCGCTTTGTCAAAGATTAGTTGGCCATATACTTGCGGGTCCATTTCTGAGTTTTCTATTCTATTCCATTGGTCTATGTGTCTGTTTTTGTGCCAATACCATACAGTCTTGATAACCACCGCTTTGTAGTAGAGGTTGAAGTCTGGGATTGTGATGCCTCCCACCTTGGTTTTATTCTTCAGTATTATTTTGGCTATTCGAGGTCTTTTGTGGTTCCATACAAATTTTAGGATTGTTTGCTCTAGCTTTGAGAAGAATGCTGGTGCAATTTTGATTGGGATTGCATTGAATGTGTAGATTGCTTTGGGTAGTATTGCCATTTTGACGATATTTATTCTTCCAATCCATGAGCATGGGATGTTTTTCCATTTCCTTGTGTCTTCCTCAATTTCCTTCATAAGTTTTTTATAGTTTTCAGTGTAGATGTCTTTCACCTCTTTGGTTAGGTTTATTCCTAAGTATTTTATGGTTTTTGGTGCAATTGTGAAAGGGATTAGCTTCTTTATTTCTCTTTCTGCTGCTTCATTGTTGGTGTATAGAAATGCCACCGATTTCTGTACATTGATTTTGTATCCTGCAACTTTGCTGAAATCATGAATCAGTTCTAGTAGGCTTTTGGTGGATTCTGTTGGGTTTTCCATGTAAAGTATCATGTCATCTGCAAAAAGTGAAAGTTTGACTTCCTCCTTGCCAATCTTGATGCCTTTTATTTTGTTTTGTTGTCTGATTGCTGATGCTAAGACTTCCAGCACTATGTTAAATAGCAGTGGCGAGAGTGGACACCCCTGTCGTGTTCCTGATCTCAGGGGGAAGGCTTTCAATTTTTCCCCATTGAGGATGATATTAGCTGTGGGCTTTTCATATATGGCTTTTATGATGTTTAAGTATGTTCCTTCTATCCCGACTTTCTCGAGCGTTTTTATTAAGAAAGGATGCTGTATTTTGTCAAATGCTTTTTCTGCATCTATTGACAGGATCATATGGTTCTTATCTTTTCTTTTGTTGATGTGATGTATCACGTTGATTGATTTGCGAATATTGAACCAGCCCTGCAACCCAGGGATGAATCCTACTTGATCATGGTGGATAATTCTCTTTATATGCTGTTGGATTCGATTTGCTAGTATCTTTTTGAAAATTTTTGCATCCATATTCATCAGGGATATTGGCCTGTAATTTTCTTTCTTTGCTGGGTCTCTATCTGGTTTGGGAATCTAAGTGATGCTGGCTTCATAGAATGAGTCCGGGAGTTTTCCTTCCGTTTCAATTTTTTGGAACAGCTTGAGGAGGATAGGAATTAACTCTGTTTTAAATGTCTGGTAAAATTCCGCAGGAAAGCCATCTGGTCCAGGGCTTTTATTTGCTGGGAGGTTTTTAATAACTGTTTCTATTTCTTCACTAGTTATGGGTCTGTTCAAATTTTCTATTTCTTCCCGTTTGAATTTTGGTAGCGTGTGGCTATTTAGGAAGCTGTCCATTTCTTCCAAATTGCCAAGTTTGGTGGCATATAATTTTTCATAGTATTCTCTGATGATTGCTTGTATATCTGAGTTTTCTTAATATTAGATTCTATTATCAAATATGCTCTTAGATTTATGTTCCTATATTAAGTGCTGGATGGTTGTCAGCTGTTGCTCACACTGTATGCAGTTTACTTACCATGTTTTTCTGGTTGTGATCCATTGGACTCACCGCGGATTATTAAATGCCTTGAATTAGTTGGTTGAGAAGTGAACACAGTACTGCAGATGAGCTATACCACTGAAGAAAGCTGTGAGCATCCATGATGTAATACAGTTTCTAAAACTTATGTTAAGTAGGTTTAGCAGGTGAAAAACATTACTGGCTCGGTCTAAGCTTTGGGTCACATAAGAACCCAGGTACACTTATTGGAACTGTCAAGCTTGAAATTAAAGTTTATGTAATTTAATGTAATGAATCCAAATATAGTACTTTTGGTTTTATGCTTGTAAATATTTTCCATGTTGGTTCAAGCCGTGGTCTCAACTTGTCCTTATTATTGCAATTTGAATTTAAAACCGAACATGATATTAAACACAAGAGAGCACACAGAAGAAACAGATGTGAAAAAAGAGGCATGCTCTGTTTTCACTGAAACAGATTTTCATGTTTCATGGTGTGGACTTCAGTTTCTAATGGAGAAGCATGAGCTTACATTTTTGTTTGTTCAGTGAAATTTAAGACAAAAGGAGCAAACATATTTAAACACAACTTGAACGTAAGAATGATGTGGAGAGAAAACTAGAAAGAAAATTAGAACATATTTATGTTTCAGGAAGGAAGAATTCACAGCTCTCGTGCTCTTATGTAGCTCAAAGGTACCCATGTTGCCATTTTTATAGGTAATGAGAAGGATTCTTCTTTGGCAAGTTACTGAGTCCATGAAATATTGATGAGCCCCCACTTTCTTATACTAACTGCACAACCACATTTGCATTTAAGTGCAACTGCTGAGCTACAATTCAGTAAAATCTCTCTTTAATGTGGATGTTGGAGAAGAACTAGAATCAGGATTGGTGGCAAAGTTGATGAATTTGGTTTGTTAAATGTATTTTTGATGGGATATTTGTAGTCTTTGAGTGAGTACTCCCATTAGACACATTTGTAGGCTGATCTGCCCATTAAAGGAGAGCCCACTGCTGGTGTATGTACGCTTCAAGAGGTGTTTATGTAGGACATAAAGAGTAGTCTGTGGATGTGGTGTAGACCGTGGGGACTGGTGCCCCACAGAGGTGATTAACAATTCTTAGACTATAATCAGAGGCTTCTCTAAACAACTATTTTAGGAAAGTTTCCCTTAAGGTACTGGGTTTCATCTTGTGACGTTTTTAAAAGTTTCTTCCATGGAAATTAATTTCAGAGAGAATTTCTTCATGTATTAAATTGACTACTGAAGATTGTGAACATAATGTAAACTGTCTACAAAAATTATCACATTTAATTGAACTTCATTTTTTTAGAGGTAAGACATCAATCAAGTTGAAGAAATGTAGGCATTATCTGTCGTGGTTGCCAGAAAGATAATGTATGCTAAAAAATCCCTACAGATTCATCTTAATTCTGTGGCAAGTGAGCCATATCATCATTGTTCCTGTTCAATCGGTTAAAAATAGTACCATGAACATATTTTGGCCTGCCACTCAAATCAAGAACTGGGATCTTGAATATGTAGCTACTTTTCTGCTTTCACGATTCTTATTCCTACCTGACCCTTGGCAAGTCACGATCCTGAATTTTGTGTTCATTACACACTTGCATTAGAATGTAGTTTATGTATTAACACACTCACACACATATGTTGATGCCTAAGTAGCATGTGTTTTAAAGTTCAGTTCATTTGAACTCCTACAAATGGTATCATATCTCATATTTTCTTTTGGCACAAATTACCTTTAATCACGTAAAAAAAATAATCTCTTAAAGTTTTTTTTAAAAATTCAAAGCTAAGCAGGAAAAAACCTCTTTGACCTAGGCCGAACCAATTTCTTACTTGACACATCTCCAAAGGCAAGGGAATTAAAAGCAAAAAATGAACTACTGGGACCTCATCAAGATAAAATGTTTATGCACTGCAAAAAAAATACAACCAACAAAACTAATAGACAACCAATGGAATGGGAAAAGATCATTGCAAATGACATATCGGATAAAGGACTAGTATCTAAAATCTATAAAGAACTTCCCAAGCTCCACACCCGAAAAACAAATAATCCAGTGAAGATATTTTTAAAGATTTTTAAAATTCCAGTCAGTTAACATACAGTGTAATATTAGTTTCAGGTGTAGAATCTAGTGACTCAACACTTCCATACAACACCTGGTGCTCATCACAAATAGTGCCCTCCTTAATCCCCATCACCTATTAAACCTATTCCCCCACCTACCTCTCCTGCGGTAACCATCATTTTGTTCTAAATAGGTAGGAGTCTGTGTCTCTGTTTCAATTTTTTTTTTCTTTATACTCATTTGGTTTGTTTCTTAAATCCCACATATGAGTGAAATCATTTACCATTTGTCTTTCTCTGATTGAATTATTTTGCTTAGGTTAATACTCTCTAGCTCCATCCACATTGTTTCAAATGGCAAGATTTTATTCTGTTTAATGTTGCATACTATTCCATTGTATGTATACACCACATCTGCTTTATCTTTATCCATCCATCAGTTGATGGACATTTGTGCTAATTTCATATATGGCTACTGTAGATAATGCTGCTATAAACAGTGGGGTGCACATATCCCTTTGAATTAGTGTTTCTGTACTCTTTGGGTAAATACATAGTAGTGTAATTGCTGGATCGTAGGGTAGTTCTATTTTTAACTTTTGAGGATCTTCCGTACCGTTTTCCAGAATTGCTGCACCAGTTTGCATTTCCACCAACAGTGTGAGAGGGTTTCCCTTTTTCTGCATCATTACCGATATCCTTTGAATCTTTTGTGGATTTTAGCTATTCTGACTGGTGTAAGGAGATACCGCATTGTAGTTTTAATTTGTATTTCCTCGAAGTGGGAAATTGAACATCTTTTCATATGTCTTTTGTCCATCTATATATCTTCTTTGGAAAAATGTCCATTCATGTCTTCTGCCTGTCTTTTAGTTGCATTATTCATTTTCTGAGCGTTGAGTTTTTAATAAGTATTTTACAGATTTTGGATACTAACCCTTTCTCCAATATATCATTTGGAAATGTCTTCTCCCATTCCGAGGTTGCCCTTTAGTTTTGTTGCTTGTTCCTTCCCTGTGCAGAAGTCATTATGATGATGTCCCAGTAGTTTATTTTTATTTTTGTTTCCCTTGCCTCGGGAAACATATCTATAAGAAGGTGGTATGGCCAATGTCAAAGAGGTTACTGCCTGTGTTCTCCTCTAGAATTTTTATCTTTTCTTGTCTCGCAGTTAAGTCTTTCTGCATTTTGAATTTATTATTGTATACGGAGTAAGGAAATGGTTCGGTTCCATTCTTCTGGATGTCAGTGTCCAGTTTTCCGAACAGCATTTGTTGAAGAGACTGTCTTTTCTCCATTGGATATTCTTTCCTCCCTCATCAAAGATTAATAGCCCATATCACTGTATGCTCATTTCTGTGTTTTCTATTCTGCTTTATTGATCTATGCATCTACTTTTGTTCCAGAACCATACTGTTTTGATCCCTACAACTTTGCAATCCAACTTCCAATCCGGAATTGTTTCTCTTCCTGTTTGCTTTTATTTTTCAAAGTTGCTTTAGGATGAATTGTTCTGAATGTATCTGTTAAGTCCATCTGATATCAGTGTGTCATTTAAAACCATTGTTTCTTTGTCAATTTTCAGCTTAGGTGATCTATCCATTCCGGTAAGTGGGTTGTTAGAGTCTCCTACTATTATTGTATGATTATCGATGAGTTCCTTTATCATTGCTATTAATAGTTTTATACATTTGGTTTCTCCCATGTTGAGGGCATACATATTTACAATTTTTAGAATGTCATGTTGCATATCCTCTTTATTATAATATAGTTCCCTTCTTCATTTCTCGTTAGAGGCTTTGGTATAGAATCTAGTTAGTGTGATTTAAATATGCATGCGCTGACTTTCTCTCATCATCCATTAGCATGATAAATATTTCTCCATCTCCGAACTTTCAATCTGCAGGTTTCTTTAGGTTTAGAATGAGTCTCTTATAGGTACCATATAGATGGGTCTTGTTTTTTTATACATTCTGACACCTTATGTGTTTTGATTGGAACATTTAATCCATTTGCATTCAGAGTGATTAGTGATAGATATGAATTTACTGCCATTGTGTTACTTGTTGAGCTGCTGCTTCTAAGGAGTTTCTCTGTTCCTTTGTAACTTTTGTATATCTGGTGTTTTTTCCCATCCAAAGAATTCCCTTTAATATTTATTGCAGGGGTAGTTTAGTGGTCATGAACTTCTTTAGTTTTTGTCTGTCTGAGAAAATCAGACAACTGAGAAAGTTTTTGTTTTTCTGAGAAAGTCAGGCTAGTATCCCTATGATTGTTGAGTTAAATTCTCCATCAGGCATTTAACCTATATCTGTTTTGCTGGCTCTCTGTGCCTGTGACCTTATCTTGTTCTTTAATTTGGGATAAATTCTCCTGTCTTGCTATTTTGTCTAGGTCTCTGTCTTCTTCTATGTTACAACACCTACTTATGTTTCCTGCTCCTGAGAATAATGACTTTATGAAGATGTCATGTAGTGTCTAGGACATGTTGCTTCAGAACCTGTCTCCAGTGTGTGCTGCGTGCAACCTACTGTTGTGGTTTGGCTCCTTTATCTTTCAGAGCAGTCATCTGTAGAGGCTCACCTTGTTCCCCAGGGCCAGGCACTGCAGGAAGTATCTTTAATGTGTCCAGTATGCACCCTCTTGTTGTGTCTTGGCTAATTTATACCTCAGACCATTCGTCTATGTAGGCTATCTTGGCCTGTCGTGGGCAGTGTCTGTTCCCTGGTCTGAATGTGGCAGGTGTTAACAAGGTGTACTCTGATCTGCTGGTGAAATGAGACCTATTGTCACCACTGCTGGAACCGATGCCCTGTAAAACTCCCAATATGGGAGCTATGCTGTGTGCAGGGGTGTGGGCTGGTCTCCTGGGGGAGAGTGTTCATCATGCTAGAACTGAGGCAAGAGTGATGGGGAAGGGCAGTTCCACCAGAGCATGGTGGGGTGGGGCTTGGTGACAGCAAGTATGGTATCTGCTGGAAGCATTGTGCTCGTTTTCACAACTGGCCCTTTGCTTCTACTGAGGGGCAGGGAGGGAAATGGTGCCTGTCAGTTCCTTTGTTCTAGGAGGACTTTTCCTGTGAATCCTGCCTCTGTGGGACACGGTCCAAAATGTACAGCTGGCAGCATGTCCCTCCTTCTTGTCCTCTCATTCGAGCTTGGCTTGGGCTCATTCACATTGTGGTCTCAGAGTTTAGGTCCAGAAAGTCGAAATGGCCCCAGTGTGCAGGTAATCTTAGAACTTGTGGTTGTGGGGCACCTGGGTTGTTCAATTAGCTGAACTCAGAGTGTAAACTCAGCTCAAGTCACGATCTCATGGTTCATGAGTTCGAGCCCCACGTGGAGCTCTGTACTGACAGTTCAGAGCCTGGAGTCTGCTACAGATTTTGTGTCTCCCTCACTCTCTCTGCCCATTCCCCACTTGCATTCTGTCTCTCTTTCTCTCTCAAAAAAAAATAAACATAAAAAAAAAACCCACTGTGGTTCGGTCACATTTATTAGAGTTATTTGGCCAAAACGGGTCACATGGCCAACCCAAATTCAAAGGGGTGGTCAAACCTCTGTGTAGGACCTTGTGGATGCCTTTAAGAAGGATGAAATTAATATGGTGGTGAAGACAATAAAGTCACAAGTATTAATCAACCTCATTGACGTGTCTGCATTACTATTTTAAAGTGTTTTCCCTAGCTCTCAAAGAGTTCATTTGAAACTTGTAGCTAACCTTGACACATTTTTTTTTCTGAAGCAGAAATGATCATAAACTTGCTACATTTAAAAGGGATTGTTTTACAAAGGTTATCAGAATAAGAAGTAAGCAAAGGACATTTAAGGGGGCAAGTCTTACAAAAAAACATCATCGTGAATAATGTGCAACAGATAAGTACAATCTGAAATTAACACCGGCAAGAAGTTTTGAAAAAGAAAAGCATTGCAAAATATAAGAGGCCCAGTGCCAATATTATTTTCTAAATTTAATTTAATTTTATCTGTTGTAAATTTAAATTTTAGTTAATGTACAGTGCAGTATTCGTTTCAGGAATAGAATTCAGTGTTTCATGACTTACATACAACACCCAGTGCTCATCCCATCTAGTGCCCTATTTCGTACCCCTCACTCAAGTAGCCAATCTGCCATCCACCTCCCTCTGTCAATCCATAACTTTTCTCTATCATTAAGAGTCTCCTGAAGTGCTGTATCTGGGCGGCTCCATTGGTTAAGTGTCCAATTTTGACTCATGCCTTAATCTCATGGCACGTGTGTTCAAGCCCTGTGTTGCGGTTTGTACTCAAAGCTCAGAGCCTGGAGGCTCCTTCAGATACTGTGTCTCTCTCACTCTGCCCCTGCCCCGATTGAGCTGTGTATATGTCTCTCTCAAAAACAAATAAATATAAAAAAAAAATTTAAAAAGCGTCTCTTAGGAGGGGAGTTAAGATGGTGGGGCAGCATGGAGACCCTGAGCTTTTCTTATCCCTGCAATGCAGCTAGATCAGCACCAAACTATTTTGAACATATAGGAAATTGATCTGAGGATTAACACAGCCATCTGCCTAATCTGAGCCACAGAACTCAACAGGTGCATGGTGCAAAGAGGTGAATTGGGAAAGAGAAAAGCTGCAGAGGCCAGGGAGTTGTTTTTGTGGAGACAGGACAGAGAAAGAGAAAGGGGGAGAGTTCAGCTCATTGGGATCATGCAAAAGAAACATCCCTCCCCACCAAAGTCGCTGGAGAGAAAGAGAGAAAATACTCACAGGGAACTGAACAAGAAATCTGTTCCCCAAAACCATTGATGGGGAGAAAGGAGAGGGTTTAAATACCACCAGGATCCTATAAAGAGTGGAGCACACAGTCTGAAGTTCCAGAGCTCAGTGCCTGGTGGTGCTCTGGTGAGGAAGCAGGGTGAATTCCCAAGAACAGGAAGCAGGGTCTGAGGGGTCCATGTGACACACGGGGAGAAGTGGTTCCCATGCTTGGAGTGCCTTTGGTAGAGGCATTATGGTGTGTCCACAGGCAAAGGACCCAGCAGACCCTGGGAGCAGCCACATTTGCTGGTATTGGGACAAAGATGCCAGAGTCCAGTGAAACCTGGTACTGGCTGTGTGTTGTGATTTTCCATAATCCCTGAACTTCGGGTGCTCACCACCCCATGAATGTTTTCTGGGCAAGCCAGCACCCGGCCGTTGCTCAGCAAGACCCTTCCCTAGAAAGTAGGCATGGGTCCAAGCTGCAGGGGTCTCTGAAGTGTGAGGTTTTGAAACATAGCCCCATCTGAGATCAAACTCTAGCAGATGCCTTGGACACGGATGGGGCCGAGGCGGGGAGTGGACAGAGGACTGAGATGAAGGAAGGGTGCTTGATCCATGGTCAGTGAGAGCACAAAGTTCCTGCACTAGAGACTAGGGAGTTGGGTGAAGCCATTTCCACCTCTCCCATGCCTGCACAGTCACACCATGCTGATTCACTCTAGTAAGCCAAGCAGCGCCACCTAGTGGAGGATGGAGTTTGTACACCAAGCCCTGCCCCAATGTACCCTCTAAACACATCTCCTATTAGACCGGAACAACTCACTCCACCTGCTTAGTGTACAGACTACAGAGTGCTTCATAGTTTCACTTTTAGGGGAAACAATGCGACTTCATCCAGGTTTCATTCGGCTTGCTGTTTCATTTATTCATTTTATTGCCTTCTGTTTTTGCCGAAATTGTTTTCTTTTTTTTCTTCCTCTTGGATACAGAAAGAAAAAATTATTTTCATTTTTTACCTTATTTTATATTTATTTAATTTTTAAATTGTGTTTAATTTTCTTCATTTAATGTTTTTCTATGTTATTACATATATATTTTAATATTTAAATCTTTCTTACCTTTTTTCCCCTTTCTGTTCCTTCCCCTTTTTCTCTTTTCTGTGAAGTTTCTTTCAACAAGCAGACCAAAACACACATAGGATCTAGCTTCCTTTATTTGATTTTTTGTGTTTTTTTTTAGTTTTTAATTTTAATTTTTTATATTATTATTTTTTTTATTCCTCCCAAACATAGGAATTCACCCCAAAATAAATAACAGGTAGAAATGACAGCTAAGGGCTTACTCAATACAGATATAAGCAAGAAGTCTGAACTAGAATTTAGAACCACGATAATAAGAGCACTACCTGGGGTTGAAAAACACATAGAGAACAACAGAGAATCCCTTTCTGCAGAGATAAAGAAATAAAATCTAGTCAGGCTAAAATTAAAAAATGCTTTATCTGAGGTGCCATCTCAAATGGATGCCATGATGTCAAGGATGGTGGAAACAGAGCAGTGAGTCAGCAATATAGAAGATAAATTTGTAGAGAATAATGAAGCCAAAAAAAAAAAAAAAGAGTGAACCAAAGGCAAAAGATCAAGATACAAGACTTTGATAACTCAGTGACTTCTTTAAAAGGAAATAACATCTGAATCATGGGAGTCCATGACGATGAAGAGAGAGAAAAGGGGCAGAAGGTATACGTGAGCAAGTTATAGTGGAAAACTCTCTTAGCCTGTGGAAGGACACAGACATCAAAATCCAAGAAGCGCAGAGAACTCCCACTAGATTCAACAAAAATGACCGTCACCAAGGCTTTTAAAAGTCAAATTCACAAAGTACATAGACAAGGAAATAATTATGAAAGCAACAAGGTAAAAAAACCAAACAAAACAAATCTCCTTGATCTATAAGGGAAGACGGATCGGGTTCACAGCAGACCTAGCCACAGAAACTTGATGGGGAGGAAGGAGCGACAGGATATATTCTACGTGCTGAATCAGAAAAATATCCAGTCAAGAATTCTTTATCCAGCAAGGCTTTCATTCAGAATAGAAGGAGATATAGAGCTGTTCCCAGAAAATAAAAACTAAAAGAGTTCATGACCACTAAAGCAGCCCTGCAAGAAGTTTTAAGGGGGACTGTTTGAGTGGAGAAAAGACAAAACAAAAAAGACCAAAATCAACAAAGACTAGGAAGGACCAGAGAACATCACTAGAAACCCCAACTCTACAGGCATCATAATGAGACAAAATTCATATCTTTCAGTACTCACTCTAAATGTCAACAGGCTAAATGCTCCTACCAAAAGACATAGGATATCAGAATGGATCAGAAAACAAGACCGATCTATATGCTCCTTACACGAGACCAATTTTAGACCTAAACACCTGCAGATTGAAAGTAAGGGGATGGAAACTATCTATCATCCTAATGGTCATCAAAAGAAGCTGTAGTAGCCATATTTATATCAGACAAACAAGATTTTAAAATTCAACTGTAACAAGAGATGAAGGCATTAAATCATAACGAAGGGGCCTTCTATCAAAAAGATCTAACGATTGTAAGTATACCCCCAACTTGAGACATCCAAAATACATGAATATTTGAATATTCTTATATGAATATATGAATCAATTAATTGATTCAAATGATTTAATTCAGATTGATTCAATATGAATCAAATATATGAATCAATTAATCACAAACATAAAGAAGCTCACTGAAAATAATACCATAATAGTAGGAGACTTCAACACCTCACTTACAGCAATGGACAGATCATGTAAGCAAGACATCGACAAGGAAACAATGGCTTTGAATGACACACTAGACCAGTTGGACTTAACAGATATAGTCAGAGCGTTTCATCCTAAAGCCAAATAATACACATTCTTGTGGAGTGCATGCGGAGCATGCTACAGAATAGAAAACATACTGGGACACAAATCAGCCCTCACAAATACATACAGAAAGGTCAAGGTCATACCACGCATATTTTCACACCACAACGTTCTGAAACTTGAAAAAATGCACAGGAAAAAATATGGAAAGACCATGAACACTTGAAGATTAAAGAACATACTACTAAAGAATGAATAGGTTAACCAAGGAATTAAAGACGGAATTAAAAAGTACATGGAAGCCAATGAAAATGAAAACACGACAGCCTGAAAGGTCTGGGATGCAGCAACGGTAGTAATAAGAGGGAAGTATATAGCAATTCAAGCCTTTTTAAAAAAGGAAGAAAGGTCTCAAACACACAATGTAACATACCTACAGGTGCTGGGAAAAGAAGAGCATATAAAGCCCAAAACCTGCAAAAGAAGGGAAATAATTAAGATTAGAGCACAAATCAACACTATCAAAATTTTCAAAAACCCAAAAAACCAAAAACAGAACATTAGAACAGATCAATGAAATGAGGAGCTGGATCTTGAAAGAATTAACAAATTTGATAAACCACTAGCCAGACTAATCAAAAAGAAAAAGGAAAGGACCAAAATAAATAATATCACCAATGAAAGAGGAGGCATCACAACCAGCACCACAGAAATACAAACAATAAGAAGGGAATATTATGAGCAATTATATCCCAACAAATTGGGAAAGCTGGAAGAAATGGACAAATTCCTAGAAACATATAAACTACCAAAACTGAAACAGGAAGAAAGAGAAAATTTGAACAGACCCATATTCAGCAAAGAAATTGAATCAGTAATCAAAAATATCCCAAGAAACGAGAGTCCTGGGTCAAATGGCTTGCCAGGGAAATTCTACCAGACATTTAAAGAAGAGTGAAACCTATTCTCCTGAAAATGTTCCAAAAAACATAAATGTGAGGAAAACTTCCAAACTCATTCTATGAGGCCAGCATTACTTCGATTCCAAAATCGAAGACCCCACTAAAAATAACTACAGACTAATTTCCCTAAAGAACATGGATGCAAAATTTTTCAATATGCTAGCCAACTGAATCTAACAATACATGAAAAGAATTATTCACCGTAATCAAGTGGGACTTATTCCTGCGGTGCAGGGCTGTTTCAATATCTGCAAATCAATCTACATGATACATCACATTAATAAAATTAAGGATAAGAACCACATGACCTTCTCAATAGATGCAGAAAAAGATTTGAAAACATACAGCATACTTCCTTGATAAAAACCCTCAAGAAAGTGGGGCTAGAAGGATCATACTTCAAGATCATAAAGACCATATATGAAAGACCCACAGCTAATATCATCCTCAATGGGGAAAAAACAGAGCTTTCCCTCTAAAGTCAGGAGCACGACAAGGATGTCCACTCTCATCACTGTTACTCAACATAGTACTGGAAATCCTAGTCTCAACAATCAGACAGCAAAAAACCAATAAATAAATAAAAGGTATTCACATCATCAAGGAAGAAGTCAAACTTTTCCTCTTTGCATAACACATGATACTCCACCTAGAACACCCAAAAGACTCCACCAAAAACCTCCTAGAATGGATACTTGAATACAGCAAAGTTGCAGGGTAGAAAATCAACATGCAGAAATCAGTTCCATTTCTATAAGCAGAAAAAGAAATAAAGGAATTAATCCCATTTAAAATTATAACAAAACCCATAAAACACCTAGCAATAAGCCTAACCAAAGAGATAAAAGGTACATACTTTGAAAACTATAGAAATATTATGAAAGAAATTGAAGAAGACACAAATGAATGGAAAGACACTCCATGCTTATGTTTTGGAAGAACAAATACTGTTCACATGTCAATACTACCCAAAGAGATCTACACATTCAATGCAATCCATATCAAAATAGCACCAGCATTCTTCACAGAACTAGAACACACAATCCTAAAATTTGTATGGGACCACAAAAGACTGCTAATAGCAAAAGCAATCCTGAGAAAGAAAACCAAAACTGGAGGTATCAATTCTGGATTTCAAGCCATATTACAAAGCTGTAAGCATTCAACAGTATGGTATTGGCACAAAAACAGATGCAGAGATCAATGGAACAGAATAGAGAACCCAGAAATGGACCCACAAATGTATGGCTAACTATTCTTTGAAAAAGTAGGAAAGAATATCCATTGGAATAAAGACAGTCTTTTCAACAAATGGGGCCGGGAACATGCAGAAAAATGAATCTGGACCACTTGCTTACACTCTACACAAAAACTAAACTCAAAATGAATGAAAGACCTAAACATAAGACAGGAAGCCATCAAAATCTTAGAGAAGTAAACAGCCAACAACCTCTTTGACCTTGGCCACGGTAACTTCTTACTTAACACATCTCCAGAATCAATGGAAACAAAAGCAAAAATGAACAATTGGGATCTCCTTAAGATAAAAAACTTATGCACAGTGAAGGAAACAATCAGCAAAAATAAAAGTCAACTGAAGAAGTGGGAGAAGATATTTGCAAATGACATATCAGATAACGGGTTAGCATCCAAAATCTATAAAGTACTCATTAAACTCAGCACCACAAAACAATAATCCAGTGAGAAATAATCCAGTGAGTGCTGTACTTTCTAGGTCCAACCATGGTGTTCCAATGGCACGATTTCAGTCTAAAAAGCAAAATGAACAAACAAAACCAGGAAGAGACTTGTAAACACAGAGAACGAACTGGTAGTTGCCAGAGGGGCAGGGGCAGGTAGGGGGACGAGTGAAATAGGAGAAGGGGATTAAGAGATACAAATTTCAAGTTATAAATACATAGGTCACAGAGATTAAAAATACAACAGAGGGAATATAGTTAATTATATCGTAATAACATTGTATGGTGACAGAAGGTGACTATATTCATTGTGGTAAGCATTTCATAATGTATATGATGAATCACTAGGTTGTACACGTGAAAGCTAGTGTAATATGGATGCCAACTATACTAAAAAAAAAAACTTTCCAAGATTTTGGTCCCTTGAATTTTTCTGGCCTTTCACTGTCCTTTAAGTGAAAAAGAAGGTTTTTTTAATCTTTGATTAGTTATCTTAATTACTCATAGGGCATTTAAGATCTAGAAGGGTAGTGAGGAATGACCAAGGCACTGTCATTTGATTTATTGATGGTGGTCCCACTGTGTTCTGAGAAATTTTAGACTTGTTGCATTTGCTCGTCCTTTTTCCTAGAATGGCGTTGACATCTCTGTGGACCTGGTTAAAGAGCAGTGTTTATTGTTTGAAGTTAGATATGGAATTAGGGAGATATTCAAAGTATCCACTTCTTCCTAAGGAGGAAGGCAGACCCTTGGGATCTCATTATTGAGCTGGGTGAATACAGGGGCTGATAGCGAGGAGCTCATTTTCTCTTGGCCCCCTGGGTTCTGTCATACTCAGAAGAGAGCCCCGAGGAGGTTTTCTGTCCCCATGCTCAGTCAGCTATTGAGGGTTCCAATATTTCATTTCTGTTTGCACAGCGATGTAACCCTGGGGTCATTTCTTTCAGGGAAGAAAGAAGCCATTAAAAACTGTTTATTGATGAACGCTAAGTGAATAGGTCACCCCCCTCCTTGAGTCCTGCCCCTTGTGGACGCTGCCCTGAGCAGTGGGGCTGCTGGGCCATCCCCTCACTGCTGCTGCCACCTCAGTCCTCAGATGTCAGTAATCAGTGTCATTCACTCCCCCAGAATGGCAGCAGGTGAAGGATTTGGTAGGAAGCTCTGTGAGAAATAGGTCCTAAAAGGGGCAATATCTTTTGGTACCTTCCAGAGATAATGATCACAGTGATCTCTAATGCATAATTATTCTGTGTAACAGGGCTTGAAAAGACAAGCTGCAGTGAAATACATATATTGGCACGTACTTGAAGTTTAAATACCTGTATAGCCTTATTTCATATTATGTAAGGATACATTAATATATAATAAAATGAAAAGAAAAATTACATCGTATTTTGTAATTTGAGCAGTGTGGGCAGGTGTGTATTTGAGAAGAATGAAATGGTGGCAAGGCCTAACCTTAGATTCAGTAACAGTCCAATTTGATGATGTTTCAATATTAACCAAGTCTGGACCTTTCAATCTTATGTCCACACTTAATAGAGAACCCACACCATAGAGAATGTCTTCTCTGGCTGTGTGTGTGGGTTGAGGGAGAAGCAGGAAGTCTGTAAGACAACACAAGGGGCTGGGCCTGGCACATGCATTTCACTTGTGTCTGAAAGTGGGTGTGAGCACCACCCCCAAATGAATTGCATGCTCTTCTCTATCCTGTTCAGGCCTGGTCCTATGGTGACATTCATATTTAAATATGAAATGTCCCCTGGAGTGTCCAACTTTATGATTTTGGTAGATTAGATAACACTCATTTCATGATAGGTAGGTTGAGGACACAGTCAGCGTGACCATATAACTTATTAGCTAAATTAGGATATTTCTGAGCAGAAAAGGGAACACTATTGAAATTATGCGTAAACTTGGACAATATGACCTCCCTAGTTGTAGCTGTCATGTTACGGCTCTCCTTGCACTTCAGCCTGGGCCTATTGTAGAGCCTTTTCTTGCTCCAGTTCCTCCTACCCCCATCATCCAATATTGACAGCCTCAGAGATTATCTAAAAGTGTGTTGGAGCTTCATACTTACATTAGGAATATTTGCCTTCTAAATTTGTTACTGGTCTACCAAATTTGAATTGTTTTTTAAAGTATGAGTGGTACAAGATAAATCAACACACATTCTGATTTGCTTGGAATAATAATCAAAACCATGTAACTTTATAATATAGTTGGAATTGGGGAATTAGATGACTGTAGCTTGTTCCTCTTTCTCAGGATTCCTTTAGCTATCCAGGGTCTTTTGAGGTTTCATACAAATTTTAGAATCTTTTTTTCTTCTTCTGTGAAAAATGCCTTTGGAATTTAGGGGGGTTGCATTTATATATATAGATGGCTTTGGATATTATGGACATTTCAACAATATTTTTTTGATCCATGAGCAAGACTTATTTTTCCACTTATTTGTGTCTTTGTCAATTTCTATCATCAATGCCTTAGGGTTTACAGTGTGAAAATGATTTACCTCCTTGGTTAAATTTTTTGCAAGTATTTTATTGCTTTTGATGCTATTTTATATGGGATTATTTTCTTATTTTTTCATATAATTCATTGTTGGTGCATAGAAATGCAACTGATATTTGTATGTTGATCTTGTACCTACAACTTCACTGAATTTATTAGTTCCAAAAAGTTGTGGTGGAATCTTTAGGATTTTCAGTATACACGATAATGGCATCTGGAAACAGAGGTTATTTTACTTCTTCCTGTCTCATTTGGGTGCCTTTTATTTCTTTTTCTTATCTTATTGCTTTGACCAGGCCTTCCAGTCATGTTATTGGACAATTCAGATGTTCTGTTTCTTCATGATTCAGTCTTGTATGTTTCTATGTTGTCCAATTTGTTGGTGTGTAATTATTTGTAATAGTCTCTTATGATCCTTTATATTTTTGTTGTATCACCTGAATGACTCTTTTTGTTTTATAATTTTCTTTCTTTGGATCCTCTCTCTCAGTCAATATAGCTAATGGCTTGTCAATTTTGTCCTTTTAGAGAACAACTCGTGGTTTTTTAAATCTTTTCTGTTGTTTTCCTGTTCTCTATTTCATTTATTTCTGCTCTAATCTTTATTTCCTTCCTTCTACTAACTCTGTGCTTAGTTTGTTCTTTCTTTTCTAGTTCCTCAAGGTATATATTAGGTTTTCTATTCAAGATTTTTCTTTTTCTTGTTGTATACATTTATCGTTCTAAAGTTCTTAGAACTGCTCTTGTTGCATAAGATTTGGTATGTACATACCCCCCTTTTTTGTGTGTTAGGATATCTTTTTTAATTTCCTTTATAACTTCTTCAATCCAATGGATCCATTTGATCCAGCAGTGTGTTATTTAATCTCCACTTGTGAGTTTTCCCGCTTTCTTACTGTTACTGATTTCTATTTTTATACCATTGTGGTCAGAAAATATACTTGATATAATTCCTATCTTCTTGAATTTTTTGAGACTTGTTTTGTGTCCTACCATTTGATCTGTCATAGAAAATATTCCATCTCCACTTCTCTACTTGAGAAGAATGTGTGTTTTGTTGCTGCTGGATAGAATGTTCTGTGTATATCTGTTATGTCTATTTGTTCTAATGTGGTGTTGAATCTTCTGTTTCCTTATTGATTGTCTGTCTGATGGTCTAACCATTGTTGAGAGTGTGAAATTAAACTTCCCAACATTATTATGTTGTTGTTTAATTTCTTCTCTAAGTGCTGCTAGTATGTACTTTATATGTGTAGGTGCTCTGACGTACACATATTACAGTTTTTATATCTTTCTGATGAATCGATCGTTTATCATTATATAATCCCTTTCTTTGTCTCTTTTGACATGTTTTAGCTTAAAGCTTAATATTTTTGTGATATTAGTATGTATCCTGCTTTCTTTGGTTATCTTTTACCTGAAATATCTTTTTCCATCTTCTCATAAGACTATGCGTGCCCTTAAATTTGTAGTAAGTTTCTTATGGGCAGCATATTTCTGTATCTTGTTTTTTAAATCCATTCAGCTATTTTTCTCTTTTGATTGGAGATTTTAATTCATTTACATTTAAAGTAATTATTGATTAGTAATATCTTACTAATACCATTTCATTAATTGTTTTCCAGGTGTTTTGTAATCATCTTGCTCCTTTCTTTCTCTTTTGCTGCCTTCCTTTGTGAATTGATGATTTTCCATAGTGAAATGTTTTATTTTTTAAATGTTTATTTTTGAGACAGAGAGGGACAGAGTGTGAACAGGGGAGGGGAAGAGAGAGAGAGAGAGAGAGGGAGACACAGAATCCAAAGCAGGCTCCAGGCTCTAAGCTGTCAGCATACAGCCCGATACGGGGCTTGAACCCACAAACTTTGAGATCATGACCTGAGCCGAAGTCGGACGCTTAACCCACTGAGCCACCCAGGTTCCCCCCACAGTGAAATGGTTTGACTTCCTTCTCTTTATCTGTCAGATCTTTTGGAAACGTGGTTTTTGCTTTGCAATTACTAGGTAGCTTACATAAATCATCATATATATATATGTATATATGATATATATACACACACACATAAATGTATAAATATATCTGTGTATATATTATATAAAGCATTCTACTTTATCCTGATAACAACATCAGTTGTAAAAGACCCTTTACCACTTTTATTTCTTTTTGTGATGTAATGTAACAAATTACTGCTTTTTGCATTCTTTATTAAGAAGTTTATTAGCTGTAGTTATTTTTAATACTCTTGTCCTCTAGTCTTTATACTACAGTTAAGTGGTTAATAAGACCCCACCATATTACAGTATTAGAGTCTTCTGAATTCTATTGTATATTTACAATTTCCTGTAGCTGCATATTTTCACATGTTGTTTTACTTCTGCTTGAGTAACTTTTATCTGGAAGGCAAGTCTAGTGACGACGATTTCCTTCAGCTTTTGTTTTTCTGGAAGTCTTTATTTCTCTTTATTTCTAAAGGATAATTTTCCTGGATAGAGTATCTTTAGCTTTTTTATTTTCTTGTTGCTTTTAGGATTCTCTATTTGTCCTTGATTTCGGATGGTTTTATTATCATGTGTTTTTGAGAAGATATTTTTTTAATTTAAAAATATTTTAGAGAGAGATCACAGGAAGGGCAGAATGGCAGGAGGAGAGAGGGAGAGAATCTTAAGCAGACTCCATGCCCAGTGGATAGCCTGACTTGAGGCTTGATTCAATGATGCTGGGATCATGATCCAAGCTGAAATCAAGAATCAGGTACCCAATTGCCTGAGTCATCCAGGTGACCCAGAGAAACTACTTCCGTGACCTAATAGCCTGACAGATATGGATATTCAAATTTCTCCCAGGTTTAGGAATTTCTCAGCCATTATTTTTTTTATTTATTAAAAAAGATTTTTAATTTTTTAATTTTATTTTTAAGAGGAGAGAGAGAGAGAATATGAGAATGAGCGGTGGAGGGGGAGAGAGAGAGGGAGACACAGACCCAAAGCAGGTTCCTGGCTCTGAACTGTCAGCATAGAGCCTGACACGGGCCTCAAACTTACAAACTGTGAGATCATGACCTGAACTGAAGTCAGCGCTCAACCAACTGAGCTCCACAGGTTCTCCTCAGCCATTATTTTTTAAAAATAAGCTTTCTTCTCTCTTTTGCTTCTCTTGTCTTTCTGGACCTGCATTAATTTGTACGTTGTTTCCTTCGATGATATCCCATACATTATTGGCATTCTTCACTCTTTTTCATTCTTCTTTCTTTATTCTTTTCTAACTCAGTAATTTCAAACTTCTTATTTCCAAATCATAAGTTCTTTCTTTCCTTTGATATATCCTATGTTAATACTCTCTATTGCATATTTCGTTTCATTTATTGTATTCCTCAACTCCATAATTTCTGTTTGGTCTTTCACGATATATATATCTTTGTTAATCTTATTTTATTCATATATTGTTTTCCTCATTTTAGTGACTTGTCTTTCTGTATTTTCCTATAACATATCACATTTCCTTAAATATTGAATCGTTTATAGGGTAAGTTGTAGATGTCTATGTCTATGGGTTAAATTACTAGAAGATTCCTGTGACTCTTTGGTGAAGTCATGTCTTCTTGATTTTTCATCTTCTTTGAAGTTTTGTGTTCCTTGCTTTGCTTTTGAAATATCAGTCACTTATTACACTTTTTATAAATGTATTCATGGGAGGAATAGTTTTCATCAGCCCTACAAAAGATTCTGAGGCTTTCTCAGATCTTGTGCAGATACACCCACTCCATGCTAGAACACATCTCAAGCTTGTATGTCTTCTGTTGATCCTTCCATTCACCAGGCTGGCTGCTGATGGACTCTCTTTTGTTTTCCTGCAGGTGATGCCACAGATTAAGTATGTAATATCTGGATGGTCAGCAGGCCCTGGCCTGCTTTGTGAGCTGCTCTCTAGTCATCCACTTGAGATCACTCTTGCCACTGTGGTGGCAGTGTGTGGGTGAGGGGGTCACACAGGGCATGGGAGGTGACTGTGGGTATTTTTTGTCACCATTATGCTGATGTTACTCTCCCTGAATTTCTATTCCTGATGATCTATTCCTTATAATCATTTCTGTTACAAAACATAAATTTTGTTCAGGTTTTAGTACATAAATCAGGGACATCTTAGACAGAAAAAGACATAACATAGAGAACTAATTCATTACAAAAGCAGTGGAAAGAGTAGAGGAAAAACTCCAGGCTGGGCATCAGAGTAAATGGCAGATATGGTAAGCCGTCACCAGGTTTACTGACCTCAAGAACATATTGTTCTGTCTGCAATCCATTGATCAGGAACCAGTACCAGTGCACAAACGGAAAGCACTTCTCTCAACCAGACGCTCATGGAATACAAACTATATTTGTCACAGATAAGAAGATCACCAAAAGAGAATGTGCTTCACAAGAAAGAAAAAGGCATAGGATCCACTAACACAGACTACTACAGAAGAAAATGGAAAATGATTTTAGGATGATGAATAAGGGAAGGGAGTTCCAAGATGGCACCCATGTGCAGGAGGATGTTGTCACTGAGGAGAGTAAGTGTGCTGTTAATTAATTACTGGATACATACAGGGGAGGAAGGTGGTAGGCCTGTTCAGGCTGGATTTAGTAGATATTATCTAAACAAAAGAATAATTAGCAGTTTAAGTGTATTATTTGGAAATAGTTAAATACCAAAAGAAAGAGCCAAGATATTTCAAAGTGGGTGCTTATTTGTGAAAGGTATCAGGGATAGAGAAGGATGGAACAGATGACCGTTCCATAGGTAATCAAGCAAAATTATAGTATAAATTTTATTTCGTATACATATATAAACTTTACATTATGTAATGTTTTTATTTATATACGCATATATTTCACATACTTATTTGTATATTGTTATATGTTAATATGGACATTTATATACAATATAATATTTTCATATATTTATTATACATGCTTATATAATATCATATATGTATTAAAACTGTATAAAATCTTTATACAATTTTTAAAATTCGAATCCAGGTTAGTTAACTTGTAGTGTCTTAATGTTTTTAGGTATAGAATTTAGTGATTCATACTTACATATAACACCCAGTGCTCACCCTAACAAGTTCCTTCCTTAATGCCATCACCCATTTATCCCTTATCCCCTACCCTCCAGCAAACCTTAGTTCTTTGTATGTAAGAATCTCTTATGCTTTGCCTCCCTCTATGTTTTTACCTTATTTTTCCTTCCCTTTGCTATGTTCATCTGTTTCGTTTCTTAAATTCCACTTATGAGTGAAATCATATGGTATTTGTCTTTCTCTGACTGACTTATTTCACTAACTAATTTTAGTTCCATCTACACTGTTGCAACATGGCAAGATTTCATTCTTTTGATGGCTGAGTAATATTCCATTGTGTATATAAACCACATCTTCTTTATCCATTTGTCAGTTGGTGGACATTTGGGCTCTTCCCCCCCCCCAATTAAAATGTGAGCTCCCTACAACTTAGGGTATTTTCCAGTTTTATTCACTGTTGACTCCCCAGGACTCAGAACAGATCTGGCACATGATAGATACTTAATATATACCTCCTTAATAATTATTTTACTTCTAATTTTTTTTAACAGAGCTTCACATTTCAAAGAACTTTCATACATGTGAATAGCAACACCATGGAATGGGTATGGTAGCTATTTATATCTTCATCTTATTTATTTATTTATTTAATATATATTTTTATAATAGTTTGGTTTCAAATTGGTTTACATACAACACCCAGTGTTCATCCCAACATGTGCCCTCTTTAATGCCCGTTACCCCCTCTCCCACCTCCCTCAATCCCCCTCACCCTCAGTGTGTTCTTAGTCTTTGAGAGTCTCTTATGTTTTATCTCCCTCCCTCTCTGTGTCTTTTTTTCCTTTCTGGTTTTTTCTTAGTCTCACAAAGTCCACCAATTCGTGGAAACATATGATATCTGTCTTTTTCTGACTGACTTATTTCACTTAACATAATACCCTCCAGTTCCATCCATCTGGCTACACATGGCCAGATTTCAATTTGTCTCATTGCCACGTAGTAGTCCATTGTATATATGTACCACATCTTCTTTATCCATTCGTCAGTTGATGGGCACTTGGTCTCTTTCCATGATTTGTCTCTTGTCGAAAGTGCTGTTATGAACATTGGGGTACACGTACTCCTATACATCAGCATTCCTGTGTCTCTTGGGTAGATTCCTAGCAGTGCTATTGCTGGGTCATAGGGTAGCTCTATTTTCATTTTTTTTGAGGAACCTCCACATCATTTTCCAGAGTGGCTGCACCAGTTTGCATTCCCACCAACTGTGTAGGAGGGTGCCTGCTTCTCCACATCCCCGCCAGCATCTATAGTTTTCTGAATTCTTCATTTTAGCCACTCTAACCAGTGTGAGGTGGTATCTCAGTGTGATTTTGACTTGTATTTCCCTGATGATTGTGCATTGAGCATCGTTTCATGAGTGACATTGAGCATCGTTTCATGTGTCTGTTGGCCATTTGAATGTCCTCTTTGGAGAAGTGCCTATTCATATCATCCGCCCATTTCTTCACTGGATTATTTGTTTTTTTGGGTGTGGAATTTGGTAAGTTCTTTATAGATTTTAGATATTACTCCTTTATCTGATATGTCATTTGCGATGATCTTTTCCCATTCCGTTGGTTGCCTATTCGTTTTGTTGGTTGTATCTTTGCCGTGCAGCTTTTTATCTTGATGAGTTCCCAGTAGTTCATCTTTGCTTTTAATTCTCTTGCCTTTGGAGACGTGCCAAGTAAGAAATTGGCACGTCTTAGGTCAAAGAGCCTTTTTTCTGCTTTCTCCTCTAGGATTTTGACGGTTTCCTGTCTCACATTCAGATCTTTTATCCATTTAGAATGTATTTTTGTGAGAAAATGGTCTAAGAAAGAAAATAGTGAGAAAATTGTGTAAGAAAGTGGTCTAGTTTCATTCTTTTGCATGTTGCTGTCCAGTTCTCCCAGCACCATTTATTAAAGACGCTGTCTTTTTTCCATTGGATACATTTTCCCGCTTTGTCAAAGATTAGTTGGCCATATACTTGCGGGTCCATTTCTGAGTTTTCTATTCTATTCCATTGGTCTGTGTGTCTGTTTTTGTGCCAATACCATACAGTCTTGATGACTACCGCTTTGTAGTACAGGTTAAAGTCTGGGATCGTGATGCCTCGCGCCTTGGTTTTATTCTTCAGTATAAAGAAATTCCTTTGGCTATTCGAGGTCTTTTGTGGTTCCATACAAATTTTAGGATTGTTTGCGAAGAATGCTGCTGTAATTTTGATTAGGATTGCATTGAATGTGTAGATTGCTTTGGGTAGTATTGCCATTTTAACAATATTTATTCTTCCAATCCATGAGCATGGGATGTTTTTCCATTTCTTTGTGTCTTCCTCAATTTCCTTCATAAGTTTTTTATCGTTTTCAGAGTAGAGGTCTTTCACCTCTTTGGTTAGGTTTATTCCTAGGTATTTTATGGTTTTTGGTGCAATTGTGAAAGGGATTAGCTTCTTAATTTCTCTTTCTGCTGCTTCATTGTTGGTGTATAGAAATACCACCAATTTCTGTACATTGATTTTTTAACCTGCAACTTTGCTGAAATCATGGATCAGTTCTAGTAGGCTTTTGGTGGATTCCGTCAGGTGTCCATGTAAAGTATCATGTCATCTGCAAAAAGTGAAAGTTTGACTTCCTCCTTGCCAATCTCGATGCCTTTTATTTTGTTTTGTTGTCTGATTGCTGATGCTAAGACTTCCAACACTATGTTAAATAGCAGTGGCGAGAGTGGACACCCTGTCGTGTTCCTGATCTTAGGGGGAAGGCTCTCGATTTTTCCCCATTGAGGATGATATTAGCTGTGGGCTTTTCATATATGGCTTTTATGATGTTTAAGTATGTTCCTTCTATCCCGACTTTCTCGAGCGTTTTTATTAAGAAAGGATGCTGTATTTTGTCAAATGCTTTTTCTGCATCTATTGACAGGATCATATGGTTCTTATCTTTTCTTTTGTTAATGCGATTTATCATATTGATTGATTTGCGAATACTGAACCAGCCCTGCAACCCAGGGATGAATCCTACTTGATCATGGTGGATAATTCTCTTTATATGCTGCTGGATTCCATTTGCTAGTATCTTGTTGAAAATTTTTGCATCCATATTCATCAGGGATATTGGCCTATAATTCTCCTTCTTTGCTGGGTCACTATCTGGTTTGGGAGTCAAAGTGATGCTGGCTTCATAGAATGAGTCCGGGAGTTTTCCTTCCGTTTCAATTTTTTGGAACAGCTTGAGGAGGATAGGAATTAACTCTGTTTTAAATGTCTGGTAAAATTCCTCAGGAAAGCCATCTGGTCCAGGGCTTTTATTTGCTGGGAGGTTTTTGATAACTGATTCTATTTCTTCACTAGTTATGGGTCTGTTCAAATTTTCTATTTCTTCCCGATTGAGTTTTGGTAGTTTTGGTGGCTATTTAGGAATTTGTCCATTTCTTCCGGGTTGCCGAGTTTGGTGGCATATATTTTTTAATAGTGTTCTCTGATGATTGTTTGTATTTCTGAGGGATTGGTTGTAATTTCTGTCTTTTCATTCACGATTTTATCTATTTGAGTTGTCCCTCTTTTTTTTTTTTTTTTTGAGAAGCCTGGCTAGGAGTTTGTCTGTTTTGTTTATTTTTTCAAAGAACCAGCTTTTGGTTTCATTGATCTGTTCCACTACCATTTCTGTCTCCATATGATTAATTTGTGCCCTGATCTTTGTTATTTCTCTCTTTCTGCTGGGCTTAGGTTGTTTTAGTTGTTCTGCTTCTAGTTCTTTTAGGCGTGCTGTTAGAATTTGTGTTATTGATTTTTCTTGTTTCTTGAGGTGGGCCTGGATTGCAATATATTTCCCTCTCAGGATTGCCTTTGCCGCACTCCAGAGCATTTGGATTGTTGTATTTTCATTTTCATTTGTTTCCATGTATTTTTTAATTTCTTCTCTGATGCCTTGGTTGACCCAATCATCTTTTAGTAGGTTATTCCGTAGCCTCCACGTATTTGGATATTTTCCAGGCTTTCTTCTGTGGTTGATTTCAAGTTTCAAAGCAATGTGGTCTGACAGTGTGCACGATATGACCTCGATTCTATTATATTTATTCAGAGCTTCCCTGTGCCCCAGAATGTGGTCTATCTTGGAAAATGTACCGTGTGCTGTTGAGAAGAATGTAAACTCCTTTGCTTTTGGGTGAAGGATCCTGAAGATGTCTGTTAGGCCCATCTGTTCTTATGTGTCGTTCAGTGCCATTGTTTCTGTGGTGATTTTCTGTTTTGTGGATTTGTCCAATGCTACGAGTGGAGTGTTAAGGTCCCCTACTATTAGGACATTTTTATCGATGAGGTTGCTAATGTTTGTAATTAGTTGTTTTACAAATTTGGGTGCCCCCGATTTCGGTGGGTAGATATTTATAATTGTTAGCTCTTCCTGCTGGATAGTCCCCGAGACTATTATATAATGTCCTTCTTCATCTCTTATTGCATCGTTCATTTTAAAGTCTAATTTTTCTGATATAAGTGTGGCTACTCCGACTTTCTTCTGACTTCCAGTAGCATGGTAGATAGTTCTCCATCCCCTCACTTTCAATCTGAAGGTGCCCTCAGGTTTAAGATGAGTTTCTTGAAGACAGCAAATAGATGGGTCTTGTTTTTTAATCCATTCTGTTACCCTGTGTCTTTTGATTGGTGCATTTAGTCCATTTACATTCAGTGTTAATATGGAAAAATATGGGCTTATCGTCACTGTGTTATCTGTAGGTTTCATGCTCATAAGGCTGTCTCAAGTAGTTTGTGTTCTTTGCAACCTTTCCTTCATAGAGTCCCCCTCAGGATCTCTTGTAATGCTGGCTTATTTGTGATGAATTCCTTTAGTTTTTGTTTGTTGGGAAAAACCTTGATGTCTCCTTCTATTCTGAATGACAGGCTAGCCGGATACAGAATTCTTGGTTGCATGTCCTTCCTGCTCATCACATTGAAGATATCCTGCCATTCCTTTCTGGCTTGCCAAGTTTCTGTAGATAAGTCTCCCACTACCCTTATGTGTCTGCCTTTGTATGTTAAGGTTCTTTTGTCCCTAGCTGCTTTCAGGATTCTCTCCCTGTCTTTATATTTTGCCAGTTTCACTATGATGTGTCGTGCAGAAGGTCTAATCAAGTTATGTCTGAGGGGAGTTCTCTGTGCCTCTTGGATTTCCATTACCGTTTCCTTCCTCGTGTTGGGGAAGTTCTCAGCAATGATTTGTTCGAGAACCCCTTCGACTCCTTTCTCTCTCTCTTCTTCCTCTGGAACTCCTATGATACGGATATTGTTTCTTTTGAGTGCATCGCTCAGCTCTCGAATTCTCCTTTCCTGTTCCTGGATCAGCTTCTCTCTCTTTTTATCTGCTTCCTCTTTTTCAATTTTATCTTCTAATGCACTAACTCTTTCCTCTGTCTCTTCAATCCGTGTTGTGGCTGCTTCCAATTTGCCTTGTATTTCTTCCAACGTCTTTTTTAATTCTTTCTGACCATTTTTAAGGTCCTTGAACTCTGCCGCGTGGGACCTCTTGCATTCATCTATGCTTTTTTCAAGCCCAGTTATTAGTTTTATGATTATCATAGTATATTCATGTTTTGTTATGTTGCTTATATCTGTTTTCATTAATTCTTGAGCTGTCACTTCTTCTTGTAGATTCTTTTGAGGAGAATTCTTCCGTTTAGTCATTTTGGCTATGTGTGTTTTGGATTGTTTCTTGGAGTTTCCCTGGAAAGGAAAACAGACTGACAGACAAACAGAAACAGAAATACTCAAAAGTAGCGACAAATGATACAGACAAGCGGTTCACAACAGAAAAATGAATTAGAATAACAAATGAAACTCTGAGGGCAATGTCCTGAAGTACCAGGTACACGTTTAAGTACAGGGTATGTAGTGTGCTGGTGGCAGAGCATCTACACAGAGAATAATGACAGGTGTGGGGGGAAGAAGGAAATAGTCTTTGCCCAGTAGAGTGACTAAAGGGCTTAATCCAGACTGAGAGAAATCAGAATTAGGACGGATGCAAGGCAAAAGGAATGAAGACAGAAGTTGCTTGGATGAGATTATGTGGCCTGGTTATTCCAGAAAGAGGGATAGAGAAGTACAGAAGGAGGGGCCGAACATGCCTTGAGAGAGTGGGTTAAAAAAAAATGTTTAAGCCAGTCAGTACCCTGGATAACCAGCTCAGGGATGGGGATCGGTAGGAATGAGAAAGGGAGGGATAAATTTCAAAAAGAAAAACAATGACCTGGGGTTACTCCAGGCAGCAGTCTGCACTTGGCATCTGTTTCTCCTGCTGATAGGTTTGGAGGGGTTTGGTTTGGTTAGGCAGGTCCCGCCTTCACTGACGCAGGGATGGCTTTTGGGGTGACTTCCGGCTTGTGAGACAGCAATGGCGTCTCTCCAGTCCCTCGCCACCAGTCCTGGAGGCTTTATTCGCCCCTTTATTTCTGTTCTCTCTCCACCACGGACGTCAGCCTAGTGCAGTTCACTGGGCGGTGACGGGGTCGTCTACTACCCCCGATTTCGCTGTAATTGTGCCGGGGTTAGAGGTGCTCCGCAGGCGGCGCCACCATGGGTTGACTGGGTCCCTGCTGACAGTCCCGGCGGTTCGCGCGTCCCCGACATTTGAGCTCTTTCCACAATTTAGGTATTGTTGATAGCACTGCTATAAACAATAGGTTGCTTGTGCCCCATTTAAACAGCATTTTTATATCCTTTGGATAAATACATAGTAGGCAATTGCTACTTTTGATCTAAAATAGTTTTTTAAAAACTCTTTGAGGCATGTCCACATAGTTCTCCAGAGTTCTGCACCAGTTTGCATTGAAATCAACAGTGGAAAAGTGTTCCCTTTTCTCTGCATCCTCGCCAACATCTATTGTTGCATGAGTTGTTAATCTTAGCCATTCTGACAGGTGTGAGGTGGTATCTCATTGTGGTTTCTACTTGTATTTCCCTAATGATGAGTGATGTTGAGCATCTGTTCATGTATTTGTGAGTCATCTGGATGTCTTCTTTGGAAAAGTGTCTGTTCATTTATTTTGTCTGTTTCTTTGCTGAATTATGATTATGATTATCATCATCATCATCATCATCATCATCATCATCATTATTTTGGAATTTGAGTTTATAGGTTCTTTATAGATTTTGGATACTAACCCTTTATCTGATATGTCATTTGCAAACGTCTTCTATTCTGTCAGTTGCCTTTTAGTTTTGTTGATTGTTTCCTTCACTGTGCTAAAGTTTTTTATCTTGATGAAACCCCAATAGTTCATTTTTGCTTTTGTTTCCATGCCTCTGAAGACATGTCAAGTAAGAGGTTGCTGTGGCTGAAGTCAAAGAGGTTGTGGCCTCTTTTGTCCTCTAGGATTTTGCTGGTTTCCTGTATTCTGTTTACATCTTTCATCCATTTTGAGTTTATTTTGGTGGAGGGTGTAAACAAGTAGTCCAAGTTCATTCTTCTTCCAGCCACTGTCCAGTTTTCCCAAATCCATTTGCTGAAGAGATTGTTTTTTTTTCCCCATTGGATATTTTTTCCTGCTTTATTGGATATTATTTGGCCATACATCTGTGGGTCCATTTCTGGGTTCTCTCTTCTGGTCCATTGATCTAAGTGTCTGTTTTCATGCCAGTACCACACTGTCTTGATTATTATAGCTTGTAATACATCTTAAAGTCTGGATTTGTGATGCCTCTAAATTTGGTTTTCTTTTTCAACGTTACTTTGGCTATTTGGGGACTTTTGTCATCCCATACAAGTTTTAGGATTATTTCTTCTAGCTCTGTGAAGAATGCTGGTGGTACGTTGATAGGGGTTGCGTTGAATGTGTAGATTGCTTTGGGTAGTATCGACCTTTATTTTTTTTTTCAGGATTTCTATAATAGTTTATTTTCAAATTGGTTTACATATAACACTGACTCTTCATCCCAACAAGTGCCCTCTTTAATGCCCGTCACCCCCTCTCCCCCCTCCTTTACCTCCCACACCCTCATTTTGTTCTTAGTCTTTGAGAGCCTCTTATGTTTTATCTCCCTCCCTCTCTGTGTCTTTTTTTCCTTTCCCCTCTACCCCTCCCCCTGGTTTTTGCTTAGTCTCACAAAGTCCACCTATTTGTGGAAACATATGGTATCTGTCTTTTTCTGACTGACTTATTTCACTTCACATAATACCCTCCAGTTCCATCCATGTTGCTACACATGGCCAGATTTCATTTTTTCTCATTGCCACGTAGTAGTCCATTGTATATATTTGCTCTTCCAGTCCGTTAGCATGGTATTCCAATTCATGTGAATGAACTGTTGTGTCTTTTTTTGTGTGTGTCTTTCTTTTCATTTCTTGGGTCTTCTTCAATATCTTTTATAATCTTCTATTATTTTCAGAGTACATATGTTTTATCTCTTTGGTTAGGTTTATTACTAGGTATGTAATTGTTTTTGGTATAATTTAATTTTTATTTCTTAATTGATTTTAAGTGTGTTTATTCATTTCGAGAGAGACAGAGAGAGCAAATGGGAGAGGGACAGAGAGCGAGAGGGAATTTCAAGAAGGCTCTGCACTGTCAATATAGAACCTGATGCGGGGCTTCATTCACAAAATGCGAGACCGTGACCTGAGCCAAAACGAAGTGTCAGACACTTAACCGACTGAGCCATCCAGGCATCCCTGATCTGGTGTAATTTTAAATGGGATCGAATCCTTTATTTCTGTTTCTGCTGCTTATCAAAATGGAACTGATTTCTCTATGTTGATTTTATATCCTGTGACTTTGCTGCATTCATGTATGTGTTCTAGCAGGTTTTTGGTGGAGTCTTTCTGGTTTTCTAGTATTATCTGGTCTGCAAAGAGTGAAAGTTTGACTTCTTTCTTGCTGGTTTGGATGCCTTTTATTTATTTATTTAATTATTTTTGCTTTTGCTGTCTGATGGTTGAGGCTAGGATTTCTAGTCCTATGTTGAATAACAGTGGTAAGAGTGGACATCTTGTGGTGTTCCTGACTTGGCGGGAAAAGCTCTCAGTTTTTTCTCATTGAGGATACTATCAGCTGAGAGCCTTTCATTTATGACCTTTAACAGGCTGCAGTATGTTCCTTCTAGCCCTACTGTCTTGAGGGTTTTTATCTAGAAAAAACGCTGTATTTTGCCAGATCTTTTTCTGCTCCTATTGAGAGGACCATGTGGTTCTTATACTTTCTTTTATTACTGTGATGTATCACATCGATTCATTTGAAAGTGTTGAAACACCCCTGCAGCCCAGGAATGAATCCCATTGATCCTAGTGAATAATTCTTTCAATGTATCATTGGAAAAGATTTGCTAGTGTCCTGTTGAGTATTTGTTCATCCATGTTCATCAGGTATATTGGTCTGTAATTCTTTTCAGTAGAGTCTTTGATTTTGGAATCAAGATAATGCTGGTCTCATAAAATGAGTATAGAAGTTTCCAAATATTAATAAAATTGATTAAAAGCTAAAATAAAATATACTTTGAGATTAATATTGTGTAATCTTAATGTAACAAACATAACAAAATGTATTGCACTTTGCTATCCTCATAAAACAGAATATTACATATTTTTATCTATAAAATCACAGGAGACTTTAATGGTTTATGTTAATGGAACATGGCTTTGTATAGCAATGGTTTGTCTCCCACATATAATTGCAAAATGTGTGTGGCTGACCTTTAATATCACATGAAAGCAACGAAGAGTTCTAACTTAGGAGCTAGAATACTTGGTTTCAAATGCTGCTGCCTCTGCTCACATGGTGGAAGTGGACAAGTGACTTAAGTTCTCCATACCTCAATTTCCTCATCTTGAGAAGCTGATAATTAGCGGTGGGGATTTAATGGAAAGTGTTTAAAACTGTCTAACTCCTATTAAGTGCACCAGAGTGTTTGGTATTTTTATTAGTGAGGGCATGTAAGAACCAGTGTAAAATTGGAAGCCAGTATATAAAGCCAAATGTACACAGAGTTCAGTATGAAAGGTAAGTGACATAAATTTGGCTCGTTGTAGAACTAAAACACTGCTAGAGTTTTGAGGGAATAAGGGAGATACAAACTTAAGACTTTTAAATGAATGTCTGTGTCTCCTGCTAGACTCGGAGGAGTTGACATGCAATACAGAAAACGGGCCACAACATTAGCAGTGTGATTAGTTATTAGAAAACAAAAATCCTTCCTCACATAGGGATTTTGATGGGAAGTCAAGAAAAGTTGTTAATGGAAGATTTTTGAAATATTAAACAAAATTGGTAGAGATCATCTTAATGTTCAGTATAAAAGATTGGAGTGATATTTGGATTGTTTTCAATTTTTAAAGTTTTTATTTAAATTTCAGTTAGTTAACATACAGTGTAATATTAGTTTCAGGTGTAGAATCTAGTGATTCAACACTTCCATACAACGCCAGGTGCTCATCACAACAAGTGCCTTCCTGAATCCCCATCACCCATTTAACCCACTCCTCCACTCCCCCCTTCCCTCTGGTAACCCTCAGTTTGTTCTCTACAGTTAAGAGTCTTTTTCTTGGTTTGCTTCTCTCTTTATTCCCCCTTTGCTTGTTGGTTTTGTTTCTTAAATTCCACATATGTTTGAAATCATATGGTATTTGTCTTTCTCCGATTGACTTACTTCCCTCATCCTAGTGCTCTCTAGCTCCATCCGTGTCATTGCAAATGGTGAGATCTCATTCTTTTTTGGCTGAGTGATATTCCATTGTATATAGATATATATACCACATTTCTCCCCCTCATATCTAGGGTCAGGGTAAGGTTTAGGGCTCGGGTTAGGGAAAGTGTTAGTGTTAGCACCAGAGTGATAGTATGTGCCTGGTATCCTGTAGTTCAAAGACGTCTCTAGAGGGTCAGGTTTAGGTCAGGATTTGAAATAGGGGTTAGGAATTATGGGTTTGGGTTAGGGTGAGGGCCAGGTTTAGGGTTTAGTTAAGGTATGTGCCGGGCAACCTGCAGTGCAGAGCCCTCTCCAGAGAATGCAATTCCAGGGTTCTGTCAGAAAGGGAATGACATGGCAGTCTCTACTAAGCCGAGGGAAGCAGTAGATTCAGGGCTCTAAGGACTCTTACATAGATTCCTAAACTTTTGTAGGCGTAAACTTGGAATTGAATCTAAAAGACAATCAGGAGGGCATGAATGGTGTAGGTCGACTCTCAAGGAGCACCAGGTTAATAAGGAAAAGGTTAGTATTAGTGTATTCCATCTTTTCTGTTTCATGGCTGCCGAATCTACCCTACTTCTAACCAGTTGTCTGGTGAATTTGGGCCTCACTCCCATGGGGAGCAGGGGGAAAATCAGGAGATTCAGCAGAACCCATTCCCTTCATTGACAGTAGAACGGAAAGCAAGTTTTTCCCTTTTGGTTGGGGATAAGTTGTGGCGTCCCAGTACAAGGGCAACGTAATGTTGAAGGCATTTCTGTGAAGAGTTTTTTTTCTTGTAAACATTAGACTTTTGTAACCTGGAGCATTTCTTGAAGGGTATTAATTGCAATTTTGGGATTTATCTTCCCCATGGTCTCCGTCAAGGAAAGAAAGTCACAGTATTCTTTTTGTTTCCTCAAAGGCCCTATTTGCTCAGGGATGAGGATTCCATCCCCTGATACCTTAAATACCCTAAAGAATTCCTGCATTCTGCTCAAAGCACATCTTTTGAACAAGCCCAACCTTTCTTTTTGGTGACGATGAGAGCCACAGTTTGTTTTAGACTCGGCTTTCCTTGGTTAGATTTTGAACATCAGCACAGTGGGTACAGGAAGGCAGTTAGGTCGATGTTCTCACGTTGCATGACAGCCAGAGAGCCTGAGTGCTTTGTAAATGGCAAAGCATAGACCACGACGAGACCAGCGAGGAGAGTGGACAAATACAAGAAGGTCAGTATGGAAAAGCTGAGAGAGCCCTGCATAAGAGCGAGGCTTAGTTCAAAGGAACAGATATGACAGGAATTAGGAGAATGTCTGTTAGTGACAGCGGGGTGAGAAGAACGTGCTAAGCCATCCATTTTCCCCAAGAATTTTTGACTTCAAAGAATAGATATTTTGTTCCACGATTCTAAAACTACCTTTGATAGGGTCTTCATTCCCTCTTTTCCACTAAGAAGAAAATCAAGCCATTAAATCTCCAAATTTCTCTTTTTTTATTACTTATGGACATGAGTAAACACCCAAAAATGAGTATTCACAGTAGGATGTAAGCTGAAGGTCTTATTCTAACTGAGAAGTGAAATAGCCTTGGGGATTCCGTGGCTGGTGTAACAGTTAAAGAAATGTCACAGAACTTCTGTTTTCTTGAATTAATGCAGAAAGGAATTCAGGCAGCTTTGTAAGGCAAGAAAATTGTGTCCACATCAGAGAAAATACCACAGTATTTGAGTTAAAATATTTAGTGGTGTGTTACCTCTCGTTTTAGGGAAATAAAAAAGAAATCCCTTGAAGTTGCCCCCCATCCCTCATGATATTAATGACACTTACATTATGAATAATATTAAAGGGTGTATAGATATATTTGTGAATAGATCTTAACAATCTTGGGCCACATTCAGTGTTCCTGTCTCTCTAGCTGTAACTTGACCAAATAACATCGTTTACATCTTTTTCAAGTGCTAAGATTACAATATTTGAGAAAGTAAATGTCCTTGAAAAGGCTGCATTTGAGTCAGTTCTGGTTGGATTTGTCTCTGCTGTCTTCTGTCAGAGAGTGATGGGAGACGTGGCTGAGTAAAGCTATTTGGGAACATGTAAATGCGGGTTAGTATGTCTTTTAGCAAGATCTATATAGTAAAATGTTAATTTTTCCTATGAAAGATTGATAATACACAAGAGAAAATAAGTAACTGAAAACCAAATTATTAATGCATATTGGAGTTCCTTAAGCTTATTTTTCACAGTGGAACAACCACAAGATAAACTTATGATTGCATTTTAGGCAATATTCACATATTTTTCTATTATAAATCAATGAATTTTCTATTTAGAGGCTCGATTTGAAATTATAGAAAAAGTAAAAATGTGGAATAATTATAAACTATGACTCAAAGTTCAAATGTCTTATTGCTGTCCTAAAGCATGTGAAATTTTGTGGAAACTGTCTTTCCACGCTGATGTCCAGGCCTCACAGCCTGGGACTCACACACATTCAGTCCCAAGCACCACGGGTTCCTGTCCAATCTCCTAATCTAAATACCCTCCCTTTTCCTCTTGCTCCCTCTGTAGTTTCCTTCAATTCTGTAATTTCATTTTGGTCTTTCAAAATTAGTTCTAGTCTCATTGATGGTTGGAAGTATTCCATCACGGAATCTCCCAGGCTATTTCACTTCTCAATTAGGATTAAGACCTTCAGCTTACCTCATAGTGTGAATACTCATTTTTGGGTGTATATGTGTACAAGTGTGCCTTTGTTTATACTTCCAGTGGCGTGCTATTTCCTTTTTGTCTAAAAAGGCATTAGCATACATGAATGTATAAGAATATTTTGTTTTTCCTATAATCATAATCAAAATGAAATTTAATTTTTTCACCCAATATTAATATTTTAAAATTGCTACTGAGTTGTTTTTCCTTTCATGGTAAGCTCTCATTTATATATGTTTATTAAAAGTCGAGATATTCCTTTCTGTGTAACCGCAAAATTAGAAATATTCTGAAAATAGATAAAAGAGGAATAAATTGAAACATCTGTTGTTTTCGGTTAGAAAAGATTATTTTCCATCAAAATTGTCTTATTGGCCATGGAACTTAATCTTTAATCTTTATTTATCTAATACTAACTTAGGGATTTATAAAAAGAACGCATTCACTTGAGAACTTATTGATTGTATCCACAACAGGAAAAATATCTGCATGAAACATAAGAATAAAACTATAAAAATGTTAGTGTAACAAGAGCCTTTTGGAAATGACTTAGGTTTTCCTCAGTCTCCTGACAGGTGTTTCACAATGAGTGGGCAGCCTTTGAGTTATGATGCTTCTTCCAGGTACTGGAAAAAATAATGATGGGGAAAAATGCAAGTTCTGAAAGCTACTTCGTTCTCCTGGGTTTTTCACATTGGCCTCATCTGGAAGTGGTTCTCTTTGTGCTCATCTTGATGTTCTACTTGATGACATTGATAGGCAACCTCTTTATCATTGTCTTGTCATACCTGGATGCCCATCTCCACACTCCCATGTACTTCTTCCTCTCAAACCTCTCTTTTCTGGACCTCTGCTACACCACCAGCTCCATCCCTCAGTTGCTGGTCAACCTCTGGGGCCCAGAAAAGACCATCTCTTATGCCGGTTGCGTGACTCAACTTTACTTTGCTCTTGCACTGGGAACCACAGAATGTGTCCTCCTGGTGGTGATGTCCTATGACCGTTACGCAGCTGTCTGTAGACCCTTGCATTACACTGTGCTCATGAACCCTCGTGTCTGCCACCGGTTAGCTGTGGCTTCCTGGGTTAGTGGGTTTACCAACTCAGCACTTCATTCCTCCTTAACCTTCTGGATTCCCCTATGTGGCCATCGCCAAGTGGACCATTTCTTCTGTGAAGTTCCAGCACTGCTGCGATTATCATGTGTTGATACTCATGCTAATGAGCTGATCCTCCTTGTCACAAGCGGCATTTTTGGTTTCATACCACTCATCCTCATTCTCAGCTCATATGGTGCCATTTCTTGGGCTGTGCTCAGGATGCGGTCATCAACCGGACTTCAGAGAGTCTTTGAGACATGTGGAGCCCATCTTATGGTTGTGTCCCTCTTTTTCATTCCAGTCTTGTGCATATATCTGCAGCCACCATCAGGAAATTCTCAAGATCAAGGCAAGTTTATTGCCCTCTTTTATACTGTTGTCACACCTAGCCTTAACCCTCTAATCTACACGCTCAGAAACAAAGATGTAAGAGGGGCAGTGAGGAGACTAGTGGGACGGGAGAGGACCATGCACTCATGACCTTCACAGGTCAGCACAGAGCCTCTACAGCAAGGACTCAGCTGCATCCATCAATCTCCCATTTACTCACTCTGTCAGCACTAGTGAACTGTGCGACTCTCAGGACCACAGAGCTCTGACTCACAGATATGAATTAAACAGTCTGCCTAAATGCCAATCACCCTCCACTGGAGAAAACAGCCATGTAAATCCAAGACCAGACATCAATATTTTCGTTGGTACAATAAATAAAACAAAGGTATCCTATTCTTAATTGAAAATTAAGAAATGAAATTCCTATAGAAAGATGATATACTTAATTATTAAAAACCCACACTATTGTCTTCTAATTTCTTGCTTTTAAAGCAGAATTTGCCATAATTTGTTTTTCTATGTTTGGTTTAGCTAAAGACATAGTGAAATATCTTAAATATTTTCTGCAATACTGTTATTCTTTTTTGAATTACTATAGAGAGGACTTTTGTTCTGTATTCTTTAATATCCCATAGCAATAGTAAGAAAATAAGTTTTATGAATTATAGCAAGAACGTCTCTGTAGTAGTGAAGCATCTTGCCTTTCTTTCTCGAGGCAGTGGTTAAGTGTATATGAGGTGGAAATCACTTATAGAGCTATGGGATATATAGCCTGTAAGGTAAGGGTCATTATGGGCCAGGTATCAGTAGGAAAGGTGCTTGGGGCACAAGTATAGCCTGAGGAGCAATAAAGAATATCTGAGGCAGACAGACTTCTAGGCTCTGGAAATGACTTCATTAAGCTAATGCAGAATTACCTGAAAATGTAGTAGAAAAATTTTGTGATAAAAGCTGTATGGAAAAGATTAGTTTTCTTTTTAAGCTTGATCTAATTTGAATGTTTGAGATTAGAAAGTCCATAATGAAAATCAACTTGTACATTTTCCAAATAAAGAAATATATTTTTTTTAAAAGTAGTAGTTTTGTTACCTCTATTATTGCCAACCTCCTCCTTATGAAATACGTGTCCTATGTACATAACACTAAACTGGCACCTGTATTCAGCTAGAGCAGATGAGGAATGATTCACTATAAAGTAAAATCTTGAAACCTGAGTTTTGTATGGTAAACCAAATCTCATTTGTAGTTTTTGAGGCCTTTAGATATGATGATTTGAACCCTATTTCCTAGAGTATTAAGATGAAAATACATCCACAAACTTTCCCTCCATTTCCTGTGTGCTGAAACTACTTTGTTAGTTTCTGTTGACTTTCTCTTCTCCTTTGTATATCTGTGATCCTTCTTTTATGGCCAACTAGGTATAAACAACAATACAATGTATGCAGTTGTCCTTACTGTCCAAGAAATGAAGAACCAAGAATCATGCATACAAAAGAACTTTTAGTGAATAACTGGGACCACATAGAGTGAACCATCACAGAGCAAAAACAAACTTTACAAAACAAGAAACATAGCTTGGTTCTTCAAATCGTCTTGCACTATGGAAATCTTATTATTTGGGGTGCCTCGTGTAGTACCAGAGCATTCAGTATCTAACTTTAGTTTTATTTAAATTTTTAATTTTTATTTATTTTTGAGAGAGAGAGAGAGAGAGAGAGAGAGCGCGCGCGCGAGCGCATGAGCAGGGGATGGGTAGAAAGAGAGGAGACACAGAACCCAAAGCAGGCTCCAGACTTCGAGCTGTCAGCACAGACCCCAATTGTGGGGCTCAAATTCAAGACCTGAGCTGTAGTTGAGCTCTTGACTAAGATTAACTTGCATGTGATGAAAAAGCTAAGCTTAACTTGCATGTGATTAAAGAGAGTAATGACAATAGATTTTTAGCCCTGGAGTTCCTTTTAGGGTCACTAATACCCAAGATAGAGCAGAAGCCAAGGGATCCTCCCATTGCCAACTCTAAACTTCAAACTAACTTTTGTAAAATTGTCATTTACACAGTATGCGTGGATTTGGGCCACAGGCAACCTTCCTGAAGAACTAGCGATGGATCTGACTTTCTCCCATCTGCCAATGGTGGCCAAATCCACTGACGTGCCAGCTGCTGCATGGCCCCAGGAAATCTCTCCCCCTCAGCCAGACAAGTGTAACCCATTCTTTTCCCACTTCCTCTTGTACTTGCTGCTGTGCAGAATATGCGTACTTGACTATTTCTCTTTGTTGTGGCTCAGCATACAGGATTACTAGCACAGGCATGGCATCCAGGTCATCACAGGATCCAGCTCTGGCTTATAGGAGGTACAGTCATTCACTGTTCTACTGGCTTCAGAGTAACATCTTCTGTATCTGTTGGACAAATGTGTGGCTGGCAGATTATGTTATGACAACATGGAGTGATTTCAAAAATAATAAAAATTTTAAATTCATATTCATCCTATTCCAATTATAATTTTACAACAACAACAACTTACAAAAAAGATAAATAGTACTAAGACTTACTGTAGACCTTCACCAGATTCCCCAAATGTTAACACTTTACCATGGATGCCTTATCATTTTATATCTCTAATAATGTAATGTTAATATGCACCTTAAATATTTCTCTGAAAAAATATAGAGAATAATATACACACTTACCCCTAAGTGCCCTTGAGAGTATTTCCTAAAGAAATGATCTAACCCAGGATCACACGTTGGATTAGGTACTATATCTCTTACTGTGCTCTAATCTGGAAACATTTCTTAGTCTTTCTTGGTCTTTAATGGACTTAACATTTTTGAAGTGCATAGGCTATTTATTTAATATACTTATCTTTCAGTTTAAGTTTTGTTTATGCATGACCACATTCAATATATTCAGTTATTGGCATGAATACCATAGAAGTGATATTGTGATATTAGTGATACTGGTGCCTGCCAGGATTTTTTTTCTTAAGTAGTTAATTAAATTCCAGTAGGCTAATATACAGTGTAATATTAGTTTCAAGTGTTCAATACAGTGAGTCAACACTTCCATACAATACCTACTGCTCATCACAACAAAGTGCCCTCCTTCATTCTTTTGATGGCTAAATAATGTTCCATTGTATATAGTATACACACACACACACACACACACACACACACACACACTACCTCTTTTTTATCCATTCATCTATTAATGGAAACTTGGGCTTTCTGTTATAAGGTTATTATGTTTCTTTTGATAATTTAAAAGTACCTTATGATGAGATACATTAAAATTAGGTAGAATTCTGTTTTCACTTAATTTTACCTACTTGGTTTATAAACAACCATCAGTTACTAATTCCTCCCAGAAACAATTATTACCATGTGGTCACCAAAGTTGATTTTCAGAGTTTCATCATTCATCGTATATATATTTGGTGGTGTGATCGACTTAACAACGCCTCCTCCTTCTCTTTTGTCAAGGTGTCCACATCCTAATCACTGAGACATGGGATTACATTACATATACTTACATTATATATTATAAATTATATAATACTTACATGGCAAAAGAACTTTTAAGGATGTGAATAAATTAAGAATCTGGAGATGGGGAGATTAGCCTGCGTTATCTACGTGGACTAATGTAATCACAAGGGTCTTTATAAGAGAGAGGCAGGAGGTCAGAGATGAGAAGACATACTACACTGCTGGCTTTAAGATGGGGGAAAGAGTCAACAACTGAGGCACGTAGGTGGCCTCTAGAAGCTGGAGAAGGCAAAGAGAGGACTGAAATGAATAAAATCAGAAATGAGAGAAAAAAGCAGTATGGAGGTTCATTAACGAATTAAAAATAGAACCTTTATATGACCCACTTCAGGGAAAATATCCAAAGGAAGCTAAATCAGTATCTTGAGGATATAATGTGCATTCCTATGTTCATGGCAGCTTTATTCATTGTAGGTAAGACATGGAAATAACACGTGTCTATCAACGCATGAATAGATAAAGAAAATGCAATATATATTTTATATATATTTTCATATATATAATATATATTTTATATATGTATGTTTATATATCATATACACAAAAATAATAAATAATTATATATAAATTACATATACAACTTCTATATAATCACATATATTACACATGTAAATATATGTATATAAATTACACATATATATACATACATATATATATACACATGCATGAAATCGAATATTATCCAACTACAAAAAGAAAGAAATTCTGTCATTTGTGACTACATGGAAAAACCTAGAGGACATTATGCTAATTATTATTAGACAGAGAAAAAAAATACTGTGTGAAGTCACTCAGATGTGGAATCTAAAAATCAAAGTAGAATTTATATAAACAGACAGTAGTATGGTTATCAGGCAGGAACGGGGAGATGCTGGTTACAGGATACAAGACTTCAGCTGTACAAAGAATAACCTGTTAGTATCAAATGCACTGCAAGGTGACTTTAGTTAATAACATGTTGCATGCTTGAAATTTTCCAAGACAGCAAACCTTAAGCATTCTCACCACACACACACACACACACACACACACACACACTTACACGCACACACACACACACACTTACACACATACAAGGTAAGTATATCAGGTGATGGATGTGTTAATAAACCAGATTTTTGTGTTAAACATTTCACAATGTACCCATACGTCAATCATCACATTGCGCACTTTAAATATATAGAATTTTGTCAATTGCATCTCGATTAAGCTGAAAAGCATGTTTTTTTCTCTATTCAAATTTTTACTTAAATTCTAGTTAATTCAGTGAAATATTAGTTTCAGGAGTAGAATTCAGGGATTCATCACTTTCATACAACACCCAGTGCTCATCACAAGTCCCCTCCTTAGTACCCACCACACATCTAGCCCTTTCCCCCACCCCACCTCTCTCCATCAGCCCTCAGCTGGAGCTCTGTATTTGAGAGTCTCCAGGGGTGCCTGAGTGGCTCAGTCTGTTAAGTGTCTGACTTTGGCTCAGGTCATGATCTCACAGCTCGTGAGTTCGAGCCCTGCGTTGGGCTCTGTGCTGACAGCTCGGAGCCTAGATCCTGCTTGGGATTCTTTATCTCCCTCTCTCTCTGCCCTTCACCTGTTCACATTCTGTCTCTCTCTCTCAAAAATAAATAAACATTATGAAAAAAGAGTCACTAGTGGTTTGTTTCCCTCTCTCCTCTCCACCGACTTCCCATATGTTGTTCTGTTTTGTTTCTTAAATTCCACATATCAATGAAATATGATATCCAGTGAAATCATATTATCATATCCAGTAAAATCAATGTTAAAAAAGATGAATTCTCTATTTTAACTTTCAGGTTAATAGTATATAAACATAATCTGATCATCTAAGAAGGTCATAAAAATAATAGCCAGGAGGAGAATAGAAAATAATATACAATCATTTATATATGATATTTATTGTTAATGCAAAATCAAAGCGGTAGGATAGAGGTGTGTACTTTATAACATTATGGCCATTTTGGAGTGGATCGTAGAAAAGTATTGGTATATAATGTACGATTTTTAATAACTGAACAGCTGACTTAATCTAAGTCATGGAATCAAAATGTAAGTTTGGGCAAAGAATTTGCCAAAAACTCATTAGCATGTTCAGTTTTCAGATCTGTTTACCACATATTATATTAATAATAATGAATAAGTCAGTTAGGAAAAACCATGGGGGAGGGGAAGAGGGGAAAAGAAAAAAGACACAGAGGGATGGATACAAAACATAAGAGACTCTCAAAGACTAAGAACAAACTGAGAGTGAGGGGGGTGTCGGAGGGGGGAGAGTGGATGACGGGCATTGAAGAGGGCACTTGTTGGGATGAACACCGGGTGTTATATGGACACCAATTTGAAAAGACATTATTTAAACAAAAAATTAATGAATAAGTCAGTAGTAACTGCATGTTAAGAACTTAGATCCATCTAAGGGGGTGTCTCTGACATTAGGACATATGACAACCCTTTATCAAATCTTTTAAAAGGAATGCATCTCATATTTTCCTCCTACAGCTATATAAAATCTATTTCAAATGACATGTTTGGAAAGTACTTTGTATACTGTCAATTACTTAATAATACAATGACTTTTTTGGATATGTGTGTCAAGTAGAAAAGTACCTGGCCACTCCACAACATTCACTAATTATATTTTTTAATTTATTGCATTTATTTTTTATTGAGTTTTTAATGACAAATAACTTGTGTAAGTATAAGACGTACAATGTGTTCATCTGATATATTTATACATGATCATGTGATTACCATCATAATGTTAGCATCTTTCTCATATCACAAAATTACAATTTATTTTTTGTGTTGGGAACAATTAAGGTCTAGTCTCTTGGCAATTTTAAAGTTTATCATACAGTATTGTTGACTATGATTTCGATGCTGTGCATTAGATAATTTCTATCCTGACCAGGACTTACTTATCTCCTAGTTGCAAGTTTGTAACTTTAAACATCTGCCCAGTTTTCCCACCTCCAAGACCCTGAAAGCCAGCATTCTATCTACTCTTATGAATCTGGCTTTTCAAGATTACACATATAAGTGATATTACACAGTATTTGTCCTTCTATTCCTGACATTTTGCCTAACATAATCCTTTCAAGTTACATCCATGTTGTTGCAAATGGCATAATTTGGTTCCTTCTCATGGATGAATATTCCATTATATCTTCATATCTATCTATCATCTATCTATCTATGTATCATCTATCATCTGTATTGAATATATATTTTATGTATACATATATACACATGTACATACATAACACACATGTATTATGTTTATATGTATATACATGTGAGTGTATATACATATATATTTCATATATATCATTCATATATATATATATATATATATCTCACATTTTTAACCATTCATCTGTTGACAAACACTTAGGTTGTTTTCATATCTTGGCTATTGTGAATAATGTTACAAAAAACATGAGAGTGCAGATATTTCTTTGAAATTCTGTTTTCATGTCCTTTAGAGATGTAACCAGAAGTGGGATTTATGAAATAAAATGAATAAAATTTGTATTTTTAATTTTTTGAGGAACTTCCTTACTCCATGTTTTCCATTGTGTATGAACCAATTTACATTCCCACCAACAGCGCACAGGAGCTCCCTTTACTCCACATCTCACCAACAGTTGTTATCACTTGTGTTTTTGATGATAGCCATTCCAACAGGTGTGTGGTGATGTCACGTTGTGATTTTGATACGCATTTCCCTGATGATGAGTGATGTCGATGATCAACATCAGGAATAAATCAGTTGAATGTGGTGAATAATTCTGTTAATATACTGTTGGATTTGATTTGTTGGTATCCTCTTGAGAATTTTTACATCCATGTTCTTCAGGGATATTTGCCTGTAGTTCTCATTTTTAGTGGGGTCTTTGGTTTGAGAATCAGTGCAATGCTGAACTCATAGAATGAGCTTGTAAACTTTCCTTCCATTTATATTTTTTGGAACAGTTTCAGAAGAATAGGTATGATTTCATCTTTAAATGTCTGGTAGAATTCCCCTGGAAAGTCATGCAGCCCTAGACTCTTGTGTTTTGGGAGATATTTCCTGATTTGATTTCTTTACTGGTTATGGGTCTGTTCAAATTTTCTATTTCTTACTGTTTCAGTTTTTTAGTTTATATGTTTCTGGAATTTATCTATTTATTTATTTATTTATTTTATTTTTTCATTTATAATAGTTTATTTTCAAATTGGTTTACATAAAACACCCAGTGTTCATCCCAACATGTGCCCTTTTTTAATGCCCATCACCCCCTCTCCCCCCCCATCCCCCTCACCCTCAGTTAGTTCTTAGTCTTTGAGAGTCTCTTATGTTTTATCTCCCTCCCTCTCTGTGTCATTTTTTTTCTTTCTCCTCTTCCTCTCCCCCTGGTTTTTGCTTAGTCTCACAAAGTCCACCTATTCGTGGAAACATATGGTATCTGTCTTTTTCTGATTGACTTATTTCACTTAACATAATACCCTCCAGTTCCATCCATGTTGCTACACATGGCCAGATTTCATTTTTTCTCATTGCCACATAGTAGTCCATTGTATATATGTACCACATCTTCTTTATCCACTCGTCAGTTGATGGGCACTTGGTTTCTTTCCATGATTTGGCTATTGTCGAAAGTGCTGCTATGAACATTGGGGTACACGTGCTCCTATGCATCAGCATTCCTGTGTCTCTTGAAATTTATCTATTTCTTTCAGGATGTCCAATTTGTTGACATATAATTGCTCATATTATTCTCTTTTAACTATTCGTATTTTTGCAGTGTTGATTGTGATCTCTCCTCTTTCATTCATGATTTTATTTATGTGAGTCCTTTCTCTTTTCCTTTTGATAAGTCCAGCAAGGGATTTGTCAATAAAATATTAGAACAGAAATAAATGATAGAGAAATGAAAAAAAAACAGTAAAACAAGATCCACTAAATAATTTCAGGTTGCAGTTCATTATTAATAGTACTTCCTTGTACTTTTACTGAGTCAGAAGACACACTTATGATCTTTAAAAGGAACATTAAGAAACTTATCTATATTATTTGTCCTTATTTTTATTTTAAAATTTAATGATATATTCCTTAGTTAAAAAAATGAAACACTGCACACCTGTTTGTTAAACAAGAGTCACAGTGTATTTTTAAAGAAGCAATAGCATCTCTATAATGGAAGTTGATAGGCTTAGGAGACTCTTGATTGTATTAAAGGCTCTGGTGCCCCACGTGGAATGCACAGTGTAGCGCAGCTGCTGACTGAGACATGGACTAGTGTGGCAGAGAGTGATGAAATGCTTCTCAGGTGATGCTGTAATATAAAGTTCACAGATTAGTAGTTGCCATACAGTTTTATGATGATTAGTTTGAATGAATGAGTTTATATTTTAATTTATATTATTACATATTTTATTACTTAATACAGTTAGCATTTAGTATGTACCAACTAGAGTGGAACTATTTTTAATGCATTTTCACAAACAGTGAACTTAGTGTTGCACATAGCCAAGTATCTTTGTTGCCTAACATCGTTATATTGATTATCAGAACATGATGTGTTCTGCAAGAAGATCTCACATGAGATTTGGGGAAATAGGAGACAAGGCTGAGTTACTAGAGAAAACCCTGTAAACCGTCTCTAACTGTGAAATAATTTCAGCTGTCACTTGGAGGCAAAAATGCCCCTGACTAGGATGCCTAATGCCCCCTTTACGTCCTTATTCCTCAGGGTGTAGATAAAAGGGTTCAGCACAGGGGTCACCACTCCATAGAAGAGTGCCATGAATTTGGGCTGGTCTCTTGAGATGGAGGAGGGAGGCTCAAGGTACATGCTAATGGCTGGACCATAAAACAAGAAAACTACAATGAGATGGGAGGAACATGTCCCTAAGGCCTTTTTCCTTCCCTCAGAAGACTTGATTTTAAATACAGCGTGTCCGATGCATGCATAGGAAGCAAGAATTAAGCATAGTGGAACAGCTAACATAAAAATACACACCACAGAGAGTGTGAGCTCATTAGCAGCCTTTTCTCCACAGGCAGCCTTTATCAGAACAGGAATCTCACACAGCAAGTGATCCAATTTATTGAGGCCACACAGTGGTAATTGTAAGGTAGCTGTGGCCTCCGAGACAGCATAGGTGATTCCAGTCAACCACACAATGAATACCAGCAGGATGCAGATGCGTGGGTTCATGATGAGGGTGTAGTGTAGAGGCTTGCAGATAGCCATGTAGCGATCAAAAGACATGATAGCCAGAAGCAGACATTCAGTGCCCCCCATCGTGTGGAAGAAATAAAGCTGAGCCGCACACCCCACATAGCTGATGGTCTTCTTGGTGCTTCCCAGGTTAAACAGCATCTGAGGGACAATGCTTGTGGTGTAGCACATGTCCAGGAAGGAGAGGTTGGTGAGGAAGAAATACATGGGGCTGTGCAGACGGGCGTCTAACTTGGACACCAGAATGATGGCCATGTTTCCTACCATGGCCATGGGGTATGTTATAAGAAGAATAGCAAATAGAGGAAGCTCCAGCCAAGGACGGTCTGCAAAGCCTAGTAGAACAAACTCTTCCGGATGGCTGCTGTTCATTGTGCCGCCGTCTTCACTTTATTTTACCTACAGCAGGGAAGTGGCAGAAAAGGTAGGAAGGGTTAGGAGAAGTGCATCTGCCATCCACTCACAGAAGATGGGTTACAGTCGCTTGTGGGGGAAATAATAGGAACTGGTACCCAGTGACTTACTTTCCTTCACTACAAAATAGAGGTGATGAATTTAGACAAGTAAACTGACCACTCCGGAACTGAATGTAGAACAAGGATGATGGTAACTATCCTCTTGTGTTACAAGGAGAGTTAGATGCAAAGTGGAAGCATCTTGTATTTGGGAAACTTGAAAGCAGGGTTTTTCAAACTTGGCTTGCTTGCATAAAACTCATCTGAGGAGGCCATTAAAATGCAGTTTATTGGTTTCTGTCTCTGGGTGTCTGATAGAGTGGATGTGGCATGGACCCAAGAGACACAGATGCAAGGGGTTCCTGAAATATTATGAACAGTGAGGTTCTTGAGGTCCCTAATGCACAAGTAGGGGAAGAAAAGCCAGAGCTCTAATACTCATCACGACAGCCTTGTTCAGACTCAACTAGTTCTGAATAGTTATATCATCTCTATGGGAAGTAGGAAGGTAGGTTTTAAACAAGTCTATTGGGGCGCCTGGGTGGCTCAGTTGGTTAAGCGGCCGACTTCGGCTCAGGTCATGATCTCACAGTCTGTTAGTTCGAGCCCCGCGTCGGGCTCTGTGCTGATGGCTCAGAGCCTGGAGCCTGCTTCAAATTCTGTGTCTACCTCTCTCTCTGCCCTTCCCCTGCTCATACTCTGTCTCTATGTCTCTCAAAAATAAATTAAAAAAAACGTTAAAAAAATTTTGAACAAGTCTATTGTAGTATTTTGGAAGTAAGAAATGCCAGCTTCCTGAAGTATGAACTGAGAGAGTTGAGCCTTGACATATGTGTCACTGCTAAAAAATTAATTATTGGATGTATATTTTCTTGCATTTTCTTCATTCAAACTGGGCACTTTTTAAATTAAATTTTAATTTATTTATCTGGTAGTGATTTTCCTTTATCAAATGAGCTTAAAATTCTGTTTTTATAGGAATTTGGATGGTAATTAATTAGTGATCCACCTGATGTATGTAGCTACCAATACAACTTTTAACTCGGAGAACTGATTTTAAGAGGAAAGTCAATATTCCATTTCAGTCAGGACCAGACACTTGCATATAACCACAAATTATTTTCTGTATTTCTTTCCTTTTAAGATAAGAGGCACATAGTAACAGCCAAATTAAGTATCTGAGTAAGGCAGTAATTTGGAAAGATTAACTAGGTAATGAATTTTTAAATTTATACTATTCTTTCCTTTAGTGGTAAACTGTTTCACAATATTTACAGTTTTCTGTAAGATAAGCTAGATCATGATTATGGTTATGATGCACCCCACTGACAAATTCTAGGTTACCCTGCCAGTGAGTTAGTGGTTTAAGGGTAACATCACATTCCGTATTTCATTAAATCCTTCAAGCCATCTTGTGAGGTGTTGCACAAAACTCACAGCTTGAGAGCTTGTGTGGAGGTGATACCTGGGAAAACAGCTACTCATATACCTTTGACAGAAGAACGGTCCTCCTCTGTGGGGGAAGGCCAGCCTCGTTGACCCAGCACACAGCTCCGGGAGGGATGCACATGGAGTGGCGTGAGAGGAGGGGGACGCCTGCCTACCCAGCCAGATCAGCCGAATCAACCCTGGCGATTGATGGGGTGACAGATGTTGCAGCCAGGTCACCCTACACTTGTTGTAAGGAGCACGTTGAGTGTGATATGGAAATGAGGAATCACTATATTGCACACCTGAAACAAACAGCACACTGTATGCTAACTATCCGGAATTTAAATATAAAGAAAAAACGACTCATGGCTAAGATGCGAATGTTGTCATTTGATTATAAACCATCCCTAGGTCAGAAGTGCACAGATAACAATAAAATAATAATAATTCCAACTAACTCTTAATGAGACCTGTTTACCGACAACTCCAGGGAATATTTTGCACCCTTTAAATCGTTTAGTACTCCTTTGCAGACCTTTTGAGAAAAGAAATTTTAGTATCCAGATATTAGAATGTTGTTTATCATTTATTTAGGTTACAGTTAATCATTCAATGAATGATTGCTCATAACTAGGGAGATTCTAACGATCAAAAAGCAATCAATTCCTTAAACGACATAGGGAGATAATGAAATTATGATTTCAGAGTTTCAAGATTCCAAAGAAAGCATCTGTAGTCTAGAGATGTTTCCTGAAAGATGTTTCTCCTACACCTTATTTGACCTTGACATTTTCAAGATGTGGTATGAGTGCATTGTGTTAAGAATACATGTTGGCCTAAGTTGTTTTTCAGGTGAAAATCCTATGTTTTAGATGGGATATGACATAAAAGCATGGTATGAATTAATTTGGTTGTTAAATATCCTAAAACTGTGATCCACGCACATTATTAAATAAGTGCACGTTTTATTTACTCATGGCTATACCCACCTTTTAGATTTTTCTGTTATGGAATACTGTTCAATTTTTTAAGGAGTAATTTCAGGCTTGATGCTCTGTGAATTTTTCCAGAGTTAATTCTATCTAACCTTGAGGAGTGAAGTGTGCTTACAACAATTTTGCTAAATTCATATTATTTGGGATTTTGTTCAAATTTCTTATCTCAGAAGCTAGTTTTGTTTGTGATGGTGACCAGCCCAGCGCCTCCTTTATTTCTTTAGATAATTCCCTAGGGATACTATGGCAATATATAATCACTGAAATTCATTCTGAATTGAACTTTACAATTTTATCCTGGATTTATCGTCTTATCCAAGTCACTCTCATGGTGCTTCATTATTGTTAGCTCTTGGATCCATGAGTTTTGGATCTTCTAACTTCCATTGACTTTTAATGACTGTTTACTGCCTAGAGGTCTATTTATTGATTAATGCTTAAAATCACATTCATAAAGTGCAATACTTCATTACATTTGACATCTCCTTTGCATATTCAATCACATTTTCATCCCAGTTTATTTTATTCATACATCAGCTTCATCACACACTGTTGGCTTAAGAGAGACCCTGAGAGGGATTGATTACCAGAGAAATCTATTTGCGTTCTAGGGCCCAAAATTAGGTATTTCCAAAGTCTAGAAAAGATTTCCCGAAATGAAATGCTTTCTCTTTACTTGTGTGTATTAGGTACTGTGATGTACATACATTCCCACCATCCCTCAGAATGGGCACTTTAAAACAAGTGTGTCTTTACTCACCTTCTTTTGAGAAATAGCTCTTGAGAAAAAGGAATTTTGGAGGAATACATGAAGTTTCCAAACTTTCAAAGAAGGACAGAGAAACACAGATGAGTATCTAAAAATTGGCTTCAGAAATGTTTGTTTTTCATTTGCAACAATGCTGCCAAAGAGAAAACATTTGTGTTAGGAAGACTTTACTACATAATATGGAGAATGCATTCTGCGTATGTTATTTATAGTATGTGCTCCAGACGCTTGGGCATTGTTTTCAAACAGGCCATTTATGTTGATCCTAGATGAGCTAAGAGAGAAAGTTTCTTGGGAGAGGTTGCCATGGAAATGCTTCTTATTATAGTTAATTACCTAGTGAACTGAGGGTGGTAGAAAGTCCCGTCCATTATTAGATCTGTTTTAAAGTAAATTCATTTAATTTCCCAACATGAACGCTAATTTTGAATAGGATACAATTGGAATAAAGCTAGTTCGAAGAAATGATCCTGGAGAATTTAAGTGACAGTTTATTTAGCATCTATGTTCATTTATAGAATGTCTCTCATTGATTATTTTTAAGATACAAGAATATGTCCAAGTTTTTATTTAAATTCCAGTTAGTAAACATATAGTGTAATATTGGTTTCAGGTATAGAGTGTAGTGATTCATCACTGACATACAGTGCCCAATGCTAATCGCAACATGTGCCCTCTTTGATACCTATCACCTCTTTCATCCATCCCTCACTGGCTAATAACCATTTGTTTGTTCCCTGTACTTAAGAGTCTCTTTCTTAGTTTGACTCTCTCCCTCTCCCTCCCCATGTTCATTTCTTTTGTTTCTTATTTCAAAATATGACAAATCATATGGTATTTGTCTTTCCATGATTGATGTATTTAGCTTAGCATAATACATTCTAGCTCTATTCACTTTGTTGCAAATGGCGAGATTTCATTCTTTTTGGTGGTGGAGTAATATTCCATTGTATGTATACGTATGTATATGTATTTACATAAAACTACATTTTCTACTATGTATATATTTTCTTCTATGTATATATCTATATATATATGTGTGTTTATATATATATATATATATATATATATATATATATATATATACAATATACACACACTACATTTTCTTTATTCATTCATCAGTTGAAGGGCACTTTGGGTGTTACCATTGTTAGGCTATTGTTGACAATCCTGCTATAGACATTGGGGTGCATATATTCCTTTGAATTAGTATTCTTGTGCTCATGGTTATACACCTACTAGTGCAATTCCTGGATCAAAGAGTAGTTCTATTTTTAACTTTTTGAGAACCTGCATACTATTGTCCAGTCTTGCTGCCCTAGTTTGCATTCCCACCAATAGTGCAAGAGGGTTCCCCTTTTTCTGCATCCTCACCAACAGTTGTTATTCCGTATGTTGTTAATTTTAGCTATTTGGACTGGTATGGGGGGGAATCTCATTATAGTTTTCTTTTTTGTTTGTTTGTTTGTTTTTAAAATTTATTTACATTCCAGTTAGTTAACATACAGTGCCACATTGGATTCAGGAGTAGAATTCAGTGATGCATCACTTACACACAACACCCAGTGCTCATCACTAGTGTCCTCTTTAGTACTCGTCACCCATCTAGCCCATCCCCCACCCACCTCCCCCCGTCAACCCTCAGTATGTTCTCATCATTAAAAGTCTCCTGTGGTTTGTTGCACTCTCTTCTCCTCTCCGCCCCCTGCCTTCCCATCTGTTCATCTGTTTTGTTTTTTGAATTCTACAATGGGTGAAATCATATGGTATCTTTCTTTTCTCTGACTTATTTTGCTTAACATAACACATTCTAGCTCCTTCCATATCATTGCAAATGGCAAGATTTCATTCCTTTTGATGGATGAGTAATTTTTCATCACATATATAAACAGTCATTTCTTTTTTTGACAATATAATAAACTTTTTAAAAAATAATTTATTGTCACATTGGTTTTCATACACCACCCAGTGCTCATCCCAAACAAGTGCCCTCCTCCCACACCCCCTCTCCCCTCAGTTTGTTCTTAGTCTTTGAGAGTCTCTTATGTTATGTCTTCCTCCCTCTCTGTGGCTTTTTTTTACTTCCCCACTTCCCCTCCCCCCTGATTTTCTATTAGAATGAAATCTGGCCAAGTGTGGCAACATGCTTAATAGTCATTTCTTTATCCGTTCATCAGTCGATGGACATTAGGGCTCTCTCTAGTTTGGCTATTGTTGATAGCGCTGCTATAAACATGGGGTTGCATGTGCCCTTTCAAATCCGTATCTTTTTTATCCTTTGGGTAAATACCTATTAGTGAAAATGCTGCATTGGAGGGTATTCTACTCTTAGATTTTTGAGGCACCTCCTTACTGTTTTCCAGAGTGTCCACACCAGTTTGCATTCCCACCAACAGTGCAAAAGTGTTTCCCTTTCTCTGCATCCTCGCCAGTCTCTGTTTTTTTCTCAGTTGTTAATTTTAGACATTCTGCAGGTGTGAGGTGGTATCTCTTCTTGGTTTTGATTTGTGTTTCCCTGATGATGAGTGATGTTGAATATCTTTTTATGTTGTCTATCAGCCATCTGGATGTCTTCTTTAGAAAGGTGTCTATTCATGTGTTCTGCCCATTTCTTCACTGGATTATTTGTTTTTTTGTGTGTGTTGAGTTTGCTAAGTTCTTTATAGATTTTGGCTAGTAACCCCTTATTAGATATGTTATATGACAATAGCTTCTCCCATTCTATACGCTGACTTTTGTTTTGTCAATTGTTTCCTTCTCTGTGCAGAACTTTATCTTGATGAGGTCCCAGTAGTTCATTGTTGCTTCTGTTTCTCTCGCTTCTGGAGAAATGTCTAGTAAGAATTTGCTGAGGCCGAGGTCAAAGAGGTTGCTGCCTCTGTTCTTTTCTAGGATTTTGATGGTTTCCAGTCACATTTAGGGCTTTCATCCGTTTTGAATTTATTTTTGTGTATGGTGTAAGAAAGTGATCCTAGTTCATTCTGCATGTTGCTGTCCAGGTTTCCCAACACCATTTGTTCAAGAGACTGTTTTTTTCCAATGGATATTCTTTCCTGCTCTGTCGGAGGTTACTTAGCCATACATTTGCTGGACTATTTCTGAGTTCTTTATTCTATTCCATTGATCTATGTGTCTGTTTTTGTGCCAGTACCATACTATCTTAATGATTACAGCTTTGTAATAAAGCTAGAAGTCAGGAATTGTGGTGTCTATAGGTCTTTATTTTTCTTTTTCATCATTACTTTGTCTCTTTCGGGTCTTTTCTGACTCCATATAAACTCTAGAATTGTTTGTTCTAGCTCTGTGAAGAATACTAGTGTTGACAGAGATTGTATTGAGTGTGTAGCTTGCTTTGGGAAATATAGAAATTTTACCATTATTTGTTATTCTGAATAATTAGCATTGGATATTTTTCCATTATTTTGTGTCTTCTTCAATTTCTTTCATAACTGGTCTATAGTTTTCAGTGTATAGATCTTTTACCTCTTTGGTTATTTCCTCCTAAGTATCTTATGGTTCTTGGTGCAGTTGTAAATGGGGCTGATTCCTTGATATCTACTTCTGCTGCATCATTATTGATGTATAGAAATGCAACCAATTTCTGTACATTGATTTTATATCCTCTGACTTTGCTGAATTCCTGTCCTAGTGGTTTTTGGTGGAGTCTTTTGGGTTTTCCATGTAGAGTATTATGTCATCTGTGAAGAGTGACATACTTTTACCACTTGTATACTTTTTCTTTCTTTCTTTCTCTCTTTCTTTCTTTCTTTCTTTCTTTCTTTCTTTCTTTCTTTCTTTCTTTCTTTCTTCCTTCTTTCTTTCTTTCTTTCTTTCTTCCTTCCTTCCTTCCTTCCTTCCTTCCTTCCTTCCTTCCTTCCTTTCTTTCTTTCTTTCTTTTTTTTTTTTTTTTTGCCTGATTTCTGAGGCTAGGACTTCCAGTACTATGTACAACAACAGTGGTAAGAGTGGACATCCTTGTGTTCCTGACCTTAGTGGGAAAGCTTTCAGTTTTCCCCCACTGAGAATGATATTAGTGGTGGGTCTTTTGTGTGTGACTTAATGATGTTGAGATGTGTTCCTTGTCTACCTGCTTTCTTGAGAGTTTTTTTTTTTTTTAATCAAGAAGGGATGCTGTTTTGTCAAATGCTTTTTCCGCATTTATTGAGAGGATCATGTGGTTCTTGTCTTTTCTTTTATTGATGTGATATATCACGTTGATTAATCTGTGGATATTCAACCACCCTTGCAGCCCAGTAATGAATCTCACTTGATCATGGTGAATAAGTCTATTAATATACTTTTGTATTCAAGTTGCTAGTATCTTGTTGATGATATTTGCATCCGTGTTCATCAGGGAAATTGGTTTGTAATTCTCCTTTTTGGTGGGGTCTTCGTTGGGTTTTGGAATCCAGGTAATGCTGGCCTCGTAGACTGAGTTTGTAAGTTTTCTTTTCATTTCTAGTTTTTGGAGCAGCTTCAAAATAAATGGTGTTACATCCTCTTTAAGTGTTTGGTTGAATTCCCCTGGGAAGCCATAGGGCCCTGAACTGTTATTATTATTATTATTTTTTTAGGAGAAGTGTGACTACTGATTCAATTTATTTACTGGTTATGGGTCTGTTCAAATTTTCTATTTCTGAACTTGGGGGCAACTTGGCGGAGGAGTAGGGGGCTCCAGTATTTCGCTTGCCCTTTAAACAGGGACGACTGAAACCATAGTGTCTCTCAACTCCAAAAACTGGGGGGGAAAGGTGCTACAGCTAACAAGGAATGAAGGCGAAAACAGACACATCAATATCTTTGTACTTGCTGAGGCCTGATTCCTGACCTAGTATGTGATCTATTCTTGAGAATGTCCCGTGTGCCTTTGAAAAGAAAGTCTATTTTGCTACTTTAGGATAAATATTCTGACTATATCTGTTAACACCATCTGGTCCAGTGTGTCATCCACATCTATATTTTCCTTGTTGATTTTCTGCTTGAATTATGTGTCCATTGATGTAACTGGGATGTTGGGATCATTGCTATTTTTATATCAGTGAGTTCCTCTATGTTTATTCTTATTCGTTTTATATATTTTGGTACTCCCAAGTTGGATACATAAATATTTACAATTGCTATATCTGCTTGTTGGATACTCCCCTTTTTTATGGTGTATTGCCCTTTTTCATCTCTTGTTACAGTCCCTGGTTTAAAATCTAGATTGTCTGATGTACATGTTGCTACTTCAGCTTTCTTTTGACATCCATTTGTATGATAAATGTTTCTCAGTCACTTCACTTTCAATCTGCAGGTGTCTTTAGGTCTTAAGTGACTGTCTTGAGGGAACCTATAGCTGGGTTTTCTTTAAAATCCATTTCGACACCCTGTGTCTTTTAATTGAAGTGTTTGGTCCACTTACATTCAGAGTAATTAGTGATATATATGTATTGGGTGCCATTTTATTACTTGTTCTGCTATTGTTTCTTGATATTTTCTCTATCCCTTTCTAGTCATTGTTGCTTTTGATTTTCTTTTCTTTTTTTTTTTTTTTACCAAAGACTCCCCGGTAATATTTATTTCAGGGCTAGTTTAGTTGCCATGAAATCTTTTAGTCTTTGTTTGTCTGATAAACTCTATCTCTCGTATGTTGAATGATAGCCTTGCTGGATAGAATATTAATGGTGCAGATTTTCCCATTTAGCATGCTGAATATGTCATGTCACTTCCTCTGGCTTGGCTAGTTTCTATGGAAAGATCTGCAGTTGGTATTATAGATATTCCCTTGTAAGATAGGGCTTTCTTCTGTCTTGCTGATTTTGGTTTTCTTTTATTTATCTCTGTATGTATTTTGCAGATTTAACTATCATATGTCTTGGCGTTGGTCTACTTTTGTTGATTTTGATAGGAGGTCTCTATGCTCCTCAATTTTAATATCTGTTTCCTTCCCATGATTGGGGAAGTTTTCAACTATTATTTTATCAAATAAACTTTCTGCCCCTGTTTTTCTCTCTTCTTCTTCTGGGGACTCCTATAATACAAATGTTATTATGTTTGATAGAGTCCCTGAGTTCTCTAAGTCTATTCTCATGATCCATAATTCTTCTTTGTCTCTTTTGTTCAGCTTAATTATTTTCCATTGTTTTATCTTTTATATCACATATTTGTTTTTATGCTTCTTCCATGCTTGTGGTCATTACATCCAGTTTGTTTCATATCTCAGTTATTGCACTTTTCATTTCTGACTGTTTGGTTTTTTTTTTTAACTTTTTTATATCTGCCATAAGAGCCTTCCTGATATCTTCCATTCTTTTTCAAGCACTGAAAGTATCATTTTGGTTGTTGCTTTTAATTATCCATCAGGCATATTATTTATACCTGTTTCAACTGGATCTCTGTGCATGACCTCTCTTGTTCTTTCTTTTGGGATGGATTCCTCTGTCCGCATTTTGTCTAAGTCTGTCTTCTCTGTTTAGGAAAGCCTGTTCTGCTTTCAGTCCCTGAGAGTAATGGTTTTATGAAGAAGAGGTCATATAGTGTCCAGAGCAACACAGTGCACTTTGGACTGTATCTCAGACAAGCCTACTGTCTTTTTAAAACCCCAAACTTTAGGGACATCTTTATCTATTCATCAGTCAATGGGCATTTGGGCTCTGGAACAGGAAGAATTAGAAAATTTGAGTAGACTCTTAACCAGCAAAGAAGTTGAATCAGTAATTGCCCAACCAACAAGAGCCCGGGGCTGGATGGCTTCCCAGGGGAATTCTACCAAACATTAAAAAAAGTGCTAATACTTATTATTTTAAAGCTGTCCCCAAAATAGAAACAGAAGGAAAATTTCCAAACTCATTCTCTGAGGCCAACTTACCTTGATTCCAAAACCAGACAAAGACCCCCCACTAAAAAGAAGAATTACAGATCACTTTCCCTGATTTACATGGATACGAAAAATCTCAAGAGGATACTAGAAAATTAAATTCAACAACTTGTTAAAAAAGTTATTCACCAGAATCTAGTGGCATTTATCCCTGCGCTGCAGAACTGTATCACTATCCGGAAATCAACCAACATGATACATCAGATTAATAAAAGAAAGGATAAGAACAACATGATCATTTCATTAGATGAATAAAAAGCATTTGACAAGGTAGAGCATAAGTTTTTGAAAAAAACACTCAAGAAGGTAAGGATAGAAGAAACAACCTCAAGATTATAAAGGTCATATATGAAGGACATACAGCTAATTTTAACTTCAATGGGGAAAAAATTAGACCTTTCCCCCTAAGGTCAGGAATATGACAGAGATGTCCCTTTTCACCACTGTTGTTCAACATAGAACTGGAAGCCCTAGCCTCAGCTATCAGACAACACAAAGAAATAAAAGACATACAGATTGGTAAGGGAGAATGCAAACTTTCACTCTTCACAGTTGACATCATACTATATGTGGAAAACATGAAAGACTCCACCAAAAGACTGTGAGAACTAAGATATGAATTCAGCAAAGTTGCAAGATATGAAATCAATGTACAGAAATCTGTTGCATTTCTATACACCAGTAATGTAGCTGTAGAAAGTGACATGAAGGAATCTATCCCATTTAAAATGGCATGCAAACCATGAAATATCTAGGAATATATTTCACCAAAGAAGTGAAAACTCTATGCTGAAAAATATAGAATGCTTATTAAAGAAATTGAAGAAAAAGAAATGGAAAACCAGTCCATCCACATGGTTTAGAAGAATGGATATTATTAAAATGTCAATACCACCCAAAGCAGTCTACGCATTCAATGCATTCTCTATCAAAATAACACCAGTATTCTTCACAGAGCTAAACAAATAATCATAAAATTTGTATGGAAGCAGATATGACACTGAATAACCGCAGCCATGTTGAAAAAGAAAACCAAACCTGGAGGCATCATAATTCCAGACTTTTACCTGTACTACAAAGCTGTAATCATCAAGACAGTATGGTCCTGGGACAAAATCAGACACATGAATCAATGGGACAGAATAAAGAACCCAGAAATGGACCCAAAAATGTATGACCGACTAATCTTTGATCAAACAAGAAAGATTATTCAATGGAATAAAGAGAGTTTCCTCACTAAATGGTGTTGGGAAAACTGGACAGTGGATGCAGAAAAATGAACATGGACCACTGTCTTCTACCACACACAAAAATAAACTCAAAATGGATAAAAGACCTAAACATAAGACAGGAAACCATCCAAATCCTAGATGGGAAAACAGGCAACAACCTCTTTGACCTTGGCTGCAGCAACTTCTTAATCAACACATTTCCAGAGGCAAAGGAAACAGAAGCAAAAATGAACTGCTGGGACCTCATTAAGATAAAAAGCTTCTGCACAGAGAAGGAAACAATCAGCAAAACTAAAAGGCAACAGACAGATTGGGGGAAGGTATTTGCAAATGAAATATTAGATAAAGGGTTAGTATCCAAAATCTATAAAAGGCTTACCAAATTCAATACCCAAAAACAAATAATCCCATGAAGAAATGGACAAAGCCATAAATAGACACTTTTCCAAAGAGGACATTTAGATGGGCAACAGACACATGAAAAAATGTTCTACTACACTCATCATCAGGGAAATACAATTCAAAACCACAATGAGATACCACTTCACACCTTTCAGAATGGCTAAAATGAACAACTCAGGCAACAAGAGATGTTGGAGAGGATGCAAAGAAAGAGACATTTTTGCATTGTTGGTGGGTGCAAACTGGTGCAGCCACTCTGGGAATTAATACATAGGTTCCTCTAAGTGTTAAAAATAGAACTACCATATGACACAGGTATTTATCCAAAGATGCAATTATGCTGATTCGCAGGAGCACTTGCACCCCAATGTTTATTGCTGCACTATCGACAATAGCCATAGTATGGAAAGAGCCCCAATGTCTGTCGGATGGTGAATGGATGAAGAAGATGTGGTATATATATACACAATGGAATACTACTCAGCAATGAGGAAGGATGAAATCTGGCCATATGTAGCAACATGAATGGAACTGGAGGGTACTATGCTAAGTGAAATAAGTCAGTTAGAGAAAGACAGTTACCATATGTTTCCACCATAGGTGGACTTTGAGAGACTTAGCAGAAAGCCATGGGGGAGGGGAAGAGGGGAAAGAAAAAAGACACATAGAGGGAGGCAGACAAATCATATGAGACTCTTAAATACTATGTCCTGTAAAATTTAATACTGAATATTGAATTATCCTTATAGCTAGAAAGTTGCTTTAATTTTCTCACTTTATAACTCCAAGGACTCATGGTGGTAGCCCTCATCACATCTGCATCTGGTCCACCGAAAACTCAGATAGATCTCGAATGATGACAACAGATCACCACATTTCATACAAGTAGTATCGCAGTTCAATGAGCTGGGCCACGTGTCTCCTTCATAGAGCATGTTAACATGGTATGTGTCTCATGGTCTACAGAGCTTGACTTGGTGACTGGATCCTTTTCTTCCATATCAAGAAAGAAAGTCGGAAAGCGTTTACAACCACTTGGAGTTGACAATAGTGTACATTATCCCAGGGTCATTTTAACTCTTTCATCTTCTGTCACAATATAGACTGAAGAGGAACTAAGGTAGCTGTACATTTGGCAGGGTGCACACTGGTCGTCCACATCAAGCACATTGTATTACTCAGATATATGAGGAGGAAGTGATTAATATGTGATGGCCTTGACAAGACACATGTGCTCTTGATGGTGAATGAGAAAATATGAAGATTCAGGAGCCTGACACATCAACACAAGTTTTAGATTTCAATGGTCTGGGACATTACGGGCTATCCCTTCAAAGTATAAGACACTTTGAGACTTTGTGAATATCCTATCATTAAAAAAGAAGCAAAGTGCCGGAAAGGCCTATCTGTCTTTTATCGTAAGTATATTTGACACTATGAAATACTGCTCCAGTCAATCTGCTGGCGACACAGAAGGCTTCAACTTTGAATGGGCTCCAGGGGAGGTTTCCATTATAGTGCAAGTCACCCTGGAGCCTGAGGCACACCTTTTGTAAGACTTTATGGTAGTAGAGGTATAACTTCTTGTAAAAAAAAAAAAGCATTTGGTGTATAACAAGTTTATTGGATAATCAAAACCATACCCTTAGGGTTTTAGGAAACCCCTTGTGTTTGGACCAGAAGATTATACACCTTTTGAAAAACCTCCCCTGCTGTGCTGCTGGGTCTTGGTAAAGATAAAGCGCTCATCGAACATCAAATAACCATGCAACCAAAACTACACATTGAGAGCTGGACACTCTGACCCACCAACTCATCACATCAGTAATACAGCAGCAATCATCATAACAAGACATTGGCATATCCAGGATTGAGCCCAAGGAAGACCAGAGAGCAGGAGCAAATGATGTGAGTCTGTAGCTCAGACCAAGCTCTCCATTTTTTTTACATAAGCATCTCTTGCTCACATGACAACACTGCCTACTGAAAAAATCACTTCTAACAAGTTAATGGAGGAGGAAAAAGCACGTGTGGGCTTCATGAACAGATCAGTGTGGTATGTGTGTGCAAGTAAAAAAGGATGAAAACTGTATTCTAATGACACTCCTGGGTGATTTGAAAGATCGTCGTGAGGGAAACCCCTTCCCATGGGCAGAGTTTGAAGTGGTACCTCATTCACTTTGTACAGAAAGAGTATTCTGAAGTAGGGTCATGTATAACTCAAGAGGAGTGATACATGACTTAGGAAGCTTTTCATATGGCCAGAAGGAAAAACAATAGATTTAGAATAAGGAAGTCTGGAACACAGGGGCATGTATGAACATATAGTAGTGGGCATCTGAAGTATTTAGTGTTTTGTATCACATGTCAGCACTCAAAAGATGGAATCCACCATTGAAAGGAATTAAACAACCAGATGGGAAGTGTAAACACCAGCAAATGTCGTCCAGCTTCTGTCATTTGCCCTTGTCCCGACACCTGCAGTGATGGTGCATGTGCACATGAGTGAAGCAGCCATGTTAGCAGGGAGGCCCTAGATCTTTGTAAGGTTATAACCCACTCTTGGCCATAGCTGTGATAGAATATTCAGAATTTCTGCTATTTCCTGCTTTTAGATCTGATTGGAATGCTGTCATGACTATAAAGGAACAGTCACATTCTGTGAAATATCAGGATGGTCAAGATTCCTACAGCCAGAATTTTGTCAAAAGTGAGTTAACGTAGCTCCAAGGTGAGACTGTGAATGTGTCCTATTCTTTCCACACCTGTAAATTGCTTTAGATTCTCTTTACTAATGGGGATTGAAAATGATACATTCATGGGGTGCCTGGGTGGCTCAGTGGGTCTGACTCTTGATCTCGACTCAGGTCATGATCTGACTGTTTATGGATCTGAGCTCATCATCTGGCACTGACAGTGCAGAGGAACTTCCATACTATTTTCCAGAGTGGCTGCACCAGTTTGTACTCCCACCAGCAGCATAAGAGTGTCCGCCATCTCTACATCCTCACCAACATTTGTTGCTTCCTGCAGCTTTATGGCATTTTCCTTGACTCTTACTCCACCAAATCATCAATGAGGGAGTTCTTCCAGCGACTAAATATATTTATCCCCAGTACACATAGAGGGACTAGAAAATCACTAGGGTAGATCCACAAGTACAATGGACATACAAGTTGCACGTAGGCCAGGACTCCACTGATCTCTATCCTCTATAAGCCCCAACTCTGGCAACGGGTATGATGGCATTTTTGTGTGCTCTGCTTGGTTTGGGTCAACTATGACTCCATATTTAATGGCTTTCAAAATTTCAGTCCCAATATTTGTCTTTACTCTTGTACAATTACTCGGGTAAATGCCCACAGATTTTCTTGAGGAAATACCATGGGGAATATTTCTTATATATTCTTGCATTGGCTTCCAAAAATTCTTCCTTAAGGGACTGTCATTTCTTTTAATTGCTTACACTGGAAACTGAGTGAAAGATGAGTATATTTCCATTTCAGGTCTCATCTCCATTTCACTAACTCTTAATTTTTCCTGACTAATAAAATCAAGCAACTCTCTAATTATCCCCATACCAATCTCAGCTCTGATAAGATTATAGTCCCTTAGCCATTACCATAGATCTTTGTAGAACAAGGCCCTCTTACTGCTGATGCAGCCCCACTGTTCGTTATATATTTTATCTAACCAGCCCCAAAAATAAACCTGCACCTATATGGTCAACTGATCTATGACAAAGGAGGCAAGAATATACATAGGGGAAAAGATAGTGTCTTCAGTAAATGGTGTTGGGAAAACTGGACAGCTACTTGCAAAAGAATGAAACTGGACCACTCTCTGACAACATACACAAAAATAAGCTCAAAGTGGATTGAAGACCTAAATGTGAAAACTTAAACCATAAATCTCGAAGAGAACACAGGCAGTAATTTCCTTGAAATCACCCATGAAAATATTTTCCTAGATATGTCTCCTAAGATGAGGGAAATAAAACAAAATTAGGGGCACCTGGGTGGCTTGGTCAGTTAAACGTCTGACTCTTAATTTAACCTCAGTTCATGATCTCAAAGTTTGTGGATTGGAGCCCTGTATCAGGTTCCATGCTGACAGTGCAGATCCTGGTTGGGATTCTCTCTCTCCCTCTCTCTCTACCCTTCCCCGGCTTTCTCTCTCTCACAAAATATGTAAATTTTAAACAATAAGCAAAAATAAACTATTGGGACTACATCAAAATAAAACTTTGATACAGCAAATAACTATCAACAAGAAGAAAGCAACCTACTGTATGGGAGAAGATATTTACAAATGATACATCAGACAAGTGGTTAGTTTTTAAATATATATAAAGTGATTATACAACTCAACACCAAAACACTTCCAAATATTCTGATTTAAAAATGGGGGGAGTACCTGAAAGGATAATTTACCAAAGAATACATTCAGATGGCCAAGAAATACATGAAAAGATGCTCAAGCACTCATCATCAGGGTAATTCAAATCAAAACCACAGTGAGATATCACCTTGCAGTACCAGATGTCTAAAATAAAAAAGACAAATAACAAATGTTGGCATATATGTGGAGAAAGATGAACCCTCATGCAGTATTCATGGGAATGTAAATTGGTACATTCAAAGCAGAATGGAGGTTCCTCAAAAAGTTAAAAATTGAATTATGAATTATTATTTGATCCAGTTTTTGCACTATTGGATATTTATGCACAGAACACAAAAACACTTACTTGAAAAAAATATATGCCCTATGTTTAGTGCAGAATTATTTACAATAGCCAAGATAGGGAAGTATCCCAAGTATACATCTCCTGAAGTATGGATTAAGAAGCTATGGTATATATGTGCAATGAAATATAATTCAGCCATAAAAAGAATGACATCTTACTATTTGCAACAACATGGGTGGACCTAGAGGGTGTTAGGCTGGGTGAAACAGTCAGTGAAAGAAATTATAGAGTTTCACTTATATGTGGAATCTAAAAGAAAGAAAATGAACAAATAAACAAACAAAACACAAACAGACTTATAAATACAGATAACACACTGATACTTGTCAGAGGGGAGTGGAAATGGGGGATGAGAAAAATGGGTGAATGGTAGGAGGAGATACAGGCTTCCAGTTGTGGAATGAGAAAGTCACAGGGATAAAAGGTACAGTGTAGGAGAAATAGTCAACGGTATTGTAATAGTCTTGTGTACCGGAAGAAGGTGACTACACTTGTGGTGAGCACAGCATATTGTATAAAGATGTTGAGTCACTGTGTTGTACACCTGAAATAATGTAACATTGTGCATCAAGTATTCTAAAAATACCCATATCTAACTGGCTTTTGGTTAGGAACTGCCCTGCACCTTCAGCTTATTTGGAACCTTGTTCTCCACATTCACAGTAGAGAGCCCAGTTCCCCGAAAGCATCTTCTCCTGACAACACTGGTCTACAGAGGACAGAAAGTTTCTCAAAGACCTCTTGACTCTTCAACTAATACTTTCCATAGGGTGCCCTCTGGGACACCACAGGAGTGCAGTTAGGTCGTTGGTTCTCTGCTTGTACATGATAAATCCTTGCTAGCCTTCCTAACTCTGACTGCTGTGCTGCCTACTTCACCATTCTGTCATGACACCTGCAGCAACTCCATTGCATCCATGTAGATGTAATTGAGTCAAAGTTTTAATAAAACATCCTTGTGGTATTAGAACTGGGTCAAGAGTTCCGTTCCAGTCTAATTCCTAAATCCCGGGAAAGTGTCCCCATGTCTATAAGCTTTCCAAAATCCAGCCTTCTATTCTGATTCTCCCAAAGAGTTCCCGATAGGATTTTTTGTTGGATACTCTTTCCTGCTTTGTCAAAGATTAGTTATCCATACATTTGTTAGGCCTTTTCTGGATTATTTGTTCTGTCCCATTGATCTATGTGTCTGTGTTTGTGCCAGTACCATACTGTCTTGATGATACAGCTTGTAATACAGTTGAAAGCCCACAATTGTTATGCCTCCAGTTTTGGTTTTTCTTTTTCAACATTGCTTTGGCTATTCGCAGTCTTTTCTGTTTTCCTGCAAATTGTAGAAATTTTTGATCTAGCTCTGTGAAGAATGCTGGTGTTATTTTGATAGGGATTGCATTGAATGTGTACATTGCTTTGAGCAGTATCAACATTTTCACGACATTTGTTCTTCTGATCCATGAGCATGGAATGTTTTTCCATTTCCTTGTTTCTTCTTCAATTTCATTCACAAGCTTTCTACAGTTTTCAGTGTACTGATCTTTTACTTCTTTGGTTTGGTTTAACCTATGGTTAACTTATGGTTTTTGGTGCAATTGTAAGTGGGATCAATTCTTTGATTTCTTTTTCTGCTGATTGATTAGTGGTGTACAGAAATGCGAGTGATTTGTCCATATTGATTTTATATCCTGTGACTTTGCTGAATTCCTGTATCATCTCTAGCAATTTTCTGGTGGAATCGTTTCAGTTTTCCATGTAGAGTATCCTATCATCTACAAAGAGTGAAATTTTGACTTCCTCATTCCCAATTCGTATGCTTTTTATTTCTTTGTGTTTTCTGGTTGCTGACGCTAGGAGTTTTAACACTATGTTGAACATTGGTGACAGCAGACATCCTGGTCATATTCCTAATCTTAAGGGGAAAGGTCTCAGAATTTCCCCGTTGAGGATGATATTAGCTCTGAGCCTTTCATATATGGCCTTTATGATATTGAGGTGTGTTCTTCCTATCCCTTCTTTCTTGAGGGATTTTATGAAGAAAGAATGCTGTATTTCGTGAAATGGTTTTTCTCCATCTATTGAAAGGATAACATGGTTCTTATACTTTCTTTTAATAATGTGACATATCACATAACTTTATTTGCCAGTCTTGACTGACCCCTGCAGAACAGGAATAAAACTCACTTGAACATGGGTAAGAATTATTTTAATGTAGTGTTGAATTCAATTTGTTAGTATTTTATTGAGAATTTTACATCTAAGTTCATCCTGGATATTGGCCTGTAATTCTCTTTTCTAGTGGGTTATTTGTTGGTTTGGGAATCAGGTTAAAGTGGCTTCATAGAATGAGTTTGGAATCTGTCTCTCCATTTCTAATTTCTGGGACAGTTTGAGCTTTAAATGTCTGATAGAATTCCCTTAGGAAGCCATTTGGCCCAGGGCTCTTTTTTGCTGCGAGATTTTTTTAACCATTTCAATTTCTTTGCTGGTTATGGGCCTGTTCAGATTTTCTATTTCTTCCTGTTTTAGTTTTGGTAGTATGTGAGTTTCTGGGAATTTTTTCTTTTCTTTCATATTGGCTAGTTTCTTGCCATATAATTTTCATAGTATTCTCTTATAATTGTTTATATTTCTGTGGTGTTGGTTGTGAGCTCTTAAGCAAATGGTGCTGGGAATATTGGACAGTGAAAAGCTGATAATTGAAACTGGATAACTTTCTTACACCACATAGAAAAAATAAATTTGAAATGAATGAAAGATCAAATTGTGAGACAGGAAACCATCAAATCCTACAGTAGAACACAGCAGCAACCTCTTTGACTTTGGCCATAACAACTTCTTACTAGATACATCGCCGAAGGCAAGCAAAACAAAGGTAAACAGGAAATATTTAGGCTTCATAAAGATAGAAAGCTTCTGCACAGCGAGGAAAACAATCAACAAAACTGAAAGGTAACTGACAAAACGGGAGAAGACATTTGCAAGTGACATATCATATAAAGGGTTAGTATCGAAAATCTATAAAGTACTTAAAAATTCAAGAACCACAAAACAAATACTCCACTGTAGAAATTGGTAGAAGACATGAATAGACACTTTTCCAAAGAAGATATCCAGATGGCTCACAAAAACATGAAACTACTCTTAATATCAATGATCATCAGAGAAATGCAAGTGAAAACCATAATGAGATACCAACCCACACTTATTAAAATGGCTAAAATGAACTCTAGCGAAACAATAGATGTTGGCGAGGATGCAGACACAGGGGAACACTATTGCAGTGTTGGTGGGAATGCAAAAGGGTGTTGTCATTCTGGAAAACAGTATGGAGGTTCCTCAAAAAGTTAAAAATAGAACAACCATATGACTCAGGAAATGCAATACTAGGTATTTATCCGAAGGATGCAAAAATGCCGGTTTGAAGGGGCATTTGCACCCCAATGATTATAGCAGCACTATTGACAATAGCCAAAGTATGGAAAAAGCCCCAATGTCTATCGACTGCTGAATGGATAAAGAAGATATGGTTCATGTATATATGATGGAATATTACTCAGTGTTCAAAAAGAATGAAATCTTACCATTTGAAACAATGTGAATGGAACTAGAGTGTATTATGCTAAGAGCTGTAGGTCAGGAAGAGAAAGACAAATATATGATTTCACTCATATGTGGGATTTAAGAAACAAAACAGGTAAACATATGGGAAGGGAAGGAAAAATAAGATAAAAACTGAGGGAGAAAAAACATCACAGAGTCCTAAAAACAGAGACAAAACTGAGGGTTGCTGGAGGGGAGGTTGGTGGAGGGAAGGGCTAAGTGGAAGATGGAAATTAAGGAAGATGCTTGTTGGGATGAGCCTTTGGTGCTATACGTAAGAGATGAATCACTGGGCTCTCCTCCTGAAACTACTAGCACATTGTATGTCAAGTAATGAATTTAAATAAAAATGAAAACTTTCCTGATGGCACGTTAGGGAAGTCCTACAGATTTTAGGACAAGCTATTTCCTCTCATAGCAGAGACCATAGTCATGGCTATGGGGGTGCTAAGTAGGGTGTTGAGAAATTTGGAGAGAGATTGTATCATCTTTACGTGATCTCCAGATTTTGGACCTTTCACTCTTTCACCAAGAGGGAGGTGACAGATTTTATCAGTTTCAAAGGTTCCGAGAAATCTGGAAGTTCATGTTTTTTAAGGTGCATCTAAACAGATATCCACTTTTCCAGATCTAATTTTATGACTCCTTCCTTATTATGGTCTGGCTTTGGCCTAAAATGTATATTGAGACTGAGCATTTTGTCTCCTTTGCAGCCCTGTGACCCTAGGAATTAACTCCTGGATTTGATTTTCCACAGTCTTCCCTATGTTGTATATAGGAATCTCCTTCCAAGCTTCCATGAAAGCTATCTTGCTTTTGAAACATTCCTTAAGTAAGTTGTTCTCAAAGTATGTCCCTGGACTTGCATCATCATCATCCCTGGGACTCTGTTAGAAATGCCAATTCTTGGGCCTCACTCCAGACCTATGGAATCAGGAACTCTGAGTCACAAGCAGTTGGAGAGCCAAGCCCTAAGTTGACAATTAAATACCTGGACTATATTCCTCTTTTTCTTCAAGACTCCCAAGACAGCCAATGAAAACCAGCAAAGTTGACAATAATCTAATTATTATTACCCCCATGTCTTTCAAGGTCTATATGTACCATATATCCAATGATTCTCCTCCTACCCGTACCTCCTCCCAAGTCACAACAGGTAAGACCATTAGTGATGCCAGTGTTAGGTTAGGGAGAGCTAAGAGATACCACTTACTCCATCTTAATGGGGGAGGAGGACTTGTTGTAGTCTGACTCATGAGCGATGTCTCTCCTGACATATCTTTTGAGAGTCTGCATTCTTATGTTGCAGCTCTGCTCAGTTACCTGAAAGCAGAGGCTGAGACAAGAAATTACGTTCAAGGATCTGATTAGGGAGGTAATTTCCAGGAGAATGAGTGATGGAAGCAGAGTGAGAGAGATAGGAAAGGCAGCCAACATCAGTATGTACTAGCCAAGATGTGCAAAGTGGGAGTTCAGTTCTCCCAGGACCTCCTGAAAAGCCTACAGAAGGTATGCTTCCATCCTGAAGGAAGGGTTGTTGAGACATTTTCCCACTAACTACCATCCTCCTTTGTTTGAAGATTTCCCCCAGGGACATTAAATCTCCTGAGTTTCTGTGCAGCACTTGTCTATGTGCCTGGTGTGCTCCCCCAGCGTCAGATAAGGACTTGAGGCAGACCGGGAAACATACACAGCGTGCTTGAGGTGGGTCAATACAAGATGAATCTGAGTTCGCACAGGACTGCTCATTGCAGTTTTGATGAAATCAGAGGTGGACTGAGGAGATGAGCTGCACTGGCACCAGAGACACCTACCTTAGAAGGTGAGATGGAAATATTGTCAGTATTGTTGTCCACCTTGGCAACCAGAGGAATTACAGTGCACTGGGTTTCAGGAAAACTCTTCCAGATACCATTCTGAGAGGCAGAGGAGGTGAGCTAAAGAAAAAAAAATCACAGTGGAAATTGTTAACTAAAGGAAGAAGACAAAACTGAAGGAAATTGTTAACTGAAGGATAGTTTGGGGAAGAAGAAGGAATGAAGAGAATGCTTATGTTTTGCATAGGAAATATTAAACTAAGACTGTCTCCCCCTCCCAAGAAACTTCTGAGAATAGTTGATTCAGGGAGAAAACATACATCTCCAATGAAGAGAAGGTAGAGAGGAAGTCAGAGAGATAAGATGGATGGATGGGAATACAGATATATAGGTAAGGACAGAAATAGATACAGACGTGTAAGCATTCCTATTGAAAACAGAAAACCAGAGAAGGGGGAAGAGTCTTAATGGACAAAGAACAGTAACCAGCAGCTACTGGAGGTAGAAGAAGGCAACAGGATGGAATAATAGGCTGCTTGGTTTTGAAGATGGGAAAATCTGCAAGACACCGAGAGTCTTTGAAACATCACACTGTATTCTTCTGTGAAGTATCAAACTCAGATTTACAACATCAATGCTCTACTTTGCAAAGATTGCACAAAAATAAATAAATAAATAATAAATAAATAAATAAATAAATAAATAAATGAATGAATAAATAAATGAATGAATGAATGAATGAACGAACAATGGCACAGAAATGAGGACTGAGACTAGAAGAAGATGTATGGGCTTAGTAAAATACATGGCTGTCAAATAAAAATACGAGACATGAGTGATACTGTGTTTGAGAACTACCTGTGAGCATGGGCATTGCCTACTGTTGGGTCCACTTGCACTGTGTGGTTGAAGTTGGACGTGATTCACTATAGGAGAACAGACAGGGAAGAGTAAGGCCAGAATATTATGGAAGAAACTTCCAGCAAGTTCTGGGAAGGCAAAATCACACACTGCTGTGAAAACATTAAGCAAATAACTGCATGATGTATTTAACTGAGGTCAAGAATTTACCACTAGGTACAATAGACTGTAAATATCAGGTCATGCCATGATTTTTTCTTAGAATCCTGGCTTCAGCGGTCCACTTGACCTGATGTTGTTTTTATAGGATTTTAAACATTTTCAACTATATTTCCAAGCATTTCATTTTCTCCAGTTTGCCCTATCATTATTAGGACTATGTTTAAATTATGAAAAATATATGACAAAGTATAAGAATATGAATCAGGCAAGCTTTATCATCCGAAAAAAAATTGTTGAGAGTTAAATAAGCTAATCCTGTTGCCAAATCGTCAGCTACACGATAAGAATCAGACAACCGTAGCTGCTCTGCCACTGATCTTAAATATGCATTTCATTTATGGACCACTAATTTTTAAAATTCCTCTCTATCCATTGACTATAGGCATTGTCTCAACTCTCTGTGGGATAGTTTGGGGAAAAAAGGAATAAACTGTAAATAAAGAGATTAGAATAGTATCTGGGATTCCATCAGAATTTTGATGACTTATTTTAATTCCTTAATATTTGGTAATCTGGAAAATGTGTTGGAAAAGGAGTAATTTTCTTTGAATGTTGGCATGAGTAAGAGTTTATTACACGTATTGATTTAGGAGAAGGAAAGGGGCCTAGAGTCTAAATTTTTTGGATACACATGCAGTCAAAGGAATTCCTGCAGGGCACAGATTTGTAAAACCTGTTTCAAGCAGTAATATGGATTGTGTGTGTGTGTGTGTGTGTGTGTGTGTGTGTGTGTGTGTGTGAGATGCCAGGGCAGTCCCCTGGCAAAAGCTTCTTGTAAATGGAAACACTGGAAATGTACAAGGTGGCTGTAAACAGACTTGAAGTGAGGACACACTGTTATGCCACACAGACAACATGGTTGGTGGGAGCAGAGAAGCAGGAACATGAGTGAGGAAAGTATGGAAGATGATGAAGGAAAAGAAGCCGTGGGCCCTTTTCTCTAGCATGTTAGGTAAAATGCCAGTGATTGAGTGAAAGGAGTATCTCCTAAATCTCTTTTGATTCACTGCATAAATGAATAAAAAATAATGCATTTTCCAAACTTGCATTGTAATCAGGTTTTAAGCTAAGGAAAGAACAATAAATATGCATACATGTTCTCTGTAATACAAAGACAGTTAATTTATAATGATGGATAAGTGAGTACGATTACTTTTCATTTCTTTTAGAAAGGAGATAATACAGAGATAGGATATTTCTTTTTTTATTAATGATATCACTCATATTCTCTGCAAAGTGTTGCATATGTATTTTGATGTTTTTCATCTGGGACAAGCATCTGAATAGTGTCGTCATCATCATCGTCGTCGTCGTCGTCATCATCATCATCATCATCATCATCATCATGATAATTGTAGCTAACACACATCGTACACTTACTATGGGCCAGGAATACACTCTCTCTCTCTCTCTCTCTCAAAGTATTTTCCTTTTGTTTTCACATTTAATTCCTCCAAAACACATTGGTAGTTTCTTTGTTTCTCCTCTCTTTTCCAAATAGAAATCTAAGGAAAGGACCAAGGTAAGAAAAAAAGTTTAAACAACTTTCCTAAGATTACATAGCATAAAGTGGCTGAGGAGGAACTCAAGCTCAGAAATCAAGAAAAGATGGGAAGGAGAAAGGAAGAAAAAGGAGAGTGAAAGACAAGACAAGGAGGAACAATGGAGGAGGATATTCAGATAAGTTGAGATATAAAGACACAGAAAAAACAGAGAATGAAATGAAAAGGACTGAAAGATGATATGTTTGAACAGTGATATGTATAAAAAACTTTGTGATAAATGTTGAAAATGTGAAATTTTTGAGAGCAAAGATAGAATTATCTCTTAATGGTTAGCAAGGTGATTCTCACTAGTGAGTGTTTAATGCGCATTTAGTATTTATAATGCAGAATTCTAATCAGATCAAAATGAAGAAGATGTGTAAGCAGAAGAGAAAGAGATAATGAATGATGGGTATCAAATTTAGGACAAGTCACTGAATCTTTTCTTTTTCCCTGCACTATAGGAGGCAGAATCTCATCCGTGAGTAGAAAGGAGGCAAATGTTTTCTTATCTCTGCATTGGAACCATCACAAGATTTTGCGCCCAAAGGGGTGACTGCTCCAGAAGCTATGATCACAGTTTGCAATGACAGCCATGGTGATTTCATTCTCCTGGGCTTCTCCGAGAAGCCATATTTGGAGAAGATACTCTTCTGGGTTGTTATGATCTTTTATTGTTTGACTCTTGCAGGAAATATGATCATAATTCTTGTTTCCTCAAAGGATCCTAAACTCCACACCCCCATGTATTTCTTCCTTTGCAACCTGTCCCTGCTAGATCTCTGTTTCACCAGCAGCTGTGTTCCGCAGATGTTAGTTAATTTCTGGGGCCCAGAAAAGACCATCAGCTACACTGGCTGTGCCGTTCAACTCTATGTCTCCTTATGGCTTGGGACCACCGAATGTGTCCTTCTTGTGGTCATGGCTATGGACCGCTATGTGGCAGTGTGTCATCCGCTACAATATACTGCTATCATGCACCCCAAACTTTGTCTGCAGCTGGCCATCCTTGCATGGGGGGCTGGTCTGGTCGTGACTCTGGTCCAGTCTTCTGCCACCCTCCAGTTACCCTTCTGCTCCCACCGCAGGGTGGATCACATTGTGTGTGAAGTCCCAGCCCTGATTCAGGCCTCCAGTGCAGACACCACCTACAATGAAATCCAGATGTCCATAGCCAGTATCATTTTCCTGGTGCTACCCCTGGTCATCATCCTTTCCTCATACGGGGCTCTTGCTAAGGCTGTGCTGAGAATAAAGTCAGTTGCAGGGCAGAGGAAGGCATTGAGCACCTGCACTTCTCACCTTCTTGTGGTATTCCTCTTCTATGGCACAGCCATAGCTGCCTACCTCCAACCCAAGAACCGCTATGCTCAGGAACAGGGCAAGTTCCTCCCCCTTTTCTACATCGTTGCAACCCCAGGACTTAATCCACTCATCTACACACTGAGGAACAGGGAGTTCAAGGGGGCACTAATAAGACTGGGGAGGAGGACTTGGTGTTCCCAGAATAACCGAAGCAGTTGGCGTATGTTGGTCTCTTGCTTAAGCTGAAGAGAGAATAACCTCATTGTAAAAAGCTGAATATTTACCTTCTCACCCGAAAATAGGGGAGAAATAGCTGCATTTAGTTGAAGCTGTGGTTTCAGTTCCATTCATCAATTGCTGATTAGGCCCTTACTTTCTGCGGGGTTCTGACTGAGGCACAGAATGGTATAGAAATGAGTAGATTTAATAATCACTGTTTAAAGAATGCTAAGTACAGCTGAATCGGGGGGAACAAAAGAAACATAGACTTGCAAAATAAAAGACCAAGAATATGTTTTGTGCCTTGCCATTTCTTTCTTTTTTCTTTGCTCTATTGTTCTCGATGCTCAACCAGACCTTTCATCCAAATATCCAGTCCAGCAAGGGGACCTAAAATTTTGAGGTAGAGAATTTTAAGAAACTTGTATGTTCTCACAGTCTGAAGGTGGCTCTGGGTTCTGAGTCACTGTTGCCTCATCACCTCAACAGGACCACTGCTGATGGGTCGTCTGCCCAAAACTACCCAGTGCAAAGTGTTGGCCAAGCAGAAGCCCACACTCACTGCTCTCTGGGTCCATGTTCTTAGTTTGAGTCCTGAGATGCTAATCCCCCAGTTACAGGATTAGATTTTGTTTCTAGTTCATTCTGAGTATCTGTTGTAATAAGATGGGTTTCTTTTTATCAGATCCAATTATTCACTCATCTTGTAGATACACATTCATTTCTTGTTATACATCTATCATGTCCTAGATGCTGTGGATATAATGGTGGATAAGACATAAAATCTTCAACATCACGGAGTATCAAATGAGCAAAAGGTGGATGTAGATACTAAATGAAATATTCTTTCTGTATTATTTAATGGAGAGAGACTTGTTCTTTGGCTCCTGTGTCAGGGTGATTGAGATGCTCCATGCATTTTGACTTTTGAATGTCATCCACCAAAGATCTATTTGTTGCCGTTTTTTCACTATTCCTTTATAAATGTCCACTATTCTAGTTTCTTTCACTAAAATCATGAACCTAAGGTATTGATTTTGCTGCGTAATTTGTCTAATTACATGTGTTCAGACCTCAGCTGCTGCCAATTTCCGATGTTGGAAATTTCCGATATGGAGCTAGGATCAGGCCCTCTAACCCCTCTATTTCTTCTCAGAAATAATAGCACAATTTCTATGAGGTTGAACATCATTTCTCCCTGTCTATAAAAGAACAATATTTATAAAATCATTTTTATATCGTTCTTCTCAGTTGCAACGAATAAAGCGAGGGACTGAGAAGAAAATTACAAGGACAAAAGTTGTTTTGTGTGTTCACTCTGAGCCTGTGGAGCAGGGGCAGCCCAGGGGGTGATGGGCTCCTGGTGTGACATGGTCGACATATGGTAACTCTCCTGAAAGTGAAAGCATTCTTTATAGATTTTGGGTACCAATCCTTTATCTGATCTGTCCTTTGTAAATATCTTCTCCCAGTCTGTAGGCTGCCTTTTCATTTAGTTAATTGTTTCTTTACTGTGCAGAAGTTTTTTATTTTGATCACGTCCCAATAGTTTATGTTTGCTTTTGTTTCCCTTGCCTTTGGTGACATGTCTAGAAAGACATTGCTCTGGCTGAGGTCAAAAAGGAGCCTGTGTTTTCATCTAGGATTTTGATGGTTTCCTGTTTCACATTTATGTTTTTCATCCTTTTTGAATTTAGCTTTGTGTATGCTGTAAGAAACTGCTCCAGTTTCATTGTTTTTCATGTTGCTGTTCAGTTTTCCCAACACCATTTGTTGAAAAGACTGTCTTTTTCCCATTGGCTATTGTTTCCTGCTTTGTTGAAGTTGAGTTTTTCATGTAGTTCTGGGTCCTTGTCAACGTTTTCTATTCTTTTCCATTGACGTGTATATCTGTTTCTGGACCAGTACCATATTGTATTGATGACTATAGCATTTTAGTATAGCATGAAATCCGGTGCCGGAGTCCAGCTCTGGCGAGTCCAAGAGTCCCTAAAGGATGAACGGCCGGCGAAATGAATGAGAGAGCCACAACATGTAGTCTGAGGTATAACCCACTTGGTAGAGACATAATCTCTCATGCCTGTCTAAGTTCTTTTCCTTTGTGAGTGAGTGAGCCTATACCGTAAGGGCTCATGTCTATCTATTCTTGGTACAAATGGTAGTTTCTGTAAAAGTATTTTGTTATTGCCTTTTCATCATAAGGAAGTGTGGGGATAGGAATTGCAAAAGGATTCGTGGAATGTAAACCTCAGGAAGGTGCTCAATATTTGTTGTTGATCAGTGAAAGTATATGTACCTACTCTTGTTTGGCTTCTGCTTGTGCCTTATCTATAAACAGTGCTTTTAACTTTTGGGCTAAACTAACCTCCGGAGAAAGTCCTAAGTCTGTTTACAATTGTAGCTTCTCCTTTCAGTCCGTTGAGCAAATACTGAGAGAAGCTTTATAGAGATGCGCTTTGGGGTTTTATGGTGGGGCTGAGGGAATGTTTAACACAATGCAATACCTGCAGAGAAATCTAGTTTGGTTCAAGGAATCTTGGGGCCTAACACCTACTAATTTTTAACCAGCCAATAACTGCTGTTCTGTCTGATCAATTTGTGTAACCTATCCCCAAGAGGAAACTTTGAGGTTACTTCTGGCCAGGTTACTCTCATTCAGATGTTATCCATCAAGGCATCACACTCCAGGTCCCCTTTTTCATATGCCATAAAACCAAAGAGCATTATATCCCTTGAGGCCAACCAGAGCAGTTCGATAACTCCAGGCCTGAAAGGTTATTAATAGTAAGAGATAATATTGGGATGCCATTTTAGTCAGCAGGAGACTGCAACATCTGCCTTATACACACAGGGAGACGCCTCAAACTGTGAGCCCAAGATGGCTCCCAACAATCTGGAATTGTGATGCCTCCAGATTTTTTTTTTATTTTTCAACATTGTCTTGGTTATTTGGGGTCATTTATGGCTCCATACAAATTTAAGGACTTTTTTTATTGCTCTCTGAAAAATACTGGTGGTATTTTGATGTGGATTGCATTAAGCTTGTAGACTGCATTGGGAAGTATAGACATTTTAAAAATATTTGTTCTTCCTATCCATGAGCATGGAATGCTTTTCCATTTCTCTGTGTACTCTTCAATTTCTTTCATAAGTGTCCTATGGCTTTCAGAGTACAGACATTTTTATCTCTTTATTTAGGGTTATTCCTAGATATCTAGTTGTTTTCAGTGTAATTGCAAATGGGATTGATTCCTTGATTTCTTTTTCTGCTGCTTCATTAATGGTGTATAGAAATGCGACAGATTTCTGCACATTGATTTTATATCCTGTAACTTTGCTGAATCCATGTATTAGTTCTAGCAATTTTTTTGGTGGGATCTTTTGGGTTTTTTATGTAGAGTATCATGTGATCTACAAATAGTGAAAGTTTGATTTCTTCCTTGGTGATTTGGATGACTCTCATTTCTTTTTTTTTATTATTTAAATAGTTTATTTCAAATTGCTTTACATATAACACCCGGTGTTCATCCCAACACTTGCCCTCTTTAATGCCCGTCACCCGCGCTCCCCCCTCCCTCACTCCCGTCACCCTCAGTTTGTTCTTAGTCTTTGAGAGTCTCTTATGTTTTATCTCCCTCCCTCTCTGTGTCTTTTTTTCCTTTCCCCTCTTCTCCTCCCCCATGGTTTTTGCTAAGTCTCTCAAAATCCACCTATGCGTGGAAACATATGGTATCTGTCTTTCTCTGCCTAACTTATTTCACTTAACATAATACTCTCCAGTTCCATCCATGTTGCTACACATGGCCAGATTTCATTTTTTCTCATTGCCACCTAGTAGTCCATTGTATATATATGACACAACTTCTTTATCCATTCATCCATCAATGGACATTTGGACTTTTTCCATACTTTGTCTCTTGTTGATAGCGCTGCTATAAACATTGGGGTGCATGTGTCCCTTCGCAACAGCATACCTGTATCCCTTGGATAAATAATACCTAATAGTGAAATTGCTGGGTCGTAGGGGGTTCTATTTTTAATTTTTTGAGGAACCTCCATACTGTTTTCCAGAGTGGCTGCACCAGTTTGCATTCCCACCAGCAGGGTGAAAGAGATCCTCTTTCTCCACATCCTCACCAGCATTGGTTGTTGCCTGAGTGATTCATGTTAGCCATTCTGACAGGTGTGAGGTGGTATCTCACTGTGGTTTTGATTCGTATTTCCCTGATGATGAGCGACGTCGAGCATCGTTTCATGTGTCTGTTGGCCATCTGGATGTCCTCTTTGGGAAAGTGTCTGTTCATGTCTTTGGCCCATTTCTTCACTGGATTATTTGGTTTTTTTTGGGTGTTGAGTTTGACAAGTTCTTTATAGATTTTGGATACTAAACCTTTATCTGATATGTCGTTTGCAAATATCTTCTCCCCATTCCGTCAGTTGCCTTTTAGTTTTGCTGATTGTTTCCTTCACCGAACAGAAGGTTTTATTGTGATGAGGTCCCAGTAGTTCATTTTTGCTTTTGTATCCCTTGCCTCTGGAGATGTGTTGAGTAAGAAGTTGCCACGTCCGAGGTCAAAGAGGTTCTTACCTGCTTTCTTTTTGAGGATTTTGATGGCTTCCTGTCTTACATTTATGTCTTTCATCCATTTTGAGTTTCTTTTTGTGTATGGTGTAAGAAAGTGGTCCAGGTTCATTTTTCTGCATGTCGCTGTCCAGTTTTCCCAGCACCACTTGCTAAAAAGACTGTCTTTATTCCATTAGATATTCTTTCCTGCTTTGTCAAAGATGAGTTGGCCGTACGTTTGGGGGTCTGTTTCTGAGTTCTCTATTCTGTTCCATTGATCTGAGTGTCTGTTCTTTGCCAGTACCATACTGTCTTGATGATTACAGCTTTGTAATACAGCTTGAGGTCTGGGATTGTGATGCCTCCTGCTTTGGTTTTCTTTTTCAGGTTTTCTTTGGCTATTCGGGGTCTTTTCTGATTCCATACAAACTTTAGGACTGTTTGTTCTAGCTCTGTGAAGAATGCTGGTGTTGTTTTGATAGGTATTGCATTGAATATGTAGATTGCTTTAGGTAGTATTGACATTTTAACAATATTTGTTCTTCCTATCCAGGAGTATGGAGTATTTTTCCTTTTGCGTGTGTGTCTTATTCAATTTCTTTCATAAGCTTTCTATAGTTTTCAGGTGTATAGATTTTTCACCTCTTTGGTTAGGGTTATTCCAGGGTATTTTATGCTTTTAGGTGCAATTGTAAATGGGATCGGTTCCTTGATTTTCTTTCTGTTGCTTCAATATTGGCATATAGGAATGGAATCGATTTCTGTGCATTGATTTTATACGCTGCCACTTTGCTGAATTTATGGATCAGGTCTAGCAGTTTTTTGGGAGAATCTTTTGGGTTTTCCACATAGAGTATCATGTCATCTCTAAAGAGTGAAAGTTTTACCTCCTCCTGGCCAAGTTGGATACCTTTTATTTCTTTGTGTTGTCTGATTGCTGAGGGTAAGATTTCCAATACGATGTTGAATAACAGTGGTGAGAGTGGACATCTCTGTCTTGTTCCTGACCTTAGCAGGAAAGCTCTCAGTTTTTCCCCATTGAGTATGATATTAGCGTTGGGTCTTTCATATATGGCTTTTATGATCTCGAGGTTTGGTCCTTCTATACCTACTTTCTTAAGGGTTTTTTTTTTCCAAGAAATGATGCTATATTTTGTCAAATGATTTCTCTGCATCTATTGAGAGGATCTTGTGGTTCTTGTCCTTTCTTTTATTGATCTGATGAATCACATTGATTTCTTTGCCGATATCGAACCAGCCCTGCATCCAGGTGGGATGGCTTCATAGAAAGAGTTTGGAAGTTTTCCTTCCATTTATATTTTCTGGAGAAGCTTCAAGACACTAAGTGTTAACTCTTATTTAAATGCTTGATAGAATTCCCCTGGAAAGCCATCTGGCCCTGGACTCTTGTTTTTTGGGAGATTTTTGATGACTAATTCAATTTCTTTACTGATTATGGGTCTGTTTAATAATATATTTCTTCCTGTTTCAGTTTTGGTAGTTTATATGTTTCTAGAAATTCGTCCATTTCTTCCAGCTTGCCCATTTTATTGGCATATAATTGCTCATAATATTCTCTTGTTATTGTTTTTATTTCTGCTGTGTTGGTTGTGATCTCTCCTCTTTCATTGTTGATTTTATTTATTTCGGTCCTTTCCTATTTCTTTTTTATCAAACTGGATAGTGGTTTATCAATTTTATTAGTTCTTTCAAAGAACCAGCTTCTGGTTTTATTGATCTGTTCTACTGTTTTTTGTTTGTTTGTTTGTTTGTTTGTTTCAGTAGCATTGATTTCTGCTCTAATCTTTATTATTTCCTGTCCTCTGCTCGTTTTGGGTTTTATTTGCTGTTGTTTTTCCAGCTCTTTGGGATGTAAACTTAGGTTGTGTATCTGAGACCTTTCTTCCTTCTTTAGGAGGGCCTGGATTACTATATACTCCCCTCTTATCACTAGCTTTGCTGCATCCCAGAGGTTTTGGGCTGTGGGGTTATCATTTTCATTGACTTCCATGTATTTTTTAATTTCCTCCTTAACTTATTGGTTAGCCCATTCATTCTTTAGTAGGATGTTTTTTAGTCTCCAAGTATTTGTTATCTTTCCAAATTTTTTCTTGTGGTTGATTTCAATTTTCATAGCGTTGTGATCTGAAAATATGCGTGGTATGATCTCGACCTTTTTGTACTTATTGAAGGCTGATTTGTGTCCCAGTATGTGGTCTATTTTGGAGAAAATTCCATGTGCACTGGAGAAGAATGTATGTTCTGTTACTTTAGGATGAAATGTTCTAAATATGTCTGTTAAGTCCGTCTGGTCCAGTATGTCATTAAAAGCCATTGTTTCCTTGTTCATTTTCTGTTTACATGATCTGGCTATTGCTGTAAGTGGAGTGTTGAAGTCCCCTACTATTATGGTACTATTTCAATGATTTTCTTTATTTTTGTGTGTAATCGATTTATATATTTGGGTGCTCCCACATTTGGAGGTTAAATGTTTACAATTGTTATGTCTTCTTGGTGGATAGACTCCTTAATTATGATATAATACCCTTCTCCATTTCTTGTTACACTTTTTATTTTAACGTCTAGATTGTCTGATATAAGTATGGCTACTCCAGCTTTCTTTTGGTGACAATTAGCATGAAAGATGGTTCTCCATCCCCTTACTTTCAATCTGAAGGTTTCTTTGGTCTAAAGTGGGTCTCTTATAAACAGCATATAGATGGATCTTGTTTTCTTATCCATTCTGTTGCCCTATGTCTTTTGATTGGAGCATTTAGTCCATTGAAGTTTAGAGTGAGTACTGAAAGGTATGAGTTTATTGCCATTATGTTTCTTGTAGAGTTGGAGCTTCTGGTGATGTTCTCTAGTCCTTTCTAGTCTTCGTTGCTTTTGGCCCCCTCCCCCCGTCTTTTCTTCCCTTAGAGAGTCCCCTTTAAAGTTTCTTGCAGGGCTGGTTTAGTCGTCACGAACTCTTCTAACTTTTGTTTGTCTGGGAAACTTTTTATCTCTCCTTCTATTTAGAATGACAGCCTAGCTGGATATAGAATTCTTGGCTACACATTTTTCTGATTCAGCACATTGAATATGTCCTGCCACTCCTTTCTGGCCTGCCAAGTTTCTGTGGATAGGTCTGCTGCAAACCTAATCTATCTTCCTTTGTAGGTTAGGTACTTTTTTCCCTTGCTGTTTTCATGATTCTTTCTTCGCCTGAGTATTTTGTGAATTTGACTATGATATGTCTTGTTGATGTTTGTTTTTTGTTGAATCTTGTGGGAGTCTTCTGTGCTTCCTGTATTTTGAAGTCTATGTCTTTCCCCAGGTTAGGAAAGTTTTCACTAGGATTTGCTCACATAATCCTTCTACCCATTTTTCTCTCTCTTCATCTTCTGGGACCCCTATGATTCTGATGTTGTTCCTTTTTAATGAGTCACCGATTGCTCTTTTGCTTTACTCTCCCTCTTTTTTTCTGCTTCATTATTCTTCATAAGTTTCTCCTCTATATTGCTGATTCTCTGCCCTGCCTCAACCATCCTACCACCGTGGCATCTGTTTGAGATTGCAGCTCAGTTATAGCATTTTTTATTTCATCCTGAATAGCTTTTGCTTCTTTTATCTCCGTAAAGAGGGATTCTAATCTATTTTCCACACCAGCTAGTATTCTTATCATCGTGATGGTATATTCTAGTTCATACATCTTGCTTGTATCTGTGTTGGTTAAGTCTCTAGCTGTCGTTTCTTCCTCCTCTTTCTTTTGAGGTGAATAACTTCATCTCATCATTTTAAAGAAAGAAAAGGAATTAATAAGGTAAAAAAATTTTAAGTGAAAAAACTGAAAACAATAGACACACACACACATGAAGCAAATAAATGATGCTAGATCCTAGGTGTGTTTTGGTCTGGTTATTGAAAGGAGCTTGATTCATTGGAGAAAAAGGGAAAAATAAAATTAAAAAATAAAACACACACACACACACACACAAAATCAAATCAATGATGTTAAATCCTATGTGTGTTTTGGTCTGGTGGTTGAAAGGAGCTTGATTCTGTAGACAGAAAAAAAAAAGGAAAAAGAAGAAAAAGAAGAAACAAAAAAGAAAAAAAAGCGTTGAAAAATTTCAGAAAGTGAATTCAATGTAATAGATTAATGGAGAGGAGCTTGACTGGGAGAGAAAAAAGGGGGAAAATTACAATTAAAAAGTTAAAAACAACCCACACCACCACAAAATCAAATAAATGATAGAAATATAATGGAATTTGAAAATGTACAAAAAGGTGAAAAATTTAGTATAAAAAACTAATAAAGGAAATGTTGCAGTTATAATAGAATTTTAAGTATTTACCAAAAAGTGAAAAATTTAGTAGAAAAAAATAAAGGACAGTATGTGGGGTACCAGAAGATGAAGAGAGAGAAATAAATATAATTTTTTTCCTTTCTGTATTCAAGCAAAAGAAAAGAAACAAAAAAGAAGGAAGAGAAAAGAAGAAAAAAGAAGAAAAAAAGAAAAAGAAAAAGAAAAATCAATAGCTAGACCAGTGAGCAGTCTGAAATAGGATTGATATTACATCTTTTCCCCCTAGAGGTCAAATTATGATGCACTTTATAGTCTGTGAACTAAGCAGGTGGATAGATTTGTGGTGTTCCTGAAGAGCAAGGTCAGCCCAGTTGGGCGGGGCTTAGTGTAACAGCTCTGTTCTCCACTAGATGGCGCTGCTTGGCTTATTGCAGTGGATCTTGTGGCGCCTATAGTTGTGCGCGCGCATGCGTGGGCGGGGTGAAATGGCATCCTCAGATCATCAGCTCTACTTTGGAATTCTGTGTCCTCTGTGACCAGGAACCGCGCACCAGTCTTTTGTCTCTGGTTTCCATCACTCTCTGCTTTACTCTGTCCGTGACCTTGCCAGTCAGGCTGCCTCGAGGCACCTCCATCCTGAGTTTTATCTGAGATGCGGCTGTTTCCCGGACCCTCACTTCTGAGGACTGTGACTTTGTCCCACTCAGATCCTCTGGGTAAGGGTCGCCCTGATCAATGGCCGATTTGCCGTCTGCACCCAGAAATGCTCTTTGGACCTTGCTACTGCTGGTGTCTAGAGACTTGTGGCTGGGTGCAAGCCCACGCCAGACAAAGTTCACGCTATCGTGTAGCAGCAGCGTTTCCAAGATTATGGAAAATCACGCATGGTCTGAGGACCTCCCGGACCCGCTCCTCTGGAAATTTGCCCTTCCCACCAGAGCACCGCCAGGTATTTTGAACTGCAGAGTTTCAGACTCTGCGCTCCTCCTTTTATAGAGTTTTAATGGAATTTAAACCCTCTCCTCTCCATTTAGTTCAGTCTCTGTGGCTGTTTCTGTAAGGGCAAATTGGGACTGATTCCATTCTGCTTAAGGGCAAACTGGGACTGACTCCATTGTGTTTCCGTGTCTTCCACCCTGAGTCCCCAGTGCCTGCTCAAAACCTGCAACTTCCCGGTTCCAAAAGAACCACGCCCAGTGACCTATGGAACAGGACCCTTGACCCTTCCTCAGCCAATTGGCTAGGGTCACGACCATCACCCCTCCCACTGCCCCCAGACCCCTTTAAAACTATTGTGTTTTTGGAACGGGCCCTCTCTCTCGACCCACTGATGCGTTGGTGCGGTAGGAGATTGAGCTCGAGCTAGCTCGAATAAAGGCTCTTTGTTCTTGCATCGGACTCGGCTCCCTGGTGGTTCTTGGGGTCCCCAAATTCTGGGCATAACATTTCCACTTTTCCACTTTCTCTCTGACTGACTTTGTGGGGTGTGGTTTCCTTGTGCTCTCTCCCCTGTCTCCGTCTTGTCTCCACAAGGCAGCACACCTGCCTGCCCTCCACGGCTCCTCTCTCCCCCAGTTCGCCTCTGCATGCCACATACCTGTTGAGTTCTGTGGTTCGGGTCATGCAGATTGTTACCTTATTCCTCAAGTCCATTTTCTAGGTGTGCAGGATGGTTTAGTGTAGATCTGGCTGTATTTCATGTATGCAAGACAGAAAAAAAGCTTCCATGCTGTTCTGCCATCTTGGGTCCTCCCCTCCCTTGAAGACGTCTTTGGTGCAAAAAGGTGATATTATTAATCCATGGAATAGGACCCGTGAGCAGAAAGAGCTGCCCTGGGACCATGGGGAGAGACTCTGACTATCATCTTTTATTTATATTAGTGTAGGCTGATAGATTCTTACTTTACTTAGTGAGCTGTAATCTGTGACTGTCATTTTTTCTATATCAGTGTAGACTGATGAATTTCTGTTTTATTTAGTGTGCTGTAAGCTGTGACTATCATTATTTATTTTGATGTGGAAACTGTCTAAGATTGTATCACTGCGAGCACCTTGAAGCCAGTTTCTCTGTTTTATTGGTTATGTTCCAATTATTTGAGCATTACTTTTTGACATAAGGAAGAATTTCCAAAGGTCATCTGCCTTCCCCCACCCCAGCCCTGTGACTAGTCATTTGTCTAAAGATCTCTGGTGTGTGAGGAGGTAATTTATAAACTGAGATCCTGTTAAAAGATGGGCTCATTGGTACTGGGATGGTGGAACTGGAAACAGAGCTAGGGAATGAGTATATCTACATATATATACTTACACACACACACACACACACACCAGCAAATACACATACATACGTCTATACAGTGATGCACTCTACTACATTCTTATTCACATCTGTATCTTCTATCCGTTCTGACTCTGACTCAGCCAATTCCAACCCACTACAAGGTGCATTCTTGTTTTCTCCTTTTATTTTTTCTTTTATTTTTCATTTGCCTTCTCCACTTCCATGTTTTAAACTCATTCTTCTGATTCCAAAGTCAAAATCTGGGTCTCATTATCTTCAATATATTTACTTACTGAGCAATCTTCTTATGTAACCAATTTTCTATTGCGCTGCTGCTGCTTTTAAAGAAACTCTGTCATCATCTTGCAGAGGTGAGGATACTGCACGGGACCCCTGCCACCCTGGCTTCCGGTTCAGGCTTCCTGTTCAGTATTCGGCACCCCTGGCAGTCTTACTGCCAAGGCCTCTTCACCCCATACATTCCTCTTCTCATCCTCTGAGGCCCCGGACATCCTGTACTGGGGAGCAGCAACCCCAACCTCTCCCTTTACACTATAGTGTGTATGTTGCTTGGTCCCACCTGAGGACTTCCAGACTAAGTTATTCAGGCGGGGAAGAAAAAAGATTTTTTCCTTTGGAAAAAACGTCTGTAGTATTTGATAATTTACTTGCTTTCCAGTAAGACCAGATTTCCCAGACTTTCGTATATATTTTATAGGCTGTCTTTCCAAGAAAGGCATACCTCCTCGGTGAAAGGTGGTGCTTGGAAACTATTGTCCTGGTATTTATGTGCTCATTGCTGTTGAACTAGTCATTGCTTCTAGATCTTTCCAGTGGAAAGAACTAGGAAGTACATATTATTTTTTTAAAAGAGAAAACTATGTCCTTGTTTTATATCAGTATTTCCAATTCTGTTAAAATTATATGGTTTCTATCTAAATCATAGATTTATTGTATACCACATTTCCTTTCTCCCACACTGAAAACCCTAGTTTCCAATTTTTCTAGCAGTTATATATCTGATTAATCTTACAACAAAGTATACTTCCCCCCCGCCAAGTTTTTATTTAAATTTCAGATAGTTAACATACAGTGCAATATTAGTCTCAGGTGTAGTCTCATCGCTTACATACAACACCAGGTGCTCATCACGAGAGGTGCCTTCCTTAATCTCCATAACCGATTTCACCCATTCCCCCACCCACCTCGCTTCTGATAGTTATCAGTTGGTTCTCTGTTGTTAAGGGTCTGTTTAGGGACGCCTGGGTAGCTCAGGTGGTTAAGTGCGTGACTCTTCATTTTGGCTCAGGTCATGGTCTCATTGTCCCGAGATTCAGTACTGTGTAGAGCTCTGCACTGAGATGGAGCCTGCTCGAGGTTTTCACTCGCCCTCCCCCCCTCCCCAACTCACACTTTTTCTGTCTCTCTCTAAAAAATAAATAAATAAAAAAGAGTCTGTTTCTTAGTTTGCCTATCTGTTTTTTCTCCATTTGTTTTGTGTCTTAAATTGCACATATAAGTGAAACCGTATGTTATTTGTCTTTTTCTGACTTATTTTGCTTAGCATCAGACTCTCTATCTCCACTCAAGTCCAAACTATACTTTTAAAATACTATTACTTTAAACATGGTGATTAGTGGATGCAACATAAAACTTATTTGCAGGTAATTCTACCTCTGAGATTTATCTCATTTAGGTAAGTCAATCACTATGTTCACAATCACTTGTAATAATTATTCATTCTGGGGGCGCCTGGGTAGCTCAGTCAGTTAAGCGTCTGACTTTGACCCACAGTTTGTGGGTTTGAGCCCACATTGGGTTCTGTGCTGACAGCTCAGAGGCTGACGCCTGCTTCAGATTCTGTGTCTCCTTCTCTCTCCTCTCCCTTACTCACACTCTGACTCTCTCTGTCTCTCAAATATAAGTAAGCAGTAAAAACCTTTTTAAAAATTCAAAAAAAAATCTCAAATCTTCTTTCTGTGGATAAGCCAACAACTGATAAATCATTAAGTTACTTTTTTATGGTTTATATTTGTGTGTGTTTATTTAGTTTTATAAATATTTAAAGCATTTATATGATTTAGATAACTTAGAAAAGAACCAAGTCATTCCTAAAAACACACAAGTTGCCAAGGTTGATTCATGGATCTCAAATCCAAGAAAAAAAAAATCATCTTAGACCAATAACAAGAATGAAATTTGAATTAGAAATAAAAAATCTCCCAGCAGAGAAAAGCCCAAGACCACGTGGCTTCATTGGTGAATTTCACCAACATTAAAAAAATAATTAATGACAGTCTTTGTCAAAATCTGAAAAATAATGGAGTAGAGGAAAAGATTTCAAAATTATTCCGTGAAGGCAGTACTACCCTGATGTGAGATCAGGATAAAAACAATACAAGATCAAAATAGTCTAGATTGTCTGATGTAAGTATTGCTACAA